>OY992531.1:41871649-42559240 GCA_963921185.1 Dasysyrphus tricinctus | reverse complement strand
AGAATTGATTATGGATGAACCAAAGTTTAAAATTATGTGAAGAAAGACAAATGAAAAGCTTTTGCTTGGTAAGTTCGCTGTTTCATCTTCAATTAAATTAGGCCCAAAATCAAGTTTTTGAACCATATGTACCAAAAAGAGGTTTCATTCTAATTTTCACGCTAGAAATGTAACGAAAAGCTATTGGCAAGAGTAATCCTTCGTTAGATCTCAGCACTGGTATCGTTCTCTTAGTTTATAGCAGATCCTAGTTAGACATAAAGTCTCTCACCAGCTCAAAATTATAGCTGTCAGTAGTGACGTTCTGTCCGAGAGTCCATGTTCGGTATCCTATACGACAGCATATATTTCCTGGCTTCCTTCTCAATACTCACAAAAGCACCACTGACATCTCGTTTTGTTCGTCCGATTATGGCAATGTTGTCAGCGTAAGCAAGTAATTGGACGGACTTTTGAAAGATTGTGCCTCTTGTGTTGACGTGAGAGTTTTGCACTATTCACACACAGCACAGCACGTCACGGCACGGTGAGATCTTTGCCCACCTTGATGGAGCAGCGTGAATTCTCCATCGTCATCCTGCAAAAAATGGACGAGTTTGGGAGGGAGGCCAGAGCTACATATATAGCTTGTCTTTATAGACCCTATCATACGCGTCCTAAAAATCGATGAAAAGTGGTGGGTATCGACTTGAAACTCCTGGGTTTTTTCCATGATCTGCCGTTGTGCAAATATTTGGTCGATGGGGGACTTCCCTGGCATAAGGCCACACTGATATATACCTATCAGGTTGTTTACGAATGGCTTCAGGCGTTTACAAAGTGCGGCAGAAGATATCTTGTAGGCGATATTAAGAAAACTTATGCCTCTGTAGAGGGTGCTGTCCAGAGGATCGCCTAACTTGAGCTTTGGGCATACAATGGAGAGGTTCCATTCATCGGGCATACTTTCCTCCGACCATATTTTACAGATGAGCTGGTGTATACTCCTAACCGATTCATCGCCAGCCGCTTTGGATAGCTCAGCCGTAAGGCCATCAGCTCCAGCAGCTTTATTGGACTTAAGTTTAGATATAGCTACATATCTTAGCTTCGTCGAGATCGGGTGAACGGAATTGTTGGCCTACGTCATCGTTCAGGCTGAATGGTGCAATCTGCATGGTAGCGGAACTCGGTTCCTCATCGCTGTTATACAATTTGCAAAAATGATTTTTTCATATCCTCAGCACCGACTGCGATTCTACTACGATGTTCCCCTGATCATTCCTTGCAGGCTTCGGTACGACCCTTGTAAACCTGCGAGGTTCATTTAACTTTTTGGTAAAGCTTCCGAGCCTCATTCCAGCAATGGCATCTCTCTATTTCTTCGATCGCACGCTTCTCATGCTCTTTCTATTTCTTCTTAGAAGCATGTGTTTCCTCTCTCCTCTTCTGCTCGTGGTCAGCTCTGGTCCTTCTATGCAGCGTCAATTTGTGTGCCTGTTGTTTGGCTGCATGTACCTACTTGCCGGCATTCTTCGTCGAACCAGGTGTTTCGCTTTGTTGATGGTGCGAGGCCCAGCACGTCAGAGGCGGCATCTCTGATGGCTTCCTGGTCTCGATACTAGCAGTTGGCGGCATAGGACTAATTAAGAGGGTGCGACAGACTCGATCGGAAAAGAACCTGCTGATTTCTTGCGAATTTAGCCGTCCTACGTCGAACTTCCTCATAATATTTCCCTGCTTTTGTTTTGGTCTGGATATCCTTAGTGAGTCAATGTTGGCTCCTCGTAACGTACGGACATCCTTGATACTGGAGGAGTGCCTTGAGTTGATCGTTATGTGGTCAATCTATTTGGTGGTTGATTGACAGGAATTGGCCATGCCCCTTTTGTATATCGAGATGCGGGAACTGCGTACTAGCTACCACAATGTTTCAGCCCGCAGCAAAGTCGATCAACCTGAGTCCGTTATCGGAGGTGGTGTCGTGTAGGCTATATCTTCCGATTGTGCCACCAAAGACTTCTTCTTTACCTAGCTTGGCATTAAAATCAACCAAGAAAATTTTTATGTCATAGCGAGGGCATTGCTCATATGTCTAGTCCAGGAGCTCGTAGAACTCATCCTTGGTATCGTCATCTTTCTCCTCTGTGGGGGCATGCGCGCATGTGAGGTTAGTGTTGGCGAATTGTCAGATGCACTCGTTCACATACATAGTTGAAAACTTAAGACTTCTTGCCTAAGTCTGCCTCGAACAACGAATCCACATCCAAAGAGCCGCTGCCCTTGTGTTCGATAACAGTCACCGTAGTAGATGTCGCAGTCTTTCAGTTGTCTACCGCCCATCCCATAGCACTTCTTGGATGGCGGTGATGTCTACTTTGCAGCAGTCTATTGCCTCCTCTAAATGTTCAGCTGCACGTGGTCTATAGAGAGACAGAACATTCCACATGCATATTCGAGGTTCGTTGTCCTTATTTCGTTTGTTAGGTTCGTCAACAGTTAATCCGTCCGTATCCGAGGCTTGTTGTTGCTTCACAACTAACAAGCTTTACGTGGCCGGGAAGTCACCCCGCGATGGCACAACCTGAAGGACAAGACCCTTAAAATATAACTCTAGGGCAAGGAGCCGGATTAACCGCTCCTTATAGGCCTGAGTTCCGAATATTTCGTAGTACGCCGTAATAAGGTGTTCACTAAGTAGTTCAACCTAACTGGAATTGTAGACACCACCGATGATTTCATCTGGAGAATTTTTCCACTGCCACCTGGATAAAGGAGAAGTGCGTTAGTGAGAACACTCCTCCCCCTATCTCGCGTTTGCTGCCACCTATATAACCGTCCACAGGGATTGGAACCCCATCTTCAGCTAAAGGTACTAGGCACCCGATGTTCACCACGCGGAACTGAAAACAAAACTGATGAAAATCCATGTATATCCATTTCGAGTCGAACATCTCATTAATTCGGGCTATCCTACACCACTTTGTACCTCAATTTTTGCCTGAAATAAATGCCATGAACAGTAATGACGTTAGCTTTCAGCGGGGATGGCACTTCATATGTCAAACTGCGCATGAAAAAATGGCTCTATTGTGTGGACAAATTTCCTGGATGCGTGATTTCTTAAAATAGAGACTAGATTTTGCAGGTAATACACTAGATTTTTTCTTGGGGCTACGTCATAAATGAAGCTTTTTTTACGATGTATTTTAATGCTGACAGGAGATCGTTAACATATTTCTGAATATTATATTTAATGCAATAAAATATCTTTTGAATTATTTCGAAGCAAAAATTTATTAAAAAAAAATAAAATTCAATCGAATTTACTGAAAGCCATTCAGGATCGCACCCCGTAAGTTGTTAATAAAATGAAGTAATTTTCCATCAATTCCCAAATTAAATAAAATGTTTTTTTTTTTTCATTTTCTTGAAAGCTTGAAGTCATGCATTGCATATAAGCAACCCGGATAATATGCCAAAACCAACGATTCCACTTTATTATTTCTCTTTTTTTTTTATTTTTAAGAAAAAAATGTGCCTAGGCCTACTCTAAGCACTCAACCAGTACCAACAAGGATATTTTGTAAGCCCCGGGAAATATTTATCGTATGGAATTCCAATCACGGAATTTACGTTTGTGTTGCATTTCAGTTAGTTTTTATTCGATTTTTATTTTTTATTTTTATTTTCTCTGTTCACTTGCCATCTTTTCAAGTTTTCCATTATCACACTTCGTTGCCTTTTGAACGTGTTCTTTCGTGTAGACGAGAAGAAATCCCAGCACTGCATGCTGGTTCACAGCAGCCACGCATATCCTTCCCTTTGAATGGTGTTTGTGTTTGTATTTTTGCATAAAGAGTAAATAGTTGGGGGAAAAAAATATGGTGGGTATATGAAACCGCCTCTATAACACACCAAAAAGCCCATACACAACATCGATGGAAAATTTAATTTAAAAATGTGAGCTTTTAAGTTGCATGTACTTGCTTGTATCTAAAGCATTTATTTTTAATTACTTATCCGACTCCAGATCCATGAAGGGTCTCTGCCTGAGATATTGCGGTCTTCCATCGGTTGCGGTCCCTTGGACGCTCCTTCTAGTCGTCGAGACCAGTGCTCTTGCCTCTGTGACCGCCTGGTCCCTATAGCGGAGATTCAGTCTTCCTGGTCGTCTCGAACCTGGAGGCTGGGATTCGAAGATTTTCTTGACTGGAGCGTTGTTGTCCATTCGCTCGAGCCAGTGTAGTCGTCATATTTTGGCTCTTTGGACTACATCCACATCTTAGTACAGCTCGTACAGTTCTCGATTGAATCTTTTCCTCCAATCGCCCTCTTCGCATATAGGACCAACTATCCGCCGAAGAATTTTTCTCTCGAAAGTGCCCAGTGTCAATTACCCTTTTTTACTTATCGTCCAGCACTCGCCACCGCCGTAGAGTAGAACTGGTAGAACTAGCGTTTTGTATAGCGTGCACCTTGTCTTTCGAGAAAGGAGTTTTGAACCCATTTGTTTGGCCAAACCGAAGAAGCAGCGGTTCGCTTGCTAATTCTTCGTCGGATTTCCACTAAGGTGTCGTTCGTGGAATTGATGTTTGTTCCGAGGTAGGTGAACTCCTTGACTACCTCGAAATCACTGCTACCAACAGTGACATTTCGTCCTAGGCGATGGACAGATGACGCTTTGTTTGTTGATAGCATAATACTATGTTTTGTTCTCATTCACTTCAAGACCAACGAGTTTCGCCTGTTCATCAATAGCTGTGAATGCTTCAAGATCAGCTCTCTTGGAGCGGTCGATTATGTCAATGTCGTCAGCATAGCCAAGCAGTTGAGAAGACCTGTTGCAGATAGTGCCTTCCATATTAACAACACTCTTGCGCACAAATCACATGACAGCGCATCTCCTTGTCTAAACCCTGTAACACGTTTGGAATAACTCGGATGAGCTGTAACCCGTTTTTACGTTTAACCGCGTGTTTTGTAACATCATACGGTATAGCTGGGTCAGTTTTTTCAGGATCCCGAGTTCCGACATCGCCCATAGAAGCTCTTGGCGACTTATGCTATCATATGCGGCTTTGAAGTCGATGAATAGGTGGTGGGTCTTGACTTGAAACTCGTTGGTCTTTTCCAGGATTTGCCTCAATGTGAAGATTTGATCTATCGTTGATCTACCTGGCCTGAAGCCACACTGGTACGTGCCGATAATAGTGTTGCAGAAAGGTTTTAGACGTTCACATGTATTACGTTGGATAGGATCTTGTAGGTAACATTAAGCAGGGATATGCCTCTGTAGTTTTTGCAGGACATAGGATCGCCTTTTTGTAAATTGGACATATGGAGCTATTTGACCAGTCGTCGGGCATACTTTCCTCCTCCCACACTTGGTTGATGAGCTGGTGCATGCACCCTACCAGGACATCTCCTCCATACTTAAAAGTTCCGCAGGTAGGCCATCCGAGCCGGCGGATTTGTTGTTCTTAAGCTTGTGAATGGCTTTCTTAGTCTCTTCAGTTCTGGGCGCTTAATGCCCACTAAGAAGTTGCTGGAAATGCTGCTTAAACAATTCCCTGTACTTCGGTGATTACGTTCCCTTCGCTGTTTCGAAGAGCTTACGTGCCAGTCCTATTAACAGATGCCAGTTGATTGGCTATTTTGTAGAACCGGCGCCGGGTGTTGGTAGCGGGGCTTGACTCTTTAAGATACTTGAGCTGAGAGGCTGCGGATGCTCTTTTCTTTCTACGCAGGGTTTTTCCTCTTTCCTTCTCTTTTTACGGTACTCCTCTCCTCTCTTGCTGCTCTTGTTTTCCGGAGCAGCATTTGCATTCGTTCATTTTCCGTCTCCTGATTCAATACCACGCATTTATCGTCATACCACGGGTTCTTTTTTCTGGGTGGTTGATAGTTTATGGTGGTCTCGGCTGTCTCCTTAATGATGTCGCGATACTGGTTCTACTGGTTGTTGACGCTTGTGGCGGGGTGTACAGCAGGGAGTATCCCTTGGGCGGTCTTCGTTTTCTTTTCGTTGGACTGTCAGATTCTGAACTTTGTCACAACAAAAAAGTGGTCACAGTCCACGTTTGCACCTCGGAAAGTTCGCACGGCCAAGATTTTCGATGCATACCTTTCTTGCGCCAATAAGCACGTGGTCGATTTGGTTGGCGGTTCGAATATCTGGAGATCGCCAGGTTGCTGTGTGTATCCTTCGCCTGGGGAACCTAGTGCTACCTATCACCGTATAATGAGCTGCAGCAAAGTCGATTAGTCAGAAGACGTTATCTGTTGTCGTTTCGTGGAGGCTGTGCTTTCCAACTTATCTGCCAAAGATGCTAAATGCTAAAGTCGGAAAGGAAAACTTCCGACTTTAGCATTGAAGTCTCCGAGCACGACTTTGACATTGTACTCCGGACAGGTGCCCGTAGGCTCCGTCCAGGAGATCGTAGAACTCCTCCTTGTTAGACTCCTCAGTTTTATCGGTATGGGCGTGTTCAAATATTAGGCTGATGTTTTGGAAGGTAGCTTTGATGCAGATCACAGCCAGGCGACCGTTAATCGGCATAAAATCGATGAGTTTCGATCTCAGTCGATTTCCCACGACACGAATCCGCATCCTAGCATGTGCAGTCCTTAATGACAGCTGTAATAAATGTCGCAATCTTTTCTTTTCGTTATACCTGATCCTTTTCATCGTATCTGCTGGATCGCGGTAATATCTGCCTTGTACCGCGAGAGGACAGATTCAAGTTTTTGAGTAGCACCTGGCGTATAGAGTGTCCTTACGTTCCAGGTGCATACTCGTTGGTCATAGTCCATTTTCGTTCCGGGTCTGGTTGCCATTTGC
This sequence comes from Dasysyrphus tricinctus, assembly GCA_963921185.1. Taxonomy (NCBI): domain Eukaryota; kingdom Metazoa; phylum Arthropoda; class Insecta; order Diptera; family Syrphidae; genus Dasysyrphus; species Dasysyrphus tricinctus. Next base: position 42,552,417 of record OY992531.1, on the reverse strand, counting down.
AACGCATCTCTCTCATAACAATTGCATTTATATATAATGTTTTAAAACGTAACTTAGCTTTCCAAAAGTTTTTCACTATTATTGGTTTATTTTGATTTCATTCGGACTTCGGAGGGAAAGAATGAATGCGGTGTGAAATAGAATTTCTTTTTAGTTTTCGGAAAATTTACTTTTCTTATTCAAAACATAGGAATTTATGGCTGGATGTGCTTATCAGATTTGCAGCTCCTGGAACGGAACCAGCGGTCGTCGATTTCTATGATGACGGTGGAAAAGCAGGGAGATAGTGCAAGAAAACAGGACCGTCGGATTTTCAACTGCGTTGGCTCTCAGCAGCAAAGATGGCAGAAAGTGGCTGAATGATGATGCGACTGAATACCACGGCCGTTGTTTAGCTGAAAGTACTGGGGAGTGGGGAGTTGACAAAAATAAAGAGGCCGTTCAGAATGATGGAAACCTGGAAAAGCACTTCTACTCTGATTTTTGAAAAACCAATGGTTTTATTTTCGAATGTGAAGAAAAAGTTACGAAAAATTAATGAAGTAGAGGAAAAAATTCGAAGAGTTAAAAAGAAGGTTAGAAAGAAATTTGAAAAACAGGAAAAAGAGGGAAAAACACATTGGTGGAAATCTGACGTAAGCAGTTCTGAAAATTGGTATTTTATCTTTAGGAAAATTATTGGCAGTGAGCTTGGGAGCTCTTTTTTTCTTTTTTCTTCCAAAGGGAATTTTTCGTGGGATATTCTGTGATGCGATTTTCGAGTTATTAAGCTCGCTTGCAAATTCTTGCTTGGCTTTTGCTCCATCAATAATAATTCCAAAAAGGTGGACCACGAGACCCGTAAAAGTTACCTATTCCTTTATGAAAAAAATGCTGGCACCCTCCCTAATTTATAATTTTAAGCACCTACGCCCCTGTGGCAATCAAAAAATATTTATTTGGTCATTCATTGAGATAATTCTTATTAGTATTATAAGGTGAATCTACCCCCTTGTGAGCATAGCTGAATTGGCGGCCCATTTATCATTCCTGGAAACTACAATTTTATTTCGCTTTGTCTTTGACAGTCCTCATTTATCGTTTATCTAGGAGCCTGATTACACAATTCATTTTGAAGTTCTTTTCGTCTTAAAAATATTTTTAAATCACTTCTTGTTCAATTGTTTACCTATTTTGTTATGAAAAACGATTTTAAAGCTCATTATTTAAGGTTTAAGCATCCCCCACCCCAACTCGTTTGTTGAATCATACACTTCCAAGTTCAACCGGAAAAAGTCTTAAAATTTTCAAAAGTGCTTTCGTTAATTCTTTCTCTCTACATTTGTACTTACTTACTTACTTACTTCAGGTGGCGCTACAGTCCGGGGTGGACCAGGGCCTCAACCAACAAGCTTCTTCTAGCCGCCTTGGTTTCTAGTTAGCTGTTTCCAGTCTCGCACGCCAAGTTGGTTGAGGTCCTCTTCCACTTGTGGGCGCCACCTTTTACGCTGTCCACCTCTACTGCGTTGTCCCACGGGGTTGGATTCGAAGACTTTCCGGGCCGGAGCATTGGTGTCCATTCGCTCTAGGTGACCCAGCCATCTTAGTCGTTGGCTTTTCACTTTTGAGGCCAGGTCGGTGTCGCTGAGTTTATAGCGGATCCTAGGTAGACAAAGTCTCTGACCACCTCAAAATTATAGCTGTCGTAGACATCGGTGTTGGGTGTCCTTTCTTGTTGACAGCATATATTTCGTTTTGCTTTCATTCACCGTTAAACCCATCTTCTTGGCTTCCTTCTCAATGCTCACAAAAGCACCACTGACATCACGCTTTGTTCGTCCGATTATGTCAATGTCGTCAGCGTAAGCGAGTAATTGGACGGACTTTTGAAATATTGCGTGCCTCTGGTGTTGATGTGAAAGTTTTGCACTATTCTTTCAAGAACGATGTTGAAGAAGTCACATGACAGCGCGTCGCCTTGCCTAAAACCTTTTTTGACATCAAAGGTGTCGGTGAGGTCTTTGCCGACCTTGATGGAGCAGCGTGCATTCTCCATCGTCATCCTGCACAAACGGACGAGTTTGGCAGGGATGCCAAAACTAGACATTGCTCTATATAGCTCGTCTCTATAGATGCTGTCATACGCGGCCTTGAAATCGATAAAAAGGTGGTGGGTATCGATTTTGAACTCCTGGGTTTTCTCCAAGATCTGCTGTAGTGCGAATATTTGGTCGATGGTGGACTTCCCTGGCCTAAAGCCACACTGATATGGACCTATCAGGTTGTTGACGAATGGCTTCAGGCGTTCACAAAGTACGGCAGAGAAGATCTTGTAGGCGATATTAAGAAGACTGATGCCTCTGTAGTTGGTGCAGTCCAGAGGATCGCCTTTCTTGAGGATCGGGCAAACAATACTGAGGTTCCATTCATCGGGCATGCTTTCTTCCGAACATATTTTACAGATGAGCTGGTGCATACTCCTAACCAATTCATCGCCAGCCGCTTTGAATAGCTCAGCCGCAAGGCCATCAGCTCCAGCCGCTTTATTGGACTTAAGTTTAGATATGGCTATCCTCACTTCGTCAAGATCGGGTGGACGGAATTGTTGGCCTACGTCGTCCAGGTTGAATGGTGCAATTTGCATGGTAGCGGAATTCGGTTCGTCATCGCCGTTATACAATTTGCAGAAATGATTTTTCCATATCCTCAGCACCGACTGCGATTCCACCACGATGTTCCCCTGATCGTCCTTGCAGGCTTCGGTTCGGGGTTTGTAACCTTGGGAGGTTCTTTATACTTTTTGGTAAAACTTCCGAACTTCATTCCTGCAATGGCATCCCTCTGATTCCTCGATCGTGCGCTTCTCATGCTCTTTCTTTCTCTTTCTAAGAAGCTTGTGTTCCTCTTTCCTCTTCTGCTCGTAGAGCTCGCGAGCAGCTCTGGTCCTTCTATGCAGCGCCGCTTTGTATGCCTGTTGTTTGGCTGCATGTACTTGTTGGCACTCTTCGTCGAACCAGGGGCTTCGCTGTGGTGGTCGAGCAAAGCCCAGCACGTCAGAGGCGGCATCTCTGATGGCTTCCTGGCAATTCTTCCTCTGGTTCTCGATGCTTGCAGTTGGTGGCATAGGACTATTTAAGAGGGTGCGAGAGACTTGATCGGAAAAGGACCTGACGATTTCTTGCGACTGTAGCCGTCTGACGTTAAACTTCCTTACAGTATTTCCCTGCTTTGGCTTTGGTCTGGATATCCGTAGCATTACCTTTGCTACAACGAGGGAGTGGTTCGAGTCAACGTTGGCTCCTCGGAACGTTCGGACATCCTTGATACTGGAGGAGTGCCTTGCGTCGATCGCAATGTGGTCAACCTGGTTAGCGGTTGGATTGACAAGAAATTCGCCATGTCCCCTTGTGTATATCGAGATGCGGGAACTGCGTACTAGCTACCACAATATTTCACAAGGGCATTGCTCACATGTCTTGTCCAGGAGCTCGTAGAACTCATCCTTGGTGTCGTCATCTTTCTCCTCTGTGGGGGCATGCGCGCCTGTGAGGCTAATGTTGGCGGATTTAGCCTTGATGCGAATTGTCGTGAGGCGCTCGTTCACATAGTTGAAACTCAAGACTTCTTGCCTAAGTCTGCCTCGAACAACGAATCCACATCCAAAGAGCCGCTGCCCTTGTGTTCGATAACAGTCACCGTAGTAGATGTCGCAGTCTTTCAGTTGTCTACCGGCCCATTCCATAGCACTTCTTGGATGGCGGTGATGTCTGCTTTGTAGCAGTCTAGGGCCTCCGCTAAATGTTCGGCTGCACGTGGTCTATAGAGAGACAGAACAATCCACGTGCAGATCCGAAGTTTTTTGTCCTTATTTCGTTTGCTAGGTTCGTCAACAGTAAATCCGTCCGTATCCGAGGCTTGTTGTTGCTTAGCAACTAAAAAAGCTTTGCGTGGCCGGGAATTCACCCCGACGGCAACCGCTCCTTATAGGCCTGAGCTCCGTCGTAGTATAGCCCGTATAAGGTGTTCACTAAGTAGTTCAACCTAACTGGAACTGTAGACGCCACCGTTGATTCTATCTGGAGAATTCTTCCGCTGCCGCCTGGATGAAGGAGAAGTACCTTAGTGGAACACTCCTCCCCCCCTCTCTCGTTTGCTGCCCCCTAAAACTGTCCACAGGGATTGGAACCCCATCTTCAGTTAAAGGTACTAGGCACCCGATGTTCACCGCGGGGAGGTGAGAGTAGGAGTTGATAGACAGAGGTTCGCTTTGAAACAAAGCTTGTGGACGCTTGTGTCCTCTTGAATGCACATGTCTATCCTTTGAACATCTCTACATTTGTACACCCCTCACCGAATATTTCAAAAAGACAAAACACGAAGCGACCGAAGAAACAAATAGTGTAATCAAGCTCATTGTTGGTCGAATAGTAAAAAAATATATTCGCGAGATAAATTTATTGTTAATAAAATTCTTCATAGGTACCTACTCCTACAAATGGATTTCGAGACCTAAAAACCACAATTTGAATAAGCTTTTGAGTGAACTGATAAATCCTCTGTCTATTATTCCCTTCAAAAGTAAAATTTGGCCAAATTAAATTATTGATTACTGTCTTCCTAAACTTAAACTGCATCCCACTTCTGAAATTGCGAAACCTTCAAAAACTATTCAATAGAAAACTATTTTTTTTTATTTTGCTTAACAATTTGTCGTAATTTGCTAAAAATTTCCAATTACTCATTACTTTTATTCTGCATATAAATTTGACTTTCATCTATCAGCCAGTACCTACTTGTACTACCACTACGTCTATCCTTTTTCAAACACTTATTATTAAATAGAATATAAGATAGCGTGACGTGACGCAACGATGACAACAACAAAAGATGATCAAAAATAAGGAAAACTTTCTTACCTAATAAAGCTCTGGTTCTTGATACTTTTTAGTTCCTCACTTTTTAGCTCTTCATCATACCACAATTCCACAATACCGTTGTGATTTGCTTTGTTTCAGATTTTCTTGGGTCTCAAAAAAAAAGTTAAATTTTTGGAGAAATGTGATGAGTGTGTGTGTGTATTTAAGTACGTGCGGTAGTGTTAGGAAGGTACTTATGTTACTTTTCAACAAATTCGTCAGGAGTTTCCTATAGTTATATCTATGCAAGTGCATTAGTAGGTTGAGAGGGTTGGTGGTAACTAAGAATGCTACTTGTAGGAACTAACATTGTAAGGAAACTTTTAGCTTAAAAGTTGACTGTGCGATATAAATAAAATTGTTTTCGAAGAGTGAAGATTTTATTTAAGTATTTATTTTTCTAACTTGAAAATTACCCGAAGGGCTTTTAAGAAAATTTATCAAGAGCGTTTAGTTGAGTTTGTGAAGGCTTTAATTAATATGCAATCGTAGTAATGGTAGCAATTGTTGACTCAGCTTAACTGAAATAGAAATTTATTAGAATTTTTTCTTTTTATTTACCTAAGTGTGTAGACTGTAGACTGTGTTAATAATTTTTAAATTTCGTTATTCACTTGAACCTGGCCACCCAATCACATAAATATATGTATCTATAAGAGTGGAGCCGCATATGAACTATAAAACAAAAATATGCAGATTTCTCAACTACATAATATATATAACTTTTTAGGCTTTCGCGGATGTTAATAATTATTTTTCGGATAAGCCGCGTTATAAAAGTTTAAAGAGTGCACCACGCTCAGTGCAATTTGATGCGAAACGTTTGGGGGAGTACCAAAGTGCACTCTTTAAACTTTTATAACGTGGCTAATCCGAAAAATAATTATCTATTATGTACATAATACATATATGGAAATAACTTAAAAGGTAGAACTAATGAGACAATTATTAAAATTAAAATCTCAAAAATATTACTCTCAAAACTCTGAAAAGTTACTCTTGATTGGCTGTCTAAATCAAGATTAACTTTTTAAAGTTTTGAGAGAAAAATCACTTCTCGAACCGGACACTGCTATCCTGCCAGTAAAGAAGTTCTTAATGACTCCCAGTTCCAGTCAAAATAAAAATAAATTCTTAAAGGCGAAATTGGAATACTTGAAACTGAAAATCCCAAAAAATTAAAATCCAAATGTACTATTATTCATTATAGTTATTAAAATTTTTTTTTACTTAAGGTACACAGACATCAGAGTTTAGGCTAGGACCGCACTTGCGATTTTCAGTCGGTGCGATTAAAAAATCGGTGTCGCAACAAATAATTGCCATGCACTCACTTGCGGCTATCTATCGCGCAATTTTTTAGTCGCAAGAAATAGAACATAAAGCTTTTAATATGAATGCACGCACATGCGTCTATTTAATTTCGCGACAGAAAAAACGCTCAAAAAATAGATCTGGTTCCATTTTGTTAATCGCTGCGATTTTAAAGTCGCATATGTGTGCATTCACATTTAAAACCATGTGTCTCATTTCTTGCGGCTAAATAATCGTACGTTTGAAAATCGCAAGTGCGTGTATAATTTTTTCTAGTTGCGACTACGATTTTTAGTCACGCTATTTTAAATCGCAAGTGCGAGCACAACCATCTAAGTCCGTTTGTTTCATTTTAACTTTCGACAATCGCATCGCCAGAAAAATGGAACAAATTTTCGACTTTTAATCGTCGCGATTTCCAGGTCGCATGTGCGTTCATTCTTATTAAAATAAAAAACATTAGAATCTTGATAGGTGTACTAATGGGTCATTGCGCCATTGGCACAATGGCCACCAGACTGGGTGTATTCGCACCTGACTTCTGTAGGAGCTGTCAGGATGTAGAAGAAATAGAAACCATTAAACACCTGCTCTGCGACTGTCAAAACCTCCAAACAAATCGCCTCCGTTACTTCGGAAATAGGTTTGTTGGAGAACTGGACGATCTAGCGCAGGTCTCAATGGCAAATATGAGGAAATTCATAGAGAGCACAGGCTGGTTTGCAAATGAGCCAGTCTACATAAAATCATTCTTCATCAAGAACCCATTCACAATGGTTGTGAAGCTATTAATTTATTGAAATAATTTTTGTTAAAATGGGGAAAATAAATTCATTTGAGTAAATTAAATATTTTGTTTGTAATGATGAAGGAGCAGGTGAATTGTAAAAATAACATTTATTCCCCATCTGTCAAGCCATTAACTGTCAAATTGTATTGAAGGACGTTGATGCAATACAAAAATCTCTAATAAGAAATCTGAAATTTTCACATTTTTCATACTGGTTGACACTTCTTATTCGTTGACACTTGCATATTTTCAAAAGAGAATTAAAAAAGAAAAATATTTTCAAAACAGGATGTTTCAGAATAATGCCAACATTTTGCTACTTTTTTATTCCCGAAGCGATTTCAATAAAATTGACATAGGTGATAGCTGAAACAGAATTAAAAAAGAAAAAAAAAAACAAACATTTTCGCTCAAGGAACAATGATAAGTTGCAAAATGTCGAAATTTTTTCGGAATGCCATGAAATCTCCCAAAGGAACAGCGAAATCGCAAGATGTTGAATTTTATTTGAAACACCTTGATTTGAAAATATTTTTTTCTTTTCTAATTCTGTCTCAACTATCATCTGTGTCAATTACATTAAAATTGCTCAAGAAACAATGAAGTTCCGACGGTTTCAAAACTTTGTCCTTTGTCTTGCGTAACTTTGGCTTTTCGAAACTATCTCCTTTCGTAAAAATATATATTTCTATGTAATTTGAACGGATCGTGAATGGATCTTCAATAGTTCCCGTGTGATAGATCCGGGATCAAACTATTTTTTACGGATCGCAGCAAATTTGATTCGATTGTGGTAACGAATTGTATTAAAAAAAATTACCTTATAAATTTTTCACGAACGAACGAATCATTATTTATCGTTCTCCAAACCTTGGACAAAATATTCAAATTTCCATTTAAAATGAATGACATAAGGCAATAGTTTTTGCAGTCGATTTCGTAAAAAGGGATAGATGGTAGCTGTATATCAGGACCGTTCAGACTTCTAAGTAGTCAGACATCTCAGAACCGTTCAGACATCTCAGGACTGCTCGAGAATTTCAGGATGGGTTAGATATTTCAGGACCACTCCGATATTTCAGGACCATTTAGACATCTCTGGACCACTCAGACATATCTCAAGACCACTAAGACACCTGAGGAACGGGAAAAAATGAGAGGGAGTGAGAGAGAGAATGAGAGAGAGTGGGAGAGAGACAATTTTTTTTGAAACAATAGTTCGAGAAACTTTATGTCACTTATTCTGGTAAGTTCGCACGGGATTACTAATGACAGAGTTCCCACTGGAATACAATATTAGAAAATAAAAAGTTTGTTCCTCTATTCCATTGTTTTGTACATAGGTATATTTCTCAGCTTGCTTAATTTTGTATTGTATAAAATAAAAGGCCATTTTATTATAATATTACATCAAAACTCTACACTTTAAGCTTTTTTTTTTGAAAATTTTTATATGAAATATCATTAATAGCCCTATTCTCCCCATCATCACTGATACCTCACAAGTCACAAGAAGTGGTGAAACTGATTTTGTGACTTTTTCGTATTCTCCCCCTAAAGTCACAACTTGTGAGAGTCATAAAAACAACCGAAACTGTGATCTCCTCCAGAGCAGGTCACAACTCACAATTTACTTGAGTTTCTACAAATCATTGAATTATATTTTTTCCAATGAGGCTTTATGTTCTCTGTGCGAAAGAGAACAAAATGTATGTATTCTTTCATCTCTTAAGCAAAATAATAGGACAAAGGTGCGATATTCTTTTGCTTTGTATTTATGAAGCAGATAAACTGAATACATATTGTGGGTGGTTGGTTGAGTTCATTGCGATTACTTGTAGAGTTGTTTATGTGTGCGCTCATCGGTCAAGAAGCTACCAACAAAATGCTGTGTTGAATTTCATTGTGAGTTTTCTTGTGACTACTAGGGGAAGAATACCAAAATGTTATCGAGTCACAACAATCCTCACAAGGAGTAGTCACAAGAGCTTGTGACTTGTGATTCCTCACAAGGGAGAGAATCGGGCTATAAATCTTATTTGAAATTTGTTTACTATCAAATCTGCTAAGACAATAATGAGACGATTCAAAATAAATAAAAACAGTAATTTAGAGGAACCTGCTTTGAAAAATTACTAAGAGAAAAATTTGGTAATTTTTGGTAGTAGATGGCACTTATTTTAGAATACAGAACACATTTTATAAAAATCATAGAAGCCGTTTTTAAGGAAAAAAAAAGAAGAAATCGTTATTTTTGCAAAAAGGTTTTTTTGTGAGTTCTAGAAAGTGTTAAGAAACCCATAAATACTGAGTTTAAAAAAAATCTACCATGTAGTTTTGAAAATCAAAAATATTGAACATTTTTTAAAAATCCAAAAAATATATTTTTGAAAATTTTGGTAAGAAAAATACGTTTTTATATTTGTTAGAAACTTCTATATATGTACAAAAAATAAAATATTAAAATCAGACCGTAGTGAAGAAAATACAAAACCATTAGTTTTTTTTTTGAAAAATGTGGTTTCCTATCAGAAGGAAGCCTTTACGTAAAGAAAATTGTTTTTTTTTTTTAAGAAAAATAGTGGAGCAAAATAAAATTTGTAAAATGGCTAAAAAGAATTATTGTATGGCAGGTACCGTTTTGCTTAAAAGAAAATTTAAAAAATGTATTGAGAAAATCAACAAAAACAATTATGTACCAATTTTTAAGAAAATTGATTAAACTGTTTAGGCTGTGGCTGAATAAACAGATAGATAGACAGGATATTGAGACCCAATTTTTGTCTTCCCAATCATCGTTAGGAAAAGTCTGATCAAAATTTCGATTTGTTTTACGAAGACATAACTTACTTGTGTAGAATATTTCAAGTAAAAAGGGCACTGCCATAAAGTAAACTAAATTGAACCTTTATAAACACTAACTTCCCTTAAAAAATAAAAAATTGCTAGATTTTTTAAGAAAAAATATTTAGAAAATACTTAGTGGGAAAGTTGTCTGGAATGAAGTACACTTTACATTAGTAACGTTTGTTTTTCTTTTTTTTGCTAAATTTAATTTTCTGCTATTTAATTCCTTTTTTATTCATATCATGCATGCACTTGTACATATGTTGTTGTCCTTTTTATGGACTGCATAATAGCATAAATGCCATTTTTATACGGAGTTATTACAATGGTTATTATGCTAATACTATAATTCAACTTAATTAATTCATATTTACGAAATTGAATTAAAGACCAAAAATCAATGAATAGTGTTCTAAATTAATGATACATACATAAATCAAAATGAAATGTAAAAAATATTGTTTGAATATTATCTAGCGTAATTAATGTGCTTCACATAATAAAACAAAGATACGTAGTTGCTTATTGTAATGTACTTTTATGATGTGTGCATCATTGAAGTTATTGGTATTGCTACACATAATTATTTTTAAGGCAACATTTTGCAGATTATATAAAATATCATGTTATTTATTATTTTGAGTTATTCAATTGCAATTCTGAAATGTTGAATACAAATTGACAATTAATTGCAGTGCTGAAACCTTCATTAAACAGAGTTCTTACGCGTTATATTCTGACCTTAGATCCACTGATGAATTACCCCATTTTTATAGACAAAAAGAACATTACAACTCTACTACTTTGTATTTAATTTTTTTCTCATAATCTGAGGCATAAACAAAATTTGATGTATTTCCTTTCCTTATGTTCCTCCTTCTGCTGACCCTTTTTGACATTTTCAAAAACACCTATCACTCAACAAACGCATGTTTGGACAAGGTAGGTAGGTAGAAATGGTGGCAAGAGCGTAACACTCCCTCTTTGCCCAATTAGCACTGGATTGCGCCGTTTTGATATCATAACTCGTTTGACCTGTGTATGACAGCACATTAAAGTGAGGATTTGCGGGTTTATTCTCGGAGGGGCTTATTCCTCAGGTGTCCCGTTCCCTGGGTTGGATGTGAGATCTTTGTATATCTAAATCATAGTACTATCATGGTGGCTGTCGATACTAACGCCATCTTCTGTTCTGTTGTCGCACATTTGGGCGTAGACTTTTGACTTTCAGTGGAGTGCAAGTCTCCAATAATACATTTTTGTAAAAAAATATTCATAATAATGAAAACATACAAATACATATGTAGATAAAGGCCAGAATGAAAAAAGTAGTCAATTTTGCTTTCTTTGGTTTGGTTTTGTTTACATTTGTTTGTATTGTATTTTGTATGATGGTTAGTTTTTTTTATTATATGGAAAGATTAAGAGAATTGAAAAGTGTGTCAAATGATGACAATTTTGGGTATTCTCGTTTGTTTTGTAGGTTTTGTTAAATGTGGGCTGAAAGAGGAAGGGGTTGGTTTATACTAGTCATTAGTTTTGCAGTGCATTTGGATTTTTTTTTCTTATGACTTCATGAACGAAAATACCTGAAGTCAATATGCTTCGCCACAGCGGCGGCGGTGACGACGATCGCGACGGTGCAAGTGGCGTAAAGGAAAAAAAGGATGTTTGATTTTCATTGAGTAGGAAGTTACCTATTCCCTATATTTTTTTTTATTCTTATGGCTAATGGGTTGTTATTTGTAAGTTGTATGGTATGGATGCGGCCGGATAGATATAGTACGTTTAATATGTATGTGATTGTATGTTCCTAGGTAAGTAAAGGTCTATTATGTTTATTATCGTGTAGTTTTATGTATGTTTGTACCTATATTGGGTTAGTTTTTTCTTGCTTCGGATTTTTGGTTTTAATTAATAAATTTAGGTATAGGTATCTTATTGGTTTGTAGTTACATATCGTCCCCTTTATGCCAGAAGCATTCAATTTTTTAGAGGTGGTTAGCTAGTTTTATAGATTTACCGATATTCCATATGACATAACAGTACTTTCAATGTGCGTAGGTAGGTTTATCGAAGAAAATTAATATTTTAAAATACCTATCAGTTAAGCCATTAGTTGATTTAAGATTCTGTTTTAATCTAGAAAAACTTTCGAAAACTATGTTGCAATATTTCCATTTTTGCACATTCATGTTTCTGGCATAAGGGTAATTTTTATAAAAATAGAAGCAATAATGGTGAAGTTATATTAAAGTGGATACTTATAGACTTATAGAAATCACTGGCCTTATACCTACCTATTTTTCCTATTTAAATAAATATTTGTTTATTTGAATAACCTTATAGGTAGGTACTTAGGGGTTGGCTTGAGGACTTGATATTTTTCTAAACTAAACCACATATACATACATTATGCATAGGTGTTTGGGGTAGATTCCAATGTAGATTAGATATGTTAAAAAAAAATAGTTGTTTCAACTTTAAACAAATTACAACTTTATTCGATATAATTTAAGTAGGTTAATAAAACGTCTAACCACGTTGGATGTTCAGATGAGAGGAAGGAAAAATTTTACTAAGCCAGCAGGAAATTATTGAAAAAGCTTTCTTGAAACAATTCATTTTTTGAAAATATAGATAGGTAGTTTGAAGCAAATTCATAATAGTATAATCTTATTAGACAGCATTTAGATTTGTCTTAAACACATAGGCATAGGGTGAAATAAGTAATAAAAAGTTATAGGATAGAAGCTCTTTAATGATGTTATTTATTAAAAAGGAACAATTAAAAAGTTATGGGTTATCTTTAAAGGACAGCTTAAAAGCTCAATAAGTAGGTATATTTAAAAATTTAGATACATGGTATTTATAGGTTGAAATTGGTTACCTAAATGATACATACATACATACATAGGAATATGGAATTCGATTTTAAATGTTGTTTTTGTATTTGAAAGATTATAACATATCTAGTTGCCTATTTAGAGGATGGACTTCGAGAGCTATTTACCTACATATATGTATAGGTATATTGGATATTCATATTCAAAAATTAGTTATTTAATTATTAACCTGGGCGAACAGTGACTCAGTTTGACTTTGTTCACAATTCTGCATATTGCAGTTTTATTATTATTCGATTTTCTTCAGAATGGTGCACATGATTTCCATAACATTTTTTAAATAGAAGCTTCTTAAAAATAAAAACAATTTTTTTACTAAATTAAAAAAAAAAAATATTTTTTTGGATTTTTAAAAAAGTGTTCAAACATTTTTTTTGAAAATCAAATATGTATTTTGAAAACTACATGGTCTATTCTACTATTCAGTTGACTCAAAAAAAAACTTTTACTTTGCATAAGTTACACTTTGGAAGTGGTTGAAGGAAAAACTCACGGTTGTTTTTGGATAAAACTTTCAAATTCTGTTATTTATATGTTACGAAAATTTTTACCATCAACAGATGGCATAATAACAATCACTGTTTGGAAAAAATGGATAAAATATATTCAAAAATGTTTGTGCGTATTCAGTTGACGAGGAGTGTACCTACCTAGAAGGAAAAAATTCAAAATTACCCCACAATTTGGTAGCTAAATAAATAGTTTGTCCCCCAGAACAAAATCCTAGATACACCACTAGTCCTTCTTACTTATACCTGTCTCCAACCCCCGAATTTAACATAAAAAACTTTAGTTGAAATACATACCAAAAGATATGCCTACCCATGCCTAAACCTACCTCAATTTTGCATTAATAACTTTAATAAAAATAATAATTGAATATGAAGAAAATTTGAAAAGAAATTCTTCTCTTTAAGTGGAGTGACCGAATATATAATTCAAAGTTAAAAGTTCAAGTGAGCGAAACGCAATCATGGAGTTGAGCTCACTTGAACTTTTAACTTTGAATTTAATAAAAATAGCTTGGTGCCATTTTCTTGATAAATAATAGATACCTATAAGTAATTGTTTCTACTAGGTTTCTATAGGTAGGTACTTTTAGTTGTTTCTACTAGGTTTCTATAGGTACTTTAAGTTCGCTTCAGGTCAAACGAAACAAATTGTGACAAATATAGGTACAATTTCTTTCATTTGACCTGAAGCGCACTCAACTACATATTTATTATTAAAATACCTACCTACCAGGCACGAGGCGTGACTTTTTCGGAAGCGGAAGCACACAACTTAAAACTCAAAAAATAAAAGTCCTTTAATTTAGAATTTATATCATACCGCTTTTTTGCGCCTAATAATATTATAAAGAGTATAAAAAATGTATTTTCTCTAGCCGAAATAATTAATTTGAAACACTCTTTGCTATGCATTTGCAGGTTCTCATAAGCATTAAGCAAAACGCCAAAGCAATCACAAACAAAACAATTCGCCCAAAAAACTTAATCAAATCGAAAAAAAACACCAATCAATGCATTTCTTATGGATGAAACACTATATACGATTTGCATTCACACACACACAATCACAACACCGAAGATCCAAAGTATAAAACTAAAACTACCCCTTGTTCAATAGGAATGTGCGGCAGGAAACGACTCAATACTTCTTTAGTTTTGCTATTGAATTTTCATAATGAATTCACTCAACTCATTCTTCACACGTTGGGCAAACAGAAAGAAATCATCAGATTTTACTTTGAATTTTGGACGGAATTTGAGTTAAGAAGGTAAAATCAGAGAATGCCAAGCTGTTGCGCATTCTAGAGCAAAAACTCTCGTATAGTATTTTATAATGGAGAATGGAGTGATGTTACGCATTCTCAAATGGCTTGGCTTGGCGTATAATGCAAATTTGTGGGTTTGGTTAGACGATGTGCGGATTTAAGCGTTGTTCTCGTGAGTGATTTTATTAAAAGATAATTATCATTTTCCGTGATATGTAATACCTAATATTGGGAAATAATTAATTAATATAAGAGACAATTTATTAATATTAGATATCAAGAAAATGTTAATCGTTGACATACTTTAATAATAGGTCAATGATGTAAATGTATTTAATGTATCTACAGTTTGAATTTTCGAATATTAAAATTCTTTGCTATGAGCATTTTGTGAACTGTCTTACGGAAGCACTCATTCCACTCAATATATGAACGCTTCGTCACTGCTACCTACCTATTAAAAGAGATCCTACCTTTATCTAAACCCACCCGCTAATTTAGCATAAAAACTTTTATTAAAATATCCACCTATTCATAGCAACCTTTCCTCGAAATAAATAATAATACAAAATCCCTACTCACTTACCTATCAATAATAATCTAGCAAAAAAAACTTTCATTCAAATATGAATGTAGGCAGCAAAAGATATACATACCTACCTATAACTACCCTCTCTCGCAAAACAGATCTTGCAAAAAACATTCCAAGCAAATTATCATATAGCTAACTAGCAAAAGATATACATATATACCATCGCAATCTTTCAAAGTTAAATTCAATTTAAATACCTACCAAAAGATATATGTATATGCAATCATGCATACTCTGTAAGAAAATATCAAGTCAAATAACATACCTACCAAAAGTTATATGACTATCTTCAAAGGCTTGAAATCAAATCGCAACTTCATTACAAAAACAAAACCTACCCTCAATATTATAATAAAATACAACTGTGGTTATACCTACCTACCTACATATACTTTTCTTCTCACATTCAACAAGAACAACTGGCTACATACAAACATAGTCCTAAATAAAACAACAAATAACCTTGTATTCAAAGAAGAGACATTTCACACCCAAACAGCTGAATTTATTAGGTCCCTTGGCGTTGTAGACTTTTATGGCATGCAAGTCTCCATCGCCATGCCTTGCATGCAAGTCTCCGACGCTGACGAAAGTAGCGCCACCACTAGAGCTGTTGTTCTACTATTTGAATCGCCACCATGATAGTACTATGGTTTAGATATACAAAGGTGAGATTTCCTCCAGTGCGAGTTGGATATAATATTTCCCAAGAAACCAGAAAAGCGTTCCTTGGTTTAAAATAGGGTGGGTGTGAAGTATGGTTGAGGTACCTTGTAAGTCAGTACAAAAGACAAGAGTTGGGTCATAGGACACTCACTCGATTGGATAGCATCTCGCCCTGCTCGGCAGGTTGCAGAATAGCAACGAAGCGCGATCGATCTGACCGTGTGATCATCATTGCCATTGAGCATCATGAAGCCCCGCAGAAACCCGGGTTCCAATTACTCACGGTCTTTGGATCTGGGGGGGGGGGGGGAACATGATGCAGAACGCAACCGATTTTCGTCTCAGATCCATTTCGTGGCGTTAAGAAAAGAGATCAAGTCTTTGATCCTCATTTCGGAGACGTTTAAAATGTTTGGGCAAACTGATAAAATCAATTTCGGGGCTATGGTATCTGTGCTGATCTATACAAGTGTCTAAAATTCAAACATTTTTAAGAAATACACGAAAAATAATCTAAACAAAAAATAGTACGTATACGCCACAGTGAACAAAAAAATGAAAAAACGATTCTTCTTGAAACACACGCATACATTAAAAAAAAGTACATTATGTACTCTAATAATTTTAACCAAATTCCGAAACTCCTTTAAGACTTAAAATTCTTAAAATAAAAACCCATTCAAAAAGCATTTATATACCACCAAAGTGTTTCAATTAACTATCTGAGATTGAACTTGACTTTATATGCGAAATACTTGAATTAAATCAAACAAATGAAAGCATTTTCCACCTTCAAGTTTCTATATTTATTTACTTTCACTTTATCTCTTACCTATATTGTCACTTAACGATACATGTATACCCGCAATAAAGTTCAAAACAAATATCAAAAAGTCAATATACTTCAAAATGAACTCCTTTACCTCTAAGCTACTTCTTGAACCAAAAAAAAAAAAAAAAATGCAAACAAAAACACATTCTTCTCACGGTTTCACCTAGTAAACTCTCCCATTGCTTCTTGACAAAGAAACAAACAACAAATGAAAGGTGTGTATAAGGAAAATAGGGAAATAGAACACAAGCAACAACAACAATGAATAGAATCGTATTTGAAAACGAAGCAAATTTTAAATTCAAAATGATTAATGGACACAGAGACTTGAGCTTGATATAGTTGATGTGAAGCGTGTTATGCATATAATGTTTACTCATAGCAAAATACTACTACCATCTCTAACACTAGGTATATAGTACCCTCATGAAAGAGAAGACTTCAATGCTTAATCTACAGCAGCTCCAAAGCACAAAGGAAGTGCTGGATATTTATTCTCATCGTCCTCCTTTTCACCATTATCCAAAAAAAAAAGGAAGTCATCCTTCCATTTTCGTCTTTGATGTTTCTCTTTTTAGTCTCCTTGCTCTTGTTTACTTAACGACATTCTAAATCCCAATTCGATCCCATACACACTTCAATTTTAAGGAATACAGTCAAAGACAGCTTAAGAAAAACACCGAGGGTGACAAAAATGCAAATAAAAAGAAAATAACTCAAAAAGTCGTTGAAAACATCAAAACAATTTTTGTGGGGGATTAAAAAAAAATAGATGAACTCCGTGAGTGAAAAAACAGAACGCATGAACAAGTCAAATGAACTTGATCTTAAAAGAAGTTATAACCTGAGGGCTGAAAGCTACGACAGTGACTTTATTTAATCATAAAATGAAAATTGAAAATAAAATTTTTCTTTAAAAATTAATTTGTTTACGTTGACTGAGTTTTTGTTGAATCAATGAACAATAATTTGGCCCAATGAAACATTTCGTTTAGAATATGTATATGCTCTTTTCAATCAACGTTTCACTCTCTCAATGAAAGTTAATTTAAACACATTTTTCCTTTACTCTGAGCCAGAACTGCCTCTAGTTTATAGCTTTTTTTATGAAAACAAGTAAGATTCCATTAAAAATAAAAAGCCTTCGTTGTTAGTAGTGCTTGATAATAAATCCAAAACTTGATATTGTAACGATTCTCACATTTTTACTTTAATGACTTTCAAGTGAACTATTACAACTTTCGAATGAACTATAACAACTCTCGAATGAAGAAGCGCCATCTTCCGGATTATACCTGAAACAAATCCAGTTACGGAGAGCTTTCGTGAGCTTTGATACTGAATATCACTTTTTCTAATTAAGATACGGCTTTTTAATGTAATATAATTTCAGATGAAGCTCACAAACTTAACAAAATTAGAAAAATCCCCAAAATTGAATTAGGACTTTTTTGCTTAAGGAGGGCAGTGCATATGTACATAGTTAATATAAACGATGTGGTGTCATTTTTCATTCTACAATATTTTATCTAGGCTGTTGTTCATTTATTATTTTGTGTGAAACCAATACTTTTCTTTTACTTAACAAGAAAAAAAATGTGATTGTGTGCCATCTTGTGTTCTTCATTGAACGACAACAAACACTGATGCCGGAACTTCATTGAAACTTGAACTTGAATTAAGTAAGATATGCAAACAAAATTAAAATGTACCCGATAACGGTACCCAAGTTGCCTGAATAAATTAAGCTAGAAACAGGTAAAAAGTGCACTTAATGCCATTTTGGTAGCGGACACAGCTAAACGATAAAAATTGTTTTACTTTAAATTGATTTTATTCAGTTTCATGAATTTTGAATTTTCACGTTTCTTGAAAAATTCTTATGAAAATGTTGATAAAATTAATTTCACAACAGAGTTCAATTAAATTAAAAATAATTTAAATAGTTAGAATTTTGAATAAATCATTTTATTTTATTTAAGGCACAAATAGTGACCAATCAAGAGGTTATCAGGGTAAGAGAAGTAAGCTTCCGTTGTTATAAAGCCAACCCTACTGAGGAAAACCGGAAAAAGTTCAAGCAAGCTAGAAAGACCTGTAATGGCCATATTCAACGAACCAAATTTTTGCATGACCAGAATTTAAGGCAAAAAATACTACAGTGTCCCAAAGGTAGTAAGAATTTTTGGTCATTTGTAAAAAACATTAGAAATACAACTTCGTCTTCGGTTCCAACACTCGTCTTCAATGACACTCCCTATGTTAGCTCAACTCATAAAGCCAATTTGCTTGCAGCACAGTTTGCTGTTAACTCGACGCTGCCAGAGAGTGTCTCAACTCCTCCTGTACTTGAGAGCGTTAATGATTCCATGGGACGAATATTCTTTCGCACTCGTGCAGTGGCAAGAGTTCTAAAGGATCTTGATATACACAAATCTGCTGGTCCAGATAGTATCCCTCCCATTGTTCTGAAGAGGTGTTCTTCAACGCTGGCAAAGCCACTGCGTAAGCTTTTCCATCTGTCCTATTCTACTGGTCTCTTTCCGAGTAGATGGAAAACAGCATTTGTCCAGCCTGTCCCTAAAAAAGGCGAATCTTCTTCTCCCTCTAACTATTGTCCAATTGCACTTACGTCCCTTCTTTCCAAGGTCATGGAAACGCTGATAAATTATCAGCTTAAGAAATATCTCGAAGAACAGAAGCTTCTTAATGACCGGCAGTATGGCTTTCGTAGCAATAGGTCCACTGGTGATCTGATGGTATATCTCACCGAGCAGTGGAACAAATCTTTACATCGTTTTGGAGAAAGTAAGATTATTGCGCTTGATATTTCAAAAGCGTTTGATAGAGTTTGGCATCAAGCTCTCTTATCGAAAATGCGTGCATTTGGAATTGATGAATCTCTTCTTCGTTGGATTAGAAATTACCTTTCGGACCGTTCAATACAAGTTGTATTGGATGGTTTCAAGTCTGATATTCATAAAATAAATGCTGGTGTGCCCCAGGGCTCCGTTTTGTCTCCGACTCTCTTCCTTATTTTTATAAATGATCTTCCAACTTCTAATCCATTAAACTGTTTTGCAGACGACAGTACCCTCAGTTTTTCATATTCGTTCCAAGACTCACTTCCTTGTTCTTCGGATGTGGAACTTGAACGGCAACGTATGATAAGCTCATTAAATTCGGATCTCAACAGCATTGTCCAATGGGGAATAAGAAACCGCGTAGAATTTAATGCTTCAAAAACTCAATGCTGTCTTTTGTCGTTAAAGCGAAACCCACCCCCATTGCCACTATCCATGAGTGGCACTTGCATCGAGGAAACCGAACAGCTTTCAGTTCTGGGTATGTGCATCTCAAACCACCTTCTGTGGAATGATCACATATTTGACGTCGCCAAAAATGCTGCGAAATGTTTAGGTTTTCTTCGAAGAAGTAAGAAATTTTTCTCCCCTTCTGATCTGGCTGTAATCTATAAAGCCTTCATTCGTCCAAAGCTTGAGTACAACTCCCATATCTGGGCAGGTGCTCCTAAGACCCATTTAAGTCTGTTGGATAGAATTCAAAATAGAGCGTTGAAAATGATAGGTGATAGAGCAATAACGGAAACATTTGCATCTCTCGAACACCGCCGCAATGTTTCGTGCCTTTCATTATTTTATCGGTATTTTAACAAACAGTGTTCTAGTGAAATAGCCAGTTGCATTCCTCCCCTTAAGCAGTTCAACCGTAATACTCGTACTTCTAGGAATGCACATCAATATACCCTTGAGCCCAATTTCGGACGCACTGTCAAGTATAGAGATTCTTTTCTTAGTCGCACTACCCGAATGTGGAATGCTTTACCTGGCTCTGTATTTCCCTCTCACTTTGATATTCAGAACTACAAAACCAATGTGCATCGGTATCTCCTCTTGAATCCTTCCCTATTTTCCTAACGCTCGCACTGTGTTAATTCATTTTAAGGGTATTAAAAACCCCTTTAGTGCGCGCTTATTATAAAAAAAAAAAAAAAAAAATCATATAAGACAACAAACAAGTTTCAACTCAACAAAAATGTCAAATATTTCTAGTGTGTGTGCAAGACAGTCCGTGTAATCCTTGGTAAATTATTTCATCAAGCAGAGCAGATCAATTTTTTGGGTTTAAGAGTTTTTATCAAGTTAAAAGAAAGTTAATTTTCGAAACTTTTTTTTTCTTATTAGAGACAAGGAAAGACAAGTTTTTGGGCTCAATAGGCTCTATGATTCAATGGTGGACGAAAATCTGTCGATCACATACGCCAATGTCTGTTTTTGAAAATAAAGTTTTATAAATAAAATAATGTTCTCGTAGTATAAGAATTCAATATTATTTTATTGTTATAGTTTTGAAAGTTTGGCATTTCAAAAGTGACAGTCACAATTTTTTCTTCGGATGCCTGCACGACACCACC
Organism: Dasysyrphus tricinctus; assembly: GCA_963921185.1. Taxonomy (NCBI): domain Eukaryota; kingdom Metazoa; phylum Arthropoda; class Insecta; order Diptera; family Syrphidae; genus Dasysyrphus; species Dasysyrphus tricinctus. The sequence goes on along the minus strand of OY992531.1, from coordinate 42,531,363 downwards.
TCCGATAATGGACTCAGGCTAATCGACGTTGCTGCGGGGCGAAATGTTGTGGTAGCTAGTACGCAGTTCCCGCATCTCGATATACACAAGGGTGCATGGCGAATTTCTGGTCAATCAACCGCTAACCAGATTGACCACATTGCGATCGATGCAAGGCACTCTTCCAGTATCAAGGATGTCCGAATGTTTCGAGGAGCCAACGTTGACTCGGACCACTACCTCGTTGTAGCCAAGATAATGCTACGGATATCCAGATCAAAGCCAAAGCAGGGAAATACTGTAAGGAAGTTTAACGTCGGACGGCTACAGTCGCAAGAAATCGCCAGGTCCTTTTCCGATCGAGTTTCTCGCACCCTCTTAAATAGTCCTATGCCACCAACTGCAAGCATCGAGAATCAGTGGAATAATTGTAAGGTAGCCATCAGAGATGCCGCCTCTGACGTGCTGGGCTTTGCTCGACCACCACAGCGAAACCCCTGGTTCGACGAAGAATGCCGACAAGTACATGCAGCCAAATAACAGGCATACAAAGCGGCGCTGCATAGAAGGACCAGAGTTGCTAGTGAGCAGAAGAGGAGAGAGGAACACATGCTTCTAAGAAGAAAAAGAAAGAGCATGAGAAGCGTGCGATCGAGGAAATAGAGGGATGCCCTTGCTGGAATGAAGTTCGGAAGTTTTACCAAAAGGTAAAGAGAACCTCCCAGGGTTACAAGGCCCCGACCGAAGCCTGCAAGGACGATCAGGGGAACATCGTAATAGAATCGCAGTCAGTGCTGAGGATATGGAAAAATCATTTCTTCAAATTGTATAACGGCGATGACGAACCGAATTCCGCTACCATGCAGATTGCACCATTCAACCTGGACGGCGTAGGCCAACAATTCCGTCCACCCGATCTCGATGAAGTAAAGATAGCTATATCTAAACTTAAGTCCAATATAGCTGCTGGAGCTGTTGGCCTTGCGGCTGAGCTATTCAAAGCGGCTGGCGATGAATCGGTTAGGAGTATGCACCAGCTCATCTGTAAAATATGGTCGGAGGAAAGCATGCCCGATGAATGGAACCTCAGCATTGTTTGCCCGATCCTCAAGAAAGGCGATCCTCTGGACTGCACCCTCTACAGAGGCATCAGTCTTCTTAATATCGCCTACAAGATCTTCTCTGCCGTACTTTGTGAACGCCTGAAGCCATTCGTCAACAACCTGATAGGTCCATATCAGTGTGGCTTTAGGCCAGGGAAGTCCATCATCGACCAAATATTCGCACTACGGCAGATCTTGGAGAAAACCCAGGAGTTTCAAATTGATACCCACTACCTTTTCATCGATTTCAAGGCTGCGTATGACAGCATTTATAGAGACGAGCTATATAGAGCCATGTCTAGTTTTGGCATCCCTGCCAAACTCGTCCGTTTGTGCAGGATGACGATGGAGAATGCACGCTGCTCCATCAAGTTCGGCAAAGACCTCACCGACACCTTTGATGTCAAAACAGGTTTTAGGCAAGGCAACGCGCTGTCATGCGACTTCTTCAACATCGTTCTTGAAAGAATAGTGCAAAACTCTCACGTCAACACTGGAGGCACAATCTTTCAAAAGTCCGTCCAATTACTTGCTTACGCTGACGACATTGACATAATCGGACGAACAAAGCGTGATGTCAGTGGTGCTTTTGTGAGCATTGAGAAGGAAGCCAAGAAGATGGGTCTAACGGTGAATAAAAGCAAAACAAAATATATGCTGTCAACAAGAAAGGACACCCAACACCGACGTCTCGGTGAACGTCACTATAGACAGCTATAATTTTGAGGTGGTCAGAGACTTTATCTACCTAGGATCCGCTATAAACTCAGCGAACGATACCAGTGCTGAGATGAGAATGCGTTAGGCTGTTTTGAGAGGAAAATTCTCCGGGTGATTTTTGGTCCCGTCTGCATAGATGGGGAATGGAGAAGAGGATACAACCACGAACTGTATGGGCTGTACAGCGACACCAACCTAGCTTCAAAAGTGAAAAGCAAACGACTAAGATGGCTCGGTCACCTAAAGCGAATGGACACCAATGCTCCGGCCCGGAAAGTCTTCGAATCCAACCCCGTGGGACAATGCAGTAGAGGTGGACAGCGTAGAAGGCGGCGCACGCAAGTGGATGAGGACCTCAACCAACTAGGCTTGCGAAACTGTAGACAGCTAGCTAGAAACCGAGCCGGCTGGAAGAAGCTTGTTGGTTGAGGCCCTGGGTCCACCCCGGACTGTAGCGCCACCTTAAGTAAATATAAGTAAGTAAGTCACAATTTCTTCTGTTTTGAAACAAGAAATGCATAGAGCTTTTAATTTGCAATAGATCGGTACTATTTTGGCAAGTTTTGCATTCTAAGAGAAGATCGAATTCAATATTTTAATCAGACTTTTCATAACGATGATAGGCAAGGGGAAAAAAGTGGGTCTCACAACTCTGTCGGTCTGTCTGTTGTACATATGTTTGGCTAAAGTAACAGTCTAAGCGGTTGGATCATTTTCCTTCAAACTTATGGTACAGAGTGTGTTTTGGTCACTTCCCCAAACGTCATTCATTTTCCTTTTTAATCAAAAACTAATGTACGCATGCCATACAATTTTTGTAAGCTATTTTGCTAGAGCCGGCCACGAGACCAAACCAAACGATACTTTTGTAAGTCTTGCCTCGGTATTGTTAAACTCGAAAAATGTCAGTATCTTCTCGTTATCGATCTCGGTCTCGTATAACAAAGTCTCATCCTGGTATCAGTATCAGTCTTGAACAGAAATAAAATCCTAAACTTGTTTACGTGTTCCTGGTCTTTAAGTTAAACTTGCTTGGTATTTTGAATAGCCCATTTGAATGGGTTGTAAATCAGAACATTACACTGAGGGAAAAATGAATGCACTCCGTACAGAACCATAAATGTAAATTGTATGTACCGATGTTTGCAAAGGATTGCCATCGAAGGTCTATTCACTAAGTAAAGTTAATATGTACTAGTTATAATTCAAGTTATGTATCGAATAAAACTAACAATCTAGAGTACCGATTTATGTATTGGATACAGACGTAATATACTCATTACAAAACTATGGACCAGCTAAAGTCAAATATGTTTCGATTTAATAAAATTTAAATTTAAAAATTAAGCTTATGTGCTGAGTAAAAGCAATGTGTACTAAGTCTATCTCGATATCTATTCAATACAGACGTTTAATACCCAACACATATCAAGTGCCAGCCATCTAAATAAAAAATTATTAACTACATTAAGTTATGTGCTATGTAAATACGACGTGTACTGAGTCTATGTCTACATTTATAGAATGCAGACGGTATATAATCAGCGCATATCAAGCGCCAGCCATCCAACAATAAAAAACATTTGATACATAAAGTTATATACTGAGTATATGCAACGTGCACTGAGTCTATAGTGACATTTATTCAATGCAAACAGTTTATACTCAAGCGCCAGCCATCCACAAATAAAAAACATTTATTACATGAAGTTATGTACTGAGTAAATATGACGTATACTGAGTCTTTGTCGAGATATATTCAATGCAGATGATATTTACTCAGTTCATATCAAGCACCAGCCATAAAAGTATAGAAAACATTTATTACATAAAGTTATGTACTGAGTATATGCAACCTGCACAGAGTCTATGGTGACATTTGTTCAATACAGACGGTATATACTCAACACATATCAAGCGCAACCCATGGAACTGAAACTGTTATACGTTACATTAAGTTATGTGTTGAGTAAATACGACGTGTGCCATTTTGACATTTTTTCAATACAGACGGTATATACTCAATACCTACACATGTATCTATTGACTAGCTACAGTGCTGAGTCCACGCAACTTGTACTGACTCTATGTGTATATTGAGCACATCAGCCATCCAAGAAATGAGATTCAACTTATTCAGTTTTGGCACCAGTTTTTTGTGCCCCCAAGTGGCCTGGTGGATGCGTGCTATCTTCGTGTGTGAAAGGTTCCCAGTTCAAATCCGAGTAAGTATCACAAAGTATTTTTAAAATAAAATAAATATCTAGAAAATAAACTTTCAGAATAAGGTGAAACGTTACAGAGGATTCTCTTAAATGTATGGACTCATAACATAAATGTGTAGTGACACATGGACTCATTAAATATGTGGAGTAGGTACATAGACATATGGACTCATTACATAAATATGAATTGAGTACATAGACTCGATACAAATATATGTAGTGAGGACATACACACGTGGAGTACATAAACATATGGACTCATTACATAAATATGTACTCATTACATACAAATTTGATCTGTCCTCACTACAAAGAATCTGTACTTATCACAGATAACCGGTTTGTTTTTAGAAAATGCATACATAAAATATTTATATTTATTTATTGAGTGCATAGACACTGTACTAATCGCAGAAAACTAACCATTTTTTCAAAAATTGCCTAAATAGATTTATTTACATTTATTTAATAAGTGCATATGAGCAAGAGCTGTGCCAATCGTTCATTTTGAAAGACCGAATCAATCAATGATTGATTTGACCAAAGATTCGATCTTTTCAATCAATCATTTTATCAATCATTCCTTTGATTATGGCATATTAAAAAAAAAATTCAATAGTATCTGCATAGCTACAGTATGTTTTCAATCCTGATTTAAAGAAGAATTTATATCTTAGAAAAAATAGTTTAAAATTTTCATGTGGGCATTATTTTTTTTTTTTAAATAGGCCTTAATCCAAAACAAAAACTTTCACCTAAATTCTTTTTTTTTTTCAAAGCTAAAAAGTGCTTACCTACTTAAAATAATTATTTACTATTTTTTTGCAAATGAATTGAAAATACGATTAATTAAGAAAGAACTGCATTTTTGTATTCAATTATATCTTTATTATAAACAAAGATCTATTCGTTCACAATGCCAATGAGATTGATTTGGTCTTGGTCCACAATGGATCTCAATTCCAATCAATCTCAAACGAACGTATGAACGATATGAACGAAATGAACGATATCGTTCAACTCAATCTCAATCTCTATCTCAATCTCTATCTCAATCAAATAATTCTCCAAAACCAAACATGTATTGCGCATAGTCGATAGAGACATAGACAAAATTCACATAGAATGGAGACAAACTGAACACAAATACATACGAGAAAGAGAAAACCCGAAATAAAATGGAAATGAAGTGTAGCTAAGCTAATAGTAGATGTGGATATGTATATCAATTTATGTTCCTGTGGTGTGTTTTTTCATTCACGTAAATAGAGATTGAGATTGTATGTGTTTTTTGTTTCGTACAGTATTCTGGTGTGGAAATGGATTGATTGAGAATGAGTGGAATGAACGAAACATATCTCGCTCTTTGAAAACTTAAATGATTGATATTGGGATCGATTGATTCGGTCTGCTGTGATTGCAATCAATCATTCCTTGTGAAGAACGGGTCACAAAGACCGAATCAATCACGATTGACACAGCTCTAATATGAGCTATACTCAGTACATCATCATGCGACAACCTACATATAATTATTTACTGAGTCCATGGAAAGTTTATATTTACGCAATGATACCAAGAAATAGTGCATAGAATCTATTCTCACTACATAATCGTAAGCTGGCGTGGTACATATTCGTGTAATGAGTCTACAGAACTATTTAGTAGCTGCTTCACTGCTAATAGGTTTATGTTGTCAGTATAGATTTCATTAGGTAATGAGTACAGAAAAGTATGTGTGCAGAAAAATATAGGATGAGTAAATAAAATGATGTGCTGAGTGCATACATTTTTCCCTCAGTGTACCCAGACATTGTAAGCCGTAGGCCTTAATCGTAAGTTAAGCAATTAATGAATAAATAGGAAAAAACGTGTCTTATCAGTGTTAATGGTTATTAAAACATTGGTAAAATTGTAACAAAAATCTTTGGAGTCGCTTCTGACTAACTAAGCCTTAAAAAAAGTGAGTGGGTCTCACTTAAGTCACTTCCTCTAGCTTGAAGGAACTAAGTTTGAAAATTTCATCCAAATAGTGTTTTTTTGAGACACCAAGCGTTAAAAAAATGGGCGTGGCAGTGCCTGGTTTTTACTTAAATGATTCTTAAAGAAAAAATTGTGAAAATGTAATTCTAATTCCTTGAGCCAATGACAAGAAAATTGTTGTTCTGCCGATACCAAATGATGCGTTATTGGCTCGTTATCATTTCGGTATCGTTTCAGATTCCTTGAAGCTTGTATCGTCTCCGTATCATTTCATCATCCCAGACATGCAATTCCGGAAAAAACATTCCACCCTGCATACACTCCTGAAGTTTCATCATGACATCACCACAGCTTTAATTAACAATGAAGCTACTATCGGATGCTTCCAGGATGTTGAGAAAACACAGGACAGTGTATGGATTGAAGCCTTTATCCATAAACTCTACATACTAGGCTTCCCTTAGTACTAATAAATAATATATCATCTTTTCTTTCTTCCAGGAACTTTTTCATGCATGTGAAGAACTGCAAATTGACAGTGAAGAGCATAAGGGCTGGAGTTGTCCAAGGGTCGAAACTTGGCCCACTTCTCTACAACATTATGACCTCCAACCAATCAATTTCAAGTTAATGCGAGAACCTTCTCTTCGCTGATGACTCACTTACATATTAATCATCATTCTCTCCATTGATAGCGGTCCTAGAAGTCGAGGCACACATCCACAAACTATTCCAATTTTACTCTAAATAGGGTATCTGAATCAGCTCCAGCGTCTGTTGTCGCTCAGCTTGAAGCTGTTAACGTATCCAGACGAAACCAGATTACCAGCGAAATGTAGTGCCAAATACCTAGGCATCAACTTCAACCAGCTGCTGAGATTCATTGACAGACTGTCCTCAAAAAAGCCTATTTTCCCTTCCACCGCCTCTACCCGCTGATGAAGAAGAAAACTGCGCTAAGCCAACAGACAAAAGTTCTAATCTATAAGCAAGCCCTGAGACGTCTAGTCATCAGTTACAGTTTCCCAGTATGGTTCACCATCTCTAAAACTGCTATGAGGGAACTACAAATATTCGAGAGGAAAATCCTGAGGATATGCACTGGGCTTTACTTCAATCGTCAGCGGCGTAAGCTTTTTCAAGAACGAGCAACTCTACTCTGAGCCTAAAGTAGCACCGTGGATAAGTACTAATTGCAATCTGCAGATAAGCTGGTTAGAAACATCGCCAACCACCCTAGTCACCTGATTAGAAGGATGACAAACCAACAACGACATCCAGAACCAAGGAACTCAAGCGCTATGGAAATCCTGGATATAGCTCCAAAGACCAACGAATAATGTAGATCCATCCTTCTACTTTGACCCAGGGACAGCACAATATCATCGTGGCTAAACACCAACTTATTACTGTCTCAAACATGGTTCCACAGAACCATAGAACCTTCCATTGAACAATTTTTTGATTTTGGATTTTTTTTTTAAGAGTATGCATCATTTTTTCATAAAACCTTTTAAAAACTTAAGAAGTAGGTACCTACTTTTGTGTTCCAAAATTTTCACAAAATGTATGGTTTTTTAAAAATACACTGTATTCAATTTTTTTTTTAGAAAACTTAATACATAATTCAAAAAGAGCTCCTTTGAGTATTTAAAAAAAATATTTTACTTTATGCAAAATACCGGTGCCTACCATAAAAATGTCAAAAACCGTCAATGCAAATCGCATTTTTCTCGAAACCAGCTTCTATGACTTCCAAATTCCAAACTTTCTGTGCTTAAAAATTTCTACGGTTTACTACCAAACATAAACCAATTTAAATCCCAAAAAGTGGAATCCAACTTGACGAAATCATCATGGGTAAAATCCGAAACCGGGTGGTTGGATGTTGTAGGAACTGGGGGCCTCAAGCTGTATCTTTTCCTACATATCAAGTGCTTACAATACCTCCACGTTGGTAGCAACCGGATACTGGTCTCGGCTTTATGCCTTGACTTGCTAAACCTGTAAGTGCAAATGTTGATCAAGGAAAGAATTGCAACATTAAACCCATGGCCCTACAGATTGGAGGTTAGTGCGTTGGGTTAACGACCCGACCACAGTAAAAAAGCCAATTGCTATGAGAGAGACGTGAGAAGCCTCGGATAAGGACCCCCCTCAAATGGCAACCAGACCCGGAACGAAAATGGACTATGACCTACGAGTATGCACCTGGAACGTAAGGACACTCTATACACCTGGTGCTACTCAAAAACTTGAATCTGTATCTCGCGGTACAAGGCAGATATTACCGCGATCCAGGAGATACAATGGATAGGATCAGGTATAACGAAAAGAAAAGATTGCAACATTTATTACAGCTGTCATCCAAGACTGCATATGCTAGGGTGCGGATTCGTCGTGGGAAATCGACTCAGATCGAAAGTCATCGATTTTAAGCCGATTAGCGATCGCCTGGCTGTGATCCGCATCAAAGCTACCTTCCAAAACATCAGCCTGATATGTGCACACGCCCCTACCGATGAAGCTGAGGAGTCTTACAAGGAGGAGTTTTACGACCTCCTGGACGGAGCCTGTCCGGAGTACGATGTCAAAGTCGTGCTCGGAGACTTCAATGCTAAAGTTGGAAAGGAAAACATCTTTGGCGGATTAATTGGAAAGCACAGCCTCCACGAAATGACAACAGATAATGGTTTCCGACTAATCGACTTTGCTGCAGCTCGTAATTCGGTGATAAGTAGCACTAGGTTCCCCAGGCGAAGGATACACACAGCAACCTGGCGGTCTCCAGATGGTCGAACCGCCAACCAAATCGACCACGTGCTACTTGGCGCAAGGTATGCATCGAACATCTTGGACATGCGAACTTTCCGAGGTGCAAAGTTGGTCTCTACTTTCTTGTTGTGACAAAGTTCAGAGCCCGACTGTCCAACTAAAAGAAAACAAAGACCGCCCAAAGGAAGAAATTCAACATTGCATTCTTCACATTGAGGCAAATCCTGGAAAAGACCAACGAATTTCAAGTCGAGACCCACCACCTATCCATCGACTTTAAAGCCGCATATGATAGCATAAGTCGCCAAGAGCTTCTATTGGCGATGTCGGAACTCGGGATCCGGAAAAAATTGATCCAGCTATGCCGTATGACGTTACAAACTACGCGATGCAACGTGCAAATGGGTAACAGCTCATCCGAGTTATTCCAGACGTGTACAGGGCTCAGACAAGGAGATGCGCTATCATGTGATTTCTTCAACCTAGTCCTAGAGCAGATAGTGCCCAAGAGTGGGATTAACATGGAGGGCACTATCTTGAACAGGTCTTCTCAACTGTTTGGCTATGCGGACGACATTGAAATCATCGACCACTCCAAGAGAGCTGTACTTGAAGCATTCACATCTTTTGAGGAACAGGCGAAACTCGTTGTGCTTGAAGTGAATGAGGACAAAACAAAGTATATGCTATCAACAAACAAAGCCTCATCTGTCCATCGCCTAGGACAAAACGTCGCTGTTAGTAGCAGTAATTTCGAGGTAGTCAAGGAGTTCACCTTCCTCGGAACAAACATCAATTCCACGAACGACACCTTAGTGGAAGTCCGACGAAGAATTAGCCTAGCGAACCGCTGCTACTTCGGTTTTGGCAAACAAATGGGTTCAAAACTCCTTTCCCGAAAGACAAAGTGCACGCTATACAAAACTCTAATTTTATCAGTTCTACTCTACGGTGCCGAGTGCTGGACGATAAGTAAATAAAATGCACGACTGGGTCGCACGTACATGCTCTTATGTTCAAGACACTGCGAGTTTAAGAAAATTGTATATACAAACATGGAAATTATGAGAGAAAAATTTAGAGAAGCATGAAATACGACACTTAAATTAGCTAAAACAACTCTTTTGACAGTTTGAGGTGAAAAAAAGTATGCCATCTTAATTCATGATGGAATATGATTTTATGGGAAAAAGAATTTTAAAATCGTTGGAGCGGTTTTTTTTAAATTAATTTTTTATACATTAAATTCTTAAAACATTTTTAAGAACAAATTTTGGTATGCAGATTTAAACTATATATTTATGTGTATATAAAAACAAAACTTGAAAAAAAATTGTCAACCCGTTTTTGAGATATTGAGATATCGAATTTTCAAAAAAAAATTTGAAACTTTTATTAAAAATCCAAAAACTTTTTTTTTGAAAATTTTGATATGCAATATTATTAAATCTTATCTGAAATTTGTAAATAAAAAATTCATTTAAATCCGCTAAGCTGATAACGAGAAAACTCAAAATAAAAAAATACGTTCTATGACAGGTACTACTAATAGTTGCTATGTGTAAAATTTTATAATTTTTGATGATAGATCGTACTTATTTAAGTATATGAAAAAAATTTAATCAAAATCGTAGGAGTCGTTTTCAAGCAAAAAAATATTTTCCTTTGCGGTTTTTTCACTTTTGTATGGAAGGTACCGTTATTTTTTCATAAATGTAAAATTTTTTCTAAAAATATCTTAGAGAGTACTAAAAAAGTCTTAAATATCGAGTTTCAAAAAAATCTATGATGCCGCTTTCGAAATATTTGATTTTCCAAAAAAAATTTTGAAATATTTTTTAAGAATCCAAAAAATATTTTTGCAAAAATGTTGGTACACAAAACTATTAACATTTTTTGGAAGCTTTTGTATAAAAAAAAATAATTGAAATCGGTCATACCATTTTGAAAAAAATCAAAAATTAAGGAAATGGTTCCTTGGGAGGTACCATTAATAACCATTTTTGAAAAATGGTTTTCCACCCAAAGAAATCCTTTACTAAAATAAATTTATTGATTTTTTTTTAAGAAAAGTTGTCGAGCCGTTTTTGAGAAAAATACGATTATGTAAATTTGCCAAAAAAAAATGTATGACAGGTACCGTTATTTTTGGTTCTAAAAAAAAATGAAAAAAACGTGTCGGCAGAATCACCAAAAACCACTAAGTACCAAGTTTGAAGAAAATCGAACGAGCCGTTTAGGCTGTAGACGAACAGACAGACAGACAGACAGACAGAGTTTTGCCACCCACTTTTTTGGCGTTCTCTATCATCGTAATATCATGTTTGATTGTTATCTCAAAATTTTTTTCTTGCACGAATCCAAAACTTGCCTTATAGTACCTATAATCGCAAGTAAAAAGGGGAATTGATACTGGGCACTTTCGAGAGAAAAATTCTTCGGCGGATATTTGGTCCTATATACGAAGAGGGCGATTGGAGGGGAAGATTCAATCGTGAACTGTACAACAAAAGTTGAGAAATTGTTTTCTCCTATCGTACATCAAATTCATTTGAATCTACAGCGACACCAAGCGTTGCATTGTGTTATTGAATTTTAGTCTTAGTAAAGTTAGAAAAAAGACCCGCACTTAGACGCTCCAGTCCAGTCAGTTTATAAATCTGAAACTCAACTGCGGTATCTATCTATCGTTTTTCAATGTGCCCCCAGTTAGCGAATGCAAATTAACAGATTTTTGCCTACTGCTTTAAGCTCTTCCCATAAAAACCAGTGATTAATACCTATGCCTCAGAGAATAGAATTCTTTCAGTGAACTGGGGTGGCTGTGACCCTACAACGGCACACAGTCCTGGAAATTTTTTTTGACAAAGCAGAGAAACAAGTTCAATCCTTGTGAAAACTCATAGGCGTCCTTTTAGTGTCGTTTATTTTTGGCGAATCGGTTGATGGGTGTGTAGATTGATGCAATTTGAATTCACCCTGGTTAAGATAATTGGACACTGCCACAGGGTGACACAAGGTCGAACAATGAATCCTCTGTTGGGCAGTGTTAGTAAATTTATCATAGAATCGTCGATACAAACAAAAATAAAATACAACAGTTCAGTCTCTATCCCTGCACGACCCTCCTATTTTACGAATTCTAAATAAAGTTTATTCGCCAAAGGGTTTAATTGTTTCACTATTTATGGAACGACATTCGAATGTAATAAATAAGGATTCATTTCCAGTTCGACGAAAATACTATGCTTAGGGCAAAATTCTACCTCTCTGCTTATTCGGGCAGTCCCAATGTGTGTTTTTGGGGTTTTTCGAGTGCTATGCACTCCTGATTTGTTGATCCTTTAGTAATATAGATGTCGCTCAATTCGTGTATGAAACTCTCTATATGTACATAAATATGCGTTCATTTACGAGTACGAGGGAATTTCTACTGGGATTTTGTATGTAAATAGTGTTTCGCTATTGGATTAATGTTTGATTTAGGTGTGTCGACTGGATTAGGTATTGATTTTTATTTTGGTTTTGTAGGATATTATCAATATGGATTTGCATACATTTTCAGAAGAATACTTTGGGCATTCGGACCAACATCTATAAATAAAGTATAGAAGAAAAATTTAATAAAACTTTGAAATAATTACAATATGGACAGTTTCAATGGACTATAAAATGTTGTTTTATTGAATTAAAATGCAATTAGTTCGTGATTAGGGATATTTCTGAGGGAAAATGATAAACTAATAAGAGACTCTGAGTTTAAAAGTAATATAATCTTCATCTATCATTTTACACACACATTAATTTTATGGTTTTATGGTCGGAAGGACGATTTTCATAAAATCACAAATATTATGGAATAAATGGAAAGAATGAGATGAAATTATTATTTTAAACGCAGCCATACTTTTATCTGTGTGCTTCTCAGTAAACAATTTGGTAAAAAGATAATATTTTGGGTTTTTGATTTAATTCTTAAAAATTGTTAAGAAATTAAAATTTTTTGTAAAAACAAATTTTTACCTATTGCTGACCTTAACCTAATTTCAGTCTTACACTAAAAGGTCAAGAGCGTTCGACTTATTATTCCTATTCATTTTTTTGGAATTGAAATAAAAATTCTTTAACAATTAGCTTTCAAAATAACTCATTTAAGAATTTAAGAGTCCCACGTTGGGCGCCAATAGTGAAATGTTGGTTTTAAGTGTTTTAACTGTGTTAGGTTGTTAATTGAATAATAGTTAGCCACTATCTGAACTTGAAAATTATTAAAACCAAATTATATTTGCTAAGGTACACAGAGCCATGAGAGAGTAATTGAATTGATTAGGCTAAATAAGCACAAGTCAAAAAAATTGTTCCAACAAGCTTATATGCATATTTACTAATTATGGCAAACAATTCCGAAAAATTGCTGCTAAAAAGGCTTAGCAAAATCAATCTTATCTCAAATCATAAGTTTAGATTTTGAAATAATCATTGCACGAGAGAAAAAAAAGCACCAAAATATACTAAATTTGGTGGCATAACAGCTCATGGAGAACCAGGTCCTAGTGACTTACAACTCTCAACCATTCTTGATGTTGGCATGAATGGAGGGGACCTTCAATTTTTTACCGAGTCCAAACGACTAGATGAGCACTTATTCATGACAAGTATACTCTTGCAAGATTTGTCAGTTTCTCGCAAGAGGCAGTACCTCGGGAAAAAAATTTCTGTTTTTAGGTGGCAGAGGCTGTGAATCGAACTCAGACCTTCAACATGACATATCTTTTTAAACCTCTTTTTATGAATTTTGTTGTAAAATAACCTCTTTTTATTTCGCTGTATACTTTGTAATAAATCTTTGAATATTGAACATCCTATTACTTTTTGGTGGTTGGATGTTGTAGGAACTGGGGGCCTCGAGCTGTATCTTTTCCTACACATCAAGTGCTTACAATACCTCCAAGTTGGTAGCCGCCGGATACTGGTCTTGGCTTTATGCCAGGACTTGCTAAACTTGTAAGTGCGAATGTTGATCAAGGAAAGAATTGCAACATTAAACCCATGGCCCTACAGATTGGAGGTTAGTGCGTTGGGCTAACGACCCGGCCACAGTAAAAAAGCCAATTGTTATGAGAGAGACGCAAGAAGCCTCGGATAACGACCCCCCTCAAATGGCAACCAGACCCGGAACGAAAATGGACTATGATCTACGAGTATGCACCTGGAATGTAAGGACACTCTACACACCAGGTGCTACTCAAAAACTTGAATCTGTCCTCTCGCGGTACAAGGCAGACATTACCGCGATCCAGGAGATACGATGGATAGGATCAGGTATAACGAAAAGAAAAGATTGCGACATTTATTACAGCTGTCACCAAAGACTGCACATGCTAGGATGCGGATTCGTCGTGGGAAATCGACTCAGATCAAAAGTCATCGATTTTAAGCCGATAAGCGATCGCCTGGCTGTGATCCGCATCAAAGCTACCTTCCAAAACATCAGCCTAATATGTGCACACGCCCCTACCGATGAAGCTGAGGAGTCTAACAAGGAGGAGTTTTACGACCTCCTGGACGGAGCCTACGGAGCCTGTCCGGAGTACGATGTCAAAGTCGTGCTCGGAGACTTCAATGCTAAAGTCGGAAAGGAAAACATCTTTGGCGGATTAGTTGGAAAGCACAGCCTCCACGAAACGACAACAGACAACGGCTTCCGACTAATCGACTTTGCTGCAGCTCGTAATACGGTGATAAGTAGCACTAGGTTCCCCAGGCGAAGGATACACACAGCAACCTGGCGATCTCCAGATGGTCGAACGGCCAACCAAATCGACCACGTGCTAATTGGCGCAAGGTACGCATCGAACATCTTGGACGTGCGAACTTTCCGAGGTGCAAACGTGGACTCTGACCACTTTCTTGTTGTGACAAAGTTCAGAGCCCGACTGTCCAACGAAAAGAAAACGAAGACCGCCCAAAGAAAGAAGTTCAACATCGCATGCCTTAGCACATCTGAGAAAGCCAGAGACTACAGTGAGCAATTGACCGGGAAACTCTCTGCCGTACACCCAGCCACAAGCGTCAACAACCAGTGGAACCAGTATCGCGACATTATTAAAGAGACAGCCGAGACCACCATAGGCTATCAACCACCCAGAAAAAAGAACCCGTGGTATGATGATGAATGCGCGCTATTGAAGCAGGAGACGGAAAATGCACGAATGCAAATGCTGCAACGGAAAACAAGAGCAGCAAGAGAGGAATACCGTGAAAAGAGAAGGAAAGAGAAAAAAACCCTGCGTAGAAAGAAAAGAGCATCCGCAGCCTCTCAGCTCAAGTATCTCGAAGAGTCCAGCACCGCCACCAACACCCGCCGGTTCTACAAAACAGCCAAGCAACTGGCATCTGGTTATAGGACTGGCACGCAAGCTCTTCGAAACAGCGAAGGGAACCTAGTCACCGAAGCACAGGGAATTGTAGACGTGTTTAAGCAGCATTTCCAGCAGCTGCTTAATGGGCATTATGTAGAGGAGGCGACAGGGGAACAAAGAAGCATTAGACCAGTCAATGAAGATCCAGTCCCAGCACCCAGTACTGAAGAGGTTAAGAAAGCCATCCACAAGCTTAAGAACAACAAATCCGCCGGCTCGGATGGCCTACCAGCGGAACTCTTCAAGTATGGAGGAGATGTTCTGGTAGGGTGCATGCACCAGCTCATCAACCAAGTTTGGGAGGAGGAAAGTATGCCCGACGACTGGTCAAATAGCTCCATATGCCCAATCTACAAAAAAGGCGATCCTATGTCCTGCAAGAACTACAGAGGCATATCCCTGCTTAATGTTGCCTACAAGATCCTATCCAACGTACTATGTGAGCGTCTAAAACCTTTCTGCAACACTATGATCGGCACGTACCAGTGTGGCTTCAGGCCAGGCAGATCAACGATAGACCAAATCTTCACATTGAGGCAAATCCTGGAAAAGACCAACGAATTTCAAGTCGAGACCCACCACCTATTCATCGACTTCAAAGCCGCATATGATAGCATAAGTCGCCAAGAGCTTCTATTGGCGATGTCGGAACTCGGGATCCCGAAAAAACTGATCCAGCTATGCCGCATGACGTTACAAAATACGCGGTGCAACGTGCAAATGGGTAACAGCTCATCCGAGTTATTCCAGACGTGTACAGGGTTCAGACAAGGAGATGCGCTATCATGTGATTTCTTCAACCTAGTCCTGGAGCAGATAGTGCGCAAGAGTGGTGTTAACATGGAAGGCACTATCTTTAACAGGTCTTCTCAACTGCTAGGTTATGCGGACGACATCGACATCATCGGCCGTTCCAAGAGAGCTGTACTTGAAGCATTCACAGCTATTGATGAACAGGCGAAACGCGTTGGTCTTGAAGTGAATGAGGACAAAACAAAGTATATGCTATCAACAAACAAAGCCTCATCTGTCCATCGCCTAGGACAAAACGTCACTGTTGGTAGCAGTAATTTCGAGGTAGTCAAGGAGTTCACCTTCCTCGGAACAAACATCAATTCCACGAACGACACCTTAGTGGAAGTCCGACGAAGAATTAGCCTAGCGAACCGCTGCTACTTCGGTTTGGCCAAACAAATGGGTTCAAAACTCCTTTCTCGAAAGACAAAGTGCACGCTATACAAAACTCTAATTTTACCAGTTCTACTCTACGGTGCCGAGTGCTGGACGATAAGTAAAAAAGGGGAATTGATCCTGGGCACTTTCGAGCGAAAAATTCTACGGCGGATATTTGGTCCTATATGCGAAGAGGGCGATTGGAGGAGAAGATTCAATCGTGAACTGTACGAGCTGTACCAAGATGTGGATGTAGTCCAAAGAGCCAAAACACGTCGACTACATTGGCTCGGCCACATCGAGCCAATGGACAACAACGCTCCAGCCAAGAAAATCTTCGAATCCCAGCCCCCAGGTTCGAGACGACCAGGAAGACCGAACCTCCGCTATAGGGACCAGGCGGTCACAGACGCAAGAGCGCTTGGTCTCGACGACTGGAGGGAGCGTGCGAGGGACCGCAACCGATGGAAGACCGCAATATCTCAGGCAGAGACCCTTCATGGATCGGGAGCCGGATAAGTAAGTAAGTATTACTTTTTCCATAAAATTATATTTCTGAACGCTTCGAAGTGATCCTGGGCAGCACTACAAAATACTAAAAACTACATACCTTTCTATATTTCAGAAAAACTATTAAAAGAATGGACCGAGCAAGAATGCTCATAAATGGAGAAAATTGAAGCAGGTGTTCCAGAAGGAAGTATTCTAGGACCAGTCTTTTTGACTGTTATATACTAGGAATACATCGGTATTCTTAAAAAAGATCATAGCCATCTTTGCTGATAGAGATGATATTGATCCAGTGAAAGCAGCAGAAAATTGCAAAATATCTCCAGAAGCATTTAATCTTCATTTTTTCTATATCTTCAATGTTCTATGTTGTTTGTATATGTTAAATGTTCTTTATTACATATTCATTCTTTTAGCTTCTCTTCAGATAACAGTGCTATCTGCTATTTTATATCTTATATCTTATATCTTATATCTTATATCTTATATCTTATATCTTATATCTTATATCTTATATTTTATATCTTATATCTTATATCTTATATCTTATATCTTATATCTTATATCTTATATCTTATATCTTATATCTTATATCTTATATCTTATATCTTATATCTTATATCTTATATCTTATATCTTATATCTTATATCTTATATCTTATATCTTATATCTTATATCTTATATCTTATATCTTATATCTTATATCTTATATCTTATATCTTATATCTTATATCTTATATCTTATATCTTATATCTTATATCTTATATCTTATATCTTATATCTTATATCTTATATCTTATATCTTATATCTTATATCTTATATCTTATATCTTATATCTTATATCTTATAACTTATATCTTATATCTTATATCTTATATCTTATATCTTATATCTTATATCTTATATCTTATATCTTATATCTTATATCTTATATCTTATATCTTATATCTTATATCTTATATCTTATATCTTATATCTTATATCTTATATCTTATATCTTATATCTTATATCTTATATCTTATATCTTATATCTTATATCTTATATCTTATATCTTATATCTTATATCTTATATCTTATATCTTATATCTTATATCTTATATCTTATATCTTATATCTTATATCTTATATCTTATATCTTATATCTTATATCTTATATCTTATATCTTATATCTTATATCTTATATCTTATATCTTATATCTTATATCTTATATCTTATATCTTATATCTTATATCTTATATCTTATATCTTATATCTTATATCTTATATCTTATATCTTATATCTTATATCTTATATCTTATATCTTATATCTTATATCTTATATCTTATATCTTATATCTTATATCTTATATCTTATATCTTATATCTTATATCTTATATCTTATATCTTATATCTTATATCTTATATCTTATATCTTATATCTTATATCTTATATCTTATATCTTATATCTTATATCTTATATCTTATATCTTATATCTTATATCTTATATCTTATATCTTATATCTTATATCTTATATCTTATATCTTATATCTTATATCTTATATCTTATATCTTATATCTTATATCTTATATCTTATAGAATCTTATATCTTAGAATTTAGTTGTCTGATGACACGAATCCAGTATACGAGTACTCTAGCCTTACCTATAGAGAAATTAAAACTGTTTAATTTTGTTCACCAGTACCTAATGAATGTATTACTCGTTCAACTTGTTAAGCGGTCTATTATGACTAGATACCAATTTGTAAGCGATTTATTTACCCTTTGATGGCTTTATTTTTACCGCAAACTTGAATTCATGTTACACATCAGTTGCGTAACTCCTGATTAAACAGGTAGACACAATTTCGGGAGTTTTCCCACCCATTTGTAACAAAGCAGCTTTTTAGTGTTCCATGGTCCCACCCATTCTCCAATTGAAAATGCTTGCCTGAATTTGTCATGCCATCAGAACTTCCTTTTAAGCCCGATGAGAATAGACAGAGGCACATACAAATTCCTGATAAATTCGCACAGAGGGTAAGGATTATCAAGTCACCCTTACAACAATGAACTAATGAGGTAGGAATGGACTTGGGTAAAATACCCTTCTTTGTTAGAATTGGCTAGCAGCCACTAAAACAATCACTATATGGAAACGAAGATTACTATATAAATGAAAATACTTCACAAACTGAAGAACACTTGGATTTTCTGCATTATATGCTTAAAACTTATGCATCGTTTGAAGACTGACAAAATTTATTGATTTGAATTGAAAAAGCTCTTGGAAAATAAAACAAAAGTGTGGGTACCTGGAAATCTGGAGTTTTGTTTATTCAAAAATAAATAAAGTTTTTTATACCCAAAACCGCACAGTTTGGTTTGGGCAGTTTTTATTTATATTCGTCCTTATATTTGTTTATTGTCTTCAGGTTGAAAAAAAAAGGAACATCACTGTCAGCCAGCAGTCCGTTTTGACATAAGAACGCACTGTCCATACGTTCTTGCCCAATAGCCCCTGGTATGCTATTGCTATCTGTTCACAAATAAATTATTCATGTTTTCAACGTTTTGCTGACATTCGGCAAAATTTGCTGTGATTTTTCATTCGCTCAAAGTTGGTCCATGGACATGGCATATTCAAACACACACACTCACAGATATACATGATTTTTTTTCTGCTCTGAAATAAACAATTTTGCAATCCAATTTAGAGTGTATCCGTTGAGGCATTGTCTCGTTATTATGCTCCTTTTTTTTTTGAGAGGCTTTTTTCGAAATTAATATGTACACATGTATCTATGTATGTGGGTTAGGTTAAAGGTATGTATGTTGGCAACACATGCTATAGGAATACATCAATTCAGGACGTAAGTCAATTTGTGTTTTTTTTAACTATCAAAAGGCTGAGTGAAACGGCTGTGTTATTTTGTGTGAGCTTAAGGCTATAGTGCATTTGATATGTTTGAGCTAATTTGAAACATGACTTCAAAGTTCAAAGTTCATGCTTGTGGAAAGTTATTGATGCTGTTGAAGGTTAAAATTGATATTTATGTCATAAATAACATCATAAAGTATCATCGCTTTGTTTTGGTAATTTTGATGTCAAAAAAGGTGGTAATTATTTGTAGCAGATTATTATTTAAAGACTGACATCGAGATGACACCAAGTATGAAAGATAAATCAGTTAAAGGAACTGATGCATGAATTATTAATATGAGTTTGAAACTGACAAGTGGTTCGGTTTGTACCTTATGTACCTACTTAGGGCAACCTGGCCTATACCAGGGTAAAAGGTAAACTCACTGAAAAACATAAATAAGCGAGCAGAATTTAAAGATTTTATCATCGCAGTACTTTATTTTTCTATGGAAAAAGCGACAAAATTTTGAAAGCTTCGAGGTGTTGTGATCTCAATTGACAGGTCAGTTTGTGTTGAACGAAGACTTAAAGTGGCCATGCCCTAGAAGGGGTAGTATTTTAAAAGAAAGTTTCGTGCACAAAAGATTAATCGGGTGCGAGAAAAAAAGAAATAAACCGACTGAGTGATAACAAGCTTGTATGTGCTAGTAAAAATGCTTGGCACCACCAGCCACACAGTGGAACGACTAGCGCGAAAAAGGGACATCATCGAAAAATTATTGAATTTCATAATAATGAGATGTGTCTCCAAGGAATTAGAACTAATTTTAGAGATTTTTAAATTTTTTGCATTGTAAACTATTTTAAGACCTAAAAATAAATAAATTGGGTGGCGCAACAGCTCATGTAGAACCAGGGCCTAGTGACTTACAACTCACAACCATTCCTGTGTGCGTGTTTGTTGGCAGGAATGGAGGGGACCTACAGTTTTCTGCCGAGTCCGAACGGCTAAATGAGGCACTTTTTCATGACAAGTATACTCTTGGAGGATTTGTCAGTTCCTCGCAAGAGGCAGTACCTCGAATAAAAAATTTCTGTTCTTAGGTGGCACGGCTGGGAATCGAACCCACACCATCAGTATGACAGTCCTACGCACTTACCATGAAGCCACGAGTTACTAAGACCTAATCTGATCAAAATCTAAAAGAAAGTTGGCAATTTTGATGGTCAGAATTTGCCAATCAAATTTTAGGTCAACTACTCAAAAACTCGAATAAATCAAAAAGAGTCTAATGTAATAGTTTTAATAATGTTTTTTGGTTGCATTATTTGAATCTATCATCAGGCTAAGAATTCTGATAGTTGATAGTGAGAAAAACCGTTAAATTACCATTATTTTTAAATATAAGCATAATTTAATTGTTTCATTAACATAAATAGCTTAACGGTTTTTTTAACTGTCAACTACCAGAATTCTTAGCCTGACATCAGATATAAATAATGTTACTAGAAAAAAACAACATTAATAAGACTATTACATTATAGACTAAGAGCCAACAGCCGATTTTGGGTGTGAGTGATAGCAAAAAAAGAATTTAGGCGTCGAAAGCTTCCTTAAATTATATTCCAAAAATCACCACAACTGGGGCCTGTGCCAGAAACAGTGCATCGAAAAAAAAAATATGAATGAAACTTCGAGGATAATCGTGTTAGCCAAAACTGGTTTTCACCCCTCCCTAGATAAGCTCCGCGGATCCCATATCACGGAATCTGAGATCATACTTTTTTTTATTTTGAAATTTGGGACCATGCTCTGACCTTAATGGAGGCCGTGAGAGCTATAGTGGCCTAACTGCAATTTTATCGAAATTGAGTTTATTACGAAAATTGAATCTGTAATAACTAAACAATAATCCTGCATTTAAATTTTTTGAATTGACGGCTCCATGCCATAGTTATAGGGTTTTTTGACTAAGAGGCCAACCAGAAAGAAATTAAAAGCTTGAGTTCAAGAGTGGCCTATCTTATCAGTTATGACGGTATTTTGAAAAATCGTTAATGCAAAATCAAAAACCGTTTATTTTTTGATCATATTGTTAACAAAAACCAATCTTTAAAAAAATCAAGGATATCTATAAATGCTTTAATAAATTGTGCATAACTTTTTTTGAAGCTGTTTTTAAATGTTTTCAGACCTTCAGACCAAACGGCTAGTCGGATTAAAATAAGATTTGGTACTAGGTGCTAGGAACGATAAATTTGTCATAAAGTACCAAAAACTACGCTTTCGGGCAAAAACTGCGAAAAATGATAAGAAATGGTAAAGTTTGAATGGCGTTATCTCCATCAATTTTCAAATAATATGGCTTTTTGAACATGTCATATTAAGGCCTTAAGACTCTAGTTTACTTTGTTCATGCATGCCTTGAGCGTATCTTTGCTCCGAAAAAAGTTATGCGCAATTTAGAAAAAATATAAAAATCTTTGATTTTTTGATTTTTTGTATGTTGGTTTTTGTTAACTTTTCATGCTTAAATTTTGTATTATTTATTTTTTCACTTCCTGTTTACTTTTAAAGTAACTACCAAAAAATGTTCAAAGACTTTTGTTACAAGAATATAATGTTTTTTTCTTTTAATTTTGAAAAATATTTCCTAGTTCAAAATTTTTTTGATTTTACTTATAGGCCAGGAAAAATAGGTTCCGAGGTTGAAAAAATTAATTCATGAAAAATTAAAATTGGAATCGACGCAGAATTGCAACCCCTATAACATATCCAAAGTCCCCCAAAATCCCCGCATTGGCTTTTTGTGTAGATGCATTTGAAGATGTGCAGACGTGGAGAATTTGGAGGTTTATCAAACTAAAATATTTGTTTTGGTACAACCTTATCATATGATACATGATTAGGTGCTGTTTTCAACGCAGAATCTAGTGAAACCAAATTCAAAATGATACATCTACTCAAATAAAAGTTATAGTCCTTTTTATTTAATGATGACTTTTTTCAGGTACAACAGGTAAAATATTACCGAAAACCCTTTGAAAATAAAGGTATGTTAATGAAACTTGGAATAAATGTACCATTTGTCATACAAACTAGGAATCATGGGAGTCCCTAAAAATATCCATAGTGAAAGGGTGTTTTTTTTTAAGGGGGAGGAGCAAGTTTAGAATGTTGACCATAACACCCACGAAAAAACTCTTAGACTCATGAAACTCGCCAAAAATATTAAATTTGTCATGGCAACCAAGAATATAAATAGTCCGTTTAAATATCTTTGGTGTAATAGTGTTTTTGAGACGGTTACATTTTGACCTGTTCTACGGAAAATACGATTTCAAAAATTGGTTTTTGCTTGAAAATGACCGTAACTTTGTTAAGGGAGCTTGTATCATTTTAGTTTTGCTTTTATTAGATTCAGCGTTAAAAAATACCCTTAAATCATGTGCCACACTTTGTGTATATACCTATTAGACCGAATCGGGATTTTGGCTCGAATCTTCCAACTTCTTCCCAGATTTTTCCTCTCTTTAATAAAAAACCCCCAGAACAAATATTTTTATTTGGACTATTTTGATTCTTGAATGCCATGATAAATTTAATATTTTTGGCGAGTTTCATGAGTCTAAGAGTTTTTTCGTGGGTGTTATGGTCAACATTCTACACTTGCCCCTCTCCCTTAAAAAAAACACCCTTCCGCCATGGATATTTTTAGGGACTTTCTTAATTCCTAGTTTGTATGACAAATGGTACATTTGTTCCAAGTTTCATTAACATACCTTTATTTTCAAAGGGTTTTCGGTAATATTTTACCTGTTGTACCTGAAAAAAAGTCATCATTAAATAAAAAGGACTATAACTTTTATTTGAGTAGTTGTATCATTTTGAATTTGGTTTCATTAGATTCAGCGTTAAAAACTACCCTTAGAGCATGTATCATATGATAAAGTTGTACCAAAACAAATATTTTAGTTAGATATACTTCCAAATTCTCCCCGTCTGCACGTCTTCAAATGCATCTACACAAAAAGCCAATGCGGGGATTTTAGGGGACTTTGGATATGCTATAGAGGTTGCAATTCTGCGTCGATTCCAATTTGAATATTTCATGAATTAATTTTTTCAAGGTTCCCCATACGATTTGTGCTATTTTTCCTGGTCTATTATTTTGAGTGTTCAATATTTCATATTATTTTACAAAAAGTATTTTTTTTTTTTAAAGAAAACAGTAACAGAAAACACAAGCAGTATTGCTTTTTCTTTGGATGGTAAAACATTTATTTTTTTTTCAGATTTTTTTTCAGAAATCACATAATTTTCAACAAAGCATTTCTCGAAAAGTAAAAAAGATATTAGAAAGATTTAAACTGATTTTGAAGAAGAAAATATGTGCTTTCGAGTGGATTTTTGAAAACAGTAAAAACAAGTCAATTTTTGACTAGCGCTTGAGTCCAAATGGGTTATCGCAGAAAAAAAACCTTGAATAGGGATTTATTGGAAATTGTGTATACTTTCAATGGTACTTTGGTGTTATCTGCGAATTTGAAGTTTGTAGTTTTCGAGCCATTAGTGAAAAATTCCCAAGAAATTCATTTTTGCATCATTTTTTGCATTTTTTTCCATGTTGCGTCACGAAATTTAGTTGGCAAACCTTAGATTCGGATTCAGCACCCCCGAAAACATGAAATAGCAAACAAATCAAAACTACCTCACAATTTGCATGGTAAAAATACAATATGACTGGACTATGAGAGCGATACGTTATTCTGAGATTTGAATTTGCGAAATTTCAATTTGCCAGATTTTGATGTGTGAGATTTTAAATTACGAGATTTCGGTTGATATTTGTGAGATTTGTTGGTGCAAAATGTAAATGCGAAATTGTTAAAATCAAGATTTTGTGATTGTGAGATTATAAAAAGCAGGATTATAAATTTGTGGAGATTTCATTTTTCGAGATTAAAAAAATCGAGATTTCGTTATTAAAGATTTTGAGTGACGGAATAACGTACCGCTCTCACTCAAATGAAATGCTTATCTATTCAAATCTTTAATGATTTTGAAATACTTTAATCATTGATTACAAATTTTCTATGGCTGACCAATGACTAAAAATAACTGTTGATCATATTAAAATGTATGTTACCAATAACTACAAAGCATTTTTTTTATATTTTCATCTTTCAATGCCACTATGAAATACTTCGCTCCCAAAGCCAAGATAAAGTGTGCTTAATCAACAGAGAAAGTGAAAATAAAATATTACCTATAGTGGTTAATACATATGTACATACATGGTTACCAACACATTGAGTGGTTTTACTGCATAATTTTAATTCTACTAAAATTCTTTGAGTATAAAGTCTTCAACAAACCACGCTTATTTAACTTTTACCAAAGTTTTGCTTTTGGTTTTTGGAGGATTCGGCGCTAACCAAGCCATATGATATATGAACGTAAGACCCGCAATTTACGAATATATAAATACATAACTATGTCCTTGTTTGTTATACTGGCTTCCGTTTCCGCTTTTTCCTTTTTTTATCGTTCGCTCTCGGATATGCAATGAAATAAATGCAAAACATAGAAGACTACCACCATAAGTTTTCAGTATGGGAAACATCATACCGAATAAGTACACAAAACTTTGAAGGATGTGAATTTAACAAGACAAGAGTTCGTTATAGAGAGGAATATATGAAAACTGTATGTCACTAACAAAAACAGCCAAAAACAAAATACATACATATCTTACTTCCCATACCCAACCCTCCCTAAAAGAAAACGAAACAAAAAAATAACTTAAGGATAATACAGTATGATTAACTAATTTTCTGTGTCAGCTATGATATATGAGATAATTAGGTATCTAAGGATGGAAATCCTTATGCATTTGACTTGATGACAAATATTTGGTTTAGCTCAAAATAACGACTCTTCTTCTTGCTTCTTACTTTTTACTAAAAATTTTGATAAATCTGGAGGAATGACGTTCATTTTTCATAATTCTCCATTTTCTGTATATAAAAGGAGTTGTGAAGGACTTTGTAAACGAAATATCATATTCTTCTCTGTGATGCTGTGATGTGTAGGGGGAGTGGGTGGAAGACGTATATCTTCTATGAGATATATAAAAGAATGGCCACATCATAAAATACGAAGAATGAAGACAATCTTTTATGTATTTTTTTTATATATTTTTTTCGGTTTTATATGTTTGTGTTTATAGACAGTTTGTATGGAAAACACTATCAAGTAAAGGTTAGATTTTTATATGTGCGTACCTACATTTTTTTTTTGGCAAAATAAAAGGTCAGCTAATGGCTACCACGTGCTAGCAAGCTACCTTGTTGAGGTATAAAGTTATAAATGATGTATAGCTGAGTACAAAGAATCTTTTGACATTTTGGCTTTAATAGAGGGAATTCACCTGTTACAAAAACATTTTTGTTGAATTTAATTTCTTTATTTCGGTCAGATCCTTATACAAACATACATATATGTAGCACACAGTGTGTGTGTGGGCTTTTTATTTTTTTCGTTAATTAAGGCAACACACGATTTTTCTTATCTCAGCTCTAAAGAAAATTGTTGTTATGGGATTTGAGAGAGCTATCGTCATAATAAGTCCTTTAAAGCCCAATATTTTTGTTATTTGGAGAAGGAAAATAATGCAATTGGGATCATTTTGTTTTAAACATAAAATGATGAATAATGAAAAAGCTAAGGCGTGCCATTTAATATTTTTTGTATTCCTCTATTGAGTGAGAACATGGGCTTGATATAATCTTGTTGAGGTAATAAATATCTGCCAATCTTTTTTTGGGTTAAAAGTCTAGAGAAATAGCTGAAAATCGTTAAAAATAAGGACAATGCTTCAATTCAAGGACCTCAAATATTAAAATGTAATAAGATATGATCTTTTTGGAAAAAATTGACTTAGAGACGACGCACGATGACGACATAATATGCATCACTGAATCGAACATACTTACTTTTGCGATAGATACAAGGCTAATGCGGCCTTTTGTTCCTTTAGCTGGCGAAGAAATTTTGTATGCATTATGCATTGTAGGAAAGTCTTTTTGGTGTTGACCATCCCCATGTGTCTGACTCACCTTTCTATAAGAAGTATGATATCTTAAATCCTTTCACCCTTCAGTTTCTGACCCCCCCCCCCTTGAGGACGTAACTGGATTACGTGCAGTAGTTAGCCTCACTGTGTTAACGTCCATTGCCATCAGCCACGTTCCTGAATAGTCTCACTTTCCATCTTCCTCTGCTTTCTGAGTACTGAAAACCTAAAATTTTAGTAGTACCTACTTTCGAATTTTGGTATTTTGGAATTCCGGTACTTTGGGTTTAGGTACCTCGGATTTTTAATACTTTGAGCTTTCGGTACTTTGGTTTTCGGTACTTAAGGTTTTCCTTTATTATTAATCAAGGAAAGAATTGCAACAGTAAACCCATGGCCCTACAGATTGGAGGTTAATGCGTTGGGCTAACGACCCGACCATAGTAAAAAAAAACCATTGTTATGGGAGAGAAGCGTGAAGCCTCGGATAACGACCCCCCTCAAATGGCAACCAGACCCGGAATGTAAGGACACTCTATACGCCAGGTGCTACTCAAAAATTTGAATCTGTCCTCTCGCGGTATAAGACAAATATTACCGCGATCCAGAAGATACATACAATAGATAGGATCAGGTAAAACGAAAGGAAAAGATTGCGACATTTATTACAGCTGTCATCAAAGACTGCACATGCAAGGATGCGGATTCGTCGTGGGAAATTGACTCAGATCGAAAGTCATCGATTTATGCCGATTAACGGTTGCCTGGCTGTGATCCGCATCAAAGCTAACTTCCAAAACATCAGCCTAATATGTGCACACTCCCCTACCGCTGAAGCTGAGGAGTCTAACAAGAAGGATTTTACGACTTTTGGACGGAGCCTGTCCGGAGTACGATGTCTAAGTCGTGATCGGAGACTTCAATGCTAAAGTCGGATAGGAAAACATCTTTGGCGGATTAGTTGGAAAGCACAGCCTCCACGAAACGACAACAGACAACGGCTTCCGACTAATTGAGTTTGCTGCAGCTCGTAATACGGTGATAAGTAGCACTAGGTTCCCCAGCAACCTGGCGATCTCCAGATGGTCGAACTGCCAACCAAATCGACCAAGTGCTAATTGGTGCAAGGTACGCATTGAACATCTTGGACGTGCGAACTTTCCGAGGTGCAAACGTGGACTCTGACCACTTTCTTGTTGTGAGAAAGTTCAGAGCCCGACAGTCCAAGGAAAAGAAAACGAAGACCGCCCAAAGAAAGAAATTCAACATAGCATATGGCCTAGCACATCTGAGAAAGCCAGACACTACAGTGAGCAATTGACCGGGAAACTCTCTGCCGTACCCCCAGCCAGAAGCGTCAACAACCAGTGGAACCAGTATCGCGGCATCATTAAGGAGACAGCCGAGACCACCATAGGCTATCATCCACCCAGAAAAAAGAACCCATGGTATAATGTTGAATGCGCGGTATTGAAACGGGGGATGGAAAATGCACAAATGCAAACGCTGTAACGGAATAGAGGAGATATCCTGGTAGGGTAGGGATAGCATAATTCGCCAAGAGCTTCTATTGGCGATGTCGGAACTCGGGATCCTGAAAAAACTGACCCAGCTTTGCCACATGACCTTACCAAATACGCGGTTCAACGTGCAAATGGGTTACAGCTCATCCGAGTTATTCCAGACGAAAATCTTCGTATCCCAGCCCCCAGGTTCGAGACGACCCAGGAAGACCGAACCTCCGCTACAGGTACCAGGTGGTCACAGATGCAAGAGCGCTTGGTCTCGACGACTGATGCGTGCGAGGGACCGCAACCGATGGAAGAGAGACTGCAATATCTAAGGCAAAGACCCTTTATGGATCGGGAGCCGGATAAGAAAGAAAGAAAAAGAAAGGTTCTTTTTAGTTTAGGCTTATGCGCGTTATGTTTTCTTTACATTTCCAGTTCTTTGGGTTTTCGGTACTTTAGGTACTTTTGGCTTTCGGTGCCTTGGGTTTTTTGTACTTTGGGTATCTGGGAGATTGGGTTTTTTAATACTTTAGGTTTTCGGTTCTTTTTAGTTTGGGCTTATGCGCGTTATGTTTTCTTTACATTTCCAGTTCTTTGGGTTTTCAGTACTTTGGGTTTATCTGCGTGTGGTTTTCTATACTTTGGGTTTTTGGTACTTTTAGTTTTCGGTACTATGGGTTTTGTATACTTTGAGTACTTTTGCCTTTCGGTGCCTTGGTTTTTTTGTACTTTGGGTATCTGGGAGATTGGGTTTCTTAATTCTTTGCGTTTTCAGTACTTTAGGTTTTCGGTACTTTGGGTTTTCGGTACTTAAGGCTTTCGGTACTCTAGGTTTTCGGTACTTAGGTTTTAAATGTACCTTTAGCCCTTTATATTGAAATTGATTTACAAACAAAACTCAAAATTGGTAAAATTGCACTGTTACTTTGTAGACCTAGAAAGTATGGGCTTTTTAGCGAAAAAACACCAAAACATTTTCAACTATTCACAAATGAATGAGTTGTAACAGTCCCCATTATTTGTTGCTGTTTTTTTTAACAAAAAATCATCCATTGCGATAGTTACCTTGATAAGGAAAGGTTCCCCCTATATTCCTACATAAAAGACGTAAAATAATATGAAAAGCTTGGGAGTAAATTGAAGCCATTACCTTTTGTAGAACTTCATGACATGACACAAAAAGGCACACATGGTCTTGGTCTTTTTTCGGTTAAAAAAAATCCTTCTAAAATAAATAATAAAGGCATTTATTAAACAATTACTATATTTTGTTTTTTCCCTTTTGGAGAATCAGCTTAAAAATCGTGTTGAAATTACAAAAATTTTAGTTGGTATTTCCCTTCAATTTTATGAATAATCAAGTACGAGTATCTCATTGAAAATTCTCAACAAAATAATAAGAATAAAATTTAAAAGTTAAAAAAAAAAATGATTGTGCTCAAAATCATTTCCCATAAATCACTCAAAGCCCCATCGATTACAATTGCTTTGGGGCATATTATAGAATTACCATAAATATCCTATTTGTAACCCGGAAAAAAACTTCCAATACAAAGAAAAAATACCTATCTCTTTGTGTACTCAAACCCCTGGAAGCCCATATATAGTTAATCTGCGCAATAAATTCTTCATCATCAACCGATATCCACCTACAAAAACAAAAAAAAAAAAGGATATGAAAAAGGATTGAGGAAGGTAATTAAAAAATAATATTTTTCCAACCACCATTATCCTTTCAATTCATGTCACATGAAAAATGTTGTTATATCCTTTCTACCTCTTCTTCAGATTTAATCTTCATATCCTCCATATTCTTGTTCCTGTTTGTGTTATCTTAAGGGATTTGCATTGATTACTCTTGGATGATTAATAATATCACAACCAACAGAATGACATTATAGTGCGTACATGTGTTTTATCATCAACAAAAGCCTACATCATAAGCCAATCGCATTATCACAAAAATCGTAAATTTATTCTTCATTATTCTTATTCATCCCAGTTGTTATAAGTTGAAGTCACACAAGTGGCTTATTTCTGTTATTTCGCGATAATGCAATTTATCATTAATAATGATGGCAAGAAATCATTTTGGCTTTTGTCCTGTGAGCCAACGAAGTGTTGGGCGCCATTTAAGCCACCCAAACTATCTCCAATACATACATCCCTTACGCTTACATTACTTCTGTCAAAGAAACAAATTGAATTAGACCATCGTAGTCCTGCGAAGGCACTTGAATGAGAGTTAGAAGTTCGAACAAGGTCACGCCACATAATTGTGACCATAAATGAAACTGCTCGAATAAACGTTAAAGAGCGGGAGAGACTGAAATAAATATCGATAAATGTAACAAATGTTACAAAATAAATAAAATATACCTCTATAACTGAATTGACTTGCTAAGGAATTATGTAACCAGAATAGAACACGCGTTGGCTAAAGAATCTAAAACACACACACACTATAAATCAATTCAATTGGTAGCAGAGCAATTAGTTTATCCTTTCATCTGAGCATAGCTATTATTACTAGAGATAGTCGCTAGAAAAGCCAACACTTCGAAACGATTCTGCGAATGCGAAGGGATTTCCTTTTATTTTAAGTTGCTCTTCCCTTATTCCAATTTAATTGACAGATAACTAGGAACTAAAGCCGGTGCGATAGTGGTGAATCCTTTTATACCATTCAATTTTAGCAACCAGAATAAAATAGGTACATCAGTTTTTAGTACTACCACAACCACTATGAGAGTGTACCATTGAGTTAGCAATTTGCTTGTATTTTTTGTATATTCCCTGCCACAGTATAAGAGCGATATAAATGTTTATAAGGGAGCGACTAGGAGTCAAACAAAATGTGACTAAAGAGAAATAATATAAATGTGAAATAGAGCCCTTAAGTAGCAGTGTTGCTATTTCAATAAAAAAGTACACTTTGAAAACAAACTTAAAGATAAGTAGCAAAAAAGGAAATATGGTGCTATTTCTGGAATGAAAATTCAATATCAATTCAATTCAAATAGAATGTGAGAAATTTTCTACATTTTTCACAGGTAGTTAAATATTAAAGAAAAAATATCATATTCACAACCTACACTCATATAAAACATACATTAGGATGGTCCTTGTTAAGGTCATTTTTTAGTTTGGTGCGCCCCCTAATTTCTCCCGAACAAGTAAAAAAAAATTCCTTTAAAAGCTTATCCCATTGTTTTAAGATTAACCCAGCTCCCAGGACGAAAGAAGTTTTATATGAGAAAACACAAACATCACGTAAAATGTTCAATAAAATTTAGAATTTTTAAAACTTTAGTAATAATCGATAGAAAAATTTAAAATTTGGTTTAAATGTAGCCTTTTATGGCTAAGTCTAAGATTCGGTACAAAACTCATACAAATCGAAACCGAATATTTCCTCAATTTTATACCAATAGAGGAAAATTGAAAAAAAGTCGAATTTTCCTTAATAAAGGAAATAATTGCCCAAAACATAGTTGTCTGGAAGGGGGGTAAGGGGGTGCACTGGTCCCACCTGGTTCTGGGAAAGACGACCACGCTACTAACATATTTTTAAAATTTTTGTATAAGTAGGTACCTACAGTAAAATAAGAATTGTAAATGACAAAAAAAAGAGGCAGGCTGAAATTGTGCAGGTCGTTTAGAGGCTAGGTATACAACTTAAATCTAAGTTGAAGTTGAAGGGCGTTGCCATATCCACTTTTCTTCAATATTGATTTATTAAGAAATAGCTGCATGGATATGGATGAAATGTTCATAATTTTGTATTACAACCGCAGAGAAAATAAAAAATGTTGAACAAAAATCCGCCCACTGCCACGCCCACTTTTACTATTTCTTTTTTTCTAGGAAACAGATCAGTAGTAAAATTGCTCTATTTACTGGAATGATTAATTTTTGAAAACAAAAATTAATTTTTTTGTAGAGTATGACAAAGTCTACAAACTTTGCATAAAAACTTTTCGGTAGCGTTAGCTGTTGTACGTAAAAATTCGATATTTTTGACGTTTATATCATGTAACTGACCACTCCTACGAGAAAAACTGCTGGAGTATTTTAAGTAGAACATTTTGGCGTCAACAAACTGGGCATACATTTATTTTGAACAACGCCGTCATTTACGAGTAAAAACTGGAAACCCGTCTTTTTTTTTGGCTTTTGAATAATTTTATCTTTTATACGGTAAACTTAAGGACAAAAATCTAAATATTTTCTTGTAAGAGGTCAAAAGATCTACAAAAATTATATCCAACTTTTTTCGATAACACTATTTTACCGTTAACGAGTTATTTCCGAAAACCAATATTTTCGTCAATTTACTTTTTTGGAAATAGCTATATATCCTAAACCAAAGGTCTTACGAAAATAAAAGTTTTAATCTTTTTTTTGTATAAAATTGTATGATCTACAAGACTTACTTTTCGATAACATTCACCGTTTGAAAGTTAGTCCAAAAACAAACTTTTTCGACACTTGAATTTGAATAGCTTTTTATGCTCGATTGAGATTGACGGAGACTTTTGGTAGTTGATTTGATATTCCAGAGGGAAGATATATACCAATTTTCAGCGTATCGGAATTTTGGCTAGGCTTGCACATTCGTATGTCTATTTTGACTAGAATATTTGCCAATATAAAAAGGAACCTATATGTATAATAGTCCAGTCAATTTGAACTCAAAAGGTCTCTTAGCCAGCAAGTAGCGAGTGGGGTAGTTTTGATTTTATTTATGTATGTTTTTGCTGGTGCTGAATCCGAACCCGAGGTTTTCGCTAGGTTCATATTCTATAAGCCAATAAAAAAAATAATTTTGATTTTACATCCCATTCAAATGGGCCAGTGGCAGGGTTCGAACCTCAGTAACCAAATTTCGGAGCAGATTTGTAAAAAAAACTGGCCAGTGGGTGTTTTCAACTGCATAGACATGTAGCCATTGGTGGGTAAAAGAATAAGGGGGGAGATCATGGGGTGATGATCCTCCCTCTCCCGAGGCCTTTCCAAAGCATAAATAGATTTAAAATAAACGAATTTTATCATGCAAAAATGATTTAACGACTCAAAGGACAACAAAATTTGTCTACGAACATTTGTGCGTATTTGAGGACACAATGCAAAACAAATCTGAGTAAAAACGTCACAAAAATAATTTAGTATTAATTTTGCTAAATAATAGATTAATAATTTGTTTTTAGGAATAATAAAAGCATTTAATTTTATGTTTACTTTAATTTTAGCGTAAAAATGATTTTGACATTGGTTTGATGATTTTGTCAAAATTTGCCGAACAGAAAATAAGATAAAAAATGGTCCTTTTATACAAATTCCTTTTAACCAAAAATTAAATCGAATATTGACATATTGTAATATTTTCTCAGGTTCGTTAATAAAACTTATTTACTTTACTTAAAACGTCCACTTATTTATTTCACAAAATAAAACACTTTACTTTTCATACTACAAACAAACGATTTATTATTCACCACTGAAATTAATTCACCAACTTTACTTTTCACTTTTATTACAACTAACTTAATTCATTCGCGATTATAAACAAACTGTGTCGCTGCCGTTCAAACATGTGCCTTTTATACTTGTTTGACAAACTCTGGAAAGTAGTGGAAGGTTCTGGTCTCTGCTTCCATAGCTTTCCGTAGGGGAAATTTCCCAATAATTTCCCTTCCAAAAGCTTTTATTTGACAGCTGGTATATCTCACAGAATTAAATCTCGGAAAATACACTTTTTAATCAAAATTTTGGAAATCTTGCGTGAGATTTGTATCTAATGTTGGAGATTCTTCTTCGAATTAAATTTTTTTTTTCTCACATAAACTCGGAACGAATGTTAATGTAAATGCGAATATTGGAGTCTTTATTTTCGAGATTTTGGTTTATCTGCGAAATTTTGTGTTGCTAAATGTAAATGCGAAGTTGCTAAAATGGGATATTTTAATTTTGAGCTTACTATGGAGAAAGTGTGAGACTTCTTTACTCGAGATTTTGGTTTGTGTTATATTGTAAGGTTCCTGGCCTTTCAAATGTTTTGGGAAAATCTCATGTGCGTGAAGTTAGCACCCGCCATTTTGGATTTTAAAAAAACAGGTTATGCTGTAATGTGCCCAACTAAACTAGTGCTGCTCTCTGCCGTATTTAAAAAAAAAATCGTACCAAGGGTTTGGATTTAGAGGGTACCCATTTTTTTAGCATGAAGTTAGCAACACCGTTTTTGATATTCGAAAAAAAAGTTGTTCTGTACTGTGCTCAACTTGTGCCTTGCAAATTTTACGAATGAAATTTTTGCGAAATTTCAAAATTTCTTAAAAAAAAATGCTACAAGGAACCAAACCGAAAAAAAAAAATCACACAATTGCATCTATAAGAACCAAAACGAAAAAAAAATCACATAATTGCATCTATTATGGCCAAAACTAAATATTGCGAAGGGCTGTAGCGTGAAGTTAGCACCCCCATTTTCGATTTTCAAAGAAAAAAAGTTGTGCTGCATTGTGCTCAACTTGTGCTGACATGTGCCGTAAATATTAAAAAAATTGCAAATTTGCAAATTATACAAATGAAATTTTTTCGAAATTTCGTAATTACCAAAAAGTGAAAGTAGTGCTGTTTTGCGCTCAGTTTGTGCAGCCATATTCCGAAGAGATAAACAAAAATTTTATATTTGTAACTCTTACGGCCAACAAACAGTTTTGCGAAGCGTGAAGTTGGCACCTCCATTTGCAATTTAAAAAAAAAAAAGGACTTGTGCTGTATATTGTGCTCAACTTGTGCTGCCTTATGCCGTAAATATTTAAAAAAAAATGTCATCCATAAAATTTGCAAATTTGCAATTTTTTTTTTAAATATTTACGGCACAAGTATTATGCTCTACTTGTGCTGCCTTGTGCCGTAAATATTAAAAAAAAAAATTATCCGTAAAATTTGCAAGCTTGCAAATTTTTTAAAAATATTTACTGCACAAGTTGAAAACAATACAGCACAACTTTTTGTTTTTGAAAATCTAAAATGGCGTTGCTTCATTTACGCTTCGCAAAACTGTTTTTTGGCCGTAAAAGTTACAAATAATGTGAATTTGTTTGTTTTCTCTTCGGAATATTGCAGCACAAATTGAGCAAAAAACAGCACAACTATAAGTTTTTACAAAATTTGAAAAACTTTCATCCGTAAAATTTGAAAATCAAAAATCAAACCCTTGGTACGATTTTTTTTTAATAACTCACATAGCAGCACAAGTTGGGTAAATGACAGCACAACCCTTTTTTTTTGAAAATCTAAAATTGCGGTGCTAACTTCACGCACATGAATATCTCACAAGCATGTGCAAAAATCGTGGTTGACATTGAAAAGCAAAGTTCGGTGGCAAATTTATATTTCGATTCCAATTACCACCGCATTATGCTTCGATTTGTCGGTGGATTTGATTACTTGCACTCGCCCACCTAGCAACTTGACTGAAACTATTGGGAATTCAACGTTTTTTGTATCTGTTTTTGTTTTTATATCTGTTTTGTGCAGGGAGCAGGGGATGTTATTAAAGAAAGTAGTAAGTTACTTAAGTTCCTTCGTGTTACGATACAGAAGGGGAAAATAAATTTTTTAAGGGCTAAGGTTTTAAAATTACGTTTCTTAAACTACCTACATATTTGCAATTAAAAAAATAATTTAGTAACGCAATACTTGACCCTTGCCCCCCCCCCCCTCCTTGGGGAAAAGTCTGGATGCACCCCTGCATATAGCCGTGCATTTTTTTTTTGTTATTGAGCCCATACCGATACCGATACGAATACCGATACCGAGGCGAGACTTTTTTAAAGGAGACCGAAATGAGACTGACTTATACGAGAGGGAGACCGATATGAAGACGATTTCAAATTTTACGATTCGGAGACGTTACTAGCAAAACTATCGTTTAGTTTGGTTTCGTGGCCATCCAAATTCATGTTATCCAAAACATAAATTTTAGTCATTTTAGAATTTCTTTTAAAATAGCGTTATCTTCTAAAATCTAAACGATCAGTCGGAGGATAAAAAGTGCCAGAACTTATTCTGTAAAAAAAACTGCATTATCATTAAGCTTTGTGTCAAATATTTTTCAAAAACATTTACCCATAAAAAGTTCTGCGAACAAAAAATATTGTTTTCATTTGACTTTGCATAACTCCAAATGTGCACAGGATTTGGCAATGGACTTTTCGAAGAGTGTAAAAATAACCAAGCTAATGTCATTATCTTAATTTTGGCATATAGCAAAATTAAGATAATGACATTAGCTTCTTTAATTTTATCAGCAAAAATATGTACATTTGGATTATTGATATCTATTATTCGTATAAATAGCCTCCCTCTCTCTTTGCTGCTGAAACGAATCATTAAAAATAATATCAAATAGGAACTGTTATGTAGCTCTGAAAACAAAATTAATCCACAAAACAACAAACTAGGAAGGAGTTCTTCGACCTTCCCAATGCGCAGAAGCTATCCAAGGACCTACTTACTATTCAACTGTAAGTATCTAGGTATAAAAGGGCAACGAGAGATCTAACAAGTGATTTTTTTAAAACCTGCATACATACTTCAAAAAATAAAAGATACGTTCTCCCAGTGCTTTTCTTACTATGCATAGATAAGCACCATACATCAGCATTCAGCACTGTTGGTTTAGTTTGATGTTATTATTTTCATTTGTTGATTACTTCCATAAGCTTCCAACAAATACGAAGAACAGCTGGTCACATGATACAGAGGCTAAAATAGAGATAAGATAAATCCTTTTTCTGCCAAGCTAGCTATTCTTTAGATTTCTACTTGCACTCGTCAACTAGATGGGACAAAAGGGTAGCAGTCGTATTGTCTAATAATGTCTGCCGTCCAGTCTCTATAGGTATCGTTTATGCTCTATAGCAGTGTTTTTCAAACTTTTTGAGTACGCGACCCCTTTGTTAGTAAAAACATTCTGGCGACCCCCACATTCATAATAAAACTTTTTTTTGGAAATTCATTCACTAATTACTTGCGAATTAGTTACGCAAAAAAATTTTTATAGCATTTTTGGTTTGCGAAAAAATGGGTGTCCTGCTAACTTCATATGAACTTAGCAGGACAACTTTCTCAAAAATAAAGATAATTGAGCTGAAAAAAGTTTATTATTGAGAACTAATTAATTGCGAATTAGTTACGCAAAAAAAAATTTTATTGCATTTTTGGTTTGCGAAAAAATGGGTTCATATGAAGTTAGCAGGACACCCATTTTTTCGCAAACCAAATAATTAGTAGAGGCAGTGTATTGACAGGCCAACTTAGAACTATATAACACAATAGTGAAACAATTAGTAGACTTAATACATTTTTTAAAACATTTTTTTCGAAAACTATTGGTAGAAAATACTTGATTTAAAAATTCGATAATAGAACAGACTCCTGACTTTCAAAAAAGGTAAA
Source organism: Dasysyrphus tricinctus (assembly GCA_963921185.1). Classification (NCBI taxonomy): domain Eukaryota; kingdom Metazoa; phylum Arthropoda; class Insecta; order Diptera; family Syrphidae; genus Dasysyrphus; species Dasysyrphus tricinctus. The sequence continues at coordinate 42,493,559 of OY992531.1, read as the reverse complement.
AATCATTTTTGTGAGTGCTGCCATTTTTTTGTAATATTTTTTTCATTTCTTAAAGTACTTTTTTCATAAAATAGACCAAAACACCACTTTTGCGCTCGATTTCGACTTAGCTGCTATATAATGAAATAAAGTACTCCTCATGACCTTTTAAATGACATACGTTTCATTACTGTTGAACAATGTTGAAAGTAGGACCAAAATGCCCATGGTCCTTTAATAATATAATCTCTATAGTATGGGTATTGGGTAAGTAAAGTGCAAAAATAAATGAAGCATCATAGCCGGACGACCTTATGTCAAAAAGGATTAGAGAGCCGAACCAACATGAATGTGAGGCTTGATATTAGGATTGTGAAGTAGAGGTAAACATTTTTAAAAGAAGAAGACATCAATCCATGTCGAAACGTCGCGAAAGTAAATGAAATAACTTAGTTTTATGCACCAAAAGTGACCAAAAGAGCCGAAGAGGAACCAGATTCTTTACCAACAAAATGTAAACATTTTTGCACATTTTGTAGGTTACGTTGAGATGAATTATTGAGTGTATTCAAAAATAAATTTGCTGCCATTTGTGTAGTAAAGTGTTGGTAACCCTAAGAAAAAAATTAATTTGTTAGCTGCCAGTTAAGGGTTATTAAAAATGGAGCATTAGATACACGAGAGAATAACAAAAAATTATCATGAAAACCTATTTCTATATTAAAATTAAATATAAATTTGAACCCCATAATTTTTGCAAACCTATAGGTACTCTTGGGAAATCAATCTATTTTCTTTTTTCTTCCATCGGCATCACGTCATTTTGTATCTAAAATGTTATTTATTATTTTGAAATGATAAACAGTTAATTTCCTTTCGCAACAATCTGATTAAAATCAACGATCGTGTCGTCCTTGTAGCGTTAAGTATCGCAATAAAAATAGTGATTGCTGTGGGATGCAAAAAGTATACCTACTTTGAATCAAAAACTTCTTTGTGCTTGAATTTATCGTCTTCAATGATGCAATTGCAATTTGCATCCTCCATTCAATAAAAAATAGTATCAAAACAAATTAAAAACATAGAGCGAAGCAATTTATACAAAGTTGTATAGAAATTCTTGCATCCCTCTGGATAACGATTCGTACAAAGATTCGTTTTACAGATATACCTACCTAACTAGCCAAACAAATTTGAACCCACTAAATCAACAGGTTCTCCTGACACCTCCATCAACTTTGTTAAAAAGTTTTTCGTCTGCCCCAGATCTGGACACGACCATGGCACCGGTATAATGATGTAGAATCCTTCCGTGGGATCATGAAAAATGTTCTTTTTATGCCAATTGCTCGGGGAGTTTTATCAATGACAGAAAACCTCAAACCCATGGAGTACCAAGAAAATACTGAGAAGTGCTAAGCAGATAAAATGGCTAGATTAAAGGTAAGATGATAATATTTTACCTATTCTACTTATACACAATAATGCAAGAGGTATAGAAGGTATTGCAATAAATATATTCGTTTAAGGAAAGACGACATTAACTAATACTTTTGCGACAAATGTTAAAAGTATTAAGAATATAAGCCATCCTGGGTTTCTCTTCTTGATATTACTGGGTCTGCTTGGTTTTTACATTTTTCTTTATGTTATCTCGTTTCAAAATCGAATTCAATTGTTTATCTTGAAATAAGATATTTTTTTTTATATAGCTTGGCTAAGAAGATACCTTTACTTACTTATACAAACACATGTGTATAGGATTGTAGGTATATCGCAAAATTCCAAGGATTTAAACAGAAAGAAAAGACATTTTATTCTTCTTGAGGAAACATCTTGAATTAGATCCGATACTGGAGGTCATTTTGTTAGTAAATAAATTGGAGACTTCGTTTTTCTTTTAAATATTATCAATTGACGCCAAAGCATTTACACTACACCAGGGGCCTGTACCACAAAACAACAATCTAACTTTCTAACAAATAAATTCTTAACATACAAATTTAACAAGAAAATAAATTTCTGTACCACAAACATTTATGCGTTAACATTTAACAAGTTAAATTTCCTTTAACGATTGTTAAATAACTTGAAGAAAATACACGAGAATTATGTACCACAAAACAACAAGTATGATTAGAGAAGCAAATTTTAACAATTAACAATGTTTTCTGTACCACCAAATAAAAGTTAACAATCTTCTTAACAATAATTAACACAGTCTAGAGCAAGTGGGAAATTTTGAAATTCTCAGGTTCTGTACCACAAAACGACAATTGTTAAAAATGATTGTTAGATTGTTAAATAAATTTAACTGATGAATTCAAAATTGTTAGCTCAAAACAAATGCTTTTTTAACTTTATATGAAGCATAAATATGAAGTTTTATGTTTTCTAAATTATTATTTAGAGTTTTATAATGAACAATGAAGTGAATCTAAGCTTTCACGTGGGACTGCGTATACAAATTGGGCCAGAAAAAAAATTGAATTTGATTGCAAAATATTAAAGAATAGGTAGTTTATTAACAAAACTCACCAGAGAGTACTTCCTGCCATTTTGCCAAAAAACATCTATAGTAAATATGTCCAATCTTTCTTTTTTTGGGTTAACATTCAAACTTTGCGCTAATTCAAAATACCTCTCCATTTTTCAATTCTGTTACATTTTGATAATTTATCAGAAAAGGCACCAAAAAGTATTTCTTTTTCTTCACGGATTTTAACGAGAATGACTTCTTTTTTATCTGTGCTAATTTGGCTCGCATTGTCAGGCTTCATCGAGATAATTTCTTAAACTGATCGGACAAGAGTGGTAACGTATGCGATATATGATGCTAAATATCATAAGTCATAACGGAATCCTATTTCATTGTATACAGAATTAACTTTACTTTTTGTACATGCTCAGCTTATGTTAGCATTGCTTTTTTTTTTTTTTTAATTTTATAATGCAGAATTTAAATGAATTGGTCATTTCAAAAGCCACTTAAGTCACATTTTTTTCAAATATGCTTTTTTTGCTGTAAACGCTTCCTTAAGCGTAGATGCGTATTCTGAGAATAAATTACGTCGGTCCAAACACTCATTCCTCTTCAAATAATACCTCACAATAGACGTTACATGCAAAAACAACGTAAGTCAATTGACTTAAGTGGTTTTTACATGCACTACAAGATAGTTTAAGTTGTTATATTTAGTTTTGACTTTTTTCAAAAATGTTGTTTTGAGGCAGGTAGTTCCAAAGACAAGAAATTGTATATTTAAAAATTATTTTCAATGAAACAGAGTAATAGTGAGCCAAAAAATAAGAGAATGTGTAATCCGTCAACGTATAAGAGAAATTTTATTGAAAATACTAAACTTAAAAAATAGGTATATATACCTACTAATTAAATCGGTAATTTCAAAAACCACATGAATAACATGATGGAGAGTATAAGACTCATTGACTTTGTACCTTATCCTGAGGCTTCACGAGCTAGTAAATACACGCGGCGAGTAATTTGACATTTAATGTATGTGCCCAACTCACTTGCCTGTACTCTATCGTGTGACTTAAGGGTTAAACATATTGAAGCATGATAAATAAAAACATGTGACATGTTAATGAGTTAATACTTAAGTGTAATTTTTAATAAAAAGCAATACAGAACTTTGATTTTGTTTAAATTGTATACCACTCACTGACCCCATTTCAAGCTAAAACAACGTAAGTCAACAACGGTTTTTCAAACTTTTTTCATTATTAATGTTGATGAGCTATGAATATTTTTTGATATTTCAATCTTTTAAGACTCTAATAATATATTGACCCCAAAAAAGTCCATTTAAACTCGTTTATTTTTTAATAAAACAGTTTTTATTGATTCCTGAAAAATTCTAATTGTGTGACTTACATAAGTGGTTTTTGAAATGACCGATTCAAATATAACCTGAAAACAGACGTTTTTAAACTGTAACTAAACCTCGCGTTAATTTAAAAATACGTATCACCTTTTAAATTTCAATATCGTTAACGAAATAAACGTTACATTGTGCTAAAAAGCAACAAGAATATAAGGCTTTAGTCATGTTTTCTTTACTAACGCAGTTAACAAGTTTTAAGGGAAATTTAACTTTTTAACTATTAAAGCGAAAAGTTTTGTGGTACAGAAATTAACTTTCTTGTTATCTCTGCATTTTTAGGAATCACTTGTTAGAAAGTTAGTTCGGTTTTTTAGAGGTGAAGGCATCTTATTCATTCTTAACAATTGTCGTTTTGTGGTACAGAACACAAGAATTCATCAAATTTTCCACTTTTTATATATGTATTGTTAAGATGATTGTTAACTTATGCTTTTGTGGTACAGAAAATATTGTTAATTGTTAAAATTTGCTTGTTAAAGCACACTTGTTGTTTTGTGGTACAGGCCCCAGATAGTGAATGATGCAACCAAAGATTGAAGTTAAGCAATATGAGAGGATGTTTAATAATACATATACATCGAATACATCAACATAATCGAATTTATTGTTCAGGGAATATTGTTATAAATAAAAAAACTACATTAATTTTCTCTCTACGAGTTGGTGGCATAGTAGGTACATTCCAACACACAGTGGTCAAAAACAGCATTCTACCTGGACAAAATTATTTTTTGATTTTCAATTAAATTAAAATCACAGAACTTGAAGCCTTGTTTTCCAAGAAAAAGGTGGGAAAATATCGTCCCCTGACTGCAAGAACTAGGTAACTCAATTTTCAATTTTTGAAATATCTCGTCAAAAACGGTATTAAACGAATTTTTCGTCCAACTTTTTTCTATTCTAGACAAATACAGAATATTTCTGAAGTGTAATAGACATACAAATTAAACATTCCCTCTTTGTAGTGAGGCATCTATGGACGTTGCTATCTCCTAAATTTATAAAATTGATTTACCTAGTTTTTGCAATCAGGGGACGATACAAAACTTTTATTTCGTGTAAGATTTAATTTTAATTTAATATTTGGGCAACAAAACAGGTTTTATTCAATAAAAGAACTTTATCAATTCAAAAATAAATAAAACATTGTTATTATTCAACAAATCCATAATAAAAATTGTTTAGTCTGTACTAGATTCATCTGCATCATAATTATTTTCTTGAACCAGCATAACTTGAAGAATCAAAAGTAAGTTTGTGACATCGGATGATAAAGCAGACACTTTCTTCTTGGGTGATTCTCGGTAAAAGCTCACAACAGGATCTGAAGAAATAAGCAGCATATTCAATAAATCTTGCATGGTACTTACCCGACTTATTTTGCGGGTACTATGCTCTCGATAGTATTATGTGCAGACCTTATTCCTGGCTTCTTGAGCGTCCTCTGTTAAATGTCCAATCGGAACAATAGAGTTTTTCACAACATCCGGCCCGTGAATTAGTATTTTATGCAAAGTCACAGACATGTAATACCAAGGGTAAAGTTTAACATATAAATCTGCAGTTCTTGAACAGAAGCTTCTAAACTTCTCAACATTAATTTCGAGACCACTGGAAGTCGTGTGCAAAATTGTTGAAAACGCTGATATAAGCTCAGGATCCAACCCCGTAATTGATGCTGATTCTAAAGAATTTTAAAAAACGGCAGGCAGTATTCCCATATTTTAGTTGTGCCGCTTCCAGGCCTTGGCACATCCACTAGCAATCCCATTTGTCAGCGGAATTTTTCTTGAATACCCCTTTTTGTTCTCCTTTAATTGTTTTTTTTTCTCATCTGACCCTGCTTGCCATTTTTGAATCGGAAGTTTGTATGAAATATGTAGACAACATTAAAAAAAAACGGATCCATGCGTGGAGGGTGGAGAGTCCGAACTCATAATTTTGTTCATTAACAGGATTTTTTTCTGTACCCTGCACAGCAAGTTTCTTCATAATTTTTGGCATAGCTTTATATTACAAATATCTACCATATTCTACTATGGCGTTGCATATCTTGCCATCAACCATTGTCAGAAGCATTTTTTGGGCAATTTTAAAGCTATCACCATTTTTACTCACAAGTGTAGGTTCTAGGCAATCTATTTGTGTTTGAATGTCTTCTTACTGTTCTTTCGAAAGTTGTGTGGTCCCCTTCTTAAACATAAGCTTAATTGGCCTACAGTAGCGTGTTGATGCTGGACATGGATTTTTCCACACAGTGATATCATCATCAACAGTTCTTATCTAGTCTTAAAGGAATTAAAATTAAAGAAAGAGATCTGAGTCAAAGGTACTTTCATTTAAAACTTTTGTTTGTAGAGTTCTTGCCCAGAGCTTCCATCTAAGCCCCACTTAAAAATCATTTGAAGTTCAGAGACTGACATACCTCTTTAAATCAGAATCTAGGACAAGAAATATCCGTTGAAATGTTGAATCATATGATCTAACAAAGATTGCAGTTTCACTTCTCCTGAATTTTCACTAACGCTAATTATAGATGGATAGCATTCCATTTTTGCCTCTCTAATACACGATAGTAAAGGAAGATAAATTGGAGCATTTCGACCATTAGCTTGTTTTCGCATCAATTGATACGAATGTTTGGATTATTTTGTATCTAACATATATGCCAGTGCTTCCACAGGACCATAAGTTGCATGACCATTGATTCAGTTGCAGTTGTGCTTATTAAACGCTTAATTTTTGAAGCTCTTCCTTCCATCCTTTTTGCCCGCAGCAAGTAAGCAAACACCAATTCAGAAGAATAAGCTGAATTGATTAAATGTTTCACTCTGCGCTTCTTTGTTTTGGTACCAGTATCTAAAAATGCTCTTTGAGGTCTACTTACGAGTTTTCTATTTGATGGAAGAGGCTCAGATTCTGAAGTTAAAACTATCAGGCAGTAAAGGCAACTCCATGGATTCAGTTACCCATAATTTGATTTTTTTTTTTTTAACTGAGTTTCTACAACATTCCTTCCATTTTTTCCCTACAAACCCTTCAAAAGTTTTTAAAATTGAATACAATTTAGTATTATTCGTTGAAGAAAGCGCCTCAATATTAAATTTTTGTACTACAACAAAATTAACCAACGATGCCATCTTGTCTCCGTAAGCACATTTCTTCAATTCTTCAAATAATTCGGTTCTGGAAATCCGGCTACTATCTGAAAAATTGTGTCATAACTTCGCCATTAGTAGAAAGTAGCAAATTAATCACAGTCAGTTAGCTTAATAGTAATGCTAACAAACAAAAACAAAACCGTCAAACTCAAATGGACGACACTGGACACACTGAGGCTCAAATACATAATTTCAAAAAAAAAAATTCAATCATATAAAGCACTAAGCTTCAGTAAAAGACTCCATACTAAAATTCAGTTTTAATCACTTCACTTCACTTCACTTCACTTCACTTCACTTCACTTCACTTCACTTCACTTCACTTCACTTCACTTCACTTCACTTCACTTCACTTCACTTCACTTCACTTCACTTCACTTCACTTCACTTCACTTCACTTCACTTCACTTCACTTCACTTCACTTCACTTCACTTCACTTCACTTCACTTCACTTCACTTCACTTCACTTCACTTCACTTCACTTCACTTCACTTCACTTCACTTCACTTCACTTCACTTCACTTCACTTCACTTCACTTCACTTCACTTCACTTCACTTCACTTCACTTCACTTCACTTCACTTCACTTCACTTCACTTCACTTCACTTCACTTCACTTCACTTCACTTCACTTCACTTCACTTCACTTCACTTCACTTCACTTCACTTCACTTCACTTCACTTCACTTCACTTCACTTCACTTCACTTCACTTCACTTCACTTCACTTCACTTCACTTCACTTCACTTCACTTCACTTCACTTCACTTCACTTCACTTCACTTCACTTCACTTCACTTCACTTCACTTCACTTCACTTCACTTCACTTCACTTCACTTCACTTCACTTCACTTCACTTCACTTAATAAATGCATTTACTTTGACGGCTGAGTTCGTAGCGGAGCAAAGTCTTTGACCCACCTCAAAATTAATAGCTGTCTATAGTGATGGTCCTTCCTAGACGTCGGTGTTGGGACTTGGGAGTCCTTTCATATCTATGTACATATTTGGTCTTGCCTTCATTCACCGTTAAACCCATCTTCTTGGCTTTCTCCTCAATACTCATGAAAGCGCCATATTGAAATCACGGTTTAGGCGTCCGATTATGTCAATATCGTCAGCGTAAGCGAGTAATAGGACGGACTTTTAAAAGATTGTGCCTCTTGTGCTGTTGACGTGACAGTTTTGCACTATTTTCCTAAGAATGATGTTGAAGAAGTCACATGCACCTCACCTTTGTCTAAAACCTTTTGTGACATCAATGGTCTTGGCGAGGTCTTTGCCGACCATGATGGAGCAGCGTGCATTCTCCATCGCGTCATCTTGCACAAGCGGACGAGTTTGGGAGAGATGCCAAACTAGAAATTGCTCCATACAGCTCGTTTCTATAGATGCTGTCATACGCGGCCTTGAAATCGATGAAAATGTAGTGAGTATCGATTTGAAACTCCTGGGTTTTTTTCCAAGATCATCCGTGTGCGAATTTTCGGTCATTGGTGAACTTTTCTGGCCTAAGGCCATTCAGATATGGACATATCAGGTTGTTGACGAATGGCTTCAGGCGTTCACAAAGTACAGCAGAAAAGATATTGTATGATATATTTAGCAGACTGATGCCTCTGTAGTAGGTGCAGTCCAGGGGAACAGCTTTCTTTAGGATCGGGCAAACAATGCTGATGTTCCATTCATCGGGCATGCTTTCCTCCGACCATATTTTTTGCAGATGAGCTGGTGCATACTCCTAACCACTTCATCGCTAGCCACTTTGAATAGCTTAGCCGCAAGGCCATCAGCTCCAGCAGCTTTATTGGATTTAAGTTTAGATACATAACTATCTTCACTTGGTCGAGAACGGGTGGACGGAATTGTTGGCCCACATCGTCCATGTTTAATTTTGATATCTACATGGCAGCGGAATTTGGTTCGTCATCTACGTTATACAATTTGCAGAAATGATTTTTCCATATTCTAAACGGTTGTTGCTTATCAAAATAGATTCATGCCGTCAGCCAAAATGATATCATATGCGTAAAGTCTGAGAAGAGGGTTAAAGGGGGTTTGCGACTAAAATCAATTATGTACTAGAAATGTTTATATTCCCAAATTTGCCGAACCTTTTCGATTCGCAATCTTAATTCGTATGAAGAATTTCAGAATTCCTGTCTATGGACAGGGACACGTTCTAAGAAAACAACAGCTGATGTATTTTAAAAATTTTGGAATGGGTACCTAAATATTTATTCTACTTGAACGCATTCAATTTGTCTTTACCAAATTACTTTCTATTTCAATTTATAAACAGATGTTTTTTAATGTTGAAGCTTTCACAATACCAAAAATGAGTTTGCAAATTTGTATATAAATTAAGCCCTTAAGGTCTCAGAGAACTATATCTAATTGAAAAAAGAATTTGCTAAGAAAAAAAAAGTTGCTTGTCATTGTTGATTGCCTTGAGGATGACATCTGAAATCATACAAATATTCACATCACTATGCCAGGCCAGCCATTCCTTTATATACAACCGTTCTTTTGAACATTAAAAGTGCCCTCTATGTATAAACCTACTTGAACAATAATTAAAAAGTTTAGAATATAATCTTACCGCCACTATACGCACCGATGAGCATCACTATATAGCTAGTACGATATCCTTGATACCAACCAACTAACTTTTAATAATAAACAAGGATACTGAATAAAACGCTAGTGGCAATGCTTGTTCAACTTCACTGAAAGAAACAGCCATCATTCGACAAGACTCATGGCAAAGTCCATAGTACAAGTTACAACCACTTGGGATTCTATATAATGGATGCGCAAAGAAATTTTAACAATTTTCCGGACCATCATGCCTTCCCACTATCCACTTTAATTAGCACTTCTCTTAGTACTACATCACCATCGCACCACTATCTGTGTGAAATTGTTGGGTTGTTAAGCTTTTCCTCATGATGTTCTACGAGTAGTATACTAGAAAATGAAAAAAACGACAACATGGACGATTGTATCTCGTTAGTCAAGGACTTGTTGTGAATTTTTTTTAAATGTTTATGTATCTGCCATTATTTTTTTCGTTATATAGATACCTTAGAATTTGTGAGGACACATTCTATACATTCATCATCAAGGTGCATTTCACTCAATCAAAAGGCTGCTGCTATGGTGTATCGATTTATATCCCTATAGTGCTACAAATTGGTATTTCACTTGAAGGTTAATCTCCAACCAAATGCTGACAAATTGACAAAACCCAGAAAATATAAATGTCCTTGGTGTATGCATCTACCTATAGACGAAAAATAAAGATTAAAAGTGCCTCCTACCCATATGCACTTCAATCGAAACAGCACTCAAATTAAAATATCCAAATACACACACTCATTCATTGATATGATGAAGTACCAGGTTTGTATTGCTTTTATCAGAAGTATCCCCAATCTATTTGGCAAAGTAAAGTTGGTTCAATGTCAACAAGTAACCGCTCTTAAATCTCTAAAAGGGCGTAACAAGCTCTCTATAAAAGCCACCCCACTCCAAACTATACGAATTCAAACCATATCGAGAATCCTTTCAAACTGACACTTCAATAAGGTCTTTGTATATAAGTTTACGTTGTAGAGTGGCGTATATAGCTGTAGGGTACCTATCTATAACTTATTGGTTGAATTGCCTGTCTGTTTGCCATTTCTATGTAAAATTGGAGTGAAAAATGGTAAACCACGAACACGACCTAATGAACTCAGAAAACTCTAGATTGATTTTTTAGTGGTCTAGAAATGTTTGATACAAGGTATAGGTAAATAGAATTCACGGGTTATGACTGGGTCACTCATAATTGCTCTTGATATGGTTCAAGGCTATAAGGACTTTTTACTTATGGTAAGTTAAGCATTCGTAAAAAAATCGGGGTATAAGCATGCTCAAAACCGAAAATGCTAATAAATTCATAATTGCATTTCTGATGGGGGAATCACACTGGTTTATTTTCAATATGTTTGGTATAACTTGGAAACTAAGCCGAATTTGACAGTTTTATACTTAGAATTTTTTGACCAAAACTGAACTTCCTACATTCCCATAACTTTTTAGAGCAAGGTTAGGCTCAAGCCATGCATAGATAAAATAAAGTAGAGGTTATGGCTTTGATATACTTACTTCACTAACTTAGGTCGTCGGACCTGTTACGTCCGTGAGGTTCCTCTAGCGAGACATAGGGTCTCCACTACTCCTACGTGCTCTAGTGTACGGTTTCTGGAGATGTACCTCAGCTCTCCTCTCCAACTATTTACCAGCTGTGGTGATTCTCTTTCGACCGTTCTTCACCAAGTATTTCTAGGGTTCCAATGCATCGCTAGACTCGCAATGCAGTCGTGTCCTTTTCGAAGCGTATGTCAAATCTACTAACTTTTTCGTATTAAAGTTCATCATTGGAGATATGGTTCGGGAAGAAGATGTTTTTGAGACATCTATTCACGAACGTTTGCAGCTTTCTTGTGACAGTGGGTGTTATTTTACAAGTGCTACACCCATAAAGAAGCACGGATTTACCATTGGAGCAGAACAGTCGATGCTTGGTCTTTAGGCTTACCTATAGTTGTTTCCCCATATTTTGGACAGCATTGCGAACGAAGCCTTTGCTTTCTCGATTCGGCTGATTATATCTAGTTCAGTTCCGCCATCAGTAAAGACAATACTCCCGAGATATTGAAAACTCTCTACCGAGATCCAAGGCTGATCATTTTTGTGTTTGCCGTATTGATCTTAAGCCCAATGGTTTCAGCTTATATCTCGACCCTTGTTGTCATTTGATAAAGATCTATAATCCTATTAGAGAGTAAGCATACGATGCGTCGTCCGCGTAGTCTAGATGTTTAAGTTATGATTGCAGATTGCACTTAATTCATGCATTTGCTGCATGCAGTACATCGTTTATCACCAACAGGAATAGTATTAGTGACAGTATACAACCCTGTCTAACCTCACTTTGGATATAAAACTCCTCTTACAACCTTCCTTTATGCAGAACGTGAAATTTGGATCCATCATATTTGAAGCTTTAACAAAAGCAATCAATTTATCCAGGATGCCCTTCCTGCGCAAATCAAGCCTATAAATTCTCTTCTCTATTGACACTATCAAATGCCTTTTCGAAGTCCATGAACAGCAGGGAAGTGGTCATCCATATTCCATGCACTGTTCGATGATGAAACATAAGGTGCTGATGTGGTCCACACAGGAAGATCCATTGCGGAAACCTCCATGTTCGGCATCAAGCATGTCTTCAAACTGGTCTATTATCCACTCCAGGACGATGTTTGCTATTAATTTAGCAGCACGAAAATTCCTTTCGAGTTTTTGCACTGCGTAAGGTCCCCATATTTGAGACCTTGACAATTGTTCCCCTTTTCCATTCCTCAGAAAACTCTCTTTTGCCCAAGCTCTCTCGATAAATGGGTGCAGGAGCTCTCTCGATATTGTTGGCGCTCCTCGTAAGAACTCTTCGATAATACCGTCTAGTCCAACCACTTTTTACTTGCGATATAGGTACTATAGGGCAAGTTTTGGATTCGTGCAAAAAAAAAATTTCGAGATAACAATCAAACATGACATTACGATGATAGAGAACACGAAAAAAGTGGGTGGCACAATTCTGTCTGTCTGTCTGTCTGTCTGTCTGTCTGTCTGTCCGTACCTCAACCTACAGCCTAAACCACTGAAGCGATTTTCTTCAAATTTTGAACTTAAGGTTTTTTTGTAACTCTCCAGAGGTAAAATTGAAATTTTTTTTTAGCTCAAAAAATAACGGTACTTGCCATACAACCATTAAGGAAAAGCTTATTTATCTCAAAAACGCCCCCAACGATTTTGATAAAAAAAAAAATCAGTGTATTATTGTAGATATGATATACCTTTTAGTAAGAAAAAAAATCACCAAAAACATTTATTAACGGTACCTGTCATATAACGGTTTTTTTGATTTTTGGTTTTCTCATTAACCGCTCATCCGATTTCAATTAAAAATTTTGCACAAAAGCTTTGTTAGAATATAAATAATACTGCATACCAAAATTTTTTAAAAAATAAATTTTGGATTTTTAAAAAAAGATTCAAAATTTTTTTTTGAAAATTCAATATTTCAAAAACGGGTTGATGAATTGTTTTGAAATTTCAGTTTTAAATGTATATTAATATATACTCAAAATTGGCATACCAAATTTTGTTTTGAAAAATGTTACAAAAATTTTATATATAAAAAATTAATTTTTAAGAAAACGGCTCCAACGATTTTAAATTTTTTTTTTGCATATATTGATATTTTTTTAAGTAATCAAATGGCATACTTTTTTTTGCGCTCTAAGTTATTTATCAGGCTGTTTAAACAATTAAAAAACGATTTTAATGCTTTTCTTATACTTTTTCTATAATTACTTGAATATTTTTTAAAGTTCTTAAGTTCCACACAACTTGAACATAAGAGCAAGTACGTGCGATCCAGTCGTGCATTTTATTTGTTCTTCAAGGCATTGATTGCGGCTAAGATTTATTCTCTACTGGGAGATACAGTGTGTATTCAGGAGTTTCTTACTACGGACCCGTCATTGGGTATTGGGATGACTTCACTGGTGAAAACGCGCTTTAAAATCGCTAAAAATTGCTCCTTCCACTTTTTGAGCTGATCCTCATCCGAAACTAACAGTGATCCGTCTATGTCTTTTACCAGGTGTGTGACGGGATTTGAACACCTTTTAGCTCTTTAGTAATTCTGGAGACGGTCCAACTGTCACATCTACTTGCGGCCTCTTCTGCTCCTGTTGCCAATCGTTGATGTAGCTAAGCTATACACTTATAACGTCACACACTTCGGTGAACTTCTCTCATCTTCATGCGATATGCAGCCTCTAGCGCCGTTTCTCCCAGCTGCTGGAGTTGCTGCAAAGCGAGCTTTGAGCTGCTTACATTCTTCGATCCTTGCCCAAGTTTCTTTGGAAGGCCCGACAGTAGTGCTTCTTCCTTGCAACCGACCGACTATACTTTCAGCACCGGATATAAAATCATTTTCAGAGTACACCAATGGTTTTCGATGGAGGTGGGTTCCGTAATATTGACTGTTCTTAATCCTTGTGATTAATCCTTAATCCTAGTTGTTGGTGGACTGTGGGATCCTTAAGTCTATCGGTATTTAACATGGGCATTCGGGAGTTTTCTTGGATTCTGCAAACTGCAGCTGTGCCTAATCTTACGGTAGCAACCATCAGATGGTGGTCACGAGCCATTCCCATGTCTGCATGGTACAATGCTTCTTAATTGCTCACTGATCGCGAAGTGATCAATTTGGTTGGAAGTTGCTTGTTTGCCAACCAACTTACTTTGTGGCACGTCTTATTCTCAAATATGATCCCTCCTATTACAAGGTGGTTGGCGTTACAAAAAATCAACAAAACGTTCGCCATTATCGTTACGATCACCAGCACCATGCTCTGCTTTAACATGCCTGAGCCCATTATTGTCATTACCAACCTTGGCATTCAAGTCTCCCATTATGATGTCTCCACGTAGTATACTTTTATAAGCAGCACTCAGTCGGTTATAAAAGGCAACCTTCTCCTTGACAGATGAGAGCTCTGTTGCGGCGTAACACTGTATGATGGTGCCAAGTTGTACTATTGTCCGGACATGGTTATCAGGATCCTGTCATCCTAGGAAATTAAGCTCTTGAGAGCTGTTTTGAAAAGCAGCAAACCAACGCCAGATTTACGTTTACTTCCAGGTTCCTTACCGGAGAAGAGCAGTACAGTGTTAAGATTTAGAAACTTAAACTTCTCCAGCCCCAAACATCTAACTTCACCTATCCCTAATATGGCCATCTTATACCGAATGAATTCTTTCTTTAATTGGAGTAATCTGGCGTTTTGAGAACCTTCACTCCTGTTATCAAGAAGCACCTTCTCATTCTAGAAACCAATCTTTGTCGGGGTACAATAGCCAAAAGTCGTCAAGGTGTTAGGTATATGTAAGGAAGACAAACCCTCCATTTCAACCTGATGGATTGATTTTTTGTTTAATACTAGTCTATGTCTTAAGGTTACTTTCAAGGATTGTTGGCACGATGGCAACACTGTCACATTTGGAGGATGGAGGTTGCTTACATACCACAAGTTAATTCCGAAAGGTTTTTTTTATTGGCCTATGGATTGAGAACCAAGCATCGGACGAAATCGTGAGAGGGCTCTATGGATTCATCACACTTACAAGCATAGGAAAACACTACTCGTTTACCTGCCCCTCTTTTCCATGTGCGTTTGGGGGCGGGGAGGTGTGTGTGTGTGTGTGTTTCTCATAAGTGGTGTATACTTGACCTTATATGGGGGTATCGATGGATTGGGCTCGACTTCAGGACAATGCTATTTGAAGCCCTCCCTTCTTCCCCCTCTTCCCCTCTTCTCTCTCCCCACACAGTTGGGGGGGGGGGGGGGGGGGGCTGAAACCAACCTGACGGCTTGAGTTTTTATATACTGGTAAAACATGCTTTAAGTTAACTTTTAAAAATCAATGTAACGCTGGCAGCACTGTTAGATTTTGGGGAGGGGGTTACCAACTAACTATATCTCTATTGGCCTATGAATCGATAACTATGCATTTGGCGATGATCATCTCGTTGCATTCAGCGTAGGTACTTGAACACATAGGAACATTTTCTTCGTTCACTTTTCTCCCCCTCTCAATTGCGTGTTAGGCGGGGAAAGGTGTTCTCATATATGGTGTATGTATATTTGACCAAAGATATGGGAATCGATGGATTGATATCAGCTTCGGGATCATTAAAGTTTACCCCCTTCCCCCCTTTCTCTACCCCTTATAATGGGGCTGGAACTGAGACCAATTTATAATATCAAGCTGACGAGTTGAGGTTTTTTGCAATGATGGATTGGTACATATTCTGAGGTAACTTTCAGAAGTGTTTCCACCATATAGAAGCATTGTCAGGTTAATCATAATATAAGCATTATATAATAGTCCATAGAGTTAAAAAGTTCATATTGGACCTTTATGGAGTAAATTTAGTTGCCCCGAAAAATACTTACTGGACTCAATTTAGAGGTCTTATAGAAGAAGGTGGAAAAATAAAAAAAAAAATATTTTATTTTTTATTTCATTTATTTATTTTATTTTATTTATTTATATTTTTATTTTATATCATTTATTTGCTGATATTTTATTTGAAAGTTTTTATCTGAAATGCAATCTTAGAACTTATTAGATATTATTTAAGTTATAAAAATTACAATGTTTCTACGTGATTCGAACTATGGTCCTCTCGCACTGAAAGTCCACCACTCTAACCGCACGGCCATGGAAAAATATTTTTACGATGAAAAAGAACTTATGCACTTTCTCCAAAATGCGGGTTTGCAGTTATGCTCCTTAGTATACCAGAAGTAGTTTGTGTTTTCACTAGTATAGCAGAAATGGTTAGTGCCTGCACTTAAGCATACCAATACAAGCATTATAGAAGCGAAGAAACAGAAACTAACATAGAGATTGTATAATAATTTTACAGGATGACTATAGACGCAAAAGCTTCGTCATCACTTCACAAGGGCAATATAGAGAGATTAAAGAAATATTGGTTTATCGCTTCTATCAAGCTGATATAATTTGCACCAGAAAATATTTAAGGAATCAGTAATGCTCCAATAAGGTACATATTTACTTCCCGTCAGAGGGGTAATAGGAGTGCTATAGAAACAAATAACACTTTAATCTCTCAAATGCAAGGCAATTTTGTTAGTTTGGGGCACTGATGTCTGACTACCAGGGATAACCTCCGAAATTCGTTCTACTCGTATATCGGCTCTGAGAGTATTATGTCCGTATATAGAAAACGCTGATAGTTACCACGAGGCCGAGCGAGGGGGTAAAAAAAGCACTTTACCGTGACTGATTGTTGCGCTACTGGCCTAGACCAAGTTCTGAGTTTTCCAATCAGGTGCGATGAAAGTCCCCTAACACCCGGTCATGCATTTTATCTTAGTAGGTATTGAAATTAAAACAAAAATATTAAAAACCATTTTCACAATCATTTTGAAATGACATTGCAAAAATACTTGTTAATTGAATGCTTGTAATACAAATCGTGACTTGATACATATAGCTATAAAAAGCTCTGAAAAATCCATGAACGTTTTATATGTTCATGCTAGTTAATGGGCTCTTTTTGTGAAATATTTTTTTATTCATTTAAACAATTTGCAGTTATTACAAAAAAATCGGTATAAATAAAAAATATGAAAGTATAAAAGTGAATACAAAAATCTCCGTTAATAAATAACTTGATCCCCTTTATTGTTAAATATCTTCACAAGGTGCTGCACTGTAGCTACATGACCAAGTTCACCACAAAGCCTTTTAAGTGATACATATTCATATGGATAAATTTATACGAAAATATGTTTTTTATTTCATTCTTTGTTCAAACTGAAATTATTGCGGATATAGTAGTCTATCTGGAGGTCAGAGAACTGAATTTCTGTCATCATCACCAACAAACCAACACCATTATACAATATGACCAACGCGAAAACGGTTACGAAAAGATCCGGAGCCAGACACGAATCCAATTTGTATTTTAAATTTCATATAATTAATGTTTCAACGCACGTGTTGTTGAAATGAACTTATACCAATACAGTCTGAAAATCTGAATAAAGGACAAGTATGGCAAGGACGTAAGCAATTTACGATCATCCGGGGGAGTTCTGTGATACAAAATTTACTTCGTATAAAAAATAAGCCAAAATACATGACTTCCCGCCTTAACAAAGGTATCAATTCAATATACTTGGTGAAAAGAGTATGTTTTTTTTTGACCAACCTATTCACAAGCTGATGATGGCTCTTTCTCGTTTATTTTATTATATATAGAAAATAATGAAGTCTTGAGGCTGCACTGGTGTAAAAGTCCTTTGAATTTGGTCTATATAATATGAGCAGTAACACCGATAAAGCTCATCGAAATGGCATCGTATGATATAACCCAAGCATTATCAACGACTCTATGACTCGTAAGTATCAGTGGGAATAATCCCTCGGAGAGATAAAAGACAAATTAAATGTTCAGGTCACATAAAGTCGTGGCTTATACTTACCCGGGTCCCGGGTCCCAAACCATGAAGGATAACTGCCTGAAAGACGGCGGGCGGCCTTCCATCACAAGCACGCTGCTCCCCAAGGTATATAGAATACATGGTATGATATTGCGCATGTCGTTATCCTATCTCTCTCACGCATTTTGTCAACTAGTGACGCAATTCTCTCTGCATTTGTTTTTGTTTCTGTTTTTTGTTTTTGATTTGTTGGTGTTTTTTCTACACGTTTTTATCCACAAGTGACGTAGATGCGCAGAACGAAATAGAAAATCAGCTTGGAATAGCATACCATGTATTCTGTATACCTTGGCTGCTCCCGTCATAGATACCCCATAAGACTTTTGGCATCCACGATGGCTTGGTCTTTAAAACCGGAGTTTCGGTCTTCTTCGTTCTCTCGAACCTGGGGCTTGGATTCAAAGAATCTCTTAGCTGGATTATAATATTTTCAATATTATAATATTTTCGACATGTTTAGATTTTCTGGACTACATCCACAACTTGTTTCAGCTTATAACATCAGTTCGTGGTTCTATCTTCTTTCTTCTAATTCACCCTCTTTGCACACAAGACCAATTATGGTCGATCTGCTTGGCCGGAAGCCGGTTAAAGTACCAGTTCTTAGTACCTCTATACTTGAGAGGAGTGCTGAAATACTTGAATAGCTTACAGTTCTGCTTTGAAGTAGTCAAGTCGAGAACTGTGTCTACACACCTAGTACCTATACCCATGGCTTGAGTATAATCTGGCAAAATGACATCAGTGCAGAGATCAAACCTCTCTTAATGAAACAATAGGCTTGATTAGTTTTTAGGGTGTAAAAATCATCAAAGGGGTCATTGAAGATGAGAAAAACGCGGAGTGCTATTAAATTGGAGGGTGTACTTCTTAGAGGGGGATGCAAAAGCACCCTTTTTGGTTTTTTTGCAAATAACTCGAAAACGAACATAATTTCAAGATAATTCTGAAAATCTTTTTTGTAAACGATAAAATTTACCATCGAAATGGATTAAAAAAAAAAAAAAATAAATTTTTAGTGAGCAAAATTAAAAAAAAATCATTGCTAGAAAATGAGAAAAATCGCATTTTTTTTTACTTATTTGCTTTTAACTTTTTTACCAGCAGAGATAGGTATAGACATTGCTCCATATAAAAGATAGATAATTGGATTTTCATTAAAATGAATTATTCAAAAAATGGTTTGGATAAAAATCGACCGTCGTTCAAAATAGACTGATTTTAAGTTTTTAAAGCTTTTTAAATGGCATTTCTGGCTTTTTTGATGGACTTGTTTGATTATACGCTCAAACTAGGGGTATTAGTGAGTCATGATCAGTTAAGTCAAAAATAAAAGTCAAATTTCAAATTTTTCACAGTTTTAGGGTTGCCATCTATTTTTTTTTTTGTTTTTTTTTTTCAGAATCTAAAATAATTGCCAAGATCAACACACTTGCTCTCATAAAGCTGGGATTTGAACACATATTGGCTTATACCTTCTCGAATATAAAACAAAAAAAATAGTGCCATACAAGTTTAACGATTGAAAGTCCTTGCCAGACGATCTCAACATTCTCAAAGCAGGCATTATAAGAAATTAATTTTTTTTAATTTCAAATAATTGTCAAAACTTGTTTTACAAAGCCGGGTTTTCAATATATGTTAGCTAATGTCTCCTTAAATAGAGACAAAATTGTGCCAGACTAGTTTGGCTCCCGAAAATGCTTGCCAGACGACCCTAAATGTTATAAAGTCGGTGATTTTGTTTCCTTTTGTTTTCCACTTTTTTAAATAATTGTCAAAACTAACAGATCTTCTTTCACAAACCCGGGTATTTGGTAGCTTATGCTGTATGCTTTCGTTAGGGGCCAGTTTTAGCGATCAGGAAAACGAAACAGGAAAAATGTTCGAATGGATTACTTACGAAGTTTTCATTCGATTTGTAAATGCATTTTTCGTGCCAGCTGATTGACATATCAAAGAAAGTAGAACAAATCGTTCCAATGATTTGAGTTCCAATTTTTTCTTGTTCCACTGACAGAATTGTGGACGAAAACATTTTTCGTATGCTTTTCAATCAGGAAAATTTTGCGTTAGATTGTATGTGTACATGTTTTCAGCTTGCCAACTGACATATTTTTCCTGTTCGCTATAAACGACCATCAGGAAAAAGTATTCAATTTTATACTGTTTCAACTTTTCCTGATTTTTCTGATCGCTATAACTGGCCCCTTATATGGACAAAAAGTGCCAGACGAGTTAGGTATTCCAAAATAAAAAAAAAAATTATTTCTTTAATACCTACTTAGAAAATGTTGAGCTCGTCTTTCAAGGACTTTCAAGCGTAAAACTGTTTTGACACTATTTTTATTTCATGTTCGAGAAGGTATACGCTAACATTTGCTCCAAACCCGGCTTTGTAAGAGCAAGTGTGTTGATTTTGGCAATTATTTTAAATTTTGAAAAAATTTGATGGCAACCCTAAAACTACTAAAATTTTTACACTTAACTTCTATTTTTGAGTTAACTGATCATGACTCACTAATACCCCCAGTTTGAGCGTATAATCTACCAAGTTCATCAAAATAGCCAAAAATGCCATTTATAAAGGTCTAAAAACTTAAAATCAGCCTAGTTTGCACGACTATTTCTCGGTCAATTTTTATCCAAACCCTTTTCTGAATAATTCATTTTAAAGGAAATTTTAATGCCTATACCTATCTCTGCTGGTAAGAAAGTTATAAGCAAATAAGTAAAAAAAAAAAAGATTTTTCACATTTTTCTGCAATGATTAAATGATTAAATTTTTTTTCAGAAATCCATTTCGATGGTAAATTTTATTCTCTACAAAAAAGGTTTTCAGAATTATGTCCAAATTTTGCTCCGTTTTCAAGTTATAGCAAAAGACCAAAAAGGGTGCATTTGCACCCCCCTCTCCAAAATGCACCCTCTAATTTAATAGCACTCCTTGGTTTTCTCATTTTCAATGACCCCTTTGTTACAATAAAATCCCATGAACGTCTTAGTTCCTTATTGCCCTGTTTTCTTAGGACATAATCAATAGCCTTCAAAGAGACTTTAAAGAAAACTATTATGCTTTCCCAATCCTGCTGTACCTAACCTATAGAGCTGAAGAAGCATAGAATTTATCAAGAACGACGAAAAATTGCTTGATTGCATTAATTGGAAGATTCTTCATGTTTGATCCAGTTTGTATCTATGAGGAGTGTCAAGCAGATTATTCAGCGACGAGCCCTATGAGCTTAACATTGACGTGTCAACTTGGTCAGAAAGCTGTAGATAGATACGCTTATATGACCAAAAGTCTACAAATCCACCACTCATTGATTACGATCCAGAGGATTATTACTTCTTGGATGGCACAAATGGAGAACCACCTCAAAAAACTTCATGTGTATTAAGCCTAGCTTATAGTCCCCGTGCGCAAAAAAAAAAAATCTATGCAAATATTCTCGCATGTCAATAATAATTGGGGTGAAATGCAAAATTAATTGTTTGCACGATTGGTTTACAGTTTCATGCAAAAAAAAAAAAACATTGCTGTCAAAGAATATCATGCAAAACAATGTACCGGCAATTGTTTTGCATGCGAAAAAAAAGTGTGGTGAATAAAATATTTTTTTTGGATGGTCGGCTTACAGTTAAAAAAAAAATATATTCACCTCAAGGCATTATTTGCATTCAAATGGTTTTCGCATCCAAAAATAATTATTTTCCATTTTTAGGCCTAAAGTTTATTAATTAAGGGTAAATTATTGACTCAATGTGTGGCCTAGGCCAAGGCAATATTAATTAATGAATATTATTCAACTCGGTGCACAGAGTAGGTGGAAAATCGTTTTGAAAATTTTGATATTTTTTTTGCACCGGAACTGTAAACTATGCTTTAGCCACCAACTTCCCTGTGCTTCGTTGACTAGATTACTTTCACTGTTAAAAGAGAGCTTGGGTTCCAGTTTTAAGGCCAGCAGCCAGCTGCTTGGCTTTTTTATAACACTTCCGGGTGCTGTTTCGATCACCAGACTCTTCGATCTCCTTGATCTGGAAGGCGCGGCGGCGGCGTATGTGCTCTTGTTTCTACGCAGGGTCTTATTCTCCTCTTTTCTCCTTGCTTTATACTCCTCTCTCTCTGCTCTTGTTTTTCGTCGCAGC
This sequence comes from Dasysyrphus tricinctus, assembly GCA_963921185.1. Classification (NCBI taxonomy): domain Eukaryota; kingdom Metazoa; phylum Arthropoda; class Insecta; order Diptera; family Syrphidae; genus Dasysyrphus; species Dasysyrphus tricinctus. The sequence goes on along the minus strand of OY992531.1, from coordinate 42,471,193 downwards.
ATATTCGCATGTGCATCTTCTGCCATCTTTTTCAGCTGTATGCTGTAGCTGTATGTATTCTTCATCATAACACGGGTACTGGATCCTCATTCCTCTATAATTCAACATTGTGTGAGTTAAAGAAGAACAAATTTCGATGCCAACAAAACATAGTTGCTCGCTTCATATGAAAGTTTAGTTTTTCTTTATATGCAATTAGGTAACTCTGTGCATAACTTTTGTTTCGAAGGATTTTATGTTTTTCAAACCAAAACAAAAAGTCCCGTTTAACATTTACCTATGGGTAATCTGTTCACAATCAGCATATCTCCTCTTTTCTTTCCTTTTGACTTCCAATGCAACTTCAACGGTATTATCCGAGCTTATGCTCCTTTTCTATGCTTTCATTCATTTTGAATTTCTTGCTCATTTGAAGTGCATCATGTTTTCTTCGAATACAAGTACATATTCTTCAAAATGTAAGATTTCTTTTTCAATATAACGTTGGTACCTAACCTACTCGTATCTATCAATACAACATTATTTATTTTCTTTTTTTATCTTGATTTAATTTTTTCTGTTATCCTTGGTGCAGCAGCTCCTTAGAGATATCTTATCCATGTGACATGAATTGGGTATAGTAAACATAGACAAGACATAATGCCACCGAGCATTGGGGGGAGGGGGGAGGAAGTTTAACACAAAGTCTTACCCAAGAAGAAGTCAACACAAAAGTCAAGTCAACACGAAGATGGAATTGAATATGGGAGTTGGGGGGGGAGAGAAGGATAAGAAATCAGAGACGATAAAAAGAACAATAATAATAATCAAACCGTAAAAAATAAACAAGGAAGTTAGCAGCTCCATCGTTCGGAATAGAATGATGCGAATGTGAAAGCCATATACCTACATAGAAGCTTCCTCTAAATCCGAAAATCGTTAAAAGACATACATTGTCACAGTAAATATGTATGTGTTGATGGAATGCATAAGGAAGAGACCATCAGCCACGAGCATCACGACGAAGATGATACTGAAAATGGAGCCGCATCAGGAGGAATAAAATAAAATGCCATTCCCTCCGGCTTAACTGGGATAGAGAGATACATTAATACTTCTTCCTTTTCTTCCGTATATCCCGAGATTCTGACTACACACGCAGTAGTCAATATCGCAATACACCGAGTATCGAGACGAATGTTGGCTTTTTTTTTATGGATTTTCCCTGGTAAACAAGGATCCATGTACGAAAGCAGCAGTGTTTTGTTTTTTCCCCAGAAAAAATCCATGGCGCAATCAATTTATGCTTGAGATTTGGCAAAAAGGACGAAGAGGAATCCTGATAAAAAAAAAGAAACCGCCAACCATTAACTCTGTGTGACAGTATCACACGGTATTTTTTTTTTTTATCGATTGGGAGACATGAAAAGTGAGCTTCCATTGGTTTGGGTCAGGTTTGGGACTGAGGACTTGGGAGGAATATGTTCACTTGAATCGCTTTGTCCCGGCCCGCTTGAGGCTATGAATGATGATACCTACTCGATAAGTGCGTGTGAAATTTTCCAAAATTTCTACTGAGGGTGAATGGTGAAAACTGAAAAGTATTTATTGCAGAACGCAAAGAGGCACATCACCGTGGATTGGCATCGACTGGACAGAATGGTAGAAGGAGGATAAACGAACGGTTTTTGATGTCCTTTGACATCGAGAATATCGATTTCTTCTTTAATGACACACACCATTCATTCAAGAAGCTTTTGGGAAGGAATTTCTCCTTTAAGCGCATAAAGTTATGCTCCCTTGAGGACTAAGGTCAAAGGACTCAAATAGAAAGAAAGACACCACGGGCCTACTGTAGGTATACCTATACCTTAACTTACCTATTAATGTTTTATCGATTAAGTTTGTGAGAATAGGGAGAAGTTTGTCAGGGGTATCCTAAGTACTGGAGAAACATATTAATGTCAACATGTGATTGATGCGGGCTTATTTATGAAAAGGTCATTGATTTTAAAGTAAAAAGAACACAGATTTGTATCGACATGAGATTATCGATTATAATATCACTTAAGTTTTTTATTTCTGGGAACTCAAATGTTCTTTTCGGAAATTAATCAAGCTATTGATGGTCAAATGTCTAGTGACTGATACAAAGCGGTGCCATATAGAAAGGCGAGAGCTGTTCATGAGCTTTATGAGCAGAATAGCAACACCAGCTTCTCAGAAGGAAAAAGAAACAAAAGAGCAGCGTGCAATCGCAAAAATAGAGGGATGACATTGCAGGAATGAAGTTCTACCAAAAAGTTTTGCCAAAAAGTTAAAAGAGCCTCCCAGGGTTACAAGGCCTGAACCAAATCAGGCGGGGAGCACCTTGGTAGAATCGCAGCCGGTGTTGAGTATATGGAAAAATCATTTCTGCAAATTGTATAACGGCGATGACGAACCAAATTCCGCTGCCATGCAGATTGCACCATTCAACCTGGATGACGCACGTAGGTCAACAATTCCGTCCACCCAAGCCCGACGAAGTGAAGATAGTTATATCCCTCCGTACGATGGGACTGAGGGACCTCCTGCAAATGTCACGTGCCAACTTGTTCAACGCGCAGCTGTGGAGAAATGGGACCTTGTGATAGGATGTGATTCTAATTCACATCATATTCAATGGGGCAGCACTGATATCAATGATCGGGGTGAGTCTCTTTTTGAATTTATCATAGAAAATAACATACTAGTAGCGAATAGAGGTAATGAACCAACATTTGTCACTAAGAACCGCGAGGAAGTACTCGATATCACCCTTGTGAGCAACTCGAATACTGTCTCAATAGAACAATGGAAGGTACTTAAGGAAGAATCTTTTTCCGATCACAGGTTAATTGAATTCTTTATACTTAGTACCTTTTAGAAACTTCAGGAAAACTAACTGGGATATTTTTAATGGGGAAGTAGAGAATGAAATCAAATTGCTTAATACCAATGCAATTGATAATCCTGAGAACTTAGACAAAGCTGCCGAGAAATTCACAGAAATACTCAGCAATGCTTTTGTCAAAGGATGTCCATTAAAACCAGGTAAAAAAAGGCAACAAAAAACCACCTTGGTGGACAATAGAACTGGGCTACATTAGGAAAGAAACGAGGCGACTTTTCAATGTCGCCAAGCGCACCAGATCAGACACCGACTGGGAGATCTACAAATCCAGTCAAAGAAAAGTCAAAGCTGAAACACAGCGAGCGAAACGCAGCTCGTGGAAAACCTTCTGCGATGAAATAGAAGGCACCAATGAATCAGCTAGACTAAGGAAAATTCTCTCCAAAGAGCCATCTACCTTAGGTTCCTTAAAAGAACCAAGTGGACGCTGGACAGAATCATGCAGTGAAACTCTAAAACTCTTAGTTAATGCTCACTTTCCCGGGTGTAGCTCTAACCCAAGCTATAACCAGGGAATTGAGATATATACAGAGCACAGAACACCGTCGGACATTGTAACGGAAGACAAGATTAAATGGGCAATAAACTCTTTCTCCCCTTACAAATCCCCGGGACTAGATGGCATCTTTCCAATGATGTTACAAAAAAGTGAAAACCTGATTACTGCACACCTGAAAAACATTTTCTCAAGTAGCCTCAGATGGGGATATGTACCTCAAGCATGGCGTGAAGTCAAGGTTGTATTTATCCCGAAGGCTGGTAAACCCAGCCATACGGAAGCTAAAGACTATAGACCAATCAGTCTCACGTCGTTTACTCTTAAAACTTTCGAGAGACTGTTGGACATCTATATTCGCAGCTCACTGAACCCGGAGGTGATTTCTCCAATGCAGCATGCCTATACGAAAGGCAAAAGCGTAGAAACTGCACTTCACTGTGTTGTTAATACAATTGAAAAAACTCTCAAAGACAAGGAATACACTCTTGCTGCCTTCCTAGATATTGAAGGAGCATTCAATAATGTGGAAAATGATGCAGTTAAGAGAGCCCTTGTAAAGCTGAATATAGAAAAGTCAATTATAAATTGGACTATGTGCATGTTAAAAAACAGGCATATTAATACAGAACTTGGAGAATCACGTTTAATAGTATCCACATCCAGAGGAACACCCCAGGGAGGGGTGCTTTCTCCGCTTCTTTGGATACTAGTCATGAACGAAATTCTTGTAAAATTAAAATATAGTGGAGTCAAAGTAGTAGCTTATGCAGATGACCTAGTACTACTTGCGACAGGTAAATTCCCATCCACTATTAGTGAACAAATAGAATATGCCCTGTCAAAGGTCAACACATGGGCAAAGAATTGTGGTCTAATGGTCAATCCATTGAAAACTGAATTGGTTCTCTTCACTAACAGAAGAAAAATACCAATGTTTAGATTACCATCAATTGCAGGGACTCCACTCAAAATCTCGGATCAGGCCAAATACTTGGGTGTGATCCTTGATAAGAAACTGAACTGGATTCTCAACACTAAAGAGAGAGCAAAGAAAGATATGGTTGCGTTCTATTCCTGCAACAGGATTTTTGGTAAATCCTGGGGACCCAATCCAAAAATTATCAGGTGGATGTACACGGCAATAGTTAGACCGATACTTACCTACGGAGAAAGCAACAAACCTGAAAACCTTGACAAAAGTTCAAAGATTAGCATGCGTAGGTATTACGGGGGCGTTGAAAACCACTACCACAGCGGGACTGGAAGCGATACTCAACTTGAGACCCCTAGATCTATTCGTGCAAGAATCTGCAGCATACAGTGCCCTGCGCCTAAGCCAGACTAAATGCTGGAAGCAAAGCACATCAGGCCATACTCAGATTCTGCAGAGATATGTGGGAAATAATGTTTGCACAGACTACACAACACCCCATTTAAACTTCAACAGACCCTTCACTACCTCTTTTCCTAATAGAGAGGAGTGGGAAAACAACCAACCTTTCAGTAATGCATCTACGATAACTGTCTTCACTGATGGTTCGAAGATGGACACTGGAGTTGGTGCAGGAATTTTCTCGGAAACTCTGGGACTAGCTAGCTCCTTCAGACTTCCGGACTTTTGCAGTGTCTTCCAAGCCGAGGTCTTGGCAGTGACAAAAGCAGCTACGCAAATATCAATGATGTCGATACCACGAGCTGATATCACCCTCTTTATTGATAGCCAAGCAGCAATAAAAGCAATTTCTGCCACCGAGATACATTCGAAGCTTGTGACTTGCTGTCGCGAAGAGCTAAGGGTTCTTGGCATGCAGCATAACATTAGACTCTGCTGGTTCCCGGTCACAGTGATGTACAGGGAAATGAGAGAGCTGATGAGCTGGCGAGAACGGGTTCGTCGCTTGATTCAAGTCAAGCCGAACAAAATATTAAAGTACCAACCTGTAGCATCAAACAGGAAATTGGTAACAAAATATTAGAAAAAACCAATGAAAGATGGAATCTGCTTGAAACATGCGCCACAACTAGAAAGTTATGGCAAAATTACAATAAGCAGAGAACAGACAAAATTATGCAAATGGACAAGAAACATCTCCGTTCCCTTGTCAGCATAATCACCGGACACAACCTACTGAGATACCATAAAAAGAAAATGAGGCTCAGTACTGATGACCTTTGCAGGGGATGCAGTGACGAAGAAGCACATGAGGATACCTTACACTTCCTTTGCCACTGCCCAGCACTCTGTCATTAAGAAAGAAACACCTAGGAAATCATTTCTATGACGACCTAGAGGATTTTTCTGGAACTTCGGCTAATAGCATTCTGAATTACATCAACGCCTCTAAATGGCTTGACTGCTAACAGAACACATAGGTTTTTACATAAAGTGGAATACAATTTCCTAGGGTATCACAACGGATCTACATAGATCTTAGTGTAACGGTAACGAGATCAACTGTCAGCCCTTCTACCTAACCTAACCTAAACTTTAGTCCAATAAAGCCGCTGGAGCTGATAGCCTTGCGGCTGATCTATTCAAAGCGGCTGGCGCTGAATTGGTTAGGAGTATGCACCAGCTCATGTGCAAAATATGGTCGGAGGAAAGCATGTCCGATGAATGGAACCTCAGCATTGTTTGCCCGATCCTCAAGAATGGCAATCCTCTGGACTTCACCAACTACAGAGGCGAAGGTCTTCTTAATATTGCCTATAGGATCTTCTCTGCCGTACTTTGTGAGCGCCTGAAGCATTCGTCAACAACCTAATAGGTCCATATCAGTGTGGCTTTAGGCCAGGGAAGTCTAACATCAAGCAAATATTCGCACTACGGCAGATCTTGGAAAAAACTCAGGAGTTTCAAATCTATACCCACCACCTTTTCGTCGATTTTAAGGCCGCGTATGGCAGCATCTATACAGACGAGATATATAGAACAATGTCTAGTTTTGATATCCCTGCCAAACTCGTCCGTTTGTGCATCAGGATGACGATGGAGAATGCACGCTGCTCCATCAAGGTCGGCAAAGACCTCACCGACACCTTTGATGTCAAAAAAGGAAATAATAGTGAAAAACTCTCTTGTCAACACTAGAGGAACAATATTTCGAAAGTCGGTCCAATTACTCGCTTACGCTGACGACATTAAGATAATTGGACAAACTAAGCGAGATTTCAGTGGTGCCCTCATGAGTTTTGAGATAAGAAGGAAGCCAAGAAGATTGGGTCAACGATGAATGAACGCAAAACGAAATACATACTGTCAACAAGAAAGGACACACAACACCGACATCTCGGATAGAACGTCCCTATAGACAGCTATAATTTTGAGGTGGTCAGAGAATTTGTCTACTTAGGATCCGCTATAAGCTCAGCAAACGATTCCAGTGCTGAGATAAAACAAAGGACTACTCTTGCAATCACAGTTTCTTTGAGCTAAGAAGGCAATTGAGAAGCAAAGCCCTCTCTTGAACAACTAAACTGTCTCTGTATAAAACGCTTATCATCCCGGTCCTGATGTATGGTGCAGAGGCTTGGACCCTGTTAACGGTGGATGAGAACGCGTTAGGCTGTTTTGAGAGGAAAGTTCTCCGGGTGAGTTTTGGTCCCGTCTGCATAGATGGGGAATGGAGAAGAAGATACAACAGCGAACTGTATGGGTTGAATAGTGACACCAACCTAGCCACACAAGCCAAATATTGAGATGGCTGGGTCACCAAGAACGAATGGACATTAGTGCACCAGCCTGTAAAATCTTTGAATCCAGCTCATGGGACGGCGCGCGCAGTAGAGAAGGATAGCGTAACAGGTGCTGCACGCAAGTGGAAGAAGATGTCAACTTAGCTAGAAATCGAGCCGGTTGGAAAAAGCTTGTTGATTGAAACCCTGGTCCACCCTGGACTATAGCGCCACCATGTAAGTTAGTAAGCAAGCATACTGCGAGTCGTGTTTTATGGTGCCAAGTGTTGGGCGATAAGCAAAAATGGCAAGCTGATACTGGGCTCCTTCGAAAGAAAATTTTGGATGGATATTTGCTTCTGGTGTGCCTTGTGCGAGGAGTGCGAGTAGAGGAAAATATACAACCCGTGAACTCTATGAGTTGTATCAAGATGTGGATGGATTCCAGAAAATCAAAACACGTCGACTAGATTGTGTCAACCACTTCGAGTGACTAGACCATAATACTTCTGCCAGGAGAGTCTTTGCATCCCAGCCCCTAAGTTCAAGAGAACGAAGAAGACCAATCCTTCGGTTTAAAGACGAGCCATCGTGAATGCCAGAAAGCTGGGTGTAGTCTAAAGGACTGGAAGAAGTGTGCTCGGCGGAATTGTAGAGTATGAAAGGCTGCTGTGTCTCAGGCTGTGACCATTCATGGATAGGAATTCGGATAGTTAAAAGTAAGGTTCTAGTTGATCTTGGCATGTATAGGAATTCTGATGCCCAGGTTACTTTTTGTAGAGAGTGAACTTTTTGTACCTCCACCGCAGCGCGCGCCAGCCGTAACACAAAGTAATTTTTCTTAAACTGGAATCAAATTGCTACCATTTTTTATCTGATTCACGTCTTCTAAGTGAAATATCACAATATTAATGCAAACCCCATCAAAACACGTTTAACATACCTACTTATTTATTCACCCAAAACGAACACATGACATATTACGTTCAGTGTTCACGTGATATATGCATTGTTCACGTGCAGATCTGCTCTGTTGGGAAACTATAAAAGCCAATTATCCAAAGATGATGTGTTACACAGTGGTAGCAGGCCTTGAAAACAACTCAAAATTAATGTTGTAATTCCTTTGAACTAATCAGACATGGAATTCCTTAACAATCAACTTAGGCAAGAAATTTATAGTCAAAGCACTTTCCAATAAAAGATAACAAATATCATGAGCAAAATATAATTCAATCAAATTTGGTTAATTATAATTCCAAAACACCATATTTCTTAGATCAGTGTTTTCAAACTTTTTGAGTACGCGACCCCTTTGTTGGTAAAAACATACGGGCGACCCCCATGTTCAAAATAATACTTTGTCAGTTTTTTGAAAAGCGACATGAATCGAGCTCATGAAAATCTCCTTTGTCAAACAGAGGTCAGATGATGGTTGTCAAAAGGAAAGGTATTTTTAGATTAAGAGCCCACAGCAGATTTTGGGTGTGATTGATAACAAAAAAAAAAGTATAGGCATCAAAAGCTTCATTAAAGGCTATTTACAAAAATCGAAATCTTGTAGTCCACAACCAAGGCCTTAAAGATAAAACTCAAATGGATGCCTTGATATGTGATCCGAGGAGCTTATCTAGGGTGGGTGAAAACCAATTTCGGCTAACACGACTACCCTCAAAATTTCATTCATACTTCTTTTTTCAATTCCCTGTTTCATTTGTAAGGCCTCGGTTGTGGACTACAAGACTTCGATTTTTTAAAATAGCCTTTAATGAAGCTTTCGATGCCTATGCTTCTTTTCTGTTATCAATCACACCCAAAATCTGCTTTGGGCTCTCGGTCTAATTGACACGAGTTCTGGAATTAAAAGCTGAATAATTGATGTTAGTACAATATTCAAAATCTGGATAGTCAAATCATTTTTCTGTTCCACTTGGCTTTTAAAATTATCATTTCTCGCTGATCTTTTTGACAACTTAAACATCTTGAATACGAGCCTCCAAGGGAGACAAGCAAATATTATTACCGCAAAAGACAAAATCAGAGAACTCCTCACAAAACTTTGTTTGTGTTCAGAGTAAAAAAAATGTATGATTCTTTTCCCTGGGTTCAGAAAATTCTCGACGAAATTTCATCAGATGAATTCATGCCATGACAGTAAGCTCTCACATTCCTCTGATGATATAATTTGGAGGGAAACCATTAAATGACTTTCCAGATCTCTTTTCTAAATGTGGAAATGGACAGAGGTAGATATTTAATCCTTTTTTGAATATATCAGTCCATCTGGCCGATCTTTCATTGATAAAGACGACAGAAAATCTTATAGATTTTGCTGCAGATGGTATGCTCTAAATTCAATGCAAAAACCATTGATAATTCCTGGATAAAGAAAAGAGAAGAGGAAGATATATTGAGCTGGCGATTGTCAGTGCTCAGTGCCATATACCACCTTCAATAGAAAAATGCTTTTTTTTAACGACTCAAACATACAAGCAACTTTTGAACATTTAATAAAAGAAAAACAGTTGCACCCGTCTTCTCAAAAAAATTGCGTTTTAATTTTTTTTTAGTACCTTGTGCCTAATGGCTTGCAACCGCGACCCCCGTAGTTATTCTTGGTGACCCCCTAGGGGGTCGCGACCCACAGTTTGAAAAACACTGTCTTAGATGATAACAATATTGATTTAATTTTCTCTCCTTCGAGATAAAATAAGCTTCACAGGACACCTTAATAATAACACTAATAATTGTTTCATCCTTAATGAATAGCAGCAATCATCAAGGTGTGTAATATTTGTTCAATCAATAAGCACTTTACATATGTACTTATCTATCCTTCCTTACAAACATAGGAATATAACTATATTTGTTGTTTTTATAGTATAGACTCGACAAAGGTAAGGAATCAACAAGGTATAGTATTGTAAGAAACTCAGAAGGATAAGGTCAGCGCCCTTACACAGAAATTAATAAAAGCTCATTATTTTTAATTCGACGTGTTGAAGCTGAAATAGAAAGAGACTCTGAGAGTTGAGGTCATTGTTATTTTGATGAATCAAGGATCGACATTTTCCATCACAAAATTAATTTATGCAAATTCAATTTAGATACTTGTTGAGAATATCAACCGAAGAATATGAAGGAACAGTACCTACCCTAAATTCTGACCCTATATTTTCTCAATCATAGAAAAAAAAATATTGTTTTAAATTAGAATGTAGGTAATCGCATTAGAGGCAAGGCTTTCAAGGCCAAAGTAGGTATCCATCCACCTTCAGCAATTCAAGTAATTCAAGTTAAGGAATATCTACTTAAACGAAGTAGTTCTTGAATTACATAATATGTCCGAAATGTAGGGAAAAAGAAGTTGGTAAAGTATAATGGAAGAATCACGTTCAGGTAGCTATAAGAGTGGGATGTCCCAAATCAACACTCCGAATTCAGACAAAAAAATAACAAATACATATAGAACTTCGCTTTATATCCTATGGGAACTTATTTCGTAGATAATGAAAAAAAAACTTATTTATAAGTTAAACATAGATTATGTGTAATAATCCCCAAACAACAGTAATAATAACGCTAAGGTAATATTATTATATTATAACATTGTCTATTAAGTTATTTTATTCGATTTATTTTTACTAGCGATATAGGTAAGTTACTATATAAGTTTTGGATTCTTGCAAAAAAAAAATGAGATAACAATCAAACATGATATTACGATGATAGGGAACGCCAAAAAAGTGGGTGGCAATATTCTGTCTGTCTGTCTGTTCGTCTACAGCCTAAACGGCTCAATCGATTTTCTTCAAACTTGGTACATCGTGGTTTTTGGTGATTACGCCCACATGTTTTTTTCATTTTTTAGAACCAATAATAACGGTATTTGCCATACAATTTTTTTTGGCAATTTTAGGTACATAATCGTATTTTTCTCAAAAACGGCTCCAAAACTTTTCTTAAACAAAATTCAATAAATAAATTTTAGGAAAGGCTTCCTTTATATACAGGGTGTCCTGCACCTGAGTGGAAGTATCTTAGGGTGTGGTTCCTGGGTATATTCTAAGAAAAAAATTGTATGGGGGGAAAGTTGTATCTCCCCTCCAGAGGCAGGGGGGGGGCAGTTTCTGAAAAATTGACTTGAAATGCCAAAAAAACATTTAAGTCAACGAAAGCACATTAAATAATGTGCTATAATTTTTTTGAAAGCTTAAACTCCATTTTTATATTAAGTTTTTAAATCAAGTTGTTTAAGTGAATAATTTTGAGAAATTAAATCTCAAAGTCAAATAGTGAGTTTTTTTTCTTAAGTCGATATTTTTCAAAATTTTACGTAATTAAGTGCTATTTTTGTGTTCAATATTCATTTTCCTCATTTATTTTTAGTCCATTACCGAAAACCAAATGTAAAAATCTATCTTAGTTTTTGAGAAATTAAGAAAAAACGAAAGGTACTTTTACCATGAAAGCCCGAAAAAAGGGTTATATTATAGATAATTCATGAATAAATTAATTTTTTCGGGCTTTTTTTGGGAAAAAAAACTTTTGTTTTTTCTTAATTTCTCAAAAACTAAGAAAGATTTTTACTAAACAAATTTGACTTTGAAATTTAATTTCTCAAAAACTATTCGCTTAAACAACTTGATTTAAGAACCAAATGCAAGAATGGAATTTTGCTTTCAAAAAAAAAATATAGCACATTATTAGATGTGTTTTTGTTGGTTTTTTAATGTTTTTTTTTGCATTTTAAGTCAATTTTTCAGAAACTGCCCCCCTGCCTCAGGGAGGGGAGAAACAATTTTCCCCTTACAAAATTTTTTTCTTAGAATATACCCAGGAACCACACCCTAAGATACTTCCACTCAGGTGCGGGACACCCTGTATATAAATAGTTTTCTGTACCAACATTTTTGAAAAAATTATTTTTCGGATTTTTAAAAATGTTTAATTTTTTTTTGAAAATAAAATACATATTTCGAAAACGATTTGATCGATTTTTTTTAAACTCGATACTTAAGAGCTTCTTTATACTCTCTAAAATATTTTTAGAAAAAAATTTAGATTTATGAAAAAATAACGGTACCTTCCATTTAAAAGTTGAAAAACCGCAAAAACAACTCCTACGATTTTGATTAAACTTTTCCATATAATAAAATTAGTACGATCTACTACCAGAAATTATAAAATTTTACACTTATCAACTATTAATAGTACCTGTCATAGAACGTTTTTTTTTTATTTTGAATTTTCTCATTATCGGCTGAACGAATTTAGATATTTTTTTTCAGATAAGATTAAATATTATCGCATATCAAAATTTCAAAAAAAAATGTTGAATTTTAAAAAAGTTTCAATTTTTTTTTTGAAAATTCGATATCTCAAAAACGGCTTGACAATTTTTTTTTTTAATTTTGTTTTTGTCTGCACTTTAGATTTGCATTCCAAAATTTGTCCTTAAAAATGTTTTAAGAATTTTATATTGAAAAAATATTTTTTTTTAAACCGCTCCAACGATTTTAATCTTTTTGATCATACAATTGTATTCAATCAAGAATTTTGATGGCATTTTTTTCACCTCAATCTGTAAAAGGAGTTGTTTTAGCTAGTTTAAATTTCGTATTTAATGTTTCTCTACATTTTTCTCTCATAAATTCCATGTTTTTATATATAATTTTCTTAAAGCCGCAGTGTCTTGAACATAATAGCAAGTACGTGCGACCCAGTCGTGTATTTTATTATTTTCGATTTTCTTCAAAACAGTATGTCTGTTCGCGTATCTCCCAAAACTACAAATTTCTACGAATCTAGCCCAAAGTTCTGTCAAAACTCATATACAAAAAAATTTAATTCCTAGAAATTTGTAGTTTTGGGAAGTACACGAACAGGCCTAATATTTATAATTTCGACAATTTTATTTATACAAAGTTTCGAAAGAAAATATGAACAGATTTTTTCAACAAAATTTTCAAAAAAATATTTTTTGAATGTTCAGTTTTTGTTTCTTGAAAATCTAATTTTTTGAAAACTACATGGTTGATTTTTTTTATATCTTCTCAATATTTAAGGGATTTTTAATACTTAAAGAATATTTTAAAAACAAATTTTACACGTATGAAAAAATAGCGGTATTTTCTAACAAAAGTTGCATTAATTTATGTTGTTCATTTGTTGTGTACAAGGTACCCATTTCCCTTATCTGCTTCTTCTCCTCCCCTCTCTATCGCCTTATCTTTTCTCACTGCCTCTAGTTCCTTTATACATTCTTGCACCTTCCCCGTTTCATCCATTATTAACATCATCCTTTTCCCTATTGATTTGCCTTCATCTCCGCCAGACCTGCATCTTTCTAATACATGTTCCAACGTCTCTTGTTCACCCTCACATACTCTGCACATTCATCTGCCATCTTTATCCCCTTACCTCATTCCCTCGCCTGACTCTTGGAATTCTCCTTGTTCTTTCTGTCTTCCATCCCGCTTTCAAATATTGTGGCACCCATTCTGTCATTACTTCTTTATACCACCTGTTGTAATTGGATTATTTTACTTGTTCCCTTCTTTCCTTCTCCTGTTCTCTCCTGCCTACTCTTTCTACTCCCTCCTTGCCCCATTTCTGAGATTTCGGATGTTAAAAAAAATGATTTTTTTTTTTTGATTAAAAATAAATTTTTTTAAATATTTGGATAATACAATATTAACAACGAAGATGATCAGTTAGTTGCTGTCGTAGGCTTCTAAGACGCAAATTTTAATCGATTTTTTAGACTTCCACCGTAACTTCTCTTCGCATACAGAACCAAAAGTAACCGTCGAAGATTTTCTTGTCTGGAAAGATCAGGACTGTAAATCAGAGTCAGCAGTATATTAGAGTTTGAAGAGTTTGCCGTTAGTCTAACTTCTTACACCTTAAACTAGTTTTTCCTATAGTCTCAGGGTTCAAATCTGATTAACTTCCAGAAACGTGTTTTTTCAATTAATCTTAAGCTAATGGTAGCGCTAAACGACGAACATGCTCCCGTGTTCGCTATGCTTTTCTCGTGTAGGGGCTGATTCGCAAACCGTTCGCTATTGGCGAAAAATTTCGATTCTTTCGTGTTCGCAGGCTTTGATAGTCGCCATGTAGGGCCATGTTCACCATCAGAAAACCTCATTTTTGCTGTGAACGTCGCCGTTAGTGCCACCACTTGTGCTTCCTTATCTCACATAATTTCGCTAACCCCACTCAACTATGCACTAAGTTTGAATTAAATCGCTACAGCCATTTTGATTGTAGCTGAACAGAAAGACAGAATTGTGAGATCCACTTTTTTCGTCTTCCCGTAGTGAAAAAAAATGATCAAAATCTCGAGTTCGAATGCATTCGTGCTTTTTGAATATTTCAACATTTAAAAAAAGTATCATTTTTCGAAAAAAATTCAAGTTTTTTGTTTGAATTTTTTTTTTGGAAAAATTTCTCTTTTATTTCATATCAAGTCAAAAGAGTATCTAACTAATACAAAACTGTGGAAAAAAGTCTGCGGGAATTGTAATTTTATTGTAATTTTGATGACAGCTACGCAATTTTAAAGAACAACACACTTTGGTCCTTTAAGTGGTTTGTAAGAATTTGAAAATTTTGTGAGTAAAAAATTTTACAAATTTGCATTTTTTTGCAACAAATGATTTACCAAAAGACCACAAACATTTTTTTTCTTAGAACTTTTTTTCAAACTAATGGTGAAGAATCAAAAAAATCATAATCTTAACAAAATCTTAAAAAAAGTCTTGTAGAAAACTTTTTCAAATTTCCAAAACTGCCCTTGAATTTTGTATGACATCATTATCTTCTGACATATTTTTGGAGAATCTTTTTTCATTAAAAGTCAGATAAACTAACAAAACAAAATTGTACAAAAATAAGAAAAAATTAATTAAAGCTGAGTAAACAAGCTATCTGACCATTACGTATGACTGTCTCAAAAAAAAATTATCCATATATTATGACGACCTTCAAAACAATTTAAAAAGAAATTAAGTTTTTGTCTCATGTCATTTTTTGCAATATAGCAATAACGGTACCTTTTGTTAAAAAAAAAACATAGTTGCAAGCAAATCTCAAAACAAGAAACATAAAGCTATAGAATGCTTTAGAAGAGCTAAAGTCATCTTCATTCCCAAGGTAGGGAAGAAAGATACAACCCATCCAAAGTCATTCAGGCCAATAAGTTTAACATCTTTTCTACTGAAAACTTTGGAAAAAATAATCGATAACTTCCTAAGATCAGAAGTTCTCAGCAAGTTGCCTCTTAACAGTCACCAGCATGCTTACAGGGTAGGTAGATCTACGGACACTGCCCTATACAACCTGACTAACACCATTCAAACTGCCTTCAATGGAAAAGAAATCGCTTTATGTGCCTTCTTAGACATTGAAGGCGCTTTCGATAACACCTCTCACGAGGCAGTAAATTAAGCTTTGATTAGGAAGAGAGTACCCATCACTTTAACCAGATGGATCAATCAAATGCTGAGCACAAGAACGGCAGAGGCACACACAGGGCAAAGTGTTCAGAAAATCACCACAACAAGAGGCTGTCCTCAGGGAGGGGTACTGTCACCCTTGTTGTGGAGTCTCGTTGTGGATGAGCTACTAGAAAGTCTGACTGCTCAAGGCATACGCTGTTTAGGTTTCGCGGACGATATCGTCATAACAGCCCTTGGGAAGTTCGAAGAAACTCTTTGTGACATAGTACAAAGAGGACTAACAATTACAAGAAAATGGTGTCTGTCGGTAGGACTAAATATAAACCCTACAAAGACGATGGTCATACCATTTACACAGAAAAGGCTTCTGCCACGAATGAAACCTATAAGGTTAGCTGGCCAAGTCATAGAAACGAAGAGGGAGGTAAAATATCTAGGAATCACACTAGACAACAAACTCCTCTGGAACAAACACATTGAAATAACAGTCGGGAAAGCCACAAAGGCCCTAATGATATGCAAGAGACTAGCAGGAAGAACATGGGGGTGTAAGCCTAACATTCTTAGATGGATGTACACCATGATGGTAGGACCCATCATTACCTATGGTGCAGTAGCATGGCACAAAAGAACCGAACTACTAACTACTAGGAAAGCACTAGACAAAATCCATAGGCTTGCATGCATCAGCATCACTGGTGCAATGAGAACTTGCCCTACAGCAGCAATGGAGGTCATACTTCACCTTTCTCCACTACACGTGGTTATTGAAAGTGTTGCTCAGGGAGCTATCATGAGGTTCGCCAAAGAGGGAACTGGGAAGGGTAAATGTATAGGCATTAGGGAAAAAGAAAACTTAACCCAGTCCACAGTAACAAACCTCCTTGACATTCCAAGAGATGGCATGATTAAAAAATACAACTTCGTAAAAAATTTCAAAACGGAGTTGAGTAACAAAAAAGAGTGGGTAGGAGAAACGACAAACTACACCCTCAAAGAGAATGCCATCAAATGGTACACCGACGGCTCGAGAACGTCTTCAGGGACTGGTGCAGGAATCTTTGGGCCAAGAACCAAACTTACTGTACCGATGGGACAGTCCACTAGCATTTTCCAGGCGGAAGTTAACGCGATAGGAAAGTGCGCAGAAAAGAACCTCGAAAGAAAATACCGTAATCAAAACATCGCCATCATGACAGACAGCCAAGCTGCACTTAAGGCACTAGGCTCTTACACAATCGACTCCAAATTAGTTTGGGAATGCGTGGGTAAGCTGAATGAACTCGGCGAGAAAAACACTGTCTCACTCTATTGGGTACCAGGACACGTTGGTATTCATGGTAACGAGGAAGCAGACACCCTAGCCAAAAAAGGAGCAACAGACCCCCTTATGGGACCTGAGCCCTATTGCGGTGTAGGTGAAAACGTAATCAAATACAAAATAAAATCAGAAGAGGAGAATAAAAGATCAAAAATCTGGGAAGAACTCCCAAAATTAAGGCAGGCCAAACTACTGCTTGGGAATTATAACCAAGTGCGTTACACCTCCTGCATAAACCTAAGTAGGAATAACCTAAGAATAATAACGGGTATTCTCACAGGGCACTGCAAGCTAAGAAGACATCTCAGTCTCCTCGGTTTAGCAAGTAGTGCAACTTGCAGATTCTGCAACGCCTACGAGGAAACACCGGACCACATATTAGGAAAATGTGATGCGCTCGCGCATCAAAGACACAGGTATCTGGGACACTACCAGATAGACGAGAGAGAGTTTCCCTCTCTGAAAATACCCGACATACTTGAGTTCCTAAAAGGAACCAATCTGGAGGGAGAGTTATAGAATGAGCCGTCTCACTCTACTCTTAAAGGGGGCACAATAGATCTTTAGGTCGCAGTGCGCTTATCCACTATTAATTCATTAATTCATTCATATAGAATGCTTTTTATTTGTGAAGGTCCAGTAAATCTTTCCAAACCTATTAATATTTCTGAATCATGTCGTATCTTTTGACTTTTCTTAACCTTTCTTTCACCTTAAAACTTTATGTCTCTTCGTGTACTTCCCAAAACTACGAATTTAATTTTTTATTATATGAGATTTGTTAGAACTTTGGGCTGAATTCGTAGACATTCGTAGTTTTGGGAGGTATGATCAGACATAGTATTTTACCTTCGATTTTATTTTTAAAAATTAATATCAATACAAGTAGTCCAGTAACTATATACATTAGACCTTGCGTCAGGTCCGGTAGTTCTGATTTTTTGCTGAGTTGTTTATGATGTTGGCCTAGTATTAAATCTGATTTTTCGACTTCGAGCGCCGAACGCAACATTGGTAAAAATCCAAAAAACCGCGAATTTTTCGCGGTTTTTTCACTTATTGGCTATTTTAACCATTACGCCTTAACTTCCGAATAAAACATTGCTCTACAATTTAAACCGTACTAAATTTTCTTCAATTTGAGTCCAAAGCCGGTTCTGTAGACATAACAGTCTCCAAGGGACGGCATTTCAAAATATAGCAATAAAAAATTTAAAATAACAAGTTGTATATAAAACAGTATAATAACAAAAACATGGTCTTTGACATATGCTGCATCAAAGCAATAGAGCGTGTAGATTGGGCCAAAAGAAGAAAACAATAGTACCGGATGGGGGTATATATCCCCCCGTTTAGGCGGGAGGGGCAATTTTAAGAAAAGTTGACTTCAAATAGAAAAATAACCATAAAAATACAATGGTAATATCTGGACGAAAATCCATTCCTCATCTCAAAGCCAGAAATCCATTCTTTAATTTTATTTTTAAATAAAGTTTTTTTAGCTGATAGTTTTTGAAAAATTTACTTTCAAACTCAAAATTTTGAGAAAAAGACGATTTTCTTGTGTTAATCTATTTTTTTTTTTATTTTATGGTATTAAGTACTATTTTTGTTTTTTATTTTCAATGCACTTATTCATTTTTAGTTAAAACCTGAAAACCAAGTGCTAAAATGACTTCTAGTTTTTGAGAAAACTGAAATTAACATGATCAACTTCACTGTTTTTAATCTAGTATCCTTTTTCTTCGGGGTGGGAGGGCTCTGCCTCAGATGCGGTAGTTCTGATTTTTAGATGAGTTGCTTATGATGTTGGCCTTAGCAAAAGACCAAGAAATTTTCGCGTTTTTTTCAGTTATTGGCTATTTTAACCTTTAAGGCCTGGTTTTCGATTATAACTTTGCTCTACCATTTCAAAATAATTAAATGGGCTTCAATTTGAGCTAATAATCAATTCAAATTGTGAATTTTTTCATCAACTTTTGAATTTAGAATGCTGCAAATCGAATTGAAGGGAGCTTTTTCACCCCTTGTGTGAAATTGTTTGCCCCTTTTCAATGATTTTTGTATACTGTGTAGCGTGTCATGTTGGCTTTATTTTAAGATCTTAACCATGAAGATCGGATGAGTAGAAACGGAGTTATGATTTTTTAAAGTCAACCATATAAAACTCGAACTAAAACAGTACTCAGTTCAGTACCCACCAGTGAATTATCTGCAGCGAATGTTTTAATTCGAGTTTTATATGGTTGACTTTAAAAAAACATAACTCCGTTTCTACTCATCCGATCTTCATGGTTAAGATCTTAAAATAAAGCCAACATGACACGCTACACAGTATACAAAAATCATTGAAAAGGGGCAAACAATTTCACACAAGGGGTGAAAAAGCTCCCTTCAATTCGATTTGCAGCATTCTAAATTCAAAAGTTGATGAAAAAATTCACAATTTGAATTGATTATTAGCTCAAATTGAAGCCCATTTAATTATTTTGAAATGGTAGAGCAAAGTTATAATCGAAAACCAGGCCTTAAAGGTTAAAATAGCCAATAACTGAAAAAACCGCGAAAATTTCTTGGTCTTTTGCGTATTTCACAAAGTTGCGTTCGGCGCTCAAGGTCGAAAACTTGGATTATTGCTAAGGCCAACATCATAAGCAACTCATCTAAAAATCAGAACTACCGCATCTGAGGCAGAGCCCTCCCACCCCGAAGAAAAAGGATACTAGATTAAAAACAGTGAAGTTGATCATGTTAATTTCAGTTTTCTCAAAAACTAGAAGTCATTTTAGCACTTGGTTTTCAGGTTTTAACTAAAAATGAATAAGTGCATTGAAAATAAAAAACAAAAATAGTACTTAATACCATAAAATAAAAAAAAAAATAGATTAACACAAGAAAATCGTCTTTTTCTCAAAATTTTGAGTTTGAAAGTAAATTTGTCAAAAACTATCAGCTAAAAAAACTTTATTTAAAAATAAAATACAAGAATGGATTTCTGGCTTTGAGATGAGGAATGGATTTTCGTCCAGATATTACCATTGTATTTTTATGGTTATTTTTCTATTTGAAGTCAACTTTTCTTAAAATTGCCCCTCCCGCCTAAACGGGGGGATATATACCCCCCATCCGGTACTATTGTTTTCTTCTTTTGGCCCAATCTGCATGCATATGTCAAAGACCATGTTTTTGTTATTATACTGTTTTATATACTACTTGTTATTTTAAATTTCTTATTGCTATATTTTGAAATGCCGTCCCTTGGAGACCGTTATGTCTACAGAACCGGCTTTGGACTCAAATTGAAGAAAATTTAGTAAGGTTGAAATTGTAGAGCAATGTTTTATTCGGAAGTTAAGGCGTAATGGTTAAAATAGCCAATAAGTGAAAAAACCGCGAAAAATTCGCGGTTTTTTGGATTTTTACCAATGTTGCGTTCGGCGCTCGAGGTCGAAAAATCAGATTTAACACTAGGCCAACATCATAAACAACTCAGCAAAAAATCAGAACTACCGGACCTGACGCAAGGTCTCAGTACTATGAAACTACAAGGTTACTGGACTAAAGCGTATGTACATTAAGCTTTGAGAACTACATATATTCCTTTCGAAACAAAAAAACTATCAGCATAAATAAATTTCATGAAATGAATAAATAAATCTTACTAATGGGATTTCAGTGAAGATGTCAGTATGACGTCGTATAGTTGTCTTCTGACAATTAGCTAACTTTTAAATGAATTTTCCATTTGCGTTCATCGTACCTTTCTGTATCTTCTCGCTCAATGATTTTATTTTCGGAATTCCATCCTTGCAGTAATAAAAAAAGTATAAATAACCCAACAAACTTTGCACAAGGCTACAAAATAAAAAACGAACAAAATCTTTCTCTGCTAAAGAAGATAGACAGATACATAAATGTATTACATATAGCACCTGTGTATAGTTGCAGTTAGATTCAGGTATATACCTAAATAACTACCTTAGTTAACCTATAGCTCTGCACTATCTGAAAATGGCCACTTCATGCATTTCCGTTTTCCCATCCATTTTCCACCTTTAAAAGCAAAAGAAAGAAGAAAGGAAGTACACAAAAATTGGGCATCCATTAGATTTATGTAAGATGTAAAATGTAATAAATGATGTATAAAGGTGCAAATAGGTTTGTAGTACGATGTGAAGTGCATCTTTTACTCGTAGATTTTTAGTACACATTTTTATATTGCAATGCAAGATGTCTACACCATCGATGAATAATTGATAACGTTTGTATTTCAATTCTCGACATTGATGCAGAAACTCACTTTTTTCTTATATCTGCAACGCTACAGTGTACATGGTAGGCCATAATAATATTAAACTTATATCGCGATTTTATATTACTGGGACTCAATTTCATAATGAAATAGGGCCCCAATTGAAACAACGGAATTAAGCTCCATCAAAATTAAATGACACTTTAAAATTTTAAATTGTTTGTCGTTATCTGTAGTCTGCATGCATTTGTGGTGCTCTTTTGTGTGGGTATTATTTCCTGGATCCTAATTCCACGGAGAAAAGAGTAATGTGTAAATGGTATACGACCAATAACCCACATAAGAAGCAATGTATTAAGTGTGTGGGAAAAGTAAGAACCTTTAGTCAAGTGATGCGGAGTGAAGCCATGAAAACATCAAATTCCAACACTGAGGAGCTTATACTCACAAATAATTCATTTTATATTTTCCCACCGATTTTTGGAAAGGTGCGGGTGATTTTCATCTGAACTGAATCCTTGCAATTCAATGTACCTAATAGGATTTCAAATATTCCTGTAAATTTGTTTTATGTAGGGATTTTAATGTTGTTTGTTCTTGGAGAACATTCTTCACAGAAGAGAAGAATTCGAATTTGTGTATTTTTTTTTGTAATATTTAAGTTGTTTGTTTTTATTAAATTTAAGGGTCTATCAAAACTATCATAATTATTTACCTCGTGGCATACTCCTCCAAGAGTATACTTGTCATGAAAAAGTGCTTCTCATTTAGCCGTTCGGGCTCGGCGAAAAACTGTAGGTCCCCTCCATTCCTGCCAACAAACACGCACACAGGAATGGATGTGAATTGTAAGTCACTAGGCCCTGGTTCTCCACGGGCTGTTGCGCCACCCAATTTATTTATTTATTTATTTATTTATTTAATAGAAAATAATAGAAGGAAACAACACTTAGAGGTTACCTACTTTATTAAGTAGATTTTAAAATAATTCATAAGCAATAGTAAAAGGTCTACTACAAATTAATGCGTCAACTCAGAGTCCCTCTCAGCATCTTTTTAGCCATACAGAGTAAATATTTGAAAATAATGTACTCGTACAGACAAAAATAAAACATTTAACATATTTGCATGTTGCCGTTAAGTGAGACAGATTTTATTGGATAAATAAATATGTGAATGTAAATATAAATGGAAGTAAACTTCAATACTATACATACACAAGTATTTACAGATGAACACATTTTTATATTGAAAAATTTTGTCACACAAGCATTTTATTTGATAAAAGGGAGAGCTTATTGTGTGATTACCATACTCGAATTGTATTTATTAAGTGGGTAGAAATGAAACTCAAAAAAGCATTGTAACAAATTTGAATTTGAATTCTGTCAATGTCAAGTGTAAATTTATTTTCTAAACAGGTTGAATATCAACAAGCAATAACGAGCTATTTAGAAAAGACAGATTGTCAAAAAAGAGGCCATATAAATTGTGTCCCTCCAGGAATATTTTCTTTTTATAAGTTGTTTTCAAAAACAAATATTAGGGTGTTGCATTGTTCAGCATACATAGGGGTCAGAATGCATTCTAACCAACACAAATATCTAAGAATTATCAAATAAATAACCGTTATTTTAAGAGAATTATTAAAATATTGAAAAAGACGGAACCTAATTATAGTAAACCTTAAAAACAAGCACAGTCATAAGTTTTTTTTTTGTTAATATTTTATTTCGTAGAAAATTAATAGAAGAAAGCTTGTAGTTTCATAGGAGGGAGACATTTTGTCAGATCCGATAGTTCCAATTTTTGTTTGCTGAGTTGTTTATGATGTTGGCCAAATAAATAATCAAAGCGTTGGACTTCGATTGCCAAAAGCAACATGGAAGAAAAACAGCAAAATTTTCGTGCTTTTATTAGTAACTGTCAATTTGATAATGAGTGTCAAGTTAGCAAAGTAACTTTGTTCTTCAATATATTCTATGTATTTTTTGGTGCTTTGCTAACTGGACATAAGTCAAAAAGCAGTAAAAACTTCTTATAATTAATGTTTTAAGGCTTAGTCTTTAACTTGTTGTGAAAAATTGAATTTAAATCCTGCACTGTTTCCCATGTTTTTTTTTTGGAAACTTCGCTAGCTTTATATCAAGTTAGAAATGCATCACCTTAAATAAGGTTAAGCCCTATAGTTTATGGCCTTATAATTTGTCGTTAACTATTGTCCTTAATTAGTTGTGACTATTTCAATTTTGTCGTGCAGTATTTTCTACTTTTTTTGGGTTGGTTGGCAGAACCACATCAAAAAGGGGTAAACACTGCTTTATTCGAATGGTTTATGTTTAAATAATTTAGTAAGCTTAGAAAATTTTGAATTTGTCGTTCTATATCTTCTATGTTTTTCTTCGAAAATTGGTAAAAACAATTGGTATACAAGAACATCCATGGGAGCATTTTTTTCGAAATTGCCGATATCTTCAAAAAAAATTATGTTTCCTACCATACCAACTTTTAAAACTTTAGGCCCATCTGGCAGGAATTTTCGACTGTCCGTCTGGTCTGGTATTTTTTTCACACACAAGAAGATATCAGCTAATATATATGTAAAAATCAGCTTTGTGAAGGTAGGTTTGCAATTTTGACAGTTTTTTTTTTTTAATTTGATAAGGAATAAATAAAGAATATTTCTTATAATACCAATTTGAAAACTTTGGCTCGTCTGGTAGGAGCTCTTGACCGTCCAACTTGTCAAATTTGTGTTTTTATATACATATGTACATATGTAAGCATAAGCTTACATATGTATGTGCGAAAACTAGATTTTTATAGGTAGGTGCTTTAGTTTTGTTAATTTTATAAAATTTTGAAAAAATATGTGGCAACCCTGGGTCCACAGTAAAAGAACCATATCATAATTTTCTGACTAGATTTAATATGTAGGTACTAGGATTATACCCAGTTAACGTGTTATATTATTTAATTAATTTCTCTGGCTAATCAATGACATTTTATAATACCAGCTCTAAAAACTCGTCTGGCGAGCTATTTTCGTCCACAAAACTTGTTTGGCTTTTTTTTTCTTGTACAAGAAGACATAAGTTATTATAAATTCAAAAAAACAGCATTGTAAAAGCAGACACATATTTCACATTTGATAGTTATTTTGAATTTTGAAAAAAAAAATATGTGGCAACCCTAGAATTGCGGAAATATTCCCTGATCTTTATTTTTTGACTAATCTGTTCATGAATAATGCATTAGTGTGTGCTTGAGCCTTGTATCTAACAAATTTTTCAAGCTATCCAATATCTTTTCTTAATCTTTAAGAACTTTAGACTCGTCTGGCAAGCACTTTCGACCGCCAAACCCGTTTAAACTAAATTATAATTAAATTTCAGCCTTGTGAAAGTAGGTTTATTTTACCTTTTTATAGCATTTTGGAAAAATCATATGGCAACCTTTCGACCGCGGCAACGCTGCCCCCGTGGTTTTCGTACTTAACTAGTCCCAAATCAAGCATACACAAAGTTGTTGCCTAGTGTCTAGTAGGTAAGTCAAAGTGGGTGGTACATAGCTCTCTGACTATTTGTGCCAGTACGGTATCAATTAATTCATGATCGGCAACGTATGTAAAACTATCTTAAATTATTTTACAATTTATGTACATATAAGGTAATGTTTTACAACTCTACGTACTTTAAAAATATCATAAGATATTCATGAAGATTTAATTTTGTTTTTCAAACAAACTTCTTGTTGTTTTGATTTATTAAATTATTTACTTGATTTTTGAAATTCCAATATTGTTGAAAGACATCTCTTCTTTGTGAAAATAAGCCTTGAAAAAAAACAAATATAAGAACTATCCTGAAATACAATGTATTATGTATAGTTCCTGTATATTCCATATAAATTTTCTTCCCAAAACTTTCACCCAACTGAAACCAAAAACGTACCTACATATGCGGGTGTGAAAATAAACTTTTTTTGTTTTTCCCTAATAAAGAGAGATTTATTTCAGTTGAAATTTACCAGGTACCTAGCAGGTTGGTATTGATTTTCTCTGACAGACACTTTAATTTATTAATGTTCAAACTCTGCTGTTGGTATAAAATCCTTTCATGAAATGAATGAGCAATTATAAAGGAATATCAATGAAAATATTCACTAGACGATATTATTTAATTCACATTTTGTACATGGAGAAGAAGAAAGGTCTTATACTAATTGAAACTTTTCGAAATTTTTTTCGTTAGTGAACTTTTTATGTTTGTACGTATGAATCTTCTCGAATTTGTTTTTTATTTTAAACTACATATATGCATCCCACCGTAAATAAGTAGAAATCATTGGATATATTATTTGAGAGAGTTTTTCAAAACAACGTTTGTATTGCTTGTATATTAAAACCAATAACTTCAATGCAATATTGGTTTAAAAAAACACCATACTTGTATCTCTTCAATTATTTTTTATGTTAATTTATGATTTAAACTAAACGAATCTCTGGGTAGAAACGTAGTAGCATTTGAACAACTGTTATTTTTTTTTTAAGGGAAGCGGTTGATAGCTTCGTTCAGTTTCTCAAATTCATCAATAGATATTAAAATTCTTTTTTAAGTCCCGAATAAATGCTTTGTTCATAGGTATTTAATCAGTCAGTTTTACTCAATAGTAAAGGGTTCCACAAAGCATAAGTTTCGGACAGATTCTGCTTCGACTAATATACTTTGTCAATTTTTCGAACTGTATACCAAATATCACGTGATCAAAATTATTTTTGATTAAATACATAGCTAGACCTTCAAAAATATTTTTAAACCTAACTAATAAAAACATGATTTTTCATTGTGGTTTCGTCTCCATGTTGCGTGTACCTACATATATTTAAAATAATTGCTAAAAATGCCAAAGTTATAAGGAATTTTTTTTTTAAATAAAACTTTTAAAATTTGTATTTAACAAAATATATCACAGATGAATATCATTAGAATGTGAACGCTTTTTTTATTGACCTTCATTTAACTGAATAAAATAAATCATTATCCTCAACAATGCAGACAATTAAAATATATTATTTTGGACTGTTACCAGTGGCGTAAAAATGATTAAATTTAAAAATATGTAACGACACTTGATTTGTCACAACAAAATCTTGATACGCCATTTTTTAGTTTTTTTTTTTTGCTTTCCGTAATAAAAAGTTATATAATGAAAAAAGAAAAAAGTGCTGAAAAAAAAACTTTGAATATTTTCGGACTGCCACAAACACCGTACAAATTTAACGATTTTAAAAAATGTGAAAACAATCAATCTAAGACGACTAAATCACGACACATCATTTTAATTTTTTTATTTACCGTAATGAAAAAAAGTAAAAAGTGCTGAAAAAAAAGCTTTGAACATTTTTGGACTGTCACCACCCCGCGCCGCACAGTGCGTCGACCAGTGGACAAAAATCAAAAAATCAAAAAATGCAATTTTGTTCTATTATGCTTTGATTCGGGTCAAGCACATGTTGAATAACTGTCATTTAATGTTTTTTCGTTGTTTGCTTTTTTTAGATGATAGATAAGCGGAATTGTTTAAACCATATAAGGTAATAATAGTCAGAGTCTTGTTGTGAAACGCGATTTTGTGTGAAGTGATTTAGCTGGTGAAAGAAAAGTAATGAAGACAAAAATTTTTTTGGTAGTGGTTATTAATAATGGATTCATTTAGAGCTGCTATGACTAATTTTATTTGGTTTTTGAAACAATTTGTAACTTAAGTGAATTATTGAAAAAATAATATTTTTAAGGCATTTTTTTTCTATTTGGTTAAGCTTTTAAAAAAAGTTTAGCAAAGTGTAGCAGAATTTTTAGTGTCATTACATTGTCTTATAATTTTACTTTGCGAAAATGCAAAGTTTTCATGCTACTTTTTGCTAACCTTCAAAATATTCAAATTTTTGTAGAACAAGGTCAAACCTTTAAAAATCAACAAGTTGGTGAAAAATGAATTTCTTTTGATAAAAAATCATGAATTGAAGATATTTTAACAATTATTTTGAATGAATTGAAGAAAAATAAATGTCCTTTTAAAATTAAAAATGATTTAAAGTCCAAAATTAAGTTTGTTGACTCAAACCTTGAACGACGATTGAGACAATGTTCAAGGAATCATGCTCTTTTCAAGAAGCGCCATGAGGCTTGGCTTAAAAAAAAGATTTACACTTCCTGATAGCATTTAACCTATCTGCAAAATGTATTGCCTTTTTATGAACCAGGAACTAGTTAGGGAAGACCCCAAAAACCATTTTCAGAAGCGTCAAAAAACACGAAAAAACGAAAAATTGTGAAACTTTTAGCTCTTCAGTTGAATTGGACAACTGAAGAGCTGAGGTTCGCAACCAACGAAGATATTTTGACAGTCCTGCTTCTCAGATCTGATCCTTTGATTCAAGAAAAAAAGATCTAAAATTGTCGAAGGAAGATCAAGAAGAAATTGCACAGTATACATATACAAAATACTGAATGGGTTGACAAATCTTTGGCTGTGCTTACTTTTTTTATCATTAAAGATTTTGAAAATAGAACTCCGATTTTTGATTTTTTAAAGAAGAATTGTTCATTTTTATGCACAAATTTATATTTTTTGGTCTTGTTTATTTGTGTTGTCAGAGTTTATCTAAAAAATATTATTTTAAAATCATGTATTTGTGAAGTATTGTTAACGTTAACAATATTTTTGTGTTTTTCAACTCACTAACTAATTCAAACTTCCAATATCTTTTTTTATTACATTTCCAATAATTTTTTTTTGCAAAGTCAACTTAGTTTTGGAAATTGATTTTTGTCCACCATCTCCATACAATCGACGCACTGCGTGCGCCGTAAGAACTGGATTTGTTACGACAAAAGCTCAATGGCCATTTTTATTTCTTTTATTCTAGTACGGTCAAGTTACACTTTCACTGGGAACTAAATCCGAGGTCAGGTTTGACTTCTCTGTTCGATAAGGTATTGGTTCACGAGTCCAAAACCACATTTTTCACAACTGTACCTAGAGTCATTTGGCCGCCATTTTGTTTTGTATGCTCATTTTGATTTTTGCTTATAACTCGCCCATTTTTGATCTTAGTATTGTAATACCAATTGTAGTACCAACTTGTAGAGAACTAAATTTTCTACAAAATATGTGAAATAATTTGTTCGCTTAACACTTTTGTTTAAAAGTAACAGTTCAATATTTTTTTTCTAACAGCCATATTTTTTTTTGTGACTCAAATAAAAAAAAAACACCATAAAAAAAGTTATTGATCTTTTAATTATCTATTGTTTGCCTTTACAGTTTCTTAATTGGAATAACGGTTCTTACTTCGGAGCGAATATTCAATCGAGCAATTCGCTCTTTTTTCAAAATCTGTGCATTATTATGGCGCTGGTAGTAGTGCCAAAAAGGTTCTCGCACGTACTTGCTATTATGTTCAAAAGACTGAGGGTTCAAGAAAATTGTAATGTACCTATACAAAGACAAATTATGAGAGAAAAATTTTGAAAAACATCAAATACGATATTTTAACTAGCTAAAACAATTTTTTGGATAGTTTGAGGTGAAAAACAAGAACGTCATTTCAATTCTTGATGGTATGGAAAAAAAAATAAAAATCGTTAGAGTGGTTTTTTAAAAAAAATAATTTCTTATTTGTATCAAATTCTTAAAATATTTTTAAAGAATCAATTTTGGTATGCAAATCTTAAGTATGTATTTATTTATGTGCATAAAAAAACAAAAACTAAAAAAAAAAATGCCAATCCGTTATCGAGGTATCGAATTTTCAAAAAAAAAATTTGAAAATTTTTATATGCAATATTATTTGCACTTATTTGAAATTTGTACATTAATTTTTTTATCAATATCCGTTCAGCTGATAATGAGAAAATTTTAAATAAAAAAATACAAATTCTATGAGAGGTACATGTACTACTAATATTTGCTAAGTGTCAAATCTTTTACTTTTTCTAGTAAACCGCGCACTAGTTTTGGCTTACAAAAAATGTTAAACAAAATCGTAGGAGCAGTTTTTGAGACAAAATATTTTTCTAAACGGGTTTTTAACTTTTGTATGGAAGATACCTTTAATTTTGCATGCAAATACATTTTTTTTCTTAAAATATTTTAGAAAATTGTAAGAAACTCTTAAGTATTGAGTTTCAAAAAAATACTTCATATCGTTTTCGAAATACTAGATTTTCAAAAAATCTTGAAACATTTTAAAAATCCGAAAATTTTGGCAGCAAAAACTGTTGAAATTGTTTAGAAGCTTCTGTATAGCAAAAATTTTTGAAATCGTGAGTAGGTAGTGTTTGAAGATAATCAAAAATTTAAAAAAAATTGTTCTTTTGGAGGTACACGGAAAGAATTCTTGGATCAGATCACGAAAAATGAGCTGCAAATTACGAAAATGAGTCCTGATTTATACCTTGGCTCGGAATTTCGCAATTTACGACTATTTGTTTGCAATTTGCAAAACTGAGCAAAATGAAGATATTGATACTCAAAAATCGTAAATCAACACTCTTTAAGTTTCAATTATTCTATCGAGAGAAAACAAAAATTGCGAACAAAAAATCGCAATATTGATCCAAACATTCCTCAATTGCACAATTTGTAAATTTGCAAAAAGGTTTGTGATCACCACTTTTATTTCGTGATATTGCAACTTGAAAAGATCAACCTTGTTCTACCCTTCATTTCTATTTCATTTACTTGAAATAAATACTTTACGCTTGACTCAACTGGGATTTGAACTCGCAACCCTCCAGTTGCGGAGCGAGCATGCAACCACTAGGCTAATTTGCATTACAGTTCGTTGATGTCACACATTGATGATTAGATACATGCCATGTTGTAGTACTTTATCTCTTCGAGAAATAAATTGCGACAAGGAAGTCGTGATTGAGGAATTTTTTGTTGGTGATTTGAAACTATTCTCATGGAGTTACAAATTGCGACAGAAAAACGTAAATCAGTGATTGTGCAATGGAAACTACTAAATATTTCTCGCATATCAATATTTTTAAATGCTGTTTGTTAAATTATTCTTTTGGAGAGTAAATTACGCCACAAAATCGCATTTTGCAATGAAAAATACAAGCTTGAATCATGGATTTTAATTGCAAATCACGAAGAAACAAATTTTGTAAATTGCTACATTTTGAATGTTAAGTTACCAGTTTTTGTATTAATTTAGAATCAAAATGCCTTGACTTACGAATAAAACATGATTCGTAAATTGCAACTGCAAATATTTCAATGGTGATTTTTCAATTCTTTCCGTGTACCTACCATTAATACACATTTTTTGAAAAACCTTCCTATCGGAAGGTATGTAGTAGGTAGAAATTTGTTGTTCTTTTTTTTTTAAAGATAAGTTGTGGAGCCGTTTCTGAGAAAAAACCACTATGTAAAATTGCTAAAAAAAATACCGTTATTTTTGGTTCAAGAAAAAATTATAAAAACGTGTGGTGTGTGGTCAGAATCACCTAAGACCATTATGTACTAAGTTTGAAGAAAATCGATCGAGCGTACAGACAGACAGACAGACAGAATTATTGTGCCAACCACTTTTTTGAATGTTATCTCGAAATTTTTTGTTTGTACGAATTCAAAACTTGTCTTGTATGTAGTACATATATTGCAAGTAAAAATATATTTGGTGCTTATGTGGGAAGTGATAGGAAATCATTTCCCATTGCATCAGCTTTTAATTCAAAGCCGTAGTATAAAACATTGATAGGGTTAATATTTGAAACGAAGTAGCATTTAAAAAACTGTAAAATTTTTTGAAAGGTAATGGTTGAAAGCTTCGTAACGTTTCTCAAATTCAAATTGATCAACATCTCCTATTTTAAGTCCGAACATGTGATTTGTTCAGGTCAGCTAGTTTCAGTAATTGGTAAGCGATAGATTTTGTTTTATAAAATTTAGACATTCATAAAAATCTATGGCTGACCAATTACTAAAAATAGTTTTCATTTCATCACTATCTAGTGATCTTTTGAATGGTATACATTTCTTGTCAATACCCCATAAGCGAGGTACCCAAAGACACGCGTGACCTTGGTTGACCTTAAGAAATTTTTAGCCTTGACTACAAATTTTCTAGGACTGACCAAAATCAAAGACTAGTTGACTTTGTTTACTAGCCTACGATTTTTCCGATCCAGGGCAAACATTTGATTTTGGTGCCCCTGCCATTTTTGATTACAAAAAAAAAAAAACACATAAATATCTACTTGGTTGGATTTTTGGTCACTGGGAGAATAAAACTTTTTAATGGATGTGGAGTCCATATACTTATTTTTCATTATTGATAAGAAAACTGATAATGCCTACACAAAGATAATAAGATTCGTTTTTATTAGAATCAAATCTGCAAGGATCTGTCAAATATGGTTCGCTCCCGAATTTATCATGAGAGAACTATTGAGGATCCATTCACGAACTATTTAATTTTACAAAAGGACAAAGTTTCGAAAAGCCAAAGTTACGCCAGATAAAGTATCGAAAAATTCTCGGGACTTCGTTGTTCCTTGAGCGTTTTCAATGAAATTGACAGAGGTGGTAGTTGAGACAGAGCTATTGCAGAAAAAGATATTTTCAAAATAGGAAGTTTCAACATTTTGCAACTTCGTTGTTCCTTGAACGATTTCAATGGAATTGACACACAATTTCAATCCTTAATAATACGAGAGCTAAGCAACGCCAAAAATTCATTTTAGATTGGCTGATTCTTTGATACTCGTGAGGCAGTCTTTGACTGGTGTGAAATGTTGTGTTATCCGCCATTTTCAAAAACTAACTATTGTTGAAAAAGGTAAATGCAAATTTCTCGGCTCCTATAGAACAAAGAGTAAAATTTTTTATTTGATTAGTAGTTTAAAATATCTTTTAAATTTTTTATTTACAAATATTTTCGACATCATGAAAAATTGCTGTCGAAAAACTGTTACTTGTTCATCTCAATGAATAAATTTTGTATTAAATAGTTTTTTGTAGAGCACCTGATTCCCTTCATTTGTTTCTATTTAGATATCTTGTGAACAAAAAAATATATTAAAGACAGTGTAATAAAGTTGCCAACAGCAAATAATAATTCTTTTGGCTGGACTACAATTTGTACGGCATGGTGCGACGCTTGTAGAGAGGCACAGTTCAAGTGTTTTATTATTCAAGAAGGGGGATCTATCTCCTATACAGTTAGGGAGGAGAGGAAGTTTTGTACACATACACTTACATACAATGCAAAAAACAACAGACAAATTTTCAACAATGTATTATAGCTCTTTTCTTTATTAATATTTCAATCAAGTTATAGTTGTTAATTGTTTTTGAAAAATTATTTTAAATGGTTAAATCTTAAATAATTATAGAAAAACTTGCTAAAGGTTGACGGAGAAATACAATTTAAATATTCCATTGTCACTTCTCAATTCATTTAATTTTATTAAGCGTATCGCAATTTTCAATTTTTTAGTCACATGGATTTGGCGCCCCTGTAAGCTGCCGCCCGGGGTTCAGGCCCCGGTTTGCCCCCCCCCCCCATAGATCAGGCTGCAATTAGATGACATATTTTGTTTGCGAATATCCCATATATGAGGTGAGGTGCCAAGAGTCCTTCCTTCTTTTGTTGAAAATAATAAAAAGCAATTAGGTACTTAAAGACCACAATCATCACAACGGTCTTACTTAGTAATTTGTAATGATCATAACTTTTATCAATCGTATAGCTAAATATCGAAATACAATATTTATCATTCATAAGCAGAAAAACTCGCAAGTTAGTGTTTGATTCCAACTGTTAAATCTAAATTGAGGGTATCCACCTGCTGATTAGGTCAGGATATTTAATTAATGTTTTTGTTTCTATGATTTCAATTAGGTGGCCTACAATTATTCAAATATAGATTTTATTTTTTGCTGGCATATTAAATAAATTACATTTTGTAAAATAGTAAAACTCCTTTGAACAGAGAGTGTTATGATGATACATATTTTCAAATCAGATTAGGTTAGACGTAGCATTTGTGTGGGGTGTGCAAAATAAACGGACTTTATTTTTAAATTTAAGAGGATTATTATTTTACCGAATATTATTGTTATTCTGGTTATTATGATTTGAAAACAAAATTTGGATTAAACTAAAAACGTAGATACTGAGAATACTGAAAATATTATGGTTTCCATGTTATCTACATTTTACATGCATACAAAACAAAACACAAAAATAAGCTCGTACCTATGAATGAATATGTACAGTACATATGATATTCATTATCTCTATTGCCCATATGTATGTGGAGATATTGTTACTTTTATTTAAGTTAATTATTATCTTTTCATTGTGGGTTATCTGTACGAGTATTATACATATGTATGATTTAGAGAGATTTAATTGTATTAATATTTCATTTATTTTCGTCAAATAAATGGAACTAGCTATATGACAAAGTATTGATTTAAGAACTAAGTACAGTTAATAATATTAAATACGTTTTTGAAAAAGGTTTTTCAATTTTTGAATTGAATTGAATTGAATTTATTGAGTCCTTATTCTCCTAACAATTTTTTAATAACTTATATCTATGATAAATAAATACACATTCAGTTTTTATAATAATTTAAGAGAATAGTTTGTAGCAATTAAATTTAAATACAAATTGAGATAATGCCACATTAACAAAAATTTATTCTATTGTGGGGTGAATACAGGAATTAACGTTGGATAAAAAGAAAAGTATTACAATAATTAATATGAATTAAACAAATAACATAATTTTCATCAATTGAATAAAAAAAGAAAGAAAGAATATTTACAAAAAAAAAACATTCATAAGAGATCATGGTAGTAAATCAAAAATTAAATCAAAAATTAAATCAAACAATGTAGCTTAGCAGAGATTCGATGTCATGAGTATTAAAGTGGAGAAGCCATGATTTTAAGGAACTTAAAAAAAGTGGCAAGTTTCTAATGCTCCGTAGTTCGATTGGGAGTCTGTTGTATAATTTGCGAGAAACGATTGTGTATGAGTTTCTAAAAAGTGTAGTCCGAAAGGGTAAAGTTTGAACGGTGGTAGCATTTCTTCTCAAGCTATATAGGTCTGTTATAGGGCTTTCCAAATAACCACCTCTCATAAAAAATATTTTTAAGACTTTAAAATAAAACAAGTGTCTTACTGGTAGAATTTTCGTCTGTCTAAATAATTTTAAAGAGTGAGCTAAGCGAGAAGCTCTGCCAGTTTTTACTAAATTATTATTATCCAATATTTGTATGTTCCTACAATGGTCGCAAAAAGAATATAAATAATGGCGAATCGAGATTTTATCGTGACAAATCGAGTGTAGATACATTTTTTTAAATTTCACCGTTTTCACGCCACTGGTGACAGTCCAAAATATTTTATCAAAATTGTTTGCAAAGTTGAGGGTCATGTTTTATTTTAATCTGTAAAGCTGGCTATGCACGACGAGTCATCTGATCCATTTGGCTCGGTTGGATTTCAGATTATTTAAAAATCCAAATGGCACGACCGATTTTCGATAGGCGCGGGGCCATTTGGCTCTGTCGTGTATGGCGAGCTTGTGATGTACCTTTTTGTCTAAGGCTGAGGTAGCTCACCAGGTTCCGGGGTTCTTGCTAAAGAAGTACAAAACTTTAGCTTTAGTCAATTCCTTTTTTAAGTAATAGATCCAGAATTGTATTTATACTTAATATCTATTATAATGTATTCGTTATTTAGGTTAATTATAGTACTGCTAGTCTTGCTGCGTTACGACGGCTGACTCCTTGTGTTGTTATTGCTGGTTACCCTCCTGGGTTTTGTCCTGTTCACGGAAACTCGCGTTGTATGGAGATATACACATCCAGTGTGGCACGGGTCACGTGCTGGGTCCAGTGGAATGAGTGGGAGGAGCCGATAGAATCACAGTAACAGGCTGGCAAAATCTCGGTAAAACCGGTAAAAATCTCAGTACAACTGGTAAAAATCTCGGTAAAACCGGTAAAAATCTCAGTGCAACTGGTAAAAATCTCGGTAAAACCGGTAAAAATCTCAGTACAACTATTAAAAATCTCGGTAAAACCGGTACAAATCTCAGTGCAACTGGTAAAAATCTCGGTAAAACCGGTAATTTCGGCACTTGGTCCTTTTCGTTTTCTAGACCCCTTGCCACTCTGGTGGGGGGAAGTCTTGACTTGGACTACACGCGTTGTGTTATCGTTGACGGCGGTTTCGACACTGATTATGCCGATCGTATGGCAGTTTCTTATAGCACTTTCCAGCTGAACCATGCGTGAGTTGTAAGGCTGCGAAGTGTAATTTTCTTAAAAGTTGTCCCTCATTTTACCACGTCATCACTTCTTAGTGAATATTATTCTTGTCATTTTTAGGCCAAACAATATGAGGTGCGGGGAACTGGCTTTGTTCTATTTATACGTCGTATCGCTTATCATTGCCATAGGTGAACGGCAGGAGGGTGGTTGGCTGATACCATCTTGATAATTCACCATTCAGGTCCTAGGCCATCATTTTTATTAGCAACGTGCAGGAGGCAAGAGGATGATCGCTTCTCGTGCTAGAACTGACCATCGATGTTCTCTCTTTCTTTCTTTCAGTGGAGTTTTTCCTTCTTCGAACATATTTTCTTATGTATTTTCACCACACCTAGTTCTTGTTGTTGTTGTCCTCCGGTGGGTGTGGGGAATTTCTAAATTGGTGCTGATAATCTAAGTGATAGCCTTTGGTAGTCAGTTGTTGGTTTTGGTTGCAGCTTGTGGTGTGTACATGGTATGGGTGCATGCGGTCGGATGGGTAAGTATTTTGTACTTTTCAGGTGCGTAGTCCGGTGGGGGCATCAATGTAGGAAATCTATGGGGCAGGTATTTAGGTCTTGATATGGGAGTTAGCGGTATAGGGAATGGTTGTTAGGATTGGTTCAGGTGCGTAGGTAGGAAGGGGGTTGTATTGTAATGCTTCATTACAATTGTTAAGAGTAAGATGAATGGCTCTGTCGTGTATGGCGAGCTTAAGAGTAAGATGAGTGTCAGTTAAACAAGAGTTCGAATTTTAATGATACTTTTTTGGGATTTATTTTGTTAAATAAAAATTTAAAAACTTTATTTTTTAAAATATTATTTCTTATCACTTTTGTATTTTTAAAATTAATTTTAAATAAAGACGCAACATGGAGATAAAACCACAATGAAAAATTATGTTTTTATTAGTAATAGGCTATAAAATATTTTTGAGGGTCTAGCTATGTACTTTAAAAGTGCGTATCTTTTCTTCTTCTTTGATCACGTGGTATAAAGTTCGAGAAAGTATTAGTCGAAGAAGAAATAAAAACGGTCCAAGAACTATGATTTCTGGAACCCCTTTTTAATATTGAGTAGAAAACTGGATGGTTGAATACCTACGAACAAATAACATGTTCGGGACTTAAAATCGGAGATGTTGATGAATTTGAATTGGAGAAACGTTACTAAGCTTTCAACCATTACCCTTCAAAATATTTAACAGTTTTGTTAAATGCTACCTCGTTTCTATCTAGTTAGAACCGGCTGGAAGAAACTTGTTGGTTGAGGCACTGGCTCGGCCTGCAGTACCACCTTAATTATTAGTAAGTAAAATATACAAAAACAAAGGAACTAGCATCAAATATTGTTCTTGAAATTTAAAAGAGTAGGTAATGTAATTCACTTCCATCATTAGTCTATTTGAACATTCTATTTTGTTTTTTTTTTTCTATCTTGGGATAGATCAACCAATCTAAGTTCAAATCTATTGTATTTATTACTAATTGCCCCTATTTTAATTCCATTAACTGAATGAGGACTTTAGTTTTGTTCAAGCTTTTGATACTATTTAAATGGCGCCCAACACAATATACAATTGAGCTATATTTCTTATAAAACCTGTCAAGGTTTTTTTTTATTCACAAATTCAACTTAGATCACTGAATGGTAAAAAAAGAAAAAAATTAGTTTACACTTTCCTTGAAGTAAAAAAAAAAAAATTAAAAAAAACTCACAACTTATAGTTATAGGCAAGGAAAAATCCTTTATTTTCCACACAACGGTAATACTAGCTATGATTATATTATGATGATTTTAAAATTCCATTTCCATATAAAGTATCTAAGAGGAACTCTCTATCTTTATAGAAGAATCAGATTTATTCAAAAGATGGGGTGGTAGAGATCCAATCAGGCGTCTCGTCTTCTATGCTTGCAGCGAAATATTACAATAAACAATAAAGCACATCGTTAATATTAAGTTACCTACATTTAACGAATTTTTTTTTTTTTTTTTTTGTTATAAGAAAGGAAACTATATTCTTGGAGAATAATGCTATTTTTAATAGAAAAACTGAAGACTACACCTCGATTTAGCTTCCTTTAGATTGTATGGAGAGATAATAACAATCCTTAAGTCATTCTTCTTGGAGGATAATGACTTTCTTTCTCCCGAGGCTATCGTTTTTTCCCCCATCACTATGTTTTTTATCCTTCTTGTGCCTACATTTAACGCTGAGTCCTTGTAGTGTGGTTTTATTATTTACTGCAATCTAGTCACTCATATATATTTTGTCTACATTTTTCTCCCACCTTCATGCTGAAATACGGTATTATAAACAATAACCGCAAAACCCACCTCTCTTGTTGCCGACTCCCCCGAGGCACATTGTCAGCTCATTCCTCTATATTTCATCTTCTATTCCAGTCCTACATTTCACTACCTAGACTCACCCCCACCTCCACCTCTATCACCGCAGCCCAACATCATCACATCGGCCGGCTGATGCCGTGTTATGCTGCCTTTATTTATAATTGTGTAGTCAGGTTGGCTGGCACATTCAACTTGTGCTTTTGGCATTTGGCCATAGTTGCTAAAGTGTATAGTGGCTTTGGCTTGGCACTTCGATGCGCCACACTAACTTACAACCATCCCTGTAGTATGGCCAATCCAACCAACAAAATTAATATGGTCGACACCACAAAAAATGTAGATAGGTATGCAAGCATGTTTCCAGGGAAAAAACACATTTCACAACATACATACAGAGGGACGTTGTTTTTAAAAGCTTTTTGGCAGGAGAGGTAAAAATAAATAAGAAAATTCTCGTACTTATCGTCCATTCCCTATAGAATGGAATTTTAAAAAACACCCATCGACCCATCAACATCATGATCCTGTGATAGAATATGAAGATAACAGTGCGGAGAGTATAGTTGACAGCAACAAACAAATTATCCTGTTCACATGCACAAGCACAATGCACAGTGCACATCCACATAAAACACGCTCTATTCATCCTTGTGAATTTTATGAGCCCGCCCTGCTTCTCAATTAGGTATAGCCACAACAATTTCCACCCTGCAGTCGATTGCTGCAGGTATTGCTGCCACTGTTGCTACTCTGTGCTGATGTAGCTGTAGCTATTCCTGT
Organism: Dasysyrphus tricinctus; assembly: GCA_963921185.1. NCBI lineage: Eukaryota > Metazoa > Arthropoda > Insecta > Diptera > Syrphidae > Dasysyrphus > Dasysyrphus tricinctus. The sequence goes on along the minus strand of OY992531.1, from coordinate 42,432,579 downwards.
CAAACTGTATCATGATACATAGCGGAAAATAGGATCCCCTAAGTGGTGCCAGGTGTTTTGTTGTGTTTCACGCTATTTATTGTATCCTCTACTAAAAATGGAAAATGCTATTCTTGGTAGATTTACGAAATTTTCGAAGGACGATTTTAAATTTTGGAGCCTTTTCATATAATAGTAAGGCTGAATTTCTTAAGACTGATTCAGGAAATTTTCTGAAATTGATTTTTACTGAAAGCATGGCTCCCAAAATATTTTTTTTTTTAACTTTAAATGATTTTTTGAGTAAATAAGAAATGTGTATTTATACGTTTGAATTTTCATTTTTAGTTTAATTAAGTGGCGCCCAATGTGAGTCAATGAAATATCCGCCCATCTTATTCAATTAATCTTCCTGGATGAGCTAGTAATTTTTGAGGAACGAGAGAATGACTCAATAAAACAAATAATTATAAAAATAGTACAGACATATTTTGAGTGCTTTAATGGCGCCCAATTCGGGACCTTATTTACTTTATTTGTTTTTCTAAGACGTCACATTGAATCTTATGTCAAAATCATGATTTTAATGGAATGATGTATTGCACCTCTTCCCTACAATTGCAATTTATTAAATTGCAATTAAAAAACAGATCCAAATTACAACTTCCGATATACCTAACCCTATTTTAGAACTTATCGTATAAAGTATAAATCGTTAAATAAGTACTATGCCCCTGCCCATACCTGACAAGTCATATCACTGGTTAAGTACTCATTGGAATATTAATACTAACTTCATATTTTTCGGTGATATTATAATTCACTCTCAGTTTGAACTAAAAATATATATTAGAATGCCGTGTGTGAAGTTAGCATAACATTTTTGAGCTAGACCAATGGGACCATGGCAGGAATTTGCAGTTTTTTTTTGCATGTTTTATGCATTTCTATTCCGGATTTTGCAGTTCACCAAATAGTGGGTGTAACCAACTGTACTGCTAACTTCACTGTGAAGTTAGCAGTGCCTATGCTTTTCTCAACAACCGGGCTAGCTAGGAATCTGAAGTAATGCTTTGAATTTGCAGTTTAATTTGCAGTTCTAGAAAAGGAAAAAACCAAATTTCTAAATCCTTACATACAAAAAATTTCATACTGTACTGCTAACTTGACTGTGAAGTTAGCATAAAAGTCCTTTTCTCAGCAACGGTGATACTTAGAAATTTGCAGTTAGGCTCCAAATTTGCAGTTTAATTTGCAGTTCAAGAAAAATTAATGTCCAAATTTTTAAGTCCAACTTTGAAAAAAAATCGAATAAATTCATTTTTCTTTGTTAACGTCACTGTGAAGTTAGCAGTACATACCCTTTTCTCAGCAACTGAGCAACCTAGAAAATTGCAGTTAGGGTCCAAATTTGCAGTTTCTTATGCACTTCAAGAAAAAACTAAGTTCAAATTTGTATGTCCAAATTTGACAAAAAAAATCGAAAATTTTAATTTGCACTGTTAACAACAGTGTGAAGTTAGCAGTACTTACCCTTTTCTCAGCATCTGTGCTAGGTAGAAAATTGCAGTTAGGGTCCAAATTTGCAGTTTTTCATTTACTTCACGAAATAATGCAGTTCAAATTTTGAAGTCAAAATTTGGCATTAAAATCGAAAAATTCACTTTGCACTGTTAACGTCAGTGTGAAGTTAGCAGTACATATCCTTTTCTCAAGAACTGAGCCAGCTAGAAAATTGCAGTTACGAGTAAATGTCATCCAATTGTTACTTAATCACCTTTCGCTGGAGCATTAAAAAATCCTCAAAAATTTCTGACTTTTAAAATGTTTTTTTAATTCATCGCCATCGTAGCTATATTTCAGTGGAATTTGACACTTGATGGCCTGACAGATATGTGACGAGCTATATTTTGTCGCAAAAAGTGTATTTTAATCCAAATGTCACCCAATTGTTCTTTTTCTGGAGCAGTACAAAACTGTGAAAATGTTATTTTTATTTTGTTGAGGTTTTATAATCCATTCAAATTGTATTCTTTTTAAAATTGGATCAAATTGTATTCGACCAAAATTGGTACCGTATTAAATTGATTTCGTTAAATTCGAAAAAATTTAATTTAATCGAAATGAAAATTGAATTGGAACAGTATAAAAGAAAATGAATTCAGTGAAATAAAAATTATCGAAAAATCTATTGATGATCGAATCATTTTAGTGATCGATTCATGAACGATTCGATTATTTGAAATGAACGATTTACACACCTCTAGTAGGAATGGAGAGGACCTATAATTTTTCACAGAGTCCCAACGGCTTGATGAGAAGCAGTTATTCATGACAACAGATACTCATGGAAGATTTGTTAGTTCCTAGTTTGTTCTAAGGTGATAGCAGCTGGAAATCGAACCCTGACTTTCGGCATCACAGTCTAACACACTAATCAATATGCCGCAAGGCTTAGCAAAGTTCTTTCTAAGGAGCATTGTAATCCTTCGTTCTTGAAAAAGCGTGATGGATCTTGGACAGTTTCTCCGACGGAGTCCTTAGAACTGCTGATGACGACACACTTTCCGGGCTGCGAGAATAGCAACCCCGAAACGCATAGAACTTATAATTTACCTTTAGCTCGTGTAGAGCATATCAATACCGTTATAACTAAAGAAAGAATAGCCTGGGCTATTAATACTTTCTCCCCGTATAAATCTCCAGGCCGAGATGGAATTCTGCCAATCATGCTTCAGAAGCTACAAGATTTGGTAGTCCCACGGCTAGAGATGATTTTTAAAGGATGCCTCCTTCTCAACCATGTGCCAGAGTCTGGGAGACATGTAAAAGTGGTTTTTATTCCAAAAGTAGGCAAGCGAGGACACGAATCCGCGAAGGATTTTCGTCCAATTAGCCTAACCTCTTTTGTACTTAAAACTCTAGAGCGTATTCTAGACACACATATTAGAGACATACTTGTGGAATGTCCTCTAGTAAACTCTCAACATGCATATCTCAAAGGTAAGTCGACCGAGACGGCCCTTCATGAGGTAGTGCGTACAATTGAGAAAACCATCAACTTCAAAGAATATACCCTCGCTACATTCTTAGATGTAGAAGGGGCTTTCAACAATGTGCTAACCGAATCTATTCTTGAGGCACTCGTTGACTTTGGTGTAGAGGACTACATCAGAGAATGGATAATATCCATGCTCAAAGATAGAAAGATTCATGGCACGTTAGGTAATGCAAACTCGACAAAACACGTCAGGAGAGGAACACCCCAGGGCGGTGTTCTGTCACCACTTCTATGGCTTTTAGTCATGAACAAAATCCTCTTTAAACTGGAGAGATGTGGTGTGAAGGCGGTTGCGTATGCGGACGACTTGGTATTATTAGTGTCAGGGAAGTTTACTCCTGTGATAAGCGAAATCACAGAGATGGCTTTGAGAAAAGTTAGCAACTGGGCTACGAGTTGTGGTCTAGGAGTCAACCAGAGCAAAACTGAACTGATGCTTTTTACTACCAAAACTAAGATACAACCCTTCACTCCACCCCGATTTAACGGCCAAACACTCTCACTATCAACCAGTGCAAAATATCTAGGTGTCATCCTAGACCCTAAGTTAAACTGGAAATTAAACATCGAAGAACGGGTCAGGAAGGCCTGCATAGCTTTCTACGCATGTAGCAAAACCTTCGGTAAAAACTGGGGCCTTCAATCAAAGATGATCTTATGGACGTATACTGCAGTGGTACGGCCGATTCTAGCATATGGTTCGAATGTCTGGTGGCCCGCACTAAATAAGACATATAACATCGACAAACTAAAAAAGGTTCAAAGAACAGCTAGTGTTGGTACCACAGGGGCTCTTCGATCTTGCCCAACGGATGCCTTAAGCGTTTTTCTGCACCTTCTACCACTTGATCTACACATAAAATATCTAGTATCTTGCAGCGCCCTAAGACTTAAAGAATCAAATTCTTGGGTTGCTAAACCTTATGGTCACAGCAATATCACAAATTTGATTCCCGCTGATATACTTTCGACTCCCACTGACTACCGCGCTCCTACAATGAGCCTCAGTAAAGATTTTAAAGTCTTATTCCCATCCAGAGGGGACTGGGATGATGACGCCGTGACGAGAGACTTCGACACAACTATCTATACTGATGGCTCAAAGATGGATGGCGGTGTTGGCTCAGGAGTCTTCTCTGAGTCTCTCAACATCTCCAAGTCATTTCGGCTACCGAATTTCGCTAGTGTATTTCAAGCTGAAATACTGGCAATCAGGGAGGCTTGCAAGATGCTAAAAGCAGATCCAAACCAAAATCGGAATACAGCCATCCTTACAAACAGTCAGGCGGCTGTTAAAGCCATTGATTCGGCTACATCATCCTCTAAATTGGTCCAACAATGCCGAGATGAGCTCGCAAGTCTAAACATTAACCTCAAGGTCACTCTTATCTGGGTTCCTGGTCACAGTGGCATTGAGGGTAATGAACGGGCAGATGAACTAGCCAGGCAAGGATCAGCCCTTCACATCTCACTTGCGGAAAGAGTCTACATTCCCCTTGGAGTTGTGAAGGGCAATATATTGTCAATTTTCCTTAGGGAATCTAACCGTAGGTGGAGCAGTTTGACCAACTGCAAAATATCCAGAACGATCTGGCCCGCCTTAAATAAATCCCGAACAATTGATCTCATATGTAGACCCAGGCGGGACATAGCCAGGGTCGTAGCAACCTGCACTGGACACTGGCCAATTGGAGAACATGCGGCGAGGCTGGGTATTCCTTACAATACTCACTGTCGCAGTTGTGGAGACCAGCAAGAAAAGGAAACAGTCCTACATTTTCTCTGTAAATGTCCAGCTCTAGCCAGAATGAGAGCACAATCGTTTGGAATGGCTTTTTTTGACGACCTAAACGAACTTTCCGAAATGGAGATCAAAGACTTGATCTCTTTTCTTAACGCCACGAAATGGTTCTGAGACAGAAATCTGTTGCGTTCTGCATCATGTTCCCCCCCAGATCCAAAGTCCGCGAGTAATCGGAACCCGGGTTTCTGAGGAGCTTCATGATGCTCAATGGCAATGATGACCACATGATCTGATCGATCGCTTCGTTGCTACTCTACAACCTGCCGAGCTCGGCATAATGTGGCAAGCTCGGGCGAGATGCGATCCGATCGAGTGAGTGTCCTATGACCCCAACTCACAAGATACATTAACCATACTCCACAGCCGTCCTATTTCAAAGCAAGGAACGCTTTTATCTACTTTAATACACAGGTCAAACGAGTTATGGTATCAAAACGGCGCAATCCAGCGCTAATTGGGCAACAGCGAGTGTTACGCTCTTGCCACCATTTTTACCTACCTACCTATGCCACGAGGTATTTACAACTCTTATCATAATAACAATAATACAATATTATGACCACTTGGTGATCTCCACTTTTTTAAAGAGTTTTTTCCTCCAGAACTGACAGTTGAAGACCAGGTCATAAGATATTAGAAAAGGGTCGTCACATTAACAAGTAATATTAACAAACAAGTAATATCTTCTACCTCCGATTGTCATTTGGTGACGTTTGATATCTCACGTTGGGGTTAAATGACATCTCTGCTATAGCAGTTTGTGATACAATGACATCTGCTATATACAACCGGAATCTAGTGACATCTACTACAATTATCATACTGTGACCAACTGCTGTTGGCTTTTTCAGACTGTGATATCTCAGATATGATTTAGTGACATCATCTATCTCCGATTGTGATTCCTCGCGCTCCGATGTTTATTCGCTATGCTATCTAGTTATCCCAAAAATTTCGAGATAATTTGAGTTGTTGTTGGGTCAGCGGTCATCAGCTATTTTTTAACATGGGATTACAGAAACACAAAGCTTTCCGGATAACTGAGAATTATCATTGGAACGTGCCCATTGTGAAGTCTTCTTTCTCAGACTGGAATTATATAAAATTATATAAAAACCAGCTGACCCCGTGAACTTCCTTTTTTTCTAGAATTGATTTATATTTATTAATACTCCGTTCTAGAGACAAGCCTCTCTATTAAAAAAAATGAAACTCTTTCGCAATTAAATTAAATTCAATGCATTTTATTTACACGGAAAATGGTTTTCAGTTTTCACACATTTCAGTAAACTGCAATATTTGGTGATAACCAAAGTTATTTGTTTTATTGCTCACTGTGCGCAAACAAACAATGTATATACGCCACGTTCGATTTTTTGAAAAGCAATATAATTCCCGATTAAGGCCACACACACTTGCAAGTTGCAACGATTGGCCTTGCGTTTTTTTTTTTTTTTTTTTTTTTTTTTTTTTTTTTGACCGTGGGTAGGCGCAAAACCTGCATCAGGCTCTATGAGGACCGGAAAACGCGTGCTCATAGAAGTGTGAGATTCTTGCTACACTAAAACCACCTCCACTTCCCGATTGCAACTAAGTTGAAACTTATCTAGCAATTTATTTTTAACGAAGTTAAGTAACGTGTTGCAGGTAACTTTCCGGTGAAAGTTTCTGCTTATTCCGCGATTTTAAAGCGGTTTTGTGTTCACCGCACCAAGTCGGAAGGTTTTGTTCTTTGCAGACGGCGTACTAAATTCGACTCGTCAAGAATGTCAATAATCGTTGGATTAGCGTGATCTAATAGCCGATTTCTATGTTTTCGCGCGAAACTCTTAATTTCATCTCGAACCGTAGGAATCCCGAGATCCCTGTGAAGATCTTCGTTTCTTATATACCATGGCGCATTTACAAATGACCTAAGCAATTTATTTTCAAACGTTTGTAAGATATTTAAATTTGTATCGCAGGTACAACCCCAGAGTTGTATACCATAAGTCCAGACAGGTTTAAGTACCTGCCTGTATAAAATCAACTTATTATCAATACTAAGCTTGGAATATTTACCGAGTAGCCAGTTCATATCTCTTAATTTACTTTTTAATTCTTCGCATTTCTTTTTTACGTGCGGCTTCCATTTTAATTTCGCGTCTAGAGTCATTCCCAGATATTTTGCTTCATTCGCAAATGGTACACGACCGGTATTAAGAAAGACGGGCAATCTATTTATTTTTTTATACGTAAAGTCCACGTGGACTGACTTTTGTTCATTGAGCGCTATTCGCCATGTTTTTGTCCACTCATTAACATTATTAAGAGCATTTTGTAATTTAATCGTAGCTTCGTTAATCGTTTTGCCTACTGCTAGTATTGCAGTATCATCAGCAAACGTTGCTACGAAAGTGTCTTCTGTTTGAGGTATATCACGTGTAAATAGAAGGTACAGAACTGGACCTAAAACACTACCTTGTGGTACCCCAGCCACTATTTCTTTGAAATTAGAATATTCATTTCCGTGTCTTACACGAAAAAGTCTGTTTTCTAGATATTCGTTAAGAATTTTATAAAGTCCTTCAGGCAGAACTTGTCGTAATTTGAATTTGAGGCCTTCGTGCCACACCTTGTCAAACGCTTGCGACACATCCAAAAAGACCGTCGAACAGATTTTCTTTTCTTCAAGAGCTCTCTCAATTACGTCAGTTATTCTATGCACTTGATCAATTGTTGAATGCTTGCTTCTAAATCCAAACTGATGTTCAGGTATTAATCGTTTCTCTTCTATTATAGGCTGCAGGCGCAGGAGTAGTATTCTTTCAAAAACTTTCGATATTATTGGAAGAAGTGAAATCGGTCTATAAGAGTTTTTTTCATGAGATGGTTTGCCAGGTTTCAAAACCATTATGACTTCCGCAACTTTCCATTGGCTTGGAACATATTCTAGCCTAAGAGCGGCATTTATTATATAAAGGAGGTTAATTAATCCTTTATGAGGAAGCATTTTTAATATTTCCGCTGTTATTAAGTCATACCCCGGAGCCTTATTAGACTTTAGCTTCTTTATTTCTCTGTTTAATTCAGCGAGCGTAGCATTTCTGATTGTGTAGTTCTCACTAGAGCTAAAGCTCATATTAATATTTCCATTGAGTGCTTGTCCATCAGAAGGTTTAAATGTTTCTTCCAGGTAATCGGCGAATACCGCCGCTTTCTCTTTATCACTTTTAGCCCATTCGTATTGGCTTTTCTTAATCGGGGGCACTGGAAGCTTTGGTTTTTTCGTTGTTTTTATAGCTTTCCAAAGTGAGTAGTTGGATTCTTTCCCCGCTGTCAAGCTTACAAGGTAATTTTCAACTTCACGGTTTTTGAAATCTGATATCGCCGTTTTCAGCATATTACACAAGCGATTTAACTGAGCTTTGTGTTGAGGAGCACGGGTTCGCTGCCATTTCTTGCGTGCTTTTCTTTTCTCTTTCACTGAATCTTTTATATCTTGCGGATATTTTATATCTTTGCGGCGCGGCATTTCCCTTTGATAAGGTGTGTTATTCCATGCGGCCTTTTGTATCATATCAACAAAGGTATCTACTGCGTCTTCAAGCTCAAGAGGCGTTTGTAATGATACCCTTAATTCAACGTTGTCCTCGATATCTTTCTTAAATCCTTCCCAGTTGGTTTTACCGTTTGTTAACCTGGGTGGTTTTTCAATTTTGACAAGGCTTTCGCTCATAGTGAGTATGACTGCAGAATGATCAGAGAACAGATCATGGCCTTCTGAAATTTCAATACGGTTAGAGGGTATTCCTTTTACCATAAACAAATCGATTAAGTCAGGTATTTTTGACGGATCAGTTGGCCAGTAAGTTGGCTTTCCACTCGAATGAAAATCGCAATTATTTTCCATTCCTGCCTCATAAAGCATTCGACCCTTTTGAGATATGCATCTTGAAGCCCAAAAGGTGTGCTTCGCATTAAAGTCGCCACCAACAATTAAGTTTGGGCTTAGCGACTTTATCAATGTCGTAAATTCACTCTTATCGATTTTGCAACGCGGAGGGCAATATATCGAAGAGACATTGAGAAGAATGTTTTTAGTTCTAACTTGAACACTACTCAATTGCATCGATTCTACCTCTATTTTCAGACCTATTGAGTGTTCAATGCACTCTTTTATATATAACGATGATCCACCTCTTGCTTTATTGAAGGATGGACAGCGTGGTAGTCAAGAAACCCGTGGATTTTAAGATTTGATTCATTTTTGGCATGCGTTTCTGATATCAAGCATATGTCGATATCATTTTCCTGCATATACATCTCTAATTCTCCAAGTTTTTGCCATAATCCGTTGGCATTCCACGTAAGAATTTTAAACTTTTCCATCATAATTTTTTTGAGAGAGGTTTGGGTCGAAAATAATTTTCGAGCTTACTTAACCTATCAAAGATAAGTTTATTTGTGTCACATTGTTCCTCAAGTTTCGACAGAATTATTGAAAAGACTTTTGAAACGGGTCTGTTTCAGTGTCGTTGTTTGCGGGTATATTTTTGGCCGCTATTTGGGCATATGTTTCTGCATTTCCTTGCTTTGATTTATTCTCCGAAGGTATTGACACTGTTTTCTTTTCCTTACGGATACTAGTTTTGGAGCTTTACTAGATTTGGAAGTCTTGGAATTACGGTTTTCTATTTGCCCTTTGTGGGTTTCTTTGTGTTTTGGCAGATTTTGATCGCCGCTTTTGCAATTCTTTAGCTACTTCGCAGCCTCTATAGTTTGCCGGGTGATTTCCATTACAATTAATGCACGTCGTGGACTTTCACTTTTTCCGATGCAGTCCAACGGTTAAATGCTTTCCGGCGCATTTCACACACCTTGGCTCTTTTTTGCAATAAGTTTGGGTGTGATTGAATTCTTGACAGCGTTTACACTGAGGGACTAACCTTGTGCTCTTTCTTAGAGGTTCGATCTTAACTACGATGTTTAGAATTGTTTTGATTTTATAAATTTCATCTAGTTTTTCAGTCTTATCGAACGAAAGTATAAATAGTGGAAGACCACGTTGTACCACTTTTGTTTCACCCTCTTTTGTCTGTTTTTCTCTTTTGACGATGTTAATTGCATCTAATATTTTGAAGTTGCGCTCTTTTAGATCACTAATGATATCGTCTTTTGAACATGATGCGTGTAAGCCTCTCGCCACAACACGTAAGGGTCTTTCCGACTTATTTTCATAGGTATACCACTCTACTTTTTCTTCGTTTAGTTTTCGCGACAGAAGACGATAACTATCGGGGTCTTTCACACATACTTTCCATTTGTTGTTATTGAGCGAAATAACTTTGAAAGCCGATGCGTTTTTTTGATTTTTCATTGCGAATGTAAGTCAAACGCTCAAAATCAAACACCAAGTCAGTCGGAATCATCGCAATTCTTGGAATGAGAACATCACTGCCTTTGAACTTGCCTTTGACTAAAGTATGGCCTTGTTGTTTAAGAGTTTCTTCACCGTCAACCTAGTTCCATTGCCCATTTTTGGGTTGATTGAGATTGCGCAGCATTGTGAGAGTTACAATATGTGCGGAAGTAGACCAGGCACATCTAACGAATAAAAATATTCAAATGGACAGTTTGTTGCTTCATCGTTATTATTTGTGATGCGTTTAAACGATTTTAACAATGCATTTGTGATTGCGATTGATTCATCTGACATCCAGCCAATCATAGTGCAAAAATTGCGACCGATGTTTGAGAACACTTTGCTAAAAAGTTCTTCTCTCGATGTGAGTTCACAAAATTATTTGTATGTTTTATGACCTTTTTAACTAGATATGTTTAGTTGTTGGTTTATGGGCTATAGGTCAGTTTTTTTCAAATTAAATTAAACACAAAATGTTGTTTAAAAACGACGTTTCGTTCATGATTATGAACATCATCAGGTTTTTATTTCTATGCACACATTAAAGAAAACAATGGGTATTAGTATTAATTGCAAATTACAAAATTAAAAAAATATAAAAATTGATATTAGGGTTTAAAAATATTATAGATAAAATGGCTAACTTACATTGTGTTTTTATGTAATGAACATTTAAAGCGTACATATATAATGATTGACATAACTATACATTGATATTGCACTTATTTTACAGAGAGAAAACCACAACAATAAAAGGATGGATAATCGAAACACTACATATTATAAACACGACTAATACAATGAATAGGAAAACGGATCTTGACAATGTGAGTCCCCCACTACAAGTACCTGATCGAAAGAACCAAAGAAGAAAAGAAGTCCAGATCCCCTTAGCACCCGCTTACCCCATGGATGATAAATCAATCATTATTTTTAACGGTTTATGCTTTCTCCTTCTTCTCATTAGTCTTGTTCAAAATGTAAAGTATAGTATTGTGTGCAAGTAAAATGTATTTTTGTTTTTCTTCTTCTTTTTTCTAACTTAAGTGCAATATATATGTAATACGCAATATGAATGTTTAAAATAAGTGCAATATCAATGTATAGTTATGTCAATCATTATATATGTACGCTTTTAAATGTTCATTACATAAAAACACAATGTAAGTTAGCCATTTTATCTATAATATTTTTAACCCTAATATCAATTTTTATATTTTTTTAATTTTGTAATTTGCAATTAATACTAATACCCATTGTTTTCTTTAATGTGTGCATAGAAATAAAACTGATGATGTTCATAATCATGAACGAAACGTCGTTTTAAACAACATTTTGTTGTTTAATTAATTGAAAAAAACTGACCTATAGCCCATAAACCAACAACTAAACATATCTAGTTAAAAAGGTCATAAAACATACAAATATTATATTCGGAGGGCACGCCCGAAGAGTCACTACCATCTTAACTCATAATTTTACAAAAACAATTTTCCTACAACACCTTTGAGAAAATGTATTTTTATCAACACATTAGAGAAAATTATGGCATTCATCTTTGCAATAAAATGAAAAGCTATAGAACACTCAATACTACAAAACAAAACAACACAAAGCAAGAATTTTTTGCTTAGATGCAGAAAGCTAGGATTAATTCCAAACTTTATTGCGAACACAACAAAGACTATTGATAATATATTTAAAGATTCTGATATATTAACACAAAACACACTTAGCAAAACAAAATACAATTTTCATTGCCGCATGCTAAACCTCTGCATATCAACTAAATATAAAAGCATAACCCAAACAGAAATAAAATAATTAAAATCAAACACATTTTAGCATCGAGGTTGACAGAAGAGGAATACCAATATTTCTGTTCATATGAAAACACATACTCCGACAGTATGACCGAAAAACTTAGACTACTACATGACAAAAAACTTGCCTCTCTTAAGCAGAGGTTGAGAGAGAAATATAACATAATTTACAATGAGAAATGGTTTGTGAACAAAACCAGGGTTACCATCCCCGACGATATAAAATATCTTTTATCACTTGGCCCAAAATTTGCTCTTCCGAGCTCTATTAAAACCACTTCGAACATTTTGTTCAAAATAATTGCCGACGGAGAAGAATGTATCCAAACAATAGCGGATAATGAAGAACGCGAAACGTCTCGCGCAAAATTTGCGCATATTCTGGACACCAGCCTTAATAGCCACCAGTCCAACGATTTAAACAGATATTTACTATCTATTTTAAAAGAAACCAAGGAATTCCTCCACAAGAACAAAGAATTAATCGTCATTCCAGCCGATAAAGGCAACGTAACTGTTGCTATGTATAAAACCGACTATAGGTCAAAAATGAAACATATCATGGAGGATAGAACTACATACTGGCCAATCAGAACTGACCCAACCAATAAATTACAGACGATGAATAACAACTTTGTCAAGGACCTCCATGCTAAAAATATTTTAGATCAAGTAGAGAAACAAAGGATGATGATATATAATCCGGTGGCACCAAGAATTTACGGACTTCCAAAAATCCATAAAGAAGAAATGCCTTTAAGACCGATTTGCTCATCAACGAAAGTCCCATGTTACAATCTTTCGAGATATCTCATCACAATACTTAAGAATTTGACAGAAAACTCTCAATACAACGTAAAGGACTCACTTCACTTTAAATCGAAGCTTGATAACATCAAAATTGAAAAAGACGAAATTCTTGTGTCTTTTGACGTAGTTTCCCTCTTTACTAACATCCCCGTAAAACTTGCACTTGAACTTATACAGAAAAAATGGGATAATATAAAAGAACATACAAGAATTACACGACAAACATTTTTAGACCTCTTACGTTTTTGTGTAGTCGACAACAACTACCTGATATATGAAGACAAGATCTATCAACAGCGTAACGGTATGCCAATGGGTAATCCAGCTTCACCCATTATAGCTGACATCATACTGGAGGAGTTACTTGATGTTTCTCTAAGCAAGCTGGCCCAAAAACCAAAGATTTTGACAAAATATGTTGACGATATATTTGCCATAGTGAAAGATTCGGAAATAGACTCAACTTTGGCAGTGTTGAACAACTACCACAAAAATCTACAATTCACTTTGGAAAAAAAGAAAAATCGGAAACTACCATACCTGGACACTGTCGTTATTAGAGAAGAAGGTCGACTAAAAATGGATTGGTATCAAAAACCAACATCTTCTGGTAGAATAATAAATTTCAATTCTCACCATCCAAAACAAACCGTTTTCAACACTGCACAAAACCTAGTCAACAGAGTTCTAAATATTAGTGACAATGAATTTCATATTAAAAACAAACACACTATCAAAAACATACTTATATCTAACAGCTTTCCAACAAATATAATACATACCTTAATTAAAAATCACAAACCAATAATAATTTCTGCAGAAAGACCCGAACCTCTTCCCCTGAAATACAAATCGTTTACTTACGTTAAACACATAGCGGATAGATTTAAACAATCCGGCTTTATTGATAAGGAAAAATACAGCATTGCAATGAGTTCTACCAACAACCTAGGCCAGGTCTTCAGTAAATTAAAAACAAAGGTAGATGCTATGGAAGACTCAAACCTCATTTATAAAATAACATGCAATGGCAAAAAAGACGAAAAATGTGAACAGGTCTACGTGGGAACTACAAAACAAAAACTTAAAAATAGAATATCAGGACATAAATCAGATTTAAAATCAAATTCAGCACAAAAAACAGCGTTGGCAACCCACTGTATTACAAACAACCATAAACCTAATTTTGATGGAGCGAAAATAATACAGAGAGAAAACCACAACAATAAAAGGATGATAATCGAAACACTACATATTATAAACACGACTAATACAATGAATAGGAAAACGGATCTTGACAATGTGAGTCCCCACTACAAGTACCTGATCGAAAGAACAAAGAAGAAAAGAAGTTCCAGATCCCCTTAGCACCCGCTTACCCCATGGATGATAAATCAATCATTATTTTTAACGTTTATGCTTTCTCCTTCTTCTCATTAGTCTTGTTCAAAATGTAAAGTATAGTATTGTGTGCAAGTAAAATGTATTTTTGTTTTTCTTCTTCTTTTTTCTAACTTAAGTGCAATATATATGTAATACGCAATATGAATGTTTAAAATAAGTGCAATATCAATGTATAGTTATGTCAATCATTATATATGTACGCTTTAAATGTTCATTACATAAAAACACAATGTAAGTTAGCCATTTTATCTATAATATTTTTAACCCTAATATCAATTTTTATATTTTTTTAATTTTGTAATTTGCAATTAATACTAATACCCATTGTTTTCTTTAATGTGTGCATAGAAATAAAACCTGATGATGTTCATAATCATGAACGAAACGTCGTTTTAAACAACATTTTGTGTTAAATTTAATTTGAAAAAAACTGACCTATAGCCCATAAACCAACAACTAAACATAGTTCACAAAATTCGGTGGGTATGAAATCAGGCCAGTTGTAGTATCCAACAGAATTCGGCCATTTTCAATTTCTAACAGTCTTTTTTGAAAAATCATCGGCTAATGGATCATTCTGCAAAGCAACACGCATCTTCAGCAGCAGTTTCTTCACGTATTGCCAAGAAAATGACCAATTAATTTTATAATTTTTCCGTTTCGGGATGAACGGTTAATTTTACAGAAATCCCACCTTGAGTGCCATTGTGCAGTCATCACAGTTGATAATAAAGAAAGTGCAATAGCAGAGTTTCTGACAGTGTTCCATCTGAATATCTATCAAATGGCAATTTCAACCTAAAACGGCGAATGAACCGTCCAATCGCCTTCTATAATAACATGGCCACTATTCCAGGAGCAGGAGAAGCAACCGCAAGCACAATGTCGGATCTTGACCGTATGGAAGCCAAAATCAATTGGTTTGTAACACTTTAATCATTTGAAGAAAAAAAAAAACGGTTGGAACGATCAATTTGAAAATTTACAGGAATATTGAGTGAGTGCATTACATTAACATTAATTCAAATTAAGAAAGCTTAACTGGCGCCCAACAAAACTCCCTAAATGGGTGATGCTCAGCTAACTGAAACTTTTTTATCCTTAGGTGATTTTAGGTATTTACCAAGCATATTTTCTTCACTTTTTACATTTGTATTAGCAAGTAGATCATGAGTTCGATATATGGCAAGTTTAATTCCAAAAAAACTCAATATAGTGTATGTATTTAAAAACACAATTTTGTACCCCAAATGGCACTACCGTGGCATGCCCCCGCCTTGAAGTTACCAACTATATATTTACGGAATTTTTCATCTGTGAATTCAAAATCTTTCCCCGAGTTTTGAAAAACACAAACCAATTAATTTAAAATTTGACAGCAGTTTGGCGTCAAAAAATGGCCTCTACCATGATATTCGTTATTTTGAATATCATAACTTTCATTTATAGATCGAACCATTTTTTAATAGTGTTGTTTAAATTTATTTCAAATTTCCTCGGAAAACATTTTAACTGTAACAGATTTCTTGCAACATGGATTTTAGTATGAAAATGTCACTACTGTGGCAAGTGAAAACGAGTCACTCTCTTGGTATTTCATCATTTTTAAATGTAAAATATTTGGTAAAAAAATTGTGCCCTTGTAGTGCGAGCACTTTCAGCATTAACTTAAGTTAGTATAACAATCATTAGGTATGGTATCAAAAAAGTTTAACAGCCCTATTATTGACACGATTCAAAACTAGTTTTAATGTAAAACTAGTTCTATAGGGGTTTTGAGTTTCAGTTTTTGAACACATTGGTATTATTCAAACAAAAATTGGCATCTTAAACTTGAAATCAGAGTTTAAGATGTCAATTTTTGTTTGAATAATGCCAATATGATCAAAACCTGCAACTCGAAACCCCGTATAGAACTAGTTTTTACATTAAAACTAGTTTTGAATCGTGTCAATAATAGGGCTGTAAAGAAATTTAAAAATTTGTTCGTAGATTTTGTACTCCCAAAAGTATGCATTGAAATTTAAAACTAAATTATTAATTTCAAAATAGCTTCTTATGGTCTTTTATAACTACAAATTGGCGTTTCGTCCAGCCTAGTCCTGCTCAAGGAAATATCTTGAAGAATGGAAGATTCTTAATGACCAGCAGTACGGCTTCCGTAGCAATAGGTTCACTGGTGTTCTGACGGTATATCTCAACCAGTAGTGGAACAAATCTTTACATCCTTTTAGAGAAAGTAAGATTATTTCGCTTGATATTTTCAAAAGCGTCTGATAGAGTTTGGTATTAAGCTCTCTTATCGAAAATGCGTGGTATAATATGGTATCGATGAATCTATTCATAGTCCGATTAGAAATTATCTTTCGGACGGTTCAATACAATTAATATAGATTAGATTAGATAGATTATAAAGATTTTATTTCAGGATAAAATCTGTATATATACAATTCATGATAAAAAAATAAATCTTAATGTGACATAACATTTATTTTGTTGTCTGTCAGATTGGCATAGAAATAAACAATATTATTTTTAACTAAATAAACATCAAAAAATTATTCAATAATTATTACATAGTTTTGTTTTCGAGGTTTAATATTTACAAAAATAGATTAACATTATGTAGTTAGATACTAAAATAAGTAGATATTATTTACAAAAAGAAAAAAAAAAAAATTATTATTTTGCATTTAAAACTTTTTTAAAAATTTTGATTATATATTTACAAGAATTCGTTAACTATCAGTTTCCTATATTTAAGACAAGTTGCTAAAAAATTGTATAGGGAAGGGAAGTTTTTTCCATTTAACTGATCATATACCTCCTCAATAGAAAGCGTCTCATTTCCAAAACATTTTCAATCTCGTTTTTTTATAAATTGGACATCTGCCTATAAGGTGATAAGTATTCTCCACTTCATCCAGATTACAAACTGTACGATATACCAACTGTATTTTTCTTAAAAGCTCTTGCATTGATATCTAAAAGACCACATCTGGCTTTAAAAATTAAGCTTGCCAGGTTGTGGGCTGTTATCATCAGTGAAGTAAGGCGTTATATCATAATTCAACTGTGGGTAAATATCATGAAAATTGTGATCTTCTGGCCATCAGCAACGTGATTTTCATGCTCGTGGGCTTCCAAAGCTAACAAAATACCTGCATGAAGATTCCTAAAAGAGGAAGTGGTGAGGTCGATATACAATATTGAGTTTTTGACACAAGTCAACCCAGTCTAGTACCCAAAAAGTTTTTTGAGATATTGTCTCCATAGCAAGTTTTTCTTGGTAATCTTCTCTCAGGATACTCTAGTACTTTATTGATATATTCAAAGTGTAGGTGAAGTGATCGGAGATACTGAGATCTCATGCCAGTTTCTATCAGTAACATGTAGTTTGGGGTATTGTTAGGAAGATTCAACATCTTTTTCATAAAAAATCTATAAAGTTTTTTCAACTTGATCAAAGCCTTTTGATCCCCATACTTGAGAACCGTAGAGCATTATTGACCTCGCAGCTGCATCAAATATTTTAAGTTTATTAGAGAAGTTGATATTAGGATGGTGAATATACTTTTGACCACGTTGAGTTGATACAACATTTCGAAATCGAGAGCTTTAAATCAAGAGGTGTTTATTAAACGAGAGGTTGTAATTTAGTGTAAGTCCTAAGTATTTATAGTCATTAACGAGCCTGAATCTGTTCAGAACCATATTTCCAGCTAAGTGAATTTGATAATCTAGGACCAACTCTAAACACAACAACTTTTGATTTATTAAGGTTAACTTTTTAAACCCCATAAAATGCAATAGCTATATAAGGAGTCAATCATTGATTGAAGTACAGTCGGGGAATCGGACAAAATAACAAGGTCGTCTGCATAGAGTAAAACTTTTACAACAGAATCTGCAAAACTGACACCTCCCGGCAAATATGAATGTAAATCATTTACATATAAGCTGAATAAGATTGGACTCAGTAAACATCCTTGTTTTTACACCAACGTTAACATTAAAGGGGTTCGAAAGAGAAATCCCATCCCAAACCTGACAAGTTGTATTGTTGTAGAGGAGTTGTAATGTTTCTACTATCTTAGTTGGCAGCCCCAGAGATGATAGTTTGAAGAAGAGCGAATTACGTGGTATAAAGATCAAAAGCACATGAAAAATCAACAAAAAAGGCGAATGTTTTTTTCTTCTTAATTCGGTTCAAGTGAATGATGCTCGGTTAAATTAAATATGCTGTCAATAGTGGAGTAACCAGCACGAAAACCTGATTGAAACTCACAAAGAATTATCATTGTCTTCAATCCAACCATTTAATCTGTTAAGAATCAGGCCTGTAAAAATTTTATAAAGCGTATCCAATAGAGAAAGACCTCTGTAGTTTTCACAATGATTTGGGGTCACCTTTCTTAAATAGAGGTATAACAATAGAACTACGAAATGAGTCTGGTACCTGTCCGGTGAGATAAATTTTTGTTGAGCAGGATGAGGACTTCTTCAAGGAAACACTCCGGTGCATTTTTGTAAAACTCATAACTTATTCTATCCTTACCAGGGGCTTTTTTAGGTTTTGATTTTTGTAATACATATAAAAGTTCCCACATTTCAAAGGGACGGTCGAAAAAAGTGTCAGTAACCATCGGCAAAGCCCAGAGGATGTTTTGCTCACATTCAGGTTCTAACAAAAGGGACTTAAAATGATTATAAAAGTCATGTATCTGAAGAGTGCTTCTATGTTTATAGGGAGCGGCCTTAAGACACTTCGATAATCTCCACCACTCACTAGAAATTCCTAACACTATTTAATTTTCTAATATTTTCATGACTTTTCTTTAACTTTTTATTTTTACAAATTTGAATGTATTGGGATCTACAGTGAATGTATCGCTTTCTATACAGACTCAAATTGTTCTTACGAAAGAGGCGAAGCATTTTTAACATTTTATTTCTGGCACGTAAACACTGGAAATCAAACCACTTCTGTTTTGGAATAAATTTTTTCCTCCTAACACCGGTATCCGCAGCTAACTTTATTTTATTTATAAGTGTATTTACTTTTTTCATCAATTGAAACATTTGAATGGATGTATGCATAATTGGATAAACTCGTTAAAGTGTTAAAATACTTTGAGGCCATGTTCGAAAACCAGTTTAACTTTTTTCCTAACGCTAAGGGGCCTACTACGACGATATTAGGTACAGGAGGAGAGAAACACAAGTTCAAAGGCATATGGTCTGAATATGGTTTGCCGCGAACCGAGAAGTTATTAATTAGTTCTAGAAAATTAAACGAACACACGCAGTAGTCAATAATTGAATTGCCCATTGCACCGCAAAACGTAAACTCCCCCAATTCATCACCACTTATTCTACCGTTTACAATAACACCGCCTATATTTTCAAACAATTCCAAACATTTTTTGCCTTTAGCATCAACTATTTTGTCCTTAGATTTCCTCTCTTGTGATATAAAGGGTAAACCTTCAATTAAATGCCTATCAATTATTTGACCATCACCCGTACGAGCATTCAAGTCACCAATGATGCAAAAAGATTCAAACCTCATATCATATAAAAATTTTTCGAACTTTTCAAAATCACCCATCCACTTAGTACAATTCAAATATCGTGGTATAAAATGGAGATTCATATCACCAAACTTAGCAGAAAGCGTTACGTTATCAGAGAAAACATTGAAACTAAGACTATATTTGTTTTGTATAGACTTTTTAAAACCGAACAAGGAGCCTCCGCTTGCGCGGCCAGCTCTATGGAATTTAACAGCATCTTCCCAATACAATATATAACTATCAAAGAAATTAACAAACTCTAATTTATTTTCACTTAATACATTTGTCTCGAACAAGAAGAATATATCAAAATTATTTATATAAGTAAAGAAATTACAAAAACTAAGCTTACTTTTCAGATTCGCTACATTATAAGCTACCAATTGACAGACTTCTCGTTGCTAATGTTGATTCCCATCATGTGAAGAGGACGTCGCTGCTTTTGAGTCTTTAGACGGAGGGTGGTTGCTTTCCTTTACGATGATGTTGCATACAAAATTATTTGCTTTCAAAAGATCTCGTAAGAACTCAGCATCTTTATTTCGTTTGGCCTCGTAGCTTCCATTTCTCCAGCTGAATAATCTGTCATTTATGTGGATAGACGTCTCACCATATCGAACTTTAATTTGTTTGTCCAAATCGGTGACAGTTTTACCCAGCTGACGAAGGTTATATCGTATCTGACGTTCATCTGCGGTGTAATCTTTCTGGATATATATCGCAGAGCCATCCAGTTTTTTCTTAGCAGAGATAATTTTGTTGACTTGTAGGAGAGATTCCAGTGTAAATAGGAAAGATGTGCCGCTTCTTGTTTTTATTTGCCGACACTCAACAATGTTGACGATTGTTTTAAGTACTCCAGAGCATATGTCATTGAATTCGTTGATTGCTAGTCTTGAATTTGTACTTTGCAACCCACTGACAATAACATTCGATCGTCGTGACATTCTATCGACTTGTTCCAGCTTTTTATTCATTGACTCAAGGTCCTCTTTGAGCCGTATGTTCTCGTTCCGAAGTTGTTCGATTTCCAAGTGAAGAGGAGCAAGATCATCCTTTTTTGCGACGTCTTCCAACTTTCTGTCAAGAATATTCTCTAATTTTTGTTCAAAAATATTCCAACAAAAACACATCACGTTGGTTAGAGGCAGTAGAAGTGGAAGGAGGTACAACAGCAGCGGCAGAAGCAGCAGCAACAACAACAGTGGGATTTGGAACATTTGCGGCAGGGTTGGTGGTTTGCAAAACAGCATCAGCAGGCAGATGAGGTGGAATGTTTGTGCCCGTTTTTTTTTTGTTCTCGAACATTTTTTGTATTTTTGAGGATGATTTTTTATCAGTATTAGATAAAAATTGTTCTGGTGAGGTTAAATGCAAAGCTCTTTTATTACCAGGTGTACCCATAAATTTGCAGGTTATGTTTGGCAGTCGTATTAGAAATACAAAAAACTGTTCTTGAGCAATTATTCTATAGATAAATTGACTTGATCGAATAAATAGTCAACTATAAAATAATAATCAGAATTAAATCAAAAATTTATTGTATTTAAAATTTTTTTTTATAAAAAAAAAAAAATTTGGCGGACGAAAAAAAAATTGATGTTTGACGTTTCGTGTCAGTGCTGCCAATACAATTAATATTGGATGGTTACAAGTCGCTGATATTCATAAATTAAATGCTGGTTTGCCCCAGGGCTCCGTTTTGTCTCCAACTCTCTTCATTATTTTCATAAATGATCTTTTGTCTGAAACTTCCAATTCATTAAATTGTTTTGAGGACGACTGTATCTTCAGCTTTTCATATGCGTTTCAAGATTCACTTCCTTGTCCTCTTGAATGTGGAACTTGAATGGCAGCGTATGATAAGCTCATTAAATTCTAATCTCGACAGCATTGTCCAATGGGGAATAAAAACCCGCACAGCATTTAATGCTTCAAAAACTCAATGCTGTCTTCTGTCCACCTTTAGGTCTTGTTGGGTCTTTAGGACGTATATGCAGAAAAATGATATCGACATAATATGTTTGATATCAGAAACGCATTTCAAAAATGAATCAAATCTAAAATCCACGGGTTTCTTGACTACCACGCTGTTCATCCTTCAAATACAGCGGTGGATCATCGTTATATATAAAAGAGTGCATTGAACACTCAATAGGCCTGAAAATAGAGGTAGAATCGATGCAATTGAGTAGTGTTCAGGTTAGAACTAAAAACATTCTTCTCAATATCTCTTCGATATATTGCCCTCCACGTTGCAAAATCGATAAGAGTGAGTTTACGACATTGATAAAGTCGCTAAGCCCAAACTTAATTGTTGGTGGCGAATTTAATTCAAAGCACACCTTTTGGGCGTCAAGATGCATATCTCAAAAGGGTCGAATGCTATATGAGGCAGGAATGGAAAATAATTGCGATTTTCATTCGACCGGAAAGCCAACTTACTGGCCAACTGATCCGTCAAAAATACCTGACTTAATCGATTTGTTTATGGTAAAAGGAATACCCTCTAACCGTATTGAAATCTCAGAAGGCCATGATCTCTTCTCAGATCATTCTGCAGTCATACTCACTATGAGCGAAAGCCTTGTCAAAATTGAAAAACCATCCAGGTTAACAAACGGTAAAACCAACTGGGAAGGATTTAAGAAAGATATCGAGATATCGAGATATCGGGACAACGTTGAATTAAGGGTATCATTACAAACGCCTCTTGAGCTTGAAGATGCAGTAGATACCTTTGTTGATATAATACAAAAAGCAGCGTGGAATAACACACCTTATCAAAGGGTTACGCCGCGCTATAAAGATATAAAATATCCGCAGGAAATAAAAGACTTAATAAAAGATAAACGAAAAGCACCTTGGAAATGGCAGCGAACCCGTGCTCCTCAACACAAAGCTCATTTAAATCGCTTGTGTAATATGCTAAAAACAGCGATATCAGATTTCAAAAACCGTGAAGTTGAAAACTACCTTGAAAGCTTGTCAGTTGGGAAAGAATCCAACTACTCACTTTGGAAAGCTATAAAAACAACGAAAAAACCAAAGCTTCCAGTGCCCCCGATTAAGAAAAGCCAAAACGAATGGGCTAAAAGTGACAAAGAGAAAGCGGTGGTATTCGCCGATTACCTGGAAGAAACATTTAAACCTTCCGATGGGCAAGCACTCAATGAAAATATTAATATGAGTTTTAGCTCAAGTGAGAATTACAGAACCAGAAATGCTACGCTTGCTGAATTGAAAAGAGAAATAAAGAAGCTAAAGTCTAATAAAGCTCCGGGGTATGACTTAATAACAGCGGAAATATTAAAAATGCTTCCTAATAAAGGATTAATTAACCTCCTTTATATAATAAATGCCGCTCTAAGGCTAGAATATGTTCCAAGCCAATGGAAAGTTGCGGAAGTCATAATGGTTTTGAAACCTGGCAAACCATCTCACGAAAAGAATTCTTACAGACCGATTTCGCTTCTTCCAATAATATCGAAAGTTTTTGAAAGAATACTACTCCTGCGCCTTCAGCCTATAATAGAAGAGAAACGATTAATACCTGAACATCAGTTCGGATTTAGAAGCAGGCATTCAACAATTGATCAAGTGCATAGAATAACTGACGTAATTGAGAGAGCTCTTGAAGAAAAGAAAATTTGTTCAACGGTCTTTTTGGATGTGTCGCAAGCGTTTGACAAGGTGTGGCACGTAGGCCTCAAATTCAAATTACGACAAGTTCTGCCTGAAGGACTTTATAAAATTCTTAACGAATATCTAGAAAACAGACTTTTTCGTGTAAGACACGGAAATTAATATTCTAATTTCAAAGAAATAGTGGCTGGGGTACCACAAGGTAGTGTTTTAGGTCCAGTTCTGTACCTTCTATTTACACGTGATATACCTACCTCAAACAGAAGACACTATCCTAGCAACGTTTGCTGATGATACTGCAATACTAGCAGTAGGCAAAACGATTAACGAAGCTACGATTAAATTACAAAATGCTCTTAATAATGTTAATGAGTGGACAAAAACATGGCGAATAGCGCTCAATGAACAAAAGTTAGTCCACGTGAACATAACATATAAAAAAATAAATAGATTGCCCGTCTTTCTTAATACCGGTCGTGTACCATTTGCGAATGAAGCAAAATATCTGGGAATGACTCTAGACGCGAAATTAAAATGGAAGCCGCACGTAAAAAAGAAATGCGAAGAATTAAAAAGTAAATTAAGAGATGTGAATTGGCTACTCGGTAAATATTCTAAGCTTTTAGTATTGATATTAAGTTGATTTTATACAGGCAGGTACTTAAACATGTCTGGACTTACGGTATACAACTCTGGGGTTGTACCTGCGATACAAATTTAAATAACATACAAACGTTTGAAAATAA
Organism: Dasysyrphus tricinctus; assembly: GCA_963921185.1. Lineage (NCBI taxonomy): Eukaryota > Metazoa > Arthropoda > Insecta > Diptera > Syrphidae > Dasysyrphus > Dasysyrphus tricinctus. The sequence continues at coordinate 42,408,327 of OY992531.1, read as the reverse complement.
ATTTCTAAGGTCATTTGTAAATGCACCATGGTATATAAGAAACGAAGATCTTCACAGGGATCTCGGGATTCCAACGGTTCGAGACGAAATAAAGAGTTTCGCGCGAAAACATAGAAATCGGCTATTAGATCACGCTAATCCAACGATTATTGACATTCTTGACGAGTCGAATTTAGTACGCCGTCTGCAAAGAACAAAACCTTCCGACTTGGTGCGATGAACGGAAAACCGCTTTAAAATCGCGGAATAAGCAGGAACTTTTACCGGAAAGTTACCTGCAACACGTTACTTAACTTCGTTAAAAATAAATTGCTAGATAAGTTTCAACTTAGTTGCAATCGGGAAGTGGAGGTGGTTTTAGTGTAGTAAGAATCTCACACTTCTATGAGCACCCGTTTTCTGGTTCTCGTAGAGCGTAGAGCCTGATGCAGGTTTTGCACCTACCCACGGAAAAAAAAACCTTTAAGTCTAGGTTTTCTTCGAAGATGCAAGAAAGAGTAGATATTCTTTTCTTAGTTGCACTACCCGAATGTGGAATGCTTATCCTGACTCTGTATTTCCCATCCATTTTGATATCCAGAACTACAAAATCAATGGGCATCGGTATCTCCTCTTGAGTCCTTCCCTATTTGCCTAATTCTTGCACTTTGTTTAATCGTTTAATGGGTATTCACAGCCCCTTAAAAGCGCGCTCTTTATAAAAAAAAAGACCCAGCAAATAATACCTATTGCTTCCGTAAAAAACATTGTTGAGCAAATGTTTTCTTTACGAGAACGTTAACTTATTATTATTATAAGAACTTTTACAGCATTGACATTATGAACATTCCATGGGACTAAATTATATCACTTGTAATGCTTCCAATCAATAAGAAAACACGTTTCAATAGATACTTCAATTTTACATCCTTTCGTAGGATGAATATCTCAAAACAGAAAGTAAAAGAGTTTTTTTTTAAACAAGTTCTTGTCATAAAATCACGATATGAACAGAGACAATACAATATTGTGTCCTTACGAAAGAAAAGAATATTCTAAATATTGCCAAACTCCAATACCATAAAATAAAATATTAAGACAGAAGAAATATTGTAAAATCATTCAACTTCAATTGAGCTTAAAAAATTGATGGAAGGAGATGATAAGGAGTCCGGACAGGGCGTTAAAGAAAAATGAGAAATGCAAATATAAACAAACAATTTCGATTTAAGAATCTTTTTTTGCAAAAAAAAAACTGAACCAATTTACAACGGAAGTGCTCTTCTTTGGTCTTTAAACTTCCTAAAGCCTTCTTGTTTGTAAGAAATTTCCCGTTCAAGTTTGTTTTTTTTTTGTTTTGCAAAAACATTAAGTCGTAAGGCAGTCGCTAAATTTTCTTACGAATCTCTTATGCCATCGAAATAAAGTGAGAATAAAAAAAAAAGGACTTCAAAAGAGGAAATAAAAAATTTACATAAAAATTCAACAACTTTGTTGGGGGAAAAAACCCCATTATAATACCCACCAGCTTTAATGAAAATAAAAATAAAAACAAATTAACTTATGCTCTTCGAATCATAATTAACAAGGAAATTGGGCATTTATAATATTCAATGATAGGGTTTTCTTGAATTGAACCTTTAAAGTAAGCAAAGTTCTTGGAAATATTTCTGTACTCTATCTTCTTAGGGGTTAACTACTAAGATCACAAAATAGTTCAAAATTTCAAGCTGAAATAATTCGATTTATAAAATAGAAGGCTAAAAAGAGGGGAAAGCGTTTGGATGGGGAATACCCTAATTTAATTTCTGTGATTTTGATTTTGAGCAATGTCCCCACGTAAACTCTCAATATGCATAAATCTCAAAGGTAAGTCCATGGAGACGGCCCTTCATGAGGTAGTGCGTACAATTGAGAAAACCATATCAACTCCAAAGAATATACCCTCGCTACCCTTTCCTAGGTGTAGAAGGGGCCTTCAATAACGTGCTAACCGAATCTATTCTTGAGGTACTTGTTGACTTTGGGGTAGAGGACTACATCAGGGAATGGATAATATCCATGCTCTACGAAAGAAGGATTCATGGCACCTTAGGTAATGCACACTTGACTAAACACGTCAGAGAGGAACATCCCAGGGTGGTGTTCTGTCACCACTTCTATGGCTTTTAGTCATGAACAAATAAAAATAAATTAAAATAAATTGGGGGGCGCAACAGTTCATGGAGAACCAGGGCCTAGTGACTTACAACTCACAACCATTCCTGTGTGCGTGTTTGTTGGCAGGAATGGAGGGGACCTACAGCTTTTTGCCGAGTCCGAACGGCTAAATGAGCAGCACTTTTTCATGACAAGTATACTCTTGGAGGATTTGTCAGTTCCTCGCAAGAGGCAGTACCTCGAATAAAACATTTCTGTTTTTAGGTGGCACGGCTGGGAATCGAACCCACACCTTCGGCATGACAGTCCTACGCACTAACCATCAAGCCACGAGGTCATGAACAAAATCCTTGTTAAACTAGAGAGATGTGGTGTGAAGGCGGATGCGTATGCGGACGACTTGGTAATATTAATGTCAGGAAAGTTCACTCCTGTGATAAGTGAAATTTCAGAGATAGCTTAGAGAAAAGTAAGCAGCTGGGCTGTGAGCTGTGGTCTAGGAGTCAACCAGAGCATACGGAACTGATGCTTTTTACTACCAAGAATAAGATACAACCCTTCACTCCACCCCAACTTAAAGACCAACTACTCTCACTATCAACCGTCAGCGCAAAATATTTAGGTGTGATTCTGGAAGCTAAGTTAAATTGGAAAAAAAATATCGAAGAACGGGTCAAGAAGACCTGCATAGCCTTATTCACCTTGCCTGTAGTAAAACTTTTGGTAAAAAGTGGGACCTTCAATGAAGGATATCAAGATATCCTGCAGTGCTTTAAGACTCAATGAATCAAATTGTTGGGTTGCTAAGCCTTATGGCCACAAAAATATGACAAATTTGATTCCCACTGAAATTTTTTCGACTCCTACTGACTACTGCACTCCTACAATGAGCCTCAATAAAGATTTTAAAGTTCTATTCCCATCCAGAGAGGACTGGGATGATGACGCCGTGATGAGAGACTTCGACACAACTATCTGTACTGATGGCTCAAAGATAGAGTGTGGTGTTGGTTCAGGAACCTTTTCTGAGTCTCTTAACATTTCTAGGTCCTTTCGGCTACCTAATTCTGCTAGTGTATTTCAAGCAGAATTACTGGCGATTAGGGAGGCATGCAAGATATTTAAACTAGACTCAAACCAAATTCGTAATGCAGCTATCCTTACTGACAGTCAGGCAGCTGTTAAAGCCATTGATTCGGCTACATCATCCTCTAAATTAGTCCAGTAATGCCAAGATGAGCTCGCAAGCCTAAATATTAACCTCAAGATTACCCTTATCTTGGTTCTTGGCCACAGTGACATTGAGGGAAATGAACGGGCAGATGAACTAGCCAGGCAAGGATCAGCTCTTTAAATCTCACTCGTGGAAAGAGTCAACATTCCCCTTGGAGTTGTGAAGGGCAATATATTATCAATCTTCCTTCGTGACACCAATCGTAGGTGGAGCAGCTTAACCAATTGCAAAATATCCAGAAATATCTGGCCCGCCTTTATTAAATCCCGAAAAATTTACCTGATATGTAGACCCAGGCGAGATATAGCCAGGGTCGTTGCAACCTATATTGGACACTGGCCAGTAGGTGAACATGCAGCGAGGCTGGGTATTCCTTACAATACTCACTGACGTAGCTGTGGAGACCAGCAAGAAAAGGAAACAGTCCTTCATTTTCTTTGTAAATGTCCTGTTCTATGTAGCCAGAATGAGAGCACAATCGTTTGGAGTTGCATTTTTTGACGACCTTAACGAACTTTCCGAAACGCGAAAAAATGGATCTAAAACAAAAATCGGTTGATTCTGCACCATATTCCCCTTCAGACCCCACAGACCGTGAGCAGTCGGAACATGAGCCTCTGCTGGGTTTAATGAAGCTCAATGACAACGATAACCATATGGCTGGATCGTTCGCGCTTTGGTGCCAATCTGGTATCTGCCGAGCTTGGCATATCGTAGGTTACCTCGGGTGAGTTGCGGTCCAATCGAGTGAGTGTCTTATACCCAGCCTCCTGTCTTTTGTGCTCACATTATGCCACTATACCCCAAACCCGTTCTTATTAAAACCAGGGAACATATCTGGTCTGATGAAGGACGCTGATCTTCACTGAAAGCCTCCGTTTTGCGGAGTGAGCAGACGGAGGCCCAGGAAGAAATCCCGCATCCAATCATGTGCCAGGAAAACCCCCTAAGGAATCATTTGAACAAACCAAGAAACCACCTTCCCGAGTCCCCCTGTTGTCAACTTCTAAGCATTGAAGAAGATGATCCTCAAAGGACGTCTACAAATCCTCACTTTAGTCATCCACAGGTCAAACGAGTTATGGTATCAAAACGGTGCAATTCAGGGCTAATTGGGCACCGAGCGAGTATGACGCCCGTGCCACCTTACCTAAATACCTTGATTTTGAGGAACAATAATACGCAAAGTCCAACCTATTTCAATTTCTTTGTGATGTCAAAGCCTAGTTTGGTAGTACTCTTCCCCTTTTAGAATAAATTGAAAACTGAGTTCAGTCTTTAAAACAAGATGGTAGAAGCCCTACAAAGAGTTACTAGTTGGAAGCTTGGTTGGGTTTAAGCTTTCTTTAGAGCATTCTAATGATGATGATGTCGGTGAATTAAACGACTGAATTTGCAGGATTCGGTTCCGATTAACAATCTGAAATATCCAAAGAATTATAAAAGGGCACTATGCCCAACACAAAATTGTATAGTTTTAGAATGATATTTTTATTGAACTTCTACTTCGAGAGCTCATTCTCCGTTGCGAGGCTTTGAGCCCTCTCCTGGAGATAATCAAAAAGATCCTTGAGTTTTGGTACTGTCCTTGCTGTATAAAACATGTTCCAAGCTTCCTTGGTTGTAGGGTGTAGCTTCAATGCTACCAGCGTAACCAATAAAGTATTCCAGCTGTCCACTGGGAAGTCCATCTCCCTCAATGCTTGCAAGGATTCCTGTACTGTATCTACAATGTGCAAGATCGATGTAGATGAATCTTCAGTAGCCATCTCCATGTTAAGGATCCGATACACATGAGTCTCTGATAATAGCTTGCGATTATCGAAACTATCATTGGAGGCAGCAGTCGCTGCAGTATTTGTCTCGACTACTGGGTTGCTAGACGTATTTAGATTTGCCAGAAATCGTCCCAGAACTATCGATGCCTCCTTATAGATGAGCTCCATCTCAGCCAGTAGCGCGTCATAAGATTCCACATCAAAGTCCCCTACATGTGGAATGGTGTTTTCATGCGCCTCCAGGAACTTGTGATACTGTACGTCAATGGCGCACTGTTCCTGGGACACCTGGTTTGCATCCCACTCAGACATATCGATCTTGGTGATACGTTCATGGATCGTCTTGAGGGCAGCGCATGCTGCCGATCGTTGTTCTAAGTCTGACATCATTTCACAGGGGGAAAGATATAGCAATAAGGGCTACCAAATTATTAACACGGATTGGGAAGCACACTTTGAGCTCAACGGGAGCTAAATACAAAAGCACTTATATAGGGTCAAATAAACGATTATAAATGATGTCACAGTTGAGAACCAAAAAAAAAAACAAAACAACTAGAACCGTGATCAGCACAAAAAATCAAAATTAATAATCACTTTTTCAAGGGAGGCACCAATAATGTTGGGGACTTATTCGTCTGAGTTTGCAGAGATCGGTGCAGATTTACATTTTGAAATATCCAGAGAAAAAGTACACTAACACAAAATAGCCAGTTTTAGAATGGAATTTGTTGAACTTCTAATTCGAGAGCGAATATGGTTGTTGTTGGTTAACGCGGACTGAAAGACTACTGACTACTGATACTGAACAAGTCAGTCGCCAAGCCACCACCAGTGAACAGTGCTATGGCCATAATAAATGCAGCGTCACCAAAACACCCACAAGTTCCTCGTCTTCAGTATTTGGTACCAGGCCCAGAGACCTAAGATATACCCATCGACTAACACAAGGAACAATGTGCCGACACCAGCAACAATGATCACGGTTCGTGGGAGCGACATCCAAATCAACTTTTTGTTTATTTTCTTCCAAGAACTGCCTTGCTAGAGTTCCAATGCTGCCGTATTTTTATCATATAAATAAAGGGCAACTATGACCCATTGGTGATGCGAAGTGTCTGGTGTCCATAATACAGTCGATGAGTGGGCGGCCGGCACGCACGCAAAGAGTTGGATTCATGGTACCCATGGAAGACTATGCATGTAGCTATATATCTCGTTATATCCAACAGCAACAGCCATACCCATGGTGAGCTGTGTGTCTGCTGCCAAGGGAAGTGACGATAAAACCTATAGCTATAGGAAAGGTATATGTCTGCTGGTGCCATCAATATGTGTCTCCATTCCATGACGCAGACATGAATAGCAATATGATGGCACATAAATGTGACTCGATTTGATACCATTTGACTGCGCATAGTACCTGCTAAGCAGAATGGAATGTGTCTAAAAAAAATGATGCTGTACTGATGGTAGGTTGAGAGATACCAAACCAACCAAGTAGTAGGGTACATTATACTGTCGAAGCAATTATGAGAGTTTTATAGGGCAACGATTGAAAAACTGCGGGATTTGTATACAAATTTTTCTGTCTTGTTTATTTTTTCATAAAAAAAAAAATCATTTTCCAGTTGCTTGTTCATAAGTAGCAATAGTAGCATCAATTTAAAGAAAGCCAATTTCCGTGGAATACAATTCCTTCCGGAAAAGAAAAAAACGTAATTTTTGAAAATTATCCAATAGTTATTTCAATTTGTGTAGTATTTGATTTAACACTGCGTCAATTTTTTGTTTGACTTTCTTAAAGTGTACCTCTTGAAGAGTCTAAGAAGCTCATGAAGTTCGAACAAAGGAAGCAGAAAGGTACCTATGTACATTCATTGTCCGCCACAGCGTTGCCCCCCTACTACAATTGTAGTGTTTTTACTACACTTTTTTTCCAAAAGCACATACTACGCACGCTCTTCCAAACACTACACTTTTTTTTACATCAGAAATTTTGTATTCTTAAAAATAAATAGTGTGTTTGTAGCTTTAAATCTTAACCAATACTATGTTTGATGGAGTTGCACAAAATCGTGTGCTAATTTAATATTTTATTTTGTGAATTTCTATTGCCAGGAGTACCATATGAAAAAATATTTTTCAGCTATAAAAAAACCCAAGTAAAAAATTTCGATTCATGTATAGGTATATGCATATGTATTATGCTTTAAGTGATCTATTAATCCTTAAATGTATATTTTTGGTTTGTAAAAATGTAAGTACATAGTTTATTTATTATTATATAAGAACATTTTATGAATTGTGTATGCATAATAGTTTATGTTACCTATGTACATATATTAAAAAGTGAATAAGAGGATTACAAATTTTGTTAAATTATTTTCTTCTTTTTTTACTACGTTTTTACTACACTTATTTTTCCTAAACACTACACTTTCGATCAGTTGGGGGGGCAACACTGGTCCGCCATTTTGCAAAAAACGTTGAAAAAGGTAAATGCAATTTTCTCAGCTGCTATTGCACATAGAGCAATATTTTTTTGTTAGAAAATAACTTATAGAATTTTCGCTTACAATCATTTTTGACATCTCTTTCCAATAAAAAATTTATTTAGGAAAAACTGTCATGTTTTTAAAAAATTGAAAAAATTGAAAAAATTTTAACTTTGACTTATTGGAATTTTTTCTTCAATATTTAAAGTTTATCTGTCGGGGGGTTATGTCAAGGAATTTCTGTTTGTGTTTTTGCGTTGACTGTTGACACGTGTAATGAGAGTGTCCTGATGCAGAATCTTATAACGTTTGAACGAATGTTAGATAAATGACTTGACTTGCTACAAACCAGCACAAAAAATAACATTGAAGTAGTTAATGATGTCAAGCGTTTGGGATCTACAAACGAATGTGTTGCAAATATACTGGTCCAGGAAAATAGCACTGAAGATGTCAAAACAATAATGACAAAGCTGGCAAACTAAGGAACACTGGAATCTCTTTCTCTATTCATAGAGATTTCACTAAGGCATTACGGGATCGTCGCAGGAGAATATTTAACTTGAAGAAGAATACACTAGCGAAAAACCCAAACTTAAAAATCCTCTTTAAAGGAGAGCACATCAAAATCGAAGATAAAACATCTACATAACCATACTTAAGTGATCTCCCATCGCGGACACGAACCCAACCATCAATCAATTCCTAATAGTGTTGCCGTCTGCCATAGTAGTAAAGTAGTTAAAACAAATAATAAATTAAATTTAAGTATTTTATCATATAATGTAGCTGTATCATTGTATATCAAATCTATAGTATTCTCATGAAACACGATTTTGTAGATACACATTTGGTCGATAGGTTCGCTGTGATCGCCTTACCGAGATCCCTTAACAAAAATTAGTATTACATTTGGACGCATAGATGGCCAAGAGCTTTTTTTCTTCATGAGAATACTATAGAATTTATATACAATGGCTGTATTAAAAAATCAAAGTAAATATTTAGATTTTATTGAATATGTTAAAAAACATGAAATATTTTTTTTATATGAGTTGTGTCCGAGCTTTCAACAGCGATTGACGTGTTATAGCTTTTATAAACAACTTTCAAACTTGATTTCTCAAAATAGATAAACGTGCAAGATCACCATTTGTCGAGGACAACCCCGTGTCCTCGGGACAACAGCATAGAACTTCAATGTTCCCAATGGCTACTAATTATAAAAACAATTCCAAATCCCCTGAATACTGGAATCCATTACAGCGTCTGCCAGATACTGGCAATGACAGTGAAGACATGGATTATGTGCAACCTCCATCAAACAAATCCACTCCAAAAATAAAAGTGCCACCAGTAAAACTATTGCAAAAGTCATGTGACTACGTGCATCAAATGATGAAAAAAATAAGTGTAACTGATTATTGCATTTAAATTATTTCCATCGGTATAAAAATCATGTGTGAATCTATAGATTTTTATAAAAAGTTTTAGATAATCTGCAAGCAGAGAACTGTCAATATTTCTCACATGATCTAAAAAGTGATAAAGCTTTCAAGGTTATTCTTTATGGGTTGAGTTTATTTGATATCAATGTGTTAAAAGCAGAACTTATTAAAATTGGTCTTAAATGCATAGACATTAAAAGTGTAACGAAGAACTATGAACACTATTCGGAAACATTTTATATCTGCTTCCTTGAAAGTGGATCAATAAAAATGAGTGAATTAAAAAAAAATGTTCGGTCAGTGTCCCATACACAAATTAATTGGAACTATCAATGCAATCATAAAAATAAAATAACCCAGTGCCGAAACTGTCAGATGTTCGGCCACGGTGGAAAGAATTGTCACGTGAAGACCTATTGTTTAATCTGTGCAGGTTCTCACAAGACTGAAGAATGTGCCAATAAAGACAAGTTCAAGTGCACAAACTGCAATGAGAGCCACAAATCAACGGACTACTCTACCTGCCAAAGCAGGAATAAGTATTTGGAAATTAGAGCTAAAGTTGCGAGCAAAACAAGAGCCTCTCTCCCACAAAGCTTACAAATTCAAATGCAAATGTAATCTCGCATCTTTCAATGACTGATTTCCCCGCCCTTCCAAACCGGTCCGGTACAAAACGTTCAGAGAAAATTTGTAATACTCACACATCAAGTGCGTGGGCACATACTCAACAATCACCATTATCATCGTCACCAGCGGCGGCGGTGGTGCCACCAAACATCCATCAGCACATCAATGCACCAACATGCAGTGCTAATATCACCAGCGGTGAGTTATTCTCTATGGACCAACTTAATTCTCTCGTCATGGAAATGATAACAAAACTAAGCTCTTGTAAATCAAAAAATGAACTATTTTATGCTATCGCTCAGTTAGCTACTAAGTTTTTGTACAAATGTCATATAATTATAAGTCATTAAATATTGTTACATGGAATGCCCGAGGCATCCGAAACAAATACATAGAATTTTTAAGCTTTTTAAATGCAAACAAGATTGAAATTGCTTTAATTACAGAAAAATAGTAAGATTTAGAAGTAAAAATTCCAACTCCCGGTTTCTATTGCTTTCGTGTTGATAGAATAGACGAAAGAGGTGGGGGAGGCAGAATCTGAAATCTGACCTAAGAAAGATTTTAATAAAAAAACAATAATTATATTGTAGGGGGTGATTTGAATTGCAAGCACAGAGATTGGGGCTGTAGTAGAGCAAATTCATGGGGAAACATATTGTCGGATTTGACAAACATTTTTCCCTTTTCTATATTGTTTCCATCAGGTCCTACCTACATACTCGCAGGTACAAGAGGAAGTCCATCAGTGTTGGACCTCTTTCTTACTAATACTGTAGCTCAGCCTATAGTATTTGACGAACTTCCTTCTGACCATAATCCTGTTGTATTGAGATTTCTTCGCTCTGGTGAAATAAGAGAAGAATGTTATCTTGACTTAAAGCATGCTAACTGGTCACTTTTTAAATCGGATTTAAAGTCAAAACTTAGAAATATGCCCACTGAACTAGACAATATTACAACGAAAGAAGGTATCGCTTTTCTTATCTCAAGTTTTTCTGATAAAATCTTAAGTTCAGTAGATTATTCTGTGCCGAAATTATCCAAAAAGAATTTTGTTTAAAAAATTCCAGACTATATTCTTGATAACATTCGTGTAAGAAATAGTATTAAAAGGCAATGGCAAGGTTACCGTTTGCCAGTACATAGTCATCAGTTAAAATATTATAATAAACTCATTCCCATTGAAATTCAAAAATCTCGAAATACTCAATGGAACCAAAAACTTAGCCAGCTTGGCAAAAATGATAAACCTTTTTGAAACATTGCCAAAATTATAAAAAAAAGAACCAGATTAATTCCTACATTAAAAAATCTAACGAAGTGCTCTATACGGATAGTGAAAAAGCTAATGCCTTTGCCACAGAATTTAGAAAAAATCATGAAGTGTCTCAACAGCTAAGTGATCCAAATACTATAAATTTGGTTAACACTGCTTATAACAGAATTTTAACATTCATAGCTGAAACTCCTCAAGGGAATACACAGCTGTAATTAATGAACTATGAGTCAGAAAAACTGATGGGCTTGATAAGGTAAAGTATTTATATATCAAAAACCTTCCAAAACAGAAAAAAGTATCTTACATTTCTTATCAACGCTTGTCTCAAGATCCAGTACTTTCCAGAAATCTGGAAAATGACAAAAGTTATACCGATATTAAAAGCTGGCAAAGATAGGACAAACCCTAGCAGCTATAGACTAATTAGTCTTCTTAGCAGTTTAAGTAAGGTATACGAAAAAGTACTTAAGAAAAAACTCAATTTTTTTGATAGAAGAAAATCATATTTTTCCCGCCCAGCAATTTAGATTTAGGGGTCATCATAGTACTTCACATCAAGTGCTTAGGATATTGAATACAATCAAAACTAATCGTGACGAAGGTAGATCTACAGGTATGGTGCTGTTAGATATCGAAAAAGCTTTTGACTTCGTTTGGCATAATGCCCTTATTTATAAGATGGAAGCATTCGGAATACCAATTTTCCTAATAAAAATAGTTCAAAGCTTCTTGTCAGGAAGATGTTTTAAAGTGTATGAAAGCAAAAGTCAATCTGTCTTAGTGAACGTCCAGTATGGTGTCCCTCAAGGCTCAGTGCTCAGTCCTGTCCTATATAACATCCACACCTCTGATTTTCCACAGTTACCATATTGTGAAACAGGAATTTATGCAGATGATACCTGTGTACTTTCTTCGCATTAGCTTGGTCTCAACAGTAGGCAGCCTTGTTGAAGTTAACACACTAAAAAACCATTTTCAAAGAATGCTTAATTAATGAAAAGCCAAACAAAGTAAAGCACTAGAAGAAGATCGAGTCTCCTAAAAGTTCTTTCAAACGCCACAATCAATTTCCTTGAAAAAATTCTTAGAACCCTTAATTATATATACAAAGAGGCAAAAGTACCAGAAGAGTTTCAAAGATCTATTATATTCCCTAATATTCAAGAATGGTGACCCCAATAACACAACGAACTATAGAGGAATCTCATTTATGAACACGATAGCAAAAATTTTTGACTGGACTTTTAAATGCACGACTAACAAAATGGGTTAATGAAAAAAAAAGTTAAGCCAATTCCAGGCGGGATTTAGAGAAGGTTATTCTAAAAGCTTAAACCAGGGGAAAATATTATATGCATTTTTTATCGATTTTCGTGTGGCATTCGATACGATCACTAGAAAATGACTATTTTACAAGCTTTCTAAAATCGGTGTATCAACAAAGTTTTCTGAATATCCTCATCAATCTATACAATGCCAATAAATCAGAGTTATGGAATGGAGATCAGTTGTCTGATTGATTTGGGATAGAAATTGGTGTAAGACAGGGATGTTTGCTAAGCCCATTAATATTTTCACTATTCCTGGACGACATCTCAGAGAGCCTTCCTGCAGGAATTTTAGTCGAAGCTATCAAAATCACTACCTTGCTTTCTGCTAACGACCTCGTCATCCTATCAGAATTACATAGCTCTCTACAACTTATGATAAACAATCTAGAAAACTTCGGCGAGTCGGTCTACACATCAACACAGCGAAGTCAAAAGTACATGTATTCAGAAAAGGGAAAGGGCGTTTAGTTCGATATGAAAAATGGAAATATGGTGGAGAAGATCTGGAAGTCGTCAAATCGTACAAGTACCTACCTACTTAGGACTTAGGAGTCACAATTAGGTAATCATGACCTTTCGTTTAAGAAACACTTTCAAATGAAACTAGCAGAGTCGAAAAAGCCCATAAATTCAACGTGGAAAAATCTGATTTCGAATCCTATAGAGTTGGAATATGTTCAAAAATAAAAGTCTTTGAAGCAGCTATGCGCTCCGTAATGTGCTATGGTGCCCAAGTTTGGGGAGGCAAATACTACGAAGAAGTAGAGCCACTCTTGCGTTTCTTTTTGAAAAAAAAAACTCTTACGGCTATCTTCATCCACACCCAATTATATATGCTTCTATTTGAAAGCGACATGTCACTCCTCTTCGTTTTCACACTTAAACTTTCCATGAACTATGTGACAAAAGTTATAAACGAGAAAGATAATACACGCCTGACCAAGGTTCTCGTTATGAAGGCGCTCAGAACGGAAACAATGGACTATTTATTTTTGTATTTATTTTTATTTTTTTTATTTTTTATTTTTATTAAGTACCTATGACTATTAAAATGCAAGTTCGAAAAAAATTATGATAATTAATTGGACAAGTAAAACCACAAGCATTGTTGAAAAGAATTCAGGCAAAATAAATACTTAAACAACAAACCTGTATACATACCTATCTGAACGAATTGTAAAGGATTTATAATTCGCATTATTCATTCATTAGGATAAATTCACCTAAATGTGTAATTTAATGGTATTTTTAATACCTACGTATTTTGAAACAAATATAATGAACCTGGACACTACAAATTCGCTTACAAATTGAAATAGCATTTTGTAAATTAAGCATGTCTAAATAATAATTGCACTGCCAGCCTAGAGAAATAATACATTTTGGTATAAATCATTAATGTAAGTAAATTACCTTTGCATAACTGTTTTATAGAAATTTATAGGAATTTATTGTTACAGTATAATAAATCAATGAAAAATTATTACCTAAAATAAATTTCAATGAATCAATATAGTTCAATTGAAAAATTATTAATGAAATTGCAGTTTTTATGCAGAAAAAAGAGAAAATAATTATCCGATACATTTTCCATGGAATTTGAAAAGAATTGCATTTATATTTTGAATTATTTTTAAAACCAACTCTATGGATTTTTTTTTAAAGCTGATGGAAGCTGTAATTATGGCTAGCAAAATTAATAATTATTTTTCGTAATCACTTACTACAATCATCGATGGTAGCTCTACATATATACCACGTTGTACAAGCTATAGCTTCAGTAAAATGTGAAAATAAATTCGTAGACTAAGTTCAAAAGCAAAAGACGTTCTCGTTGAAAGTTTCACTCATCATGGTCTTGCCACGTATGTTCAGAGGTAATAATGGGAGCTTTGCCATGTGCGTGAAGTTAGCACCGCTATTTTGGATTAAAAAAAAAAGGTTGTGCTGTAATGTGCCCAACTTGTGATGCTATGTGCCGTATTTAAAAAAAAAATCGTACTAAGGGTTTGGACTTTAGAGGGTACCCATTATGTAGCGTGAAGTTAGCACCACCATTTTTGATTTTCGAAAAAAAAAGTTGTCCTGTATTGTGCTCAACTTGTGCTGGCTTTTGCCATAATGAGTACCCCCTAAAAACCAAACCCTTAGTACGATGTTTGTTTTAAATACGGCACATAGCAGCACAAGTTGGGCACATTACAGCACAACCTTTTTTTTTTAATCCAAAATGGTGGTGCTAACTTCACGCACATAGCTTTGCCTTCTACTTCCCGGAAAGAATTTTGGATCAGATGACGAAAAATGAGCTGCAAATTACGAAAAATGAATCCGAATTATACCTTGAATCGGGATTTCCTAATTTACGACTGTTTCTTTGCAATTTGCAAAACTGAGCAAAATGAAGATATTGATACTCAAAAATCGTAAATCAACACTTCTTAAGTATCAATTATTCTATCGAGAGAAAACAAAAATTGCGAACCACAAATCGTAATTTCATCCAAATATTCCTCAACTGCACATTTTGTAAATTTGCAAAAAAGATTTGTGATCAACACTTTTATTTCGTGATATCGCCACTTGGAAAGATCGATCTTGCTCTAAACCTTTCATTTTGCAGGTCTATACGCATTTATTTTATTTTATTTGAAATAATTACTTTACGCTTGACTTACCTGGATTTGAACTCGCAACCATCTAGTTGCGAATCGAGCATGCAGCCAGGCCAATTTGCATTACAGATCTTTGGTGTCACACATTATTTATTAGATACATGCCATGTTGTGGTCCTTTATGTCTTCGAGAAGTAAATTGTGACAAGAAAGTCGTGATTTAGGAATTTTTTGTTGGTGATTTGCAACTATTCTCATGGAGTTGATAATTGCGACAAAAAAATAACGTTAATCAGTGATTGTGCAATGTAAATTACTAAATACACTAGTTTACAGAATTTTGGGTCATGGTAGGGTCCTTAGAAAAAACATATTTTCTAGACTAATTTTGGATCACTGAACACGAAAATCAAAATTATTTTTTTTTTCCAAAGGAGCGTTTTCGAGATATGCGCAAAAATCATTTTCTCAGCTATTTTTTCAGATATTGCCATAAATATCTCGCTAACGGCTTAGGTAATTTACATAAAATATGTATTTTCTGAATCATCTGATCTGTCTCCTTCCGATGATGTACTGCTTGTATTAGTCGGACTGAAATTTTATAAGTTACATGCATTCAAAATTTGAAAAACGAGTATTTTTGAAAAATTTCTAGTTTTTGGTTGCTCCATATGGATAGAAAAAAAAAATATTTAAATAATTTTAAGGACTCAAGTAGAAGACAATCTTTTTAAAAAAGATTTGAGCCAAAGTTTTTCAAAATCGGACGATAAATGTAGAAGGTATTAAATAAATTAGTGAAAGAAGGCAATTTCAATTTTTTCAATAAAAGTCATATAAATGTACATATATTAGGGTGTCTGTTATTTCCCAATCATTTTCATAATCAGAAACACCTAAAATCAAAATTCTATTCCCTAAAATAAAGTGTTTGACCAAAAATATGTTGTCTAATGCGATAAATCGGTGCTTCTTAGGCCATTCCCTTTTCCATACAAAGGAGAATTGGACACACCAAACTCCAAGACCAATAATGACGTGATATAAATCGTTGGAAAGGTATTGTTATAAACTACAATTGTAACTAAAAGAGTTAATTTCAAATCTCTATGTGATTGTGAGTATTCCTAAATTTTTCAGTTCTTTGATCATGGTGTTGTATAAAAAAGTGTTTGGTCGTTCAGCAGGTATAAGGTTCATGGTGGAAATTATGATGATTTAGCAGGATGTAAGACCTCCTGCATCTGGTAGATAAAAGTATGAAATGATTAGATTGTTTTGGTTGAATATTATCTTGATGAAAAAAGTCAAATAAACTTTTCCTATAATATCCATGACAAAACTATAATTATGTATGTCATGCCCAAGTATGGTCCTATGTAGTATTTTGCGTGCCGTACCCGATGTTTTTATTTATTTTTCATAAATATTCCCACAATTCTTTCAAATTTCAATGCTTTAAAAAAAACTCTATACAATCATTAATTTAAAGGTCTACAAAAATGGTATAATCCTCTGTCTGTAGGTATACTTCATTTGCATGAGACATAAACCATTGAACTTTTATTATCTAGTGGTTGTATGCCATTAAACGACTATAAAAAATTCATATGCTAGCATTCATCCTACTAGTCGTCCTTTTTTTTGCTTTATTATATAGCGATACCATTTATAACAATTTCATATCAAAGCACGTTTAGGATCACATGTTGGGCAAGTAACAGAAAAGGAGAGAAATACCATCAGGATTTTTTTTTATTCAATATAGCAACAACAAGCTATTGAATTATATAAACAGGACTAACCTTCGAATTGAGGGTTCTTTTTTTGTGGTTGTTGAAGGGATATATGTCTTTATTGAATTCAGACAACTTTTCCAATAAAAAAAAAACTAGAAACACTCTCAATGAAGATGAAAACTTTCGAATATTTTTTGGAATTGTGAGTTTATTTCTGGTCGATTCCCGTTTTTCTTTGTCGGTTCTGTTTCGTTAAAAGAAACGAGAAATTTGGGGCCATCCATAAGTGGGATATTCCCAAAAAAGTATGACGTCTAATTGATTAGTAATTGGTCAATAAAGGTCGATTAGTATTTGTAATTAGTTGACTCATGTCGCATAGAAAATTTTAAATCAATGGTTAAAATTTTGTCAAGGTCATTCAAGGTCACGTACGATTTTCGGCACCTAATTTGTGTAAGCAAGTAATTATTCCACCTGAAATACCACTAGATCATGATATCAAAAGGTCAACTAGTTCCAGTAGTTGGTCAGCTAATGACATGTAATGCTACGGATATTCAAACCAAAGCCAAATATGGGAATATTGTGAGGAAGTTCAACGTCGGACGGCTACAGTCGCAAGAAATCGCCAGTACCTTTTCCGATCGACTCCCTATCGTGCCTTCTTATACAGTCCTATGCCGCCAACTTCAAACATCGATAACCATCAGTGGAAGAATTACCACAGCGAAACCCCTGATTCGACGAGAATGCCGGCAAGTACTTACAGCCAAACAACAGACATACAAAGCGGCGCTGCACAGAAGAACCAAAGCTGCTCACGAGCTCAACGAGCAAAAGAGGAGAGAGGATCACTGGCTTCTCAGAAGGAAAACTAAAGAGCATAATAAGCGTGTGATCGAGGAAATAGAGGGATACCATTGCAGAAATGAAGTTTGGAAGTTTTACCAAAAAGTAAAAAGAACCACCCAGAGTTACAAGGCCCGAACCGTAGCCTGCAAGGATGATCCAGGGCAACATCGTGGTAGAATCGCAGTAAGTGCTGTGGATATGGAAAAATCATTTCTGCAAATTAAACAACGAAGATGACGAACCGAGTTCCTTTACCATGCAGATTGCACCATTCAACCTGGACGACGCACGTAGGCCAAGAATTCCGTTCAACCGATCTCGACGAAGTAAAGATAGCTATATATGAACTTAAGTCCAATAAAGCTGCTAGAGCTGAGTCCTTGCTGGTTAAGAGTATGCACCTGCTCATTGCATGGTCAAAAGAATGCACGCCCGATGAATGGAAGCTCAGCATTGTTTGTCTGACCCTCAAAAAAAGGTGATCCTCTGGACAACACCAAAAACAGAAGCACTAATCTCCTTAGCATCGGGTACAAGGTCTTCTTTGCCGTACTTTGTGAATATGCCTGAAGCCGTTCGTCAACAACCTGATTGGTCCATATCAGGGTGGCCTTATGGCAGGGAAGTCCACCAACGAACAAAAAATAGCACTACTGCAGAATTTGGAAAAAACCCAGCAGTATCAAATCGATACCCCCACCTCTTCATCAATTTCAAGGTTGCGTATGACAGCATCATAGAGACGAGCTATATAGATCAATGTCTAGTTTTTGCATCCCTCTCAAACTCGTCCGTTTGAGCAGCATGACGATGGAGGATGCACGCTGCTCCATCAAGGTCGGTAGAGATCTCCCCAGCGCTTTTGATGTCAAAAAAGGCTTTAGGCAAGGCAACGCGCTGTCATGCGACTTCTTCAATATCGTTCTTGAAAGAATACTCACTTACACCAACGATATTGACATAATCGGACGAACAAAACATGACGTCAATGATGCTTTCGTGAGCATTGACAAGGAAGCCAAGAAGATGGGTTTAACGTTGAATGAAGGCAAGACCAAGAATATGGTGTCAACAAGAAGGGACACCCAATACCGATAGGCAGCTATTGTTTTGAGGTGGTCAGAGACTTTGTCTACCTAGGTTTCACTATCAACTCAGCAAAAGATACTAGTGCTGAGATCAAACGAAGAATTACTCTTGTCAAAAGTTTTTTTCTAGATCAATCAGAAATTCTTGGCTTCTAATTTAGCCAGGTTACTGAAACCAAAATAAACTATTTAAAAGGTCATCACTAAGTGGTCATAATAGAGTGTCAGTCAACACACAGTTTTTTGTCAGAATTTCTTAAGTTTTTTAAGTGCATCCACTTTCAGCATTAACTTTGGGTGGGATTACAATCATTATGACATCAATAAAGATGACATTTTTCTTGTAAATTTTGCACACTCAAGAGAAGGTATCATTATGCTGAGAATCATCCATATTTGCTTTAATCGAAATCGTTGAGATGTTATTATTGATTTACCTAACATCAAAACAAAATCCAAACTATACCTTAACATAGACCAGTTATAACTATAAGAATTTTAAGAACAATTGGGCTTTTAACATCAAAAAACAAAAGTTCATAAGAAGAGTGGAAATTACACCCAAACAACCATTTAAAAAGTTCATATACCAATTAGATTGTATTTCTACAGACCAATTAGATAAATATTAACTACTGAAGCAAGAAAATGTTCTATATTGTGTCATAAGTGTGTTATACAAATAAATTCCCAGCCAGACCCGCACCTTAAAATAATCCTACCTCCCCACCTTCAATAATTTCACTAACCATTTTATTTTTTGCTAGGCCTGGCAATTTCTATTTATAAAAATAAGAACATTCAGAATTTTATGAAGCCTTTTGTGACCCAATTATTCATACCGACCAACTAACCCAGCCAAACATTAGTTTTCCTCAAACCCCATTTCCAGTTGACTGAATGTTTGTGTTTTGCCCCTTTTTGCATGTGATTCTTTTTATTTGGTTTATGGATAAGTATTGGTTTTGTGTAAATAAGCTTCCAGATTTTAATCAATTTTAATTTAGCGTTTAAGAAGAATTCCAAAGTATTGGATTTCCTTTCCAATAGGTACGCGTCGGATAGTTTGTGTGTCGGTTAGAATTTGCATCAAATTTGATGAAGACCATTTTTGTGTATAGTTCCCCAGAAAAAAATTTACATGTTTCTTTTAATTCATCTAGAATGGGTAGCTGACATTCAAAAATTTAATTTTTTCCAATGTTTCTCGAAAACCACTTGAAAAATTTATTTTATTTGAATTACAACACAATGAAGCAATAAAGATTTTGTCAAACTTTTGGTAAAAAAATTCAAATAATTGATTTTGGACTTTGATGTTTTTTTGAAAAAATTGACTTACTTTAAGGTTTTTCCTGTATAATTAAGGCTTAGCAGATTTCGTTAATTTTTTTTTACAGATAAGCTGAAATTCAAGATTTTTTTTAAACATTTTTCTTCATTCGTCTACAAAATTCGTAGTTCTGGAGGCTATGGGCTCAAGTTTAAGTTATTGCACACCGACATTTTTAAATCTTACCCCCAGTTTCACAGTCTTATTTAAACCTTGAACTGAGTTCAATTGCTCTGCTGAACTAAAGTTTAAAACAAAAGTGGAGTTTAAACTCGCACTGTGAAGCTGGGGGTTATAGCCACTTTATAGTCTTTAAGCACCAGAGCAAGTTCATAAGATTCAGTTGTGCAATTAAGTAAGTTTTATCG
The DNA here is from genome assembly GCA_963921185.1 of Dasysyrphus tricinctus. Lineage (NCBI taxonomy): Eukaryota > Metazoa > Arthropoda > Insecta > Diptera > Syrphidae > Dasysyrphus > Dasysyrphus tricinctus. Next base: position 42,387,986 of record OY992531.1, on the reverse strand, counting down.
CATATACCACCATCACGCCTTCTTTATATACGTTCTTGTTAGGTTTATTTTAATATAATATTTTGTATGAAATTTTTTGGAATAGAATTAAATCCTTTGTGGCATATGTGTCGACAAATGAAATTGATTAAATGCCCTTTTGTTCTCTACTTCAACGTCTTTCCTTTTTTGCTGCTAATATAACCATATTTACCACATACTGGAAAACATAGAGATAGAGATACAAAATTCACATAATATACATATGTGTTCGTATATTGAAACCTGAATACATTGACACCAATTTGAATCAGAGACAAGAAAAAAAAAAAACAATGCATAACGGGGATTTGGGAGCTTACGACTTTTTTTTAAAATAAATGTTAGGGATTAGGTTTGGTGTGTTAAATTCAATCTGCTATATTTTTTCGTGTCCTACATATTTAAATTTAGGAATGAAGTGTGTAATTGTTCAACAATGATACTCGAAAAATAATAATACTAGAGAAGGATTTGATGCGATTGAGTTTAACTTGAAAATCAATCTGTGAGCTTTGATAAGTAAATCCAATTGACTCAAAAATTATAAATCCTTTAAAATACAACGCTATAGTAGTTGTTATTTTTGTATATTTCTTATTTATTTGAAGAATTTTTTAGGTCACTATATTATGGAATGTATAGTAAACACAACATACGTATTTTTCTTTTAAAAATTGTGTTATTTTACTCGTACTTGGCCTTATGTTCAAGTAGACTTAGTTTCAGTTTTTCAGTGTCTGAATCAAATCTGCATCAGCTTATCATGAACAAATTAATCTTGAGTATTTTCGGTAGCAGTTTTTAAATTAGGGATAAACTTTATTTTCCAGTTGTCAAAAATCTACTATGGCTTTCACATTCGAAATTGAGATGGTGGGTGCCACAACGGAAATCGCATCAGTTTAGTCCCTGAATTAACCAACCAAATTAGGTGAGGTAACTCAAAGTTAACTAAGAATTTAAATTGACTGAAAAATACGATTTTGGAATCAACTCAGGCTTAACCCCGAGACTAGAATGATCGAACACTGTAGAACTGGCCCTTAGAGTTTTTAAATTTTAAAAAATGTCTAAAAACATTAATGGAGTTGAGCTCACTTGAACTTTTAACTTTGAAACCGAATATATAGGTCACTCCACTTAAACAGAAGAATTTATTTTCAAATTTTCTTCATATTCAATTATTAAAAACATTAATTTTATTAAAGAAAAATGTTTATGAAATTCATTAATTGAACTACTTTAACATAACTCTCAAGTTTGAGCTTGTAGAATATTGGTAACTAAATTCTTGAATAAATTGGAATCTATGCAAACAAAGTTTAAAAATTTTTGATTAAACACAAAAAAATGAGTTTGTTTAAATAAATTTCTTAGGAAAACCTGAATGAATGAATGAATGATGAATTTTATTAAATCATTAAATTAAGCTTACAATAAAATTTACAAATTCTATTTAGCAATGGCAAAAGCCGTCAGCCAGATTGACAGTTATAATGATTACATAGTTACTATTTACAATTTAAATTCTATACAATAGTTTTTTTCATAAAAATTGTTATTAACTTTGGCAATTATATTATAATGATTTGCGAACATAAAATAAAGTTATAATTTTTAAATGCTTAAAGTGATTATTTTTAAACAAATTTAAAGTGATTTGCAACACAAAAATAAAGAAAAGCAAAAGTTTGAGCTTTTTCATTCTTCTCTGGTAATTTTATCAATTTTAATGATTTGAAACATAAAAAGGTGGGTTCTAACTACCCATGTACTGGTTCCTATACGCTAAGGCATCTGATACATAGCTGCAGAGTAAGCTCCAATTTGATCCGTTTAGCATCTCATTTACTTCATCTCTTGATAGAGTGGATTGGTTATAGTGCAATCTTCTCAATTCTTGAAGAATTGGGCATTTTCCCAAAAATTGGAAAGTGTCTTCCTTTTCCCTTAAGTTACACAACGTACAATTGGTTGGAAGATCCTCTCTGTATGGCCTGAAATTCAAAGGCAACAATTCTCCTCTCGTCTTGAACACCGTGCTTATTACATTAATATTGATGTTTTCGTTGAAAAAGTTCCTCTCCTTTAAACTATGATTTTTATATTTTGCATTGAAAAGGACATCTTTTTTACCAAGTAAATTTTTCCAAGAGCAGCTCAAAGCTTTCTTTGACTCTTTTAACTTGTTTTGGAGTTGTAAGTTGAAGGTCAGTCTAGGTGTAAGTGTTACTCCAAGTTATCTATACTCTTTGACAACTTAAATTTGGTCAGGACCCAATTGGACCCATATTGGGTGTTTCCGCTAACAAAACAATGTCATCTGCAAACATTAGTCCTTTCATATTGGAGTTATTGAATTCTATGCCTCCAGGCAGGCTCCCAAGTAGATCATCCAAAAAAAGGCTGAAGAAGAGTGGGCTAAGTTGGCAACCCTGTTTAACTCCTGTGGAAGTGCTAAACCAATCCGAAGTAGAATCTCCATCCCATACTGCTGATTGGTTGTTCGTGTACAAACTCTCTAGAACCCGAAGCATTTTCAATGACAATCCTTTGCTACTAAGTTTTAAGAAAAGTGCTCTCCTATCCACCGAATCAAACGCTGCACGGAAATCAACAAAAAAAGCATAAAGTTTCATTTCTTTTTCAGAAATATCATTCCAATATTTGTTAAAACAAAAATGTTATCGACTGTTGAGTAGTTTGTCCTAAAACCTGCTTGATACTCACTAATAAGTCCATTGCGTTCAACCCAAGCTGTTAAACGAACTAACAGTATGCTGGTGAAAAATTTGCACAGTGTATTTTGGAATGATATACCCCTATAGTTTCCTGGGTGATTAACATTTCTTTTTTTGAACAAGGGAAAGATTATACTCTTTAGAAAGCTTGCTGGAAATGTTCCTGTAGTAAAGATATTGTTAAAGCCTTCTGTCAACTTTATTTTAAAGCAGGCGGGAGCATTTTTGAAGAACTCGAATGATATTTGGTCTTCTCCTGGCGCTTTATTGGTTCTACTTTTATCGATTGCGTTTTGCACTTCTTCTATCGTAATTTCTCTATCTAAAGATTCTTCATGAGTTGCAGGGAAGGCAAACTGGTAGGAAGACGTAGTGAATTGTATATTCAGAAGCGATTTAAAATGAGTTGCTAACACATTCGTCTCTATATTTATACCTTTAATATTCTTGGTACCATTTAAACATCTTATAATTTTCCAATAAGTTTTTGCATCATTGGTATGTGCAAGTTCACAGGTTAATCTATTTGTATATTCTAAACGCTTTCTTCTGCAAAGTTCTTTATAAGATTTGATACTTTCCTGGTATATCCTTTTGAACAAATCGGTGTTTCTTTTCCTAGCTGCTTTTAAACATTTAAATGATTTTTGTCTGGCTTTCAAGCAGTCTAGATCGAACTTAGGCTAGGACCGCACTTGCGATTTTCAGTCGGTGCGATTAAAAAATCGGTCTCGCAACAAATATACCTTCATGCACTCACTTGCGACTATCTATCGCGCGATTTTTTAGACTCAAGAAATAGAACATAAGGCTTTTAATATGAATGCACGCACATGCGTCTATTTAATTTTGCGACATAAAAAACGCTCAAAAAAATAGATCTGGTTCCATTTTTGTAATCACTGCGATTTTAAAGTCGCGTATGTGTGCACTCACATTTAAAACAATGTGTCTCATTTCTTGCGGCTAAATAATCGTACGATTAAAAATCACAAGTGCGTGTATAATTTTTTCTACTTGCGACTACGATTTTTTAGTCGCGCTATTTTAAACCGCAAGTGCGAGCACAACTATTTAAGTCCGTTTGTTTCATTTCAACTTTCGACGATCGCATCGCCAGAAAAATGGAACAAATTTTCGACTTTTAATCGTAGCGATTTCTAGGTCGCATGTGCGTTCATTCTAATTCAAATTCATGTGTTATATTTCTGGCGACTACACAGTCGCGCGATTGAAATCGCAAGTGCGGTCCTACCCTAAGCCTCCTTGCCAGTGAAAGGCGATGACTTTAGCATAGGATTCGCCGCATTCCTGATCGCCGAGACAAAAGTAGTTGCAAAGTTTTCGGGAACTAGGTCATCTATTAGCATTCGGTAAGTTTCACTATTTTAATTTTGTTGATAAATTTCACGTTTAGCGTCTTTCCATTTAAGTTTTGGAGGCAAACTCAGGGTATTGACTGAACTCGGACCTGCTGCGGTGTTTACGGACGTTATCAATGGCATGTGATCAGAATATGTTTGTAAATCTATTTTGAAATCGACCAAGTATTTTAACCAATAACCTTTTACAAGACATAAGTCAATGGTTGAACAACTCGTGCCCCTAATATATGTGGAATGTAGGAAAACCTTTTATACGTTTAGTTTGAGTAAGTATTTAATAATGTGAATTATTTTTAAACAAATCTTCATAGGTATCGAACTTTTAATAATTAATTCTGAATTTGTTTTAAAACCAAAAACATTTTTTTCTTGAAAATTGTGTAATGCAATAATAAAATAAATAAAATGCATGACTGAGTCACACTTATGTACTGGTTGTAAATTGTTATCTTCAATAAGCTTAGTTTTAAAAATTTTATTATAAAGTAATTAACGGGTGATTTTTTAGCTGGTTTGGTTTTGGCAACACTGGTTTTGACAGCTGACGTGTGTTTAGTACCTTTTGTCACTGTCAAACAGCTTCAGTTTGGTTTGCAATTTAACCATGGATCATCTTACAAATGAACAACGCTTGCAAATTATTGAATTTTACTATCAAAATTCGTGCTCGGTTCGAAATGTTCATCGCGCGCTGCTTCCATTTTATGGTCGGCATTCTCGACCTTCTGAGCAGTCTATTCGGAAGATTGTGACCAAATTTCGCACCAAATTTACTTTGTTGGACATTAAACTACCAACACGTTTACGTACTGTGCGTAGTGAAGAAAATATTGCGACCGTATCAGCTAGTGTGACAGAAGACCGCGAAATGTCGATTCGGCGCCGTTCCCAGCAGTTAGGCCTTTGTTACAGCACTACGTGGAAAATTTTGCGGAAGGATTTGGGCGTAAAGCCTTTTAAGATACAGCTGGTGCAAGAACTAAAGCCAGCCGACCTACCACAACGCCGAATTTTTGGTGAATGGGCTCTTGGAAAGCTGGCCAAGGATCCGCTTTTTTATCGAAAAATTGTGTTCAGCGATGAGGCTCATTTTTGGTTGAATGGGTACGTAAATAAGCATAATTGCCGCATTTGGAGTGAAGATCAGCCAGAAGCATTGCAACAGCTACCAATGCATCCCGAAAAAGCCACTGTTTGGTGCGGTTTATGGGCCGGCGGCATTTCTTCAAAGATGATGCGAATCGCAGCGTTACTGTCAATGGTGAACGCTACCGAGCGATGATAACAAACTTTTTTTTGCCCGAAATGGAAGTTCTTGACTTGCATGATATGTGGTTTCAACAAGACGGTGCCACATGCCACACAGCACGCGAAACAATGGCGCAATTGCGAGGCGAGTTTGGTGAACAGTTAATTTCACGTTTCGGGCCGGTCAATTGGCCGCCTAGATCGTGCGATTTGACACCATTATCGATTCAAATAAATATTTCATTCATTTTTTCGAATTTTTTGTGTTTTTTTTTTTTTAAAGTTCTAAACCTCTGAAAAAATCACCCGTTATTAAGAATTTCTGTAAAAGAACTTACATATGAAAAAAAAAATTAAAAATCGTTGGATTGGCTTAAAAAAAATATATATTTTTCTATTTAAAATTGCAAATGCAAATCTCAAGTATATATTCATCAATATATCCATATATGTACTGTACATACATAATGTAGTAGACTTGCCATGAGCTCTGTTACAAATGTTTCATAGTTTATATTTATTTCTTAAGAGTCTCAGAGGGCTCAGTAGTAACATTATTCCAGAATTAACTTCAAATTCGTAAAATTTTAAAGGGCTTCAATCTAAAAGTATAACTCGTATTCGCCAAGAGATTTGATTTAGTGATGTCCTCAAATTCATTTAGCAAATCATAAATGAAAGACGAAGGATTGATTGTTCTGATATTTGTAGCACTCGATTATTTAGTTGCACAAAAACCAGCCATCTGAAGAGTCGTTTTTTGATCAATTAGTTTCTTATTTTTGATATCAACTAGTAACCAGTAGATACAAAAAATGATAAGAAGTCGGATCCAATTATGGGATCGGTGAGCTTGGTGATGACAAACGGCCAGCAAAAATTTCTTCTAAGTCAGTCCTATGTTAAGCGTCATCAATCGTTTTCTGTAAGTTGGAATTTCAGTGCCATTCACTGCATAGAGAATGCGCTTCGATGGCCCATTGCGTTTTTCTTTTAAAGTAGGCGGAATGACTGAAATTATGGCACCGGTCTCTAAGGAAATATTGTTTTGATGATTTCTCTTTGACGTAAAGGCGACTTATGGTATTTTTGGACTAGTTAGCCGCCGCCGTACCGGTGAAAGCTCCCTCATCTCGCTAATCAGCTGAGTTGTTCTTCTTCTTCTGACTTCGTTTAAATTGCCAACTTCGTATCATCATTAGAGATTTTACTAGTGGGAATTGGGCCTCAAGCTAATGGAATCAAAGATCAGGGCTTCGCTTCCAGAAAGGTGGTACTCTGATTGATACCTTCATATGGTATTGTCTTCGGTTGCCAGTTTCTCGTTTGTACATATATGAGTATGTAACTGCATAAATGTGTGTGACCACCTGACCGTGGGTCGGGGGATACCTTTTGTATAGTATTTGTGCGATTGGTACCTTACCGTGGGTCGGGAGATACCGTTTCAAGTGTATTTGTTTATCAGGGTCACCAGTGTGAGATCCTGAAATAGAATTTCGAATTCATGAATCAATGAATTAAGGATACAATTAATTATAAATAAACAAATAAAGTGATTTTAAAACTAAGTGAATACTGAATATACATAGATATTATGAATATTTAAAGAACTGTATCGCCACAAGCTTTTGTAAAGGCGGAAGGTTGTCAATTTGAATGAGTTTTTTTTTTAAAGTATGATTAGACTTATGGTCAAAATATTGTGTGTGCCTGTGCAGGTATTCTGTTTTCAAAATTCTGCCTTCAAGATTAGTTTTTCATTAAATACAAAAAACAGCCGTTTGGAAAATGCTAAAGACCACGGGCTTTTAAGTCAGACCACAATAATTTGTATATCTGTCTTTCTGTATGTCAATTAGCTTTAAAAAACCACTGAAGCAACTTTCTTAAAACTTGGGACTTAAAGGTAATTGGAAAAAAGAGTGATTGATTTATTTGACTCCAAAAATAATGGTTACTTCCACAAAACCGTTAAGAAAATTTTAAATAAATACATTTGGTGAAGCAACAACTAATGTAGAACCAGGGTGTAGTGACTTACAACTCTTAACCATTCCTGTGTGCGTGTTGTTGGCAGGAATGGAGTTAAAAAAACTTATTTATCTCAAAAATGGCTCTAACGATTTTGATACATTTTCTGCTGCGTAATGTTGGCTCAACAGTTTGTTTAATTTTTTCTAATTAATAGTTATATTAAATAATAAACAGAATAAGCTGAATTTTCTTCTTGTTAATGCAAATTGACAGAATTTTGAAAAAGTGGAATTGTTTTGAAAAAATACAGAATTTTCCAAAGCTGAATTTTGAAACCAGAATGTATGATAAAAATTGTCATTTTTGAAACATCGAATTTTCAAAAAAAAAAAAAATTATAGAATATTTGCATTGAAAGGGATTAGTCCAACCATACCGGAGAGTCTGTTCTATCGTTTACAACCGTAAGATATTGGGTGACAGAACTTAAACGAGATTGTATTTTTTTAAAAGCCAAACAAATATAAGATTTTTTTTGTTGAAAATTTCAATATGCAAGACTGTTAATATTTTTGAGAAGCTCTATCAAAATTAATGAAACCGTATTCAAGAAAATTAAAAAAAAAAATGGTTCTTTGGAAGGTATGTATCTTTAATAACCATTTTTTGGAAGGTTCTCTGCTTCAATGTAGCCTTAACCAAAAGTTATTTATTGAACTTTGTTTAAGAAAAATTATGAAGAGTTATAAGAAAAACAAGATTCTGCAAAATGTCTAAGAAAAATTGTATGACAGGTACCGTTTTTTTCCTCTAAAAAAAAATTAAAAAATGTGTGAAAAAACCAATTGAAAAATTTGCAGTTGCAATTTACGAATCATTTTTAGTTCGTAAATCAAGACATTTTAATCCCAAATTAATACAAAAACTGGTAATTTAACAGTCAAAACGTAGCCATTTACAAAATTTGTTTTTTCGTGATTTGCAATAAAAATCCATGATTCAAGTTTGTACTTTTCATAGCAAAATAGAACTGTTTTGGAGTAATTTACTCTCCAAAAGCATAATTTCACAAACAGCATTTAAAAATATGGATTTGCGATAAATATTTAGTAATTAATATTTGCACAATCACTGAATTACGTTTTTTTTGTCGTAATTTGCAACTCCATGAGAATAGTTGCAAATCACCAACAAAAAATTCCTAAATCACGACTTTCTTGTCGTTTACTTCTCGAAGAAATAAAGCACCACGACATGGCAGGTATCTAATCATCAATGTGTGACACCAACGATCTGTAATGCAAATTGGCCCGGTGGTTGCATGCTCGCTCCGCAACTGGAGGGTTGCGAGTTCAAATCCAAGTAGAGTAAAGCATTTATTTCAAATCAAATAAATTAAATGTATATACCACGCAATATCACGAAATAAAAGTGGTGATCACAAATCTTTTTGCAAATTTACAAATTGTGCAATTGAGGAATGTTTGGATCTAATTGCGATTTGTTGTTCGCAATTTTTGTTTTCTCTCGATTGCATAATTGATACTTAAAGAGGGTTGATTTACGATTTTTGAGTATCAATATCTTCATTTTGCTCAGTTTTGCAAATTGCAAACAAATAGTCGTAATTTACGAAATCCGGAGCCAAGGTATAAATCGGGACTCATTTTTCCTAATTTGCAGCTCATTTTTCGTGATATGATCCAAGTATTCTTTCCGTGTAATAAGCATTATTTACCAAATTTAAAGAAAATCGATCCAGTCGCTCAGGCTGTAGACAAACAGACAGTGTGATTTTGTGCAAATGTTATACTGTCTTTTGAAAAGGATAATAATAAGTGAACTTTTTAGCAAATCGAGTTGATTTTAGTATTGTGTCTGCAAGTGTGTTCTTTGTATCCCAGATTAGTTACACACTTTTCCACTTATTTCTTCAAAAATAATAGTCAGTCATTTTTGCCTGTTTATTTTGGAAAAAGTGATAAATATCTAAAACTTGAACCTATACTCTCTTCAAAATTCTATTTTTTGATTTCATAAAATGGATTAATCTCCTTTTTAATTATAAAGAAACGATTCAATTAATATCCTGATCTTGATGAGAGATTTAATGAATATTCAATTCCTCGGCAATTAATGTCAATATCCATTCAATCATTTTAATTTCATTAAATAGCAAAATCAATTTCAAAGTGAAAATAAAATTTAAATTGAAAACAAAGGTTTTTGAAATATTTTCAGGAAAATAATAAAAAAAAAAACTCTCTTAAACGAACATTGAATAAGTTAATACCAAACACGGAATGGTTTGTGCTCCTGAATTAATTACACCTTTTTTTTTAATTCCTGTCACTAACATGAATGTATGCTAAGGTTGCCTTAGGACTATAGAATGTTTTTAAATTAATTTTTGTTGATTTTTCTTCCTGTTTGGGTCTTTAACATATAACATTCAAGGTAGGACATTTCGCTTAGTAAAACCAACAAGGCATTTTTCTGAAAATATTGTCTTTTTGAAGAACTTTCTTGACTCGATGGCGGAAAAAGAAGTCCATAGCCTGGTTGTCAAACAGCACAATCTATAAATCACCGCCTGAGTACTTAAATGCCCCATAGACCACTTTTTCGGGAAACTGAGTTAATGATGCAGTTATACTAATTCGAATTTTCTCTATCGTTTGCTGCTATCCACGTTGCTCTATCTCTATTATTAAGGAAGTTACAGAGACCCAGTTTGCTCCATAGACCACTAATTTGTGGGTCCTCTCAGTGCTTATTTGACGCACATTCAAAATTTGTACTATGTGGGGCAGTCTTTGTAGAAGAGTTCTTAAAACATTCATTTAATGCTTAAGTGCCCCATACCAAAGGGCCATGGATATAGAGTGTTTAATTATATCTGGGTCTGGGTCGGGGTTATCTTCTAGCATGCAAGTACAACATATGGGATCCAGGTTTCTATCGGAGGTTATTTCAATAACGCAAAAGTAAGTTTTCACTTTGATGATAGTAAAGAAAAAAGACAACATAAAGGTTGAAAATACTCAACCATGAGGTAAATAGAGATGGATGCAAAGCACTGTTTTCATATTAGTCCGCAATGCGGCTATGAGTAAAAATAAAACATGGGTAATACTTATTTAGACAAGTTCATTTACGTACCTTAATGTTCCCAAACTTCAAAACTGCATTTAATGCAGCCTTGTAGGTTTTTTAACGATTTAATTTAGGCATGTTTTTTTTATTTTTTACTTAAGTGGATAAAATCAAAAAAGGTAAAAAAAAATAAATTTGAAAAAAAACTTTAAAAAAAAATTAAAACTTTATACAATGTAATGTTGACGAATTTTTATAAATTATTCCTAATTAAAAAAGACGTATTTTTCAGGAACATTTTAAGGACCAAATTTAGTATTTTTCATAATTAATTAATTATTTTGTTTACTTAGAAATAATCCAATAACAGTTTTAGTAAGGTATAGCCACTAAATTGATAGTATTTTTTGTTTTATGTTCTTATCAATAAAAATGAAATTATAAAAAATAAATAATACCAGTGCTTTTGAATTTTTTTGTTCTTCTTGCTAACATTGAGTTCCCTCCTTTCAGTGCACAAAAGTCCTATATCCATAGGAAATTTTCAATTTGGTTTTCATCGATTTCGCATTCGTATGGCGGGAGAGGGTCCTATATCCATTTCTGACTTTTTTCATGCTTTTATTTTTATAAAAATAACCGTTACAGCTTTTGACGTCATGTCTTCAAATTACAACAAAGATATTTTCAAACAATGTATATAAAAATTCAAACATCATATTTCTCCAGGAGAAAGTAAGAAAATTATTTTTCAAACCTTAAAATTCGTTTTCTGGGGAATAATTTTTTTGGATATGTTGCATTTAAGTACTCAGGCGGCGAAATGTATGTAATACAATATGTATTTCCAGCATAGACAATCTCTCATTCGATGAAACAATATTGTAACATTTTATTACCTTCAGAATAATGCAAATTCGATTTTATTTTTCAAACGTCAATTGTTCCCTAATATTCAACAATTTCCAATAAATTTTAACTTTGATATTGGTGTTACGCTCGGACGAAATGAAGAGTATTTAAAAAATTAAGTTAGCTTGTAAGTTCAAAGGACACAAACATTCAAAAACTTTCTGTACCCTCTTCCTCTCTTTGATTGGAAAATACCTTGAAAGTTATTACTATTTATATTTCAAAACTTTAAATCTTTCTATGGAAATCCCATTTTTATGTGAGTTTTCCTTCGGGGATCTATTTTTTCTCAGATAGTTATCCCTAAAACAGTTTATTGTGAAAACTTATATTTCTTTTGCTACTCTTGCAATTTTAATAATACTTTTTTTTTGTTCTTCTATCAACTTTGACATTACAATAAATTTCCCTATCACATTTCATCGTTGCTGTCGCTCATCCTTTTTATTTTTTTGGGCTAAGGCGACTTTATTAAATTACAATTTTGTGCTTTTCTCTTGCGCGTATAATTTCTTACTGTGTGCACTTTTCAATTTTTTAAGTTACTTTTTGGTGAAAAGAAGATGAAAGAAGAACTAGAAAAAAAATCCTCACCATGATATTGTCTCGTCTGTTTAAGTTGCAAGGATTCTATTATCTATGAAACTTTTACTTTCACACAAAAAAAAACCCTTGGTCATGTTTTTTTGTGTTGTTTTTGATTTTAAAAGTTTTTGCATTTTTGCCATGAAGGCGGCAGTGGGTTTTATGTTTATTTTCTTTTTTTTTTTCTTCCGGGAATAAAAGTTTTTTTTTTCAAGACGCTATGCTTTAGTGAAACAATTGCCCCTTCTAAAACTTTGGTATTAAATTATACCATTGGGTGTATTTTATTGTAACTAATTTTTTTGCATAGTTTCTTGGAATAGAGAAATAAGAGAAAAGATTATTCCGGGAAGAGCAATAAGAATATAAAGAAATTAATTTTTTTTTTTCACAGAAAAGTTTTCAAAGACAATTTGTTCATAATTAGGTCATTTAAGGTATTTTGACAATTTTCTTCCTAGGAATAGGTAACCACAGTTTAAGTTTGAAAGAAAGCCTGGAGTTCAAACTTGCTAAGAAAGGAGTGTATTCATCGGTAGCCACTATCCTTTATGATTGAGGCGTGACAAAAAAGTAGTTATTATTTGAATTCAATCAATTGAATTGCACTCATGTGCACTATGAAAATTCTCCTCATCCTCTAGTCGTTATGAGTGTATACACAAGCTATGAATACTATAGTTTTAACTTTATTACTTGTCAACTTATTTTGAAATGAAGTACAATAAGAATTATGGTTTTTCATTAACCGCGTTATTTGGTATTTATTTCTAATCATAATCGAGAACAAAATCAATAGGAGGATACTTAAGAAAGGTACACTTGGGCGTATACGTATTTTTTTAAGAGAGGTTCACGAATATGGAGCTAATATCGAGTACCTATATTATTGCTTGCGATTATATGGACTCATATAAAGTTCGAGAATTTAGCATATAAAATATATTCTCATTCGGCTTTGTGATAATAATAAATGAAACAATAAAATTTATAGGTACCTTATGTGTATACGGTGGCTTATGCATTCATAAAAAATCAAACTCGAGATTCTTATCAAAAATCTGACATTACAACTACAGGAAGACGAAAAAAGTAGGTCTCGCAATTCTGTCTGACTGTCCGGTCGTCGTCAGTGTGTTTAACTGTCAATCTGTCAGTGTTGTCGGCCCAGTCAGCAAGGCTGGATCAATATTTTTTTACTTCGAACGTAGCGTTTTTGCTCATTTCCCACACACATTTTGTTTTCTCATTATTTTCTTAAAAGCAAATGTAATGGCAACTGCCATATAATTTTTTTGCAATTTCATCAAATTTTATTATCTCAAAAATGTCTTCAAAACTTAAAAATATAATAAATTACATTTTATGAATTTTACATTTGATTAGAAAACCATCAGTTTCCAAAAATTGTTTATTAATGGAAGATACCTCCATTAAAACCACTTTTTTTTAATTCTGAATTTTCTTGAAAATGGTTCGACTGATTTTAATAATTATTATATGAGTACTATAGAGCAAATTTTGGATTTGTGCAAAAATAAAATTTTGATATAACAACCAAACATGAAATTACGATGATAGAGAAGACCAAAAAAGTGGGTGGCGCAATTCTCTCTGTCTGTTCATCTACAGCCTAAACGGCTGGATCGATTTTTTTCAAACTTGGTACATAGTGGTTTTTGGTGATTATGCCCACACGTTTTTTTCATATTTGTTTTTAGAACCTAAAATAACGGTACCTGTCATACAATTTTTTTAAAGCAATTTTACATAATCGATTTGCTCTCAAAAAACAGCTTGACAACTTTTCTTTGAAAAGATTCTATAAATTACTCTCAGTAAAGGCTAAGACTATTTTTCAAAAAATGGCTATTAATGGTACCTCCCAAAGAACCAATAATAATTTTCTTCAAAACGTTTTGATTGATTTCATAAAATTTTCTTATACAGAAGGCTAAAAAAAATATAAATAGTTTTGTAAACCAAAATTTTGAAAAAAAAAATATTTTTTGGATTTTTAAAAACTGCTTCAAATTTTATTTTTTGAAAACCAAATATTAAGAAAACGATATAATAAAAATTTTACTGCAACAATAACGGTACCTTCCATAAAAAAGTTAAGAAACCGTTAATTATAAAATTTTTTCTCAAAAACGGCACCTACGATTTTCATTTAACTTTTTGGTATGCTTAAAATAGTACGATCTACTACAGAAAATTATAAAATTTTACATTAATCAACTATTAGTAGGTACTACCAGTCAGAGAAGTTTTTTTTTATTTTGAACTTTCTCATTCGCAGCTGAACGGATTTTGATTAATTTTCCTATAAGGGTGTTTCCATTGTTACGGGTGTGACAGTGAGACTCCATATTTTATTAATTATTCACATACTATTCCCAATTTATAAATAAAAACTTTACTATTCTTTAGGACACCTGAAGCCCTTTTACGAAATTAATATATTAAAGGATGAAAAATTAGTGGTTCAGTTATAGGATGCTATTTAGTTGCGTTACGGGTATGACCTTAGAAAACTGGTGGTTTGCGACTAAGATATCTAATTTTCATGTGGTGTAAAATATTGCATGAAATGTATGTATCATTCTTTTGCAAATATTAACCCAGATAGTTGATCTTCACTTTCAGTTAAGAAATGAGAACCAAAACTACGAAAAACTATACAAAATTTTTATTTGAAAACGTTTCGGGTGTGACAGGTCATCGCTACGGATGTGACCGAGTATGATTTTTATGCATGAAAAGAATATAATATACTATATTTTGACGGGAAATTGTTGCCATCGATGTATAATCATTTCTCACATAATGTCAGAAACACTTTCTCTAGAAAAATGAAATTTTTCTCACTGAAAAGTGAATAGATTTCAATCAATGAGATTTTTTCCATTTTCTTTTAAAATAGGGAAAACTTTCACTTAAAGCCGATTAAATTTATGTCTAAAGTAGATTTTCCTAGAATTATATCCCTTCATCATGAATTTCATATCTAAAAGTAACGAAACTAAAATTGAGTTGAAAAACAGAAAGAATATGATTTGAAATGTCAACCTATTACGGGTGTTACATAGACTTAAAATTCTAAATACGGGCTCCATATTAATTTCAAGTTCTTGAAATTTTGTCTGACAGTAGATCATAGTATTCTCCTTTTCTCCCCAAATTATCACATTGATACAAATTTTTTTCTTCTAATAATGAAACATTATATTTTTTTTGTTACGGGTGTGACACTAACCACTTTATGAATCAACTGCCTAAAAACTCAAACTGTATTTACTATTGAATGATTAAATGACACGGAGACGTGCTTAGAGTTCTGATAAGGGCAAATAACCACCGGTTCTAAAATTGTGAAACAGTTAATTATTGAAAATAGGGTTTTGAGCTTCTGATAACAAAAAGCGACTGCTGTGAAATAAGCGGCGATAAAAAAAATTATTGATAATTTCACTTTTAAAATGAAACATGCAATCTTCTAAAACCGTCTAACGGTACTTGTTTCAATTCGAAGTCATGTTTGTGATTTTTCGTAAAGGGTCGTTTTCTATGGGATTACCCAAAACAAATTGAAAATAAAATTAAATAATTTTGCATATCAAAATTTTCAAAAAAGAAATTTTTGAATTTTCAAAAAAAAGTTTCAAATAATTTTTTTGAAAATTTTAATTTTTATATGCACATAAATAAAAACTTAAGATTTGTATACCAAACTTTTTCCTTAAAAATGTTTTAAGAATTTGATATTTCTATACAAAATTAATTTTTTAAAAACCGCTCAAAATTTCTTTTCCATACAACCATATTCAAGAATTTTAAGAATTTGATATTTCTATACAAAATTAATTTTTTAAAAACAGCTCAAAATTTTTTTTCCATACAACCATATTCAATCAAGAATTGAATTGAAATGACGATCTTCGTTCTACCCAGTCGTGCATTTTATTATTTTGGATTTTCTTGAAAACGTTTATACTGATTTTAATTATTTTTTGTTCGCAAAAGCGAAAGCAAAAGCGTTAAAATTATTATTATTATTATTATTATTATTATTATAAGCTTCCAAAAATATAAAAAGAAAGTATTGTTTACGGCTATTCCAAAGTAACGGAGAAGACAATCGGACGCTTGTAGTAAGGTTTTTCTTGTTAAGATATTAATATTTTTTTATGAAACTCAGTGGTTTTTAAGAATTCATCACAAAGTACACGACACAGAAGTTTCACAAAAAAATTATGAAATTTAGTAAGTTTATACAAAGAAATAGATGGTAACGGAGAAGACACGTACGATTTAGAGATTTCCGACCATTGCCTTAAAGTTTCAAACTCTGCGCCGTCCGTTAAGATATGAAGTTGATTTTTTTTGCACACTTTCATAAGACCAACATTTCTCAAAAACTATCCTTGGTTTAATGCCAAGTTTCATTTTACTATTAGAAAAAAATATGAAAGATGGTAACGGAGAAGACAGCTAATGGTAACGGAGAAGACACGTACGATTAGAGATTTCTCTTTTGTTCAGTTATATTGTAATTCGTATTTTTAAATTATTCTCATCAAAATGACAAAAGTGACTCAGGCAATTGAAAAAATGTGTATAAAATTTTATTGAGACACAATCATGCTAGCGAGCACTTGAAATTTTTCACTCAAAATACATGGGGTTTTCACAGTTTTTACTCAAAATATGTTGCTATTTTAAATGGAGTTACTGTTATTGACAAAAATAAAAAAAAAATATATTTGTATACTCCTTATGGTATTTAGTATATATGCCAAGTTTAAAGTTTTTAAATCAACGTTTACACTTTTACCGGCCTTTTGAGTAAAAGACTGTGAAAACACCATGTATTTTATATGAAAAACTTCAAGTGCTCGCTAGCACGTGTAAGCGCCAACCAATTTCAATGAAATTTGACACATATTATTTTTTAGTTACCTTGATCCATTTTAAGCATGTGGATCAAAGAAATTCAGACTTTAAAAAAAAGTGCTCTATGAGTCGTTGAAATTTGGATCAGAAAGTGCAATTTTGTCTTCTCCGTTATCCTGTTTTAGACAGTAGGATATGATTTAAAAATCTATAAAAAATCCACCATAGTCCTTTTTCAAGTCTTGCTTTGTATGCGGAATAATTTTACAAACACTAATATAGTTCACCATTTATACCAACTTTTGTCATTTTTCGGTAACGGAGAAGACATGAAATGTTCAGTCATTTTGAGGCGTAATACTATTTTTACAGCACTTTTATCAGAAAAATGGTTCCGAATCTAAGTAGTGTATTGAAAACACTTATAAAAACCTAACTGCACATCGCCATTGAGCATTTTTCGGCCAAAATTCCGAAAAATGCTCAGGTACGAAAGATAAAGTATGAGCTTTTTTGATAACTTGCCTTTACAACAACAACTAAAATTTTATATTAACAATTTTTTTTGTTAACTTTAATTATATACTCTTAATATTGGCATATTTTAATATATTTTTTTCCTTAATTTAAAACTGAGTTGCTTGGTTTCGAAATTTTTGGAATGGCCGTTTTCAAAAATTTAATTAATTTCTTTTTTTTTAATATTCAAAATTGTTTTTTTTTAATTAATATTTCAAAAATTAAATAAACGATTTTTTAAAACATGGAGCTTAATGGCTCTCTCTTAAGAATATTTAAAAAATATTTCATTGTAATTAAAAAATAATGATACCTTTCATACAAATCTTAAAAACTCGTTAAAAAAAACCTTATTTATCTCCGACGATTTTGAACAAATTTGTTAGTTATGCAATAGTAAAAAAATTAGAATTCAAAAATTTAAACATTGCAAATAAATTGTACCTCTCAAAGAACGGTTTTGTTTATTTTTAATTTTCTCATTAAAGTTATCTTTTTGTACTTTAAATTTGTACGTAAGAATCTCAAATATGGGTTGACAATTTATGTCTATTCATTTTTCATATGCTCATTGATAAATACTTAATTCAAAAATTCAGGTTTGTTACGAAATCCTGAACGCCAAAATCTCGAAACTGCAAATAATCCGCAATACCTATATCCCAAATGACAAAATCCTTAATGAACAAAAACCCGAATAGGCAAAATCCGTAATGCCAGAATTCCTAATGATAAAATCTCGAGTTGCAAAATCCCAACTGGCTTTGGTTTGGCACCGATTCTTGTGTCAAAAGACATTCGAGATTTCAGCCAAAAATAAATGTACCTTTTGTAGGTAAATATTTAAATGTATTTGTTTTCGTGGTTATCGGTGCTAGCTGGTTTTTCTATATATTGCGTAATACATACTTCGTAAATTTTGTAAATTCGAAATTTTTGCATTCCTGATGTTTATTGTTTGTTTCGAAATTTCTTTTATTTGAAATTTTCATCATGATATGATGACAAATTTAGTTTCTTTGAAAGTGTAGACTGTAGAAAAACTACTAAAAAAGCATTGAAATTCTGAATTCAGTCCCGAATGTATTCGGGACTTATTGCCATTCGAGATTTTGTCCACTCGAAATTATGGCTTTTGGGGTTGTGGCTTTCGGGATTGCGGCTTTCGGGACTGTGGCTTACGGGATGTTGTCCTTTTGGGATTTGTCTATTCGGGATTATGGCATTTGGGATTTTGGGTATTCGGGATTATGGCATTCTGGATTCTCATTTAATGTCATTTTGGATTTTAACAATTAGTTACATATGTCATTAACATGTGTACCAATTCCCATATGAAATAGTGTTCACATCCAAAATAAATATAAATTATTCATAACAGCACAAATAAAGAAGATACCAGTATCAAGTAAAATTTTGTGGGCAGGTATAACAGATGTTATCCGATTATTATTTACTTCATACAAAAATCTCTTGTAACAACTGAAAATTATTCATAAACATTTATTTATCCTTTAAACCTGCACTCCATAAAATTTAAAATTTATCTCCGCTTTCAGAAAAAAAACTTCACTAATGGAAATGTTGGAAAAGTAGAACCCCCTTTCGTTTTTAGATTTTTATTTTTACAAGGTACTATTCAGTGTTTTTTTCAACTTGATGTTTATTTCTTCTTCAATTAATTTTCCATGTAGCATTTGAAGGATCAAATTGAATACTATATTTAATGATACAGAATACTCTTTTTTATGTTTGTGTTCTTAGTACGTACCTACATACAAATCAGAAAAAGGATCTTAGGGGAAGAATAATTCCAGACCAGTTTTTTTTTTGTATGTGCACTTTATGTTTAGAAACACTAACACTTTTATTATATTTTTCTTATGTCGTTAAAAATTCATGCGAATACCAATGCAACCTTGAGCAAAAGGATGGTAAATGAGCTTTGAGGGTGTTTTCTTTATACCATGACACACATCTAGACTTATTCTGCTCAACTTAATCCCCAACAACATTCATTTGCATCTGGATATAGTTTTATTTCCTTTAATTTTACTTTGCAATGCATACATTTTTCATCCTGCAAATAAAACTCTTCTTTAAGTCCTTTTGATTATGAAAAGAAACATATTCAACTGAGCTGTTAAAGGATACCCATACTCATATCTAAGATATGATAACCATTTTCAGGACGTTAGAAACAGAGAAGGATTATTTCTAAAATTTAAATCTTAATTTGTAGGTGTATACATATGTATGTAGCAGGCACGAGGCGTGACTTTTTTGGTAGCGGAAGCACTCAACATAAAACCAAAAAGTAAAGACCTTTTTTTTGAGATCACATTCGTTTGTTTTTTAATTCTTCTTAATCATTATTTTATACATAAAATAATTAAATTACTAAAATTAAATGATAGTAAACATTCTATGCGAACAGAACCAAATATTTTTAATGACACCATTGCGATTGCACTTAAATATGAACCGCACTCTTTTCCATGCCTTTTGCCGGCTTTTGAAAAATTGTTCATATCATAAAATCCCGCACTGTTCCACACACTTTTTTCGTTTGCAAATAAAAGGCAAGGCCAACAGTACAACATATTTGTTTTTGAACATCCTGTTAACCACGAAAAAATTTCATATAATTGTATCGAAAAATGCCTAGTACACCGCTTTGTAACGGTGTTTATAATTAATTACACAAGGTTTCGGTCTCCCGCCATCTATTATATTTTTTATTTCATCAAGCGATCTAGCTGAAAATGGTTTATCGAAAATACTTTCTATAGCACAGTTACAGGAATTCATATTTAATCACAAAAACAATATAACAATAGAAAACAGGTGGATTGCTTATATCGCACACGGTCACGAAACTAATTAAAAAACTACCACCTTAAATCGGCTCCTTGTTTATTCCCTATTCACACTCACACAAAAATATCTTTTCTAACCCTTCCCAGCAAACATTTCCCTTCAGAAATGATTTATAAATAATTCAGAGAAGTGAAAGAAACCCTCATTTATGAATTCATTTATAAACCGGTTTGGATCAAATTTACTGGGTAGCATTACTTCGAATTCGAATCGTTTTTATGTTTCATTAATAATAGAGTAATTCTTCGTTTTAGTGAATGTAAATAGGACGCTTATATATTCATTTCACTGAACAATTCATGAATCTTTTTTGAATCATTTAAATGAGACAGATTTGATTCATTAATATGAACATAAATTGGGGTTTCCTCATTCAGTTTAGTGAATATAAATTGAATTATATTTAATTCATTATAATGATTCTTTAATAATCCGAATGTATACCATAGAATGTAAATATTATTTCAGTGTGGTTATACAAAATGCTAAAAAGACGCAAAAAAAAACAAACAGTATCGTCGTCATCAAATTTCGATTGTTTAATGTACTTATATACCTAACTCAAGAAAAAAAGAAAAATATTTAATTATTTGTAAGTTTATTGATAGGTTGGTATACAAAAATGTATGTACTTAAGTCAAGAAATAAATACTTAGTTATACGTAGGTAAGTTTATGGATTGGAAGCATGCAAAAATGTATGTACAACTTTATATATACTTTGTACGATCATTTTGAAGGTTTCTTTGCTTTTAAGCGATCATTTTATTTATTTTAATCACCTTATATGTTTATTTGTTAATTTATTCAATTTATATTTTTTTTTTTCACTGCCACAATGGATATATGTAGCTCCGTCCGTACAATAACAATGCGCAAAATTTACTGAAAATGACGAATTTACTCTTTGCATAACTTTTGTTTCAGTTTTGGCGCGACTAGGTCCCGTTATGGTTTTTCAAAACAAACTGAAAGGGACATTCAGTTTATGTGAATAAAAATGGACGCACCCAAGATATACCTCTTTTGAGGATCGCTTGTGCGCGTTCACTTTTATTCATATCATATGAAGGAAATAAGAATCTCGATATTTTTTACTATGAAAAAAATCAACACAAATCCCCTTCCCCGCGTATGAGGTAAAAGTGATGGGATATTTGAGTATATTCACATTTGATTCACTGAAGTGAGTGTTTCTCGAATATATATTCTTCATTTTCACTGAATGTTCAATGAACGTTCACAAAAATGTTTGCTGGGTTTCTTCTATGAAATTTAACTCATTAACAGTTTGAGACAATACGCAACTCAATAGATACATCTTTGTTTTTCTCTCTATCTCTAGTTTTCTTCATGGAATATTCAGAATGCATTCACTCAACTCATTTTTCAAACGTGGGTCAAATGGGGAGAAACAAAAAAAAATTACTTTGACTTTGTGTTGGGATCTAAGTTAAGTATGCCAAATAATGGAATGCCTAGATGTTGTGCATTCTAGTTTTGTATGAAGCACTTTTGTTTGAGCATATGAGCATTATATGAATAACGGTGGGTTATGTTATCTGTATTCTCAATTTGGTTGGAGTAGTTGGCTATTTTTAATTTGATTTAAGAAAGCGACAGTAAGGAATGCATATCTGTTACGCATTCTTTAGTAATTTTGGTAAGAGATGATAATGTTCTCACAATGATGTTGGAATTTAATTCACAGAATGAAGATTTGATTATAGTAGAAAATATAGGTAAATAGGTGGTATATCATAACGGGAAAATGAATACGATTTACTAGTTCGAATTTAATTCTAAGCTCCTACGATTTTTTTAATTTGTTCAACGGATGCACTCATTCCACTCATTATATGGACGCTTCGTCCCTGGTATGTAGGTATACCTATACACATGTATGTAATGTAGGATTATAGGTATGTACATAGATTTTCGTAAGGTTTTATATCGGGCTTAAAATTGCTCCAAACGAACAGAAAAAATCCCTATTTTTTCAGATTTTTATTTTCATCTTCTTTATTCCTTGTATGGGTAAAATAAATTCCTAATTTTTTTTGCATGCTAGGTCATTCACGTAAATGTGCCAACAAAAAGTCAGAACATGTACTCCCACTTGAACGGGAGGGTCAAATTTATAAAAAAAATGGATCGCACGTACGCTCTTATGTTCAAGTTGTGTGGGACTTAAAAACTTTAAAAAATATTCAAGTAATTATAGAAAAAGTATAAAGAAGCATTTAAATCTAACTTTTAATTTTTTTTTTTTAGAGCTCAAAAAAAAAAGTATGCCATTTGATTACTGAACAATTATGAATATGCGCAAAAACAATTTTAAATCGTTGGAGCCGTTTTCTTAAAAAATAATTTTTATGAATAAAATTGTTGTAATATTTTTCAAACAAATTTTTGGTATGCCATTTTTGAGTATATATTAATATACATTTAAAACTGAAATTTCAAAATAATTCATCAATCCATTTTTGACATATTAAATTTTCAAAAAAAAAATTGGAATCTTTATTTAAAAATCCAAAATTTATTTTTTCCACAATTTTGGTATGCAGTATTATTTATATTTTAAAAAAGCTTTTGTGTAAGATTTTTTGTTGAAATGGGATGAGCGGTTAATGAAAAAACTGAAAATCTAAAAAACCGTTATATGGTAGGTACCATTAATAAATACTTTTGGTAATTTTTTTAAAAGAAAGTACACCATATTTTAGAATACTACAATGATTTTTACTTGCGATATAGGTACTGTAGGGCAAGTTTTGGATTCGTGCAAAAAAAAAATTTCGAGATAACAATCAAACATGACATTATGATGATAGAGAACACGAAAAAAGTGGGTGGCAAAATCCTGTCTGTCTGTCTGTCCGTACCTCAACCTATAGCCTAAACCACTGAAGCGATTTTCTTCAAATTTTAAACTTAAGGTTTTTTTGTAACTCTCCAGAGGGGAAATTGAAATTTTTTTTTAGCTCAAAAATAACGGTACTTGCCATACAACCGTTAGGGAAAAGCTTATTTATCTCAAGAACGGCTCCAACGATTTTGATTAAAAAAAATCAATGTATTATTGTAGATATGATGTACCTTCTAATAAGAAAAAAATCACCAAAAACATTTATTAACGGTACCTGCCATATAACGGTTTTTTTTATTTTTGATTTTCTCATTAACCGCTCATCCGATTTCAATGAAATTTTTTGCACAAAAGTTTTTTTGAAATATAAATAATACTGCATACCAAAATTTTGGACAAAATAAATTTTTGATTTTTAAAAAAAGATTAAAATTTTTTTTTTGAAAATTCAATATTTCAAAAACGGGTCGATGAATTGTTTTGAAATTTCAGTTTTAAATGTATATTAATATATACTCAAAACTGGCATACCAAATTTTTTTTTGAAATTTTATATATAAAAAATTAATTTTTAAGAAAACGGCTCCAACGATTTTAAATTTTGTTTGCATATATTCATATTTTTCAAGTAATCAGATGGCATAGTTTTTTTTAGCTCTAAGTTATTTATCAGGCTGTTTATACAATTTAAAGAACGATTTAAATGCTTTTTATGCTTTTTCTATACTTGAATATTTTTTAAAGTTCTTAAGCCCCACACAACTTCAACATAAGAGCAAGTACGTGCGATCCAGTCGTGCATTTTAATTTTATCAAAATCGTTGGAGCCGTTCTTGAGATACATTAGCTTTTCCTTAACAGTTGTTTGGCAAGTACCGTTATTTTTAGAGCTAAAAATAATCAATTCTCCCTCTGCAAGGTTACAAAAAGAAGCCTTAAGTTCAAAATTTGAAGAAAATTGCATCATTGGTTTAGGCTGTAGATCCAGATACAAACAGACAGACAGACAGACAGACAGACAGACATGTTCTCTATCATCGTAATGTTATGTTTGATTGCTATCTCAAAATATGTTTTGCACGAATCCAAAACTTGCCCTAGAGTACCTATATCGCAAGTCAAAATTGAAATTTCCAGTAGCGTAACTAAGATTATAGGGTTGTATTTGTTTTTGTGATCAATTTTTGTTTTTGAAAAAGTATTATGCTTTCTTTCACCCATACAAAATACCTAAAGATAATTTTATAGACTCTTTTGATTCTTCATTCGGGTAGTCCATAACACATTTTTATAAAGTTTCATGGGGGTACCATTTTTGTAACAGGTCTTATTGTAATAGTCCAACGATAACCACAACCCCCCAAAAAAACACCCTTTAACCACAGATATTTTTATAGACTCTTCTTATAATTGCTTTTCATGACAAATGAACCATTTATACCAAGTTTCATCGACGGACCACCATTTTCAACTACTTTTCGGTAATATTTGGCTTTTATACTGAAAATATAGTCATCCTAGCACAAAAATGACAATAACTTTTTTCACGGAGGTCGTATCGACTTGGTTTTGGTGTCATTTGATTCAGCATTTAAAACTACATTGAAAACTTGTGTCATATGCTAAGGTTGCAACAAAGTTTATTTTTCCGTTTGATACACCACAACTTACGCCCCTCCCTCCCTCAAAAAAACACCCTTCCATATGAAATATTTTTATAGACTCTTTTGATTCTTCATTCTCATAGTACATGAAACGTTTTCACCAAGTTTCATGGTGGTACCAATTTTTTTTTATTCGAAGGTCTTTCTGTACTATTTTACCTGTACTAATATGAGATTTCAGGATTTTAAAATTACAAAATAATGTCAATTCGACGATTTTTTTCGTAGTACGAATCTCAGATCCCATCTATCAAGATTTATTACGATAGAAAATGTAGAAAAGTGCCTTAAAAGAAAACTATCATGAGAGAAAAATATCATAATAGCAAAGTATCATGATAGAAAACTATCACGAAAGGAAATTATCATGATACAAATTTATCATGATGGGAAACTATCATGACCGAAAACTATCATGATCGAAAGCTATCATAAAAAAAAACTGTGATGATAGAATAGAGAACTATCACGATATAAATCTATCATCATAGATATCTATCATGATAGAATATAAAATATGACAGAAAACTATCATAATAGTTTTTTATTGATAATTTTCTATCAATGATTGTTGTTCTACAATGATTGTTTTCTATCATGATAGTTTTCTGTCATGATAGTTTTCTATCATGATAGTTTTCTATCATGATAGCTTGCTAGCATAACAGTTTTCTATCACGATAGTTTTCTGTCACGATAGTTTCTTATCATGATAGTTTTCCGTCATGATAATATTCTATTCTGTTGCGATAGTTTTTTATCATGATAGTTTTCTGTCATGATAATATTCTATTCTATTGTGATAGTTTTTTATCATGATAGTTTTCTATCACGATAGTTTTCTATCGTGATAGTTTTCTATCGTGATAGTTTTCTATTCTATGGTGACAGTTTTGATTTACATACATGATTTAGTATAGATTTTTTAACATTACTCAATGCGTCATTTTTCAAAATTATAGCCCTCTCAATTGATCTTCACTAATGAGGTAGGTATAACTGAAAAATAATATAATAAGAATCATATTTTTATAAGAATTTTAACTATTCGAATGAACATGAAATTATTCCTAGAGTTGCAATTTGGTTATGAGAGAAAATACCACTTCTTTCGAGAAGTGAATACTTAGAAATGAAAAGAATCTTATATTTAAAACAGAATCTAAATTTATTATAATACACTCCTCGTCAACTGAATACGCACAAACATTTTTGAATATATTTTATCCATTTTTTCCAAACAGTGATGGTTATTATGCCATCTGTTGATGGTAAAAATTTTCGTAACATATAAATAACAGAATTTCAAAGTTTTATCCAAAAACAACCGTGAGTTTTTCCTTCAACCACTTCCAAAGTGTAACTTATGCAAAGTAGAAGTTTTTTTTTGAGTCAACTGAATAGGTACAAAAATTAAAATTGGTATTGGAATGGAATGAAACAAGTTTTTGTTTAAGTTTAGTAGTGGGTACTTCCACCTTTATTTTTAATTACTTCGAAAATTCGATCCGGCATGGAATCGTATAGCTTTTTAATGTAATTTAACGAAATTTCGCTCCACGCTAATTTGATTGCAGAAATTAAGGTTTCTTTGTCTTCGAACTGACGACCACCTTCATAAACTTTGCGTACTAACCATCCCCAGACATTTTCTATGATGTTTAGATCAGGTGAGTACGGCGGCCATTGAAGCAACTGCACTTGTTGCTCCTCTATCCATGTTTTTATTATGAGCGCTGAGTGAATAGGCGCATTATCATGTTGGTAGGTCCAGTTTATGGGTCCAAAGATGTTAGAAAATTTAGGAAAATTTCTTTCCAAAATTACTTTATACCCAGCTGCTGTCATTCTTGATGTTACAACCTCGAGCTCAACTGTTCAATAATAACTGACTGCTCCCCATATCATGACACCTCCTTCACGACTATGATGGCGCTTTAAAAATCTTTTTTCTTTTCTTAAGTCGTGAAAATAGAAGTTGAACCCATCAGGGCCATCGAAATTAAACTTTTTTTCATTTGAAAAAACCACGTGATACCATTCTTTTTTCCAACTCATGTGAAGTCTTGAAAAATCTAATCGCAACATTTTCCGTCTCTCGTCAAGTGGTGGTTTTTTCTTAAGTTTCATTCGTTTAAGATGGCTTGAGTTGTTGATTACTCTTAATACTGTTGAGCAACTTGCGTTTACGCCAACTTTTTGTTTTATTTTTGCCACAGAATCAGAAGAATTTGATGCATATCTTAAAATTCTTCGTCTCTCAGCTGCTGTTGTTGCTGTTTTCTTACCTCCCTTCATGTTTTTGCCGTATGCATCTTTATTTTTCAAGTAAGAATAAACTACATTAAAACTTCGGCCAACTTTATCAGCTATTGCACGTCCAGTTAGGCCTTGGTCTCTAAGTAAATCGATTTTAGCTTTTTCAACACTGTTAAGACACGTAGATCTACCCATTTTTCTTAAAATTTGAAATCAAGAATTAAATTTTACTGAAAACACTAAAATCGATAATTTAAACTGTCAAGCACTCCAAAAAACTTATAAACAACGAAGAAAATGGCGTTGTACCTATTCAGTTGACTAAAAAAAAACTCCTACTTTGCATATAAAACACTTTGCAAGTGGTTGAAGAAAAACTCACGGTTGTTTTGGGATAATTCTTTCGGAATTATCTGCTAAACATCTTAAGGGAATAGTTAGCATCAACAGATGGCATAATAACCATCACTGTTTGGAAAAAATGGATAAAGTATATTAAAAAATGTTTGTGCGTATTCAGTTGACGAGGAGTGTATAAATAGCATTTTAAGTTTACAATAAAACTTTACTCGATACAAAGAGATGTAACACATCATTTGCGAATATACCACAACTTGTTGAAGCCTCCAAAGAAGTACATTATCTTGATAGTTATATAATACATCCTCTCCATTAGTCTTGAGTTTGTTATAAGAGTGATGGCTCTGAATATTTTTGTTTTGTGCAAAAACTATTTAACCTGTGATTTTCCCCACTATTCCCCTACTTTTTGAATTATTACT
Source organism: Dasysyrphus tricinctus (assembly GCA_963921185.1). Classification (NCBI taxonomy): domain Eukaryota; kingdom Metazoa; phylum Arthropoda; class Insecta; order Diptera; family Syrphidae; genus Dasysyrphus; species Dasysyrphus tricinctus. Next base: position 42,360,150 of record OY992531.1, on the reverse strand, counting down.
ATAAATATTTTAATTTGTATGATGCAGATCATATAAATTTGTAATGAAGTTGCATAAAATATTGCCAAAAGTATGCGGAAGAACCATAGTGGTTTGATGAACAGAAATTTTTCTCAGTATATATGTGAGTCAATACTTATCTATTCCATCGATTTATATAGTAGTTCCAATAAACGCATTTCCCGCACTCTCTTAAACGTAGAGTGTATAACAATTCCCTTATTAATATTGCACTGATTGTTTTTCTCATTTAATTTATTGATTCTAGATTTTGTGCGTGTTTCGTTCTCATTTCAGAAAATAGAAAATTTATACCTATTCATCGCCATCATCACATTCAACACCAGAGACCAGACCCACAGCGATAATGTAAAACGCTAACTAAACGTACTGCAGTATACCATCGCATCGGCAAACGTGTACCTACATAACTTGTAAATCAAGGAGCACCGCACTGCTATAGTACCAATTCCAATCTCAGTTGGCAAACAACAAATCGCCAATCAGAGCAAAGAATTATTCAAAGATATCGAATGCTTCAAAAAAAACATAATTCTACCGGGTGTACAATGTACATGTAGAGCGGGAAATCTGCAAGCACTATTAATCTCCGAATAGAGTTCGATTCATGAGAAGGTTCTGACTGTGACACGCTAGCGCTGCACTCGGTTAGTATGACAGCGCTTCAGGAGGAACGTGATTCGTTCAAGGATTTATGCAAATGAATGTTGACTCCTTGCAGAAAGATGTCAAATATCACAACAGAGCATAACGGAAGTTCAAAAATCAATTGTGCAGTGAAGAAAGGAAACGGTCAAAGAAAAAATTTTGACTCCTTACAAAACACGCACACACATGAATAATGTTTCTTAACAAAAATATCATTTTTTGTTTGTATTCGAGTAGTATTAAAATAATGTAGGGTTGGTCATTGTTTACATAAACTGACTCTTATGTGATACGCGTGGTTAGGTCTGGTCAGGAACTAGAACCCTTCATGAATGCTAAATGAGGTTGGTACATCCAGCATTAAAAAAAACACCCATAAGAAGGACAAAGGGATTTGAAAAGAAAATCTTAAACCATGACTGCATGATTGTGGTTGACATTTTGAAATTTCAAGAGGAAACAAGCATTCGGACATGTTCTGCCATTTTTATGTGTCCTCCACATACATCCGGAGAATGTTAAGTGCAATTTGACAGTAGCTGACATTATCTCTTGGTTTTTTTTTTTTTTTTGTCTTCTTACTCTGAAAAGAGGAATTTTCATTTGACAGACAATCGTTTTGGCTTTTCGTATAACTTATGCCGTATATAGTCTTCCAAAGAAAAAAAAAAATAAAAACTTTAGAGTTCGTTGGCAGACATAAAAAAAATCCAGAAAATCTTGTGATGAATGTGTTGAGTGCTTGAACATTCCCATACAGTCCAAAATACGGTTTTATCAATGAGTAAAATGTTGATTGTATATTACGAAAGAAAGAAAAAAAGATGAACTTTTGAACGCAAAAAAAAAAACAGATTATTTTCGAATCAGTTGCTGCTTTTTCTTTTTAAGTCTGCAATCCTCCTTGAAACATACATAATGATAGAGTTTTTTTCCTCTTTTTTTTTTTGTTGAGAGCATATTCACTGGTGAATAGTTTTTAAGGTTTTTCAAATTCGCTGATGGTTAGGTACAAGATGGAGATGTGGAATACAGGATTTAGTTTTTTATTTTACTTTTCTAATATTCTCAGATTGGGTTCTTTCTTTTTCCTCGGAAGCTTTTGGGATATTCTAACATTTTCTGATTGTTGATCTCTTATCGAAACTGTTTTTTTTATTTTTTTCTTAAATGTTTGTGTTTTGTTCTATACTAAGTTCATATAGTTGTAATCGCTTATCAAAAGAACTATAAACAAAGATCAGTAAACATTCTCTTCAAAGGCAAAATTTTAAGCTTATAAGCAAAAGATTTTTTAGTTGACTTCGGTCAATTGGTTTTCTCCCAAACCATAAAAGCAATTAATTTTTTTTTTGCGTAACTAATTCGCAATTAAATAGCAACTAATGATAGGATAATTTTTATAATTAATTTCCAAAAGTGTCCTGTTAACTTTAATATACATGTCTGTCTGTCTGTTCTTCTACAGCCTAAACGGCTCAATCGATTTTCTTCAAACGTGGTATTTGGTGATTATGCCCACACTTATGTTTAATTTTTTTTTTAGAACCAAAAATAACGGTACCTGCCATACATATTAAAACATTTGTAGGGTTTTAATTTCATCAACATATTAATGGTTTTTTGCATTATTAATCAATTTTATCAAATGAAAAATGCAATATTTGCTGTGAATAAATATTTAATGTTAATAATATCGTTTTAACTTTATTGTTCACAAAAAAAAAAAAAAAAAGTTGGGTGTCTGAACCCTTCGGTTGGATCCTGACGCATTGATCAGAAAATTCCAATCCACACAAATTGTTGCTACGAAAGTTTTTGACGTACACAGTAGCATGTTGATCGACAATGTTAACCAACAATGTGGATCGGCATTGAACCCTCCTTTACAATTAACGGTAGATATTCGTTCTGCTATGGTCAGTGTTGACAATATATAGGGAACGCACGCTGGCGTCGTTGGTCCAAATCCCGGCAATGGCGGAGATGCAGATGCCCCCAATATGGATGTACCATTTCAACATAGTGTTGGTGCATCAATGAAACATACATCCGGATGTACGTTTAAAAAACTGGGGTTCTATGATGTACATATGTGCTTGCCACTCTCGTCAAACCTTCATCTCTATTGCCGAGATCGAGAACTAATCAACGAATCCAAGAGTTACCATTCTACTTCACATTGACTCCATAACAAGCCACAGAAATTGCAACAAATCTTGACATTCGTAATGGCTCAAAAGTGGAACATTCCATCAAAGTTCAATTAAGGTTATGCTTGCTGGAAACTTCGTGTGAACAAGAAGATTGCTTCCCGTCGAATATGTTATTGTTAAAGTTAATAATAAACACTGTCGTTTACCTGTAAGTTTTTTTTGGGACAAAGTTAAAGCGGTTCGATGTTTTATAAGTATTTTCTTTTTTTAGAACCCCATATTCCAACAAACAGACCAAATTAATGTGGAGCCAAAGAGACCACCTCATCCGGTCAATGTTACATCAAACGTTAAACTATCGCCCACCGTTACAAATACAGTAACTGTCCAATGGTGTCCAGATTTTTTCACGAGGCTACTGCATTGCTGCATGCTTAGGAAAAAACTTCTTCTAAGTTGTTGCATCGTATGAATACTAAAGGTATCAAACTTGCTAACTACACTAGAGGACTAAGTAAGTTGTTTGTTCTCAAATCCCTGCTCAATAATTACATTTACACAGTCAAAGAGAAGCTAACAGTAGATGCTGACTGTGAAATCGACACAACAATGCTTAAAGTTTCATTGAACTATCCTCTGGGCAAGATGAAGATGTCCATACATTATCGTGCATGCACGGAGAGAATTGAAAAATCACCAATTGAAAAATTTGCAGTTGCAATTTACGAATCATGTTTTATTCATAAATCAAGGCATTTTGTTCCCAAATTAATACAAAAACTGGTAATTTAACATTCAAAACGTAGCAATTTACAAAATTTGTTTCTTCGTGATTCGCAATCAAAATCCATGATTCAAGCTTGTACTTTTCATAGCAAAATACAACTTTTATGGCGTAATTTACTCTCCAAAGGAATAATATCACAAACAGCATTTGAAAATATTGATTTGCGATAAAGATTTAGTAACTTACATCATGCACAATCACTGATTTACGTTTTTTCTGTCGCAATTTGTAACTCCATGAGAATAGTCGCAAATCACCAACAAAAAAAATCCTAAATCACGACTTTCTTGTCGCAATTTACTTCTCGAAGAGAGAGAGCACCAAAACATGGCAGATATCTCATCATCAATGTGTGACACCAACGATCTGTAATGCAAATTGGCCTGGTGGTTGCATGCTCGCTCCGCAACTGGAAGGTTGCGAGTTCAAATCCAAGTAGCGTCAAGCGTAAAGTATTTATTTCAAATAAAATAAATTAAATGTGTATAGGTACCTGCTAAATGAAAGGTAGAGCTGGATTGATCTTTCCAAGTCGCAATATCACGAAATAAAAGTGGTGATCACAAATCTTTTTTGCAAATTTACAAATTGTGCAATTGAGGAATTCTTGGATCAAATTGCGATTTGTTGTTCGCAATTTCTGTTTTCTCTCGATAGTATTATTGATACTTGAAGAGTGTTGATTTACGATTTTTGAGTATCAATATCTTCCTTTTGCTCAGTTTTGCAAATTGCAAACAAATAGTCGTAAATTACGAAATCCGGAGCCAAGGTATAAATCGGGATTCATTTTTCGTAATTTGCAGCTCATTTTTCGTGATATGATCCAAGAATTCTTTCCGTGTGGGCTTGCTCATATTTGCAATGCTTCGATGTTAACTTCTATTGTGCTTGCTTACACGTGAAGACGAAAGTGTGCAGATGTGAAGAAAATTATTCTGCGGATTTTGTTTTCATATTTGTGTTTTTCGTATTTTCATAATGAAAGACACGATTTGATTGGTTAGATTGGATAGAAGAAGCAACACAAAAGAGAACGTCAATTTTCTACACCGAATATTTTTTAACGGTCTAATGTAAAAGATTTGAAATACAATAAATAAATGAAATGAAATGAAATATTTTAAAATATTTTAAAATATTTTATCCCCCTCCCTCTTCTGCAAGTTACCCCTCTCACCGTCACAAATCGCAGAAAATGCTTGATTTTCTTCACGTGTGATCAGGGACATTTACAAATGAACGAACGTAAGCCAACGTGGAATTGCCTGGTTTGTGACAAGGTGGCAATTTATGATCATTTGGTTATTTATTGATGGGTCACCTGGCAAGCAAGTTGGCTACATACACTGCTTGTCAAAGTCCCCTTTCACACGAAGAAAGATGTTGCTGGAGATTTTTTTTGACGTTTTCTTTTAATCTCCTTAAAAATCTCTTGTACTTTTCACACGAGGAAACAAATCTCCAAGCAATTTTTGAAATTTCCTTCGAAAGTCTATTGGTTGTCCCCTTTCACACGAAGAAACAAGTAGCTGGAGACTTTTTTGACGTTTTCTTTTAATCCCCTTAAAAATCTCTTGTACCTTTCATACGAGGAAACAAATCTCCAGGCAATTTTTGAAATTTCCTTTGAAAGTCTATTGGTTCAACACATTTAAACCTAGATGTGAAAGGAAATGTCAAAAAATGTCCTCAAATCCTCAACCAGGGAGATTTTGTTCGCCCCTCTTTCCTCCTGCCCTTCTCACCAAGGAACTAAAAGTTGCTGGCAACTCAGTTTCCTCGTGTGAAGGGGCTCTAATTTGCATTCCACTTGCCTCCCACTTGCTTTCCACTTGTATTCCACTTGCTTGTCTCCCAACTTGCTTCTCAACTTGCTTCACTACAGGCTTCAAAATTTCCATGCCAGTTGATGAGCAAGTTGCTTGGGTTTGTATGTGTAAATGTAAAGGTGAACAAATGAGTATACTCATGTATGCCAACTTGCTTGCCAGTATTTGCTCGTGTGGCCTCGGGGTCATGAATACTATTTATTTGACAACAAAAATATCTCACTTATCCAACTAAATTTTTTGTTATCGTTTTTTTTATCTTAAATCTTTTAGTTATTTCCAAGAAGTTCTTGCCTCATCGCTATTGGGATTGGGATGGGAGGATACAGAAATTCAATTACACAAAGATGGATCATGACCAACACATAATTTACTGGCAAAATACAAATACCTAATAGTGTAGAATGCAGCTTTTCGTTTCCATAGGGCTACATTTTGTGCCAGTTGTAATTGCAACAGAGGTGTTTTATACATACTTGTTAGTTAATGATTGATTTGATTATATTATAACCCCTTATAGAGTTAAGGGGTTTTCCAAAAATTCCAACCGACAGAAATGAATCGTCGGCCGGGGGCTTTATTATAATGGGTGTCAGCATCAATGTCCTCACTAGACGTTCATTGGACATTATGCTCCCAAGGACAAGGAAGAATGATATTTTCAGAATAGACTAGGTTATAAACAAATCTACTGAAAGTAAATGTGAATAATATTTCGTAGAAAAAATAATGAATGAAGAAAAATGCAACCCTCTATGTAAACTTTATGCAATATTAAAAGGGTGCGATCCGGTTTAATTAACATATATTGTCGCTTCAATATTTTTTTTTTTTCTTTTTTCCTGTTCAAATTGTACTTTATTTTGCATTTTTGCAACCCTCCAGCTCCATATTCAAATTGTGATATCTAAAAACTACGTGACGATCAATTCGGTTATATGGCATAGCAATCGTTCGTAGAAATCTGAAATTCAGAACATATTATGCTGAAAGTGGTTACCATGATCCCCGTGTCTATTATACAGGAAAAATCCTTTGAGTTCAATGTAACCTCCCATAACTAACATCCATACATCTCGCACAGTCAAAAATGCGTCATGCTCATGCCAAACATTTAAGACATTTTTGTGTGCGACGGGCGATCCACACGAACGATGTATTTAACGTATGACAGGTGGTTCATACCTAACCATAAACATTCTCATTGTGTGACAGATGGTCCACAAGTTTATCGAGGGGGCGACAGGTGATCCACACAGGAGTTTTAAAACAAGATGAGTGGCACCTTGATCACTTCACACAACCCTCAATTAAGAATGTTTTAATGCCCAAAACACAAAAGAAAAATTACTTTGCGGCGTGTTTCTCTATCCCCCTTAAATTCTATGCAAAAGTCATCGAATCCTATTTCGTCATTTTAGTTGAAAAATGACAGTGATCCCATCTCGCAAAATGTTTTCATGTAACTTCTTAGCCTGGGGCGGTGTGGGCTGATCGTGATTTTAAATAATTTTTCGATTCTATTTAGACCAATATTTCACGGAAAAGGATTGAAATCGTCCACTGAGCCACTGTTGGTGTTCATAGAGATCACACGTGTAGCTGGGTTCAACAACGGCATGTATTCCAGCAAAAAAGCACGGTGTTGCAGTTAGACCACCATGGACTAAAGATCAGACTAGGTCGTGGCAATATGAACGAACCATGTCCACCATTTTTGATCACTTTTGGATTTTATTCGAAAGAGTTTGCTGGCTTACTATTTTTTTTTTTTGAAAAGGAGAAAAAAAAGCAAAAAATTGTTTTCGATTTTCATTTTGTCGATAGAAAAAAAGAGTTCTCTTGATAAGTTCCCAGTTTGGGAAGTTTAGAACGAAAAAAAGGAGCTATATTCGTGAGGAGGTAAGCATTTCGCTAAAGGCGATCGCATCTGGGCAAGAGAACCTTAGCCAGGTGATGGGCGATATTCAGAGGAGCTAGGAATCGATTGGAAAAGAAAAGCTAACTATTCAATGTCTTAGTTTTTGTCTTATTATTTATAAAATATGATCTTATTGATTGATTTTGTTGCCTTATTTCAGCCTAATATTTATAAGCATTCATTTCATTGGTTTGTTCTCCCGAGATTGCGGGACTTGTCACCGTTTTTCTATTTCCTTTGTTCCCGAGCGAACTTTCCGTTTGTGTCTTTCTCTTGCTGGGCAACTTTGTTGCAGGCAGTGTGGTGACTAACTTATTCCCAACCTCCACGTAGTGTCCAGCGGGCAACGTTCTTAGCTAAGCGGCTAATGGGAACAGGGTTGCCATGTCTTGAACTAGTTCCATAACCCAATTTCAAAAATTGTGTAGCCCAAAATCGGAGCCGAATAAGTAGCCCAAATAGTAGCCCAATATCAATAATTTTTTTTTTAATTTTCTCATAACTTCAATAACAATTTATTTATTAAAAAAAAAGACAGACTAGAGGAAATTGAAAATATCACAATATTATTAATTTCAAATATGTTTGCTTGCTGTTAACAGTTATTTTGTTTTTCTTTTTATAAAAAATGGGAATTCTGGGAACAACACAGTAAATGACTAATGCCAAAGTGAATTTGTTGCGGTTCCTTGAAATGTCAAAACCAATGAGTAGGATTATTTAGTGAGTAAAAAGTGGTGCCAAAATAAAAAAAGATAGCCCAATTTCCGATAAATAGCCCAATCTGGCAAGCCTGAATGGGAAGGGCTTTGGTGAAATTTGGGACTTTAGGAATCTCACCGATAAAAGTAGCAAATGACAAAACAATCTCAGACCAAATCTTCGGATTTAAGCTGAGGGACGTGATCTTTTTGCTTTGGTATACTGAAGTAGAAGTTGCATATGATTTTAAGGGGAACTAGAATTTTGTGCATATTTCGAACAGCTACCCATCCAAAGTTTACACGACGAGGAACCATTTATTTACTAGATGGCTCATTAATCACCTGGAATTGAGTGAAATTTTTGGAATCCGGTCTTAGTGGCCATGGATTACTTATGTCTTCTTAGAAATAGTAGACATTGAACCCTATCCCAGAAGAAACTGAGTAACAAGTTCTGACTCTTGCAAATGATCGTGGCAGATTGCGAATATTGAACTGCTACCCCAGGGATGGGACTTTTTGAAAAAATGTCCGAAGTAGATTTGGAAAAATAGCGCAGTAGATTCACCTTTTTCGCAGTAGATTTTTACATTGTCGAAATATAAATAAGAAATAACATGAATAAACATCAATGATTTAAAATAATAAAACTAAATATTAATTTCTCTTTAAAAAAAACATAACAAAACAAAAATTCAAACATTTTTATTCATATCAGTTTTAACATTATTTCAAAAGCAAGATTTCAATATTTTTTTTTAACTGTCCGTTATCGAACGAAAACTGATAAAAGTGGTCTATATGACCGGCGGAAGGCTCTCAGCAATCAATATCAACGTCACCCATTTCCTTACACAGAATAACATTTTTAAAAAGAGTTTGTATTTAATTTGTTTTGTTCTGCTGCGGCACACTATTTTTTCCCCAAAATCGTTTTCTTCGTTATTTAGTTTGACCCAAAAATCAGTCATGTCACCCGCATCATAATATAGAATAGGATAAATTCTATCAAGAAGAATGAGTTTGACTGCATTCAGTAATAGAATTATACAAATATTTTGTGGATCACATTTACATTTATTGAGTGATTTTTTTTTTCTTAAAACCAAAAGTGCAGTAGATTTTATTTAAGGGCAGTAGATTCATTTTTCGAACAAAATGCAGTAGATCTACTGCAATTGCAGTAAAGTCACAACCCTGCTACCCATCAAGGGGTGTATGGTTTTAATGCTATCCATGTGTGCATCAAAATGGGGAGAACTCATTTGCGACGTCGAAATAATTATTGATGAAGTCTATAATATAGGTGCTTGGTTAGGATAGTCCCATCACTGGGACTTCTAATTGCGTTGGATTGCAAATTTTGTCTAACACATGTATTTGAAGGTGTTGTGGGAATGTAGCACATCACCCTAAAAGGCACTATTGTTAACCGATCCTTGGTAAGTCGAATTGATCTGAAGAAAGGGGACGTAATAACGTCATTTACTGCCTGTCTAAGCATTTTGCAAATAATGCAGACAGTAACTGTACTAGACGGATCTGAATCTGAAGGCAAGAATTGGAATAGTCCATAATGAAGTGTTGATATGAAAAGTCAGGAAGTCCCTTCTAAGGGAGCGAGTCCTTTTGCCCCTGACCTAGTAATAGTGCGGATAGACTACGGATTGAAGTTGAATAAGAGTCGACGGTTACTAATCAAACGTGTTCATAAGGATGAGGCAGGCAACTCCGACCAAAATTATGTGTGCATGCCGGCCGTACCTCAGGGCGGTACCTGTAATAGCTATAATTTAGAGCACTTACCTCAAAATAGAGACCGTAGTAGCCTAGGGCAACGGTGTTTCGGTTATAGCAAGTTAAGCTGAGGTTGAGTGCATGATTGATTTCTTCCCTAATCTGACGCATGAGCAAAAGCATGTGAACTAACATAGGGAGGTCGAGAAGTTCAACTACTTTCCGATGTATGCTCAGGCCCACAACCGACAAAGTTCATGATAACTTGTCCTTTCTCTAAAATGCTCGAGAATCGGAATAGTGTCATGTTCAGATACACTTAGTTTGAGTTGTTTCTTCGGAGATTTCCCGCTCCGCAACCCATCCAGGAACCTTTTTTGGAACATGGGGAGTACGGGTGAAGGATGCAAGTACACCAGTGGTTGGTGGTCCTTCAGTGAGGTAGGACTCGTATGGGTTGTGGTTTCCCCTGATGCTGGGGTCAAGAGGTGCCTTCAGATACAAGAGTCTGAAACTCAGGTGACAGCATCCCATCTGGTTAATAGTAAAATGTACATGCATGCTAGATATTGTGTTCAGCGGGTGAAGAGTGAACATCATCTATTCGGCCCCGGAGGGAAGGTAGACCTACTTGTGAAGTGAGTCTCCTAAAGAAGGTATTCACATTAAACTTATCTATAATCTGTGTCTTTCTCTTTTTATCGTTTGTGGCACTCAATTGTTCTTGTCTTGTGATATCATCTTTTCAATTTCTATATACTAACATTTTGGTCCTCTGCCAATTTCCAAAATACCAGTTATAGCTAATCTCTTCTTTTGTTTTGAAAAAATTATGGGACTTTAGCCTATAATTTATAAAGGTTCTCTAGATGCAGCTTCTTGTAGTAAAATTTTTGTAATTCCTTAAAGAAATAACGTTTTTCTTTGTTTGTGGATATTTTTTGTCGGCAGTGAAAAAAGTTAATAGGTGATGGTAAACTACCATAATACGTCCTGGCAATCATTTTCTTTCAAGTTTACCCTGTACTTATCAATCATTCATTTTTATTATCAAGTTTTGTTGGGAAATTTTACTGATCGAGCTCTATCAATAAAATCCTTCAATAATTTGAACTCACCTCATACGCTGAGCTATACGGTAGGCAGCACTTTTATTTGCTGTCGATTGAGGAATTTCAAAGTTTCGTGTCACGATTTCGTTTATTGTTTGTAAATTAATTTCGTAAAATCATTGATTTGAACATTGTTTGAGTTTGTGGATTGTTATTCCGCCATCCTTAAAAAAGTTATAATCAACTTAAATCGAAAATCCACGTTAAGTGAATTTTACAACAAGTTACAAGTGTAGCATGACCATTGTTATGCGAAACTTTTGTTAAGTTGAGTACAAGATAGCCTATTATAACTGGCTCCTATGAGCCTGATCAATTCTCTTTTTTAATATTCTCACTGGTGTATGTAACGAACATCGAAAAAAATGTTAGCACATTGTTTTCTATATACAAGATTCGTCTTTGCATTTTTATAATATGAAGATATATTTCCTAACATTTTTCTTTTGTTTTATTTGTTACTATCCTTATCTTTTTTATTCACTTTTAATTTGTTATTATTTGTCCGTGACGTTTTGATTTTGTCACCCACCAACCAACCAATTTTCCAGCACTGACGGGAAAGATTATGGGAATGTCCGATGGAGCTGTAGAAAATAATAATGATAAGTAGCTTAGCGATCAAGACTGCTTTTACACGATGAAATTATTCTAGCGATTTTTAACTTAATGTTGGAGTACATTCATAAATCGTATGCTCATTTTGCTATAAAAAATTGTATGAAAACGTCAACTTTTGTTATAAGCGGACTGTCACACGTGATCGATAATAGCCCTGGTTTTTTGCAAGCCCGAAGGGAATTGGACGAAAGAAACGATGTAGGTGCTCATCAGCCTAAGTGTTCGGGGTAAGTTAAGCACGGAGAATTTCCAGTGCTTAACTTAAGCACGGAGAAAAACTGTGTTACCGATATGAATTCCTTATATGTTATCGATATTTTTTGAATTGAATTGAATTGAATTGATTGAGTCTTTAAGGTAATTTTACAAATGTTAACATTTTTTTTAATAGGTATTGTTAATACTGTGGTTCTAATGTATTGTCTGCTATAATTACAAGTTTGTTTGCCACTCGGCTGTCATTACGGTGTAAGTAGAACTGCTTCTTCTGTGACTATCAGCCGCAGAATTTATAAATATCTACATAGTTTGAATGGAAGCTCCATGTTTTTTCTGTGATGGCGCCGGTTATCTCCGGTGTCGTTTTTTTCGATGACTTCATCCATTGCTTGCGAAAAAGCTATAAGTTGTCAACGCGCTTATAATTTAAACGTTTGTTGTGTTAACACGTTTAAGTTAAGCGCTGATAAGGGTCTTCGTTTAGCTCAGCCCGAAGGGGTTGTTCTCTACCTCCGTGAATAAATTTGTAATCGATAAATCCTATGCAAATTCCACTTCTCTTGGTTATGCAACTGTCACTTTTGCTACGAGCTGTCAACGCGTTGACAAGTAAACTTTTAGTGTCTACTATACGCCGATAACACAGTTTGTATCCGCTTTTAAGTTATGTGCCAAGATTTCTATGCGTGTACTTCAAAGTGTCACCGAATTGCCTTAAAATCAACTTTTTCTGGAGCAGTAAAAATACATCAAAATTCACCCAAATGCCCTTAAATCACCTTTTTCCGGAGCAGTAAAAATTATTCAAAAATTTCAGATTTTTTAGAAGGGTTTTAATTCATCGGCATCGTAGCCATCCGTCGATTGAAGTATAGAGGGTGAACTATATTTTGACAGAAAAGTATATTTTGATACAAGTCTCACCCAATTGCCTTAAAATCACGTTTTTTTTTGGAGCAGTAAAAATTCATCGAAAATTTGTAATGTTTTAAGCCATTGACATCGTAGCCATCATCCGTAAATGGAACTTGACAATAATTGATGTCTTGGTGGTGGATAGGGGCCGAACTATATTTTCACATAAAAAGTGTATTACGATCCAAATGTCAACCAATTGACATAAAATCACCTTTTTCGGAACAGTAAAAACTGAAAATGTCATTTTTAGAGGCTTTTTTAATCAATCCAAATTTTATTGTTTTCAAATTTGGATTAAGTTGCATTTGTTACAGTATTGGATTGAATTCGTAAAAGATAGATTTTATTCCAGCGAAATCCAAATGAATAAAATTGAATCGGAAATAAAATCAGTGAAATGAAAATGATAGAAAGATCGATTGATTGAAATGATTGAATCATTTTGGTGATCGACTCTTGAACGATTTTCTAGAGGTTTGCCCACTAGACGATAGTGTTATTAGCACTTGAGTTTTGAGGGCTGGACGTACTAGTGTTTATAATTTCTTCTTATCACAAACAAATCTACCTTAAAATTAGAATTAAGATTAGTTATATTTAAAAATCAATCAATCTGATAGATACGAAGTCTGTGTGTGTGCCATTACTGTTAAACATATATAAGCTATCGTATAGTTGAAAAAGAATTTTTCTATGCAAATAGTATTTTAAAAAAAAACAAGCCTATATAATGCAAAAACGTGGCAAATAATTGAAATTTCTACTGACACGTACCTACTGTACAAATCTATTCAGCCCCAAAAAAAATACCCATCATGCTCAATGAGAATACAAATTCCAAATAGGTATATAATGTACCTGTACATTGTACATTATGTTGTATACCTATCAATCGAAACGTATATGTATTTCAATCGACATATTCATAGGCGTAGGAAGGGGGGAGCGGACCACCTTAAAAAATGAACTGCCCACCTTAGAAAAATCGACATTTAAACTTTTCTGGTTCTACAACCCACCCAAGAAGCAAAATTGAACAACTGTGAATGAAATTTCAGACACGAAAATTAAAATTTTGCCTACAATTACATTTGATCATCACATAAAAGCAATTTTTGCCCACCTTAATTTTGTTTGTGTTTACACATTGAATCACTGTCCGGGAAGCCTCAGCACGCACAAACCTAGTTGAACCAGTTTAAATTTGTCTCAAACCGCGTTATCTTGAACCTTGAAGATGAGTAAGTTTTGAGGTTTCAAAAGCGGAATCACCAAATGTAAGATATTTGGAGTGCCTTCAGATTTAGTACTACGATGCATGGCTCCATCTAGCAAAATATTAAATTATAAAACGAATGTCAAATTTAAGTAAAAACTTGGAAATAATATAAAGATTTGAATTCAAAAAATTAAAATCACCAAAAGCTAAAAATATTGCCTGTTTTGTGTACGTCGCCAAATGGATTTTCATGCCACCAAATGAAATTTCAAATCGTCTGTTTGGCGATAAATCGCTACATCTGACAAATTTGGAACATGAACACTAACGTAATTCGATTTGGTTTTGTTAAAAATTAAAGCTTACGGTTCTGTTTCGGTATGTATCAACTCGTTTGTCACCGACTCAGACTTAACGTGGTATTTGCTCTGTAACAGACAAATCAAACCAAATAATTGGAATTTTATAAAAAAATCTAAACCGAGTTGCTTCTACTTATTGCCTGCGGAACAGTAAAATGTGGATGAATTAAAAAACCTCAACAAAATCAGAAATTTTTATTTTTTACTGTTCCGGAAAAAGATTATTTTAGGGCAATTGGGTGACATTTGGATCAAAATACACTTTTTCTGTGCCAGTACCTACACTCTACAGACAGTACAGTCCATACCCTTGAAACATTAAGGAATGATTTTAAAATTTGGTTTGGAATAGAAAAATTTTCACAAAAGTATGAGATTCCTTTAAAACCTATACGAGTATCAAAAAGGAGACGTCAGGAAAAACAAATTTACTTTCCAGCAACAGTTGTGGCGAAAGCAATACACTTGATTTGGCATCCCATATCGAAACCGAAGATTGTTGGAGAATAAATATTATAATTTGTACCCAGGCAGATTTTTCAATCAAGTTTTTTTTTATTTTGTCAATGCAGCTTTGATTTGTTTTCAATGGTCTATTATTTAATTCATATTTTGAAGTTTCTTTTCAAAATGCGATAAAAGTTTTAGTGTAAAATTTATTTTTCTTTGCAATAAATGACTCAAAAGACAAGCTCTGTTTTAAAGAAAAATCAAATTGAATAATGTTTATACTCTGAGTTTAAATTTATTTGACGGTTGAGTAGTTAGACAGTTTCTAAAAGTTCTTAATAGTTGGAAATTTGCTTTGTTCAATTAAATAAAATTCAAATTTCGTCAAATATTAGAAAACCGATGCCGTTGTCAAATTAAGATAACTTTAGGACAAGGGTGAACAAAGTTTTTAAAGAACTTTTTGGAGTAGGACAGCTATCAAAGTTTACAAATACGACCGTATGACTCTTTTTTCGACTAGGGTGATGGATAACATATTATGTCAACTTCAAAAGGTGGTTTGAAAATATTCTATTGGCCCATTCATTAGTCGCCTTCGTCAAATTATATCGTCTCCTGATTGCAAGAACTAGGTCACTCAATTTTCAATTTTTAAAATATCTGTATTATTTAGTATTGTTTTCAAAATGTTTCGTCCAATTTTTTTCTATTCTAGAATATTTCTGAAATGTAAGAAACATACAAATTAAACTTTCCCTCGTTCTCTTAAAGTTAGGCATCTATGAACGTTGCTATCTCCAAAGGTGCCGTGACATAAGGCCAAATTTGAATATTTGGCCTTATGTCACATAACAAAAGTGACATAAGGCCAAATTTTAAGAGTTGGCCTAGTGTCGCATTTACAAAGTGACATAAGGCCAATTTGGCCTTGTGTCACCTTTAATACTAGCGTACCTGTTATTTTTTCATTTTTCATTGAATAATTTCATTAAATGCATAAGAAACTTTGCATACACCAAAATTTGCACCCAGCCCAAATCCTATCGTGAGCCCAAGTAGGGGGGTTGCATGCCCCCCCATGCATACCTCACTGTTTATTTGAAAATTTTTATTTTAGGATTTTGTATTGCCAAATAAAGGAGAGGTTTTATTAGGTTTGTGAAATTTAAAAATTCGTAATAAACAGTGAGGTATGTGAGGATTTGGGGTGGGTGCGAGGTTGGGTGTATGCAAAGTATCTTTTCCAAAAATTACTGTTTTTCTTACAAAACATTTTATGTTTGGCCTTAAGTCACAAGCAAATTTGGCCTTATGTCACTTTGTAAAAGCGACATAAGGCCAACTCTTAAAACTTGGCATTAATTCGCTTTTGGAAAGTGACTTAAGGCCAAACTTTTAAATTTGGCCTTATGTCACTTGGCCTTATGTCACGGCACCATCTCCAAAATGTATAAAATTGAATTACCTAGTTCTTGCAATCAGGGGACGATATATGAGTAGTGCAGACAAATTTTATCAATTACTTTAAAGATGTTTTAAAATGAATTCAATATAGCACTGAGTGCCGAAGTCTAGATTATGAAAAAATATGTTCGAATTAAAGAGCTATGAAATAACCCTTAAAAATTAAAAAAGAAAACATATTGGAAATTTTCAAATGTTTATACAAACTGCAAGGCCGCATTTATCGGCAGTGCGGCGGATAAAAACTTGGTTTAGAACTTATTTTACCAAAAACCATTCTTTTTTAATATAGATGCATCGTAAGACATTGCTGCAGAGCTGAGTTTGTTAGCACTTCTAATGACTGTTAATTTGCTTTACTGTTGACGTCGTTGTCGGCTTCATTCATTAGATCTCTTTTGAACAAATTCGGGAATTAATTTAATGCTCAAGCCCTAATAAGTACATAGTTATTGAGGAATCATTTGCACCAAAAATTGTTTAATGATTAGGTTTGGTTTGGACTGGTTGCCCACCTTAGAAAAAATTCCTTCCTACGCCAATGGACATATTAAAAATATATCCTACGGATAAATAAGTGAAAATCTGAATATAAGCTCTATTTACCTGATGATGTTCATTTTTTGTGTTTATTCTTTCATATGCCATTTTTGAAAGCATTAAAAAAAAAAAAAACAGTTTATTAAAATGCCCCTTTGAAAAACCTGACTATGCAGCAGTCTGTAGGTAAAATCAATAAGGAACAATTTCTCTGTCCATGCATCGAACGAATTCAATTTTAACGAATCAATCGGGTTTTCGGTTTTATTTGTTTAATTGCAAATTGAAATGGAGGTAGAAACGAAAAGCAATGAATGCCTTAGGTCGACAGAGAGTGAATAAGCCCAATGCCAATATGTACTGCAATGGCCATCAGTTGCAATGTCAACGAAAGTAGCATCAATAGCAAAAGAATGTTGAAATGTCAACAAGACAACATACATAACTAACCTACAACTAGTGTGCAAAAAATATTTAAAAGGATGCCAACGCACAGTTGGTCAGTTGGAATCTGGCAGATAATAATAGAAATAGATAACAATCAATCATTTGCCAAAATGACTGCATCAGCCAAGTGAAAAAAAAGTATTGGGTGCTCCTGGCTTCCCACACCTTTATTTTATTTGCAACCGTAGTCGCTGCCATTTAAAGCAAGCAGGAGTGATGGGTAGATCATACTTCTGACATTTAAATATAAGTGTAATGTATGTGCTGTGCCTAATTGCTGCACTGATAGTAAATTCTACATGCGTTTGTAAATGCAGGCGAGTGCTATTAAACAAATTTAGTTTCTTTGGTGGTGACATGGCAGATTGTGTTATTTTTAATTTATTCTTACTTTTATTCGTAAAGTACAAAGTATTTACAAAATTTCTTCAAACATCTCTAAGCTGAAAGGGAAGGTTCATGGTGGTAAAGTACTTCATAATATCTCTGCAATATCTTTTTTGATTGAAAATGAGGTGTCAATTTAATTAATTTAAAACACAAAGAAAGTTTAAAGTATGTAGTTTAAAATATGTGCATAATGTCCATTTGATACAAACTATACATTCCTGAGACATATCTAAAATCATCATACATCATTTTCCATTAAATATTTATTCAAAGAGATCAATATCTATTGAACAATGAATGATAGTTAAAGAGCTGTTGTTTTGCCAATCAACACTCCTTATTATTTATTGATGTATACATACTTATTGCTGTTTATATAGAACTGTCACCGCAAATAAATTAGCTCCCCTGCAGTGTTTGTGTGATAGAATAATTTATAGCATACTTCATTAATCATCAGAGAAATTTAGTTTATATAAATCTTGTCTCTCTGCTATTCTTCATTCTACCAGAAATAGTTGGGTTTTATAACATTCTCCGGTAAATCAAATATTAAAATGTTTTGAGGAGCTTTAAATTTAATATATTTTGTCTGGCAATTTTAAAATGCTAAGTAGAAAATTTAGGTACTATTCGAAATGGTACTTTTTTTATTGAAAGGCTGAATCCAATGTTGTGTAGGAAAGAAGACATCTCTTTTGCCTGGGTTTTTGAAGAGTCTGGAAACTCTATGTAAATATTTTCAATGGTTTAAAATAATTCAACTCTCTATAGATAAATAAGTATTTTCTTTGGGTTTAAAAGCTAAGATTTTTTTTTTTTTTTTTTTTTTTGTATTTCTAAACTTATAACTGTTCTCTCTCATACAACAATAAACTTAGGGTGCCTTATGCTGGAGCTTCGATAAGCAATTCGAGCAGCGAAGCATGCAACGAATGAAACCGAAGCTTGAGTCGAAGCTCTTAAGTATATAGGAAGCCGTCATATTGTAGCTTCGATAATTTATTTTTTTTTCTCAAATATATAAATTATTTGTTTTGTTTTCAATTATAGTCCAGTCAATTTGTGCTCAAAAAGATTTTCCGAGCAAATTGTGGGTTGATTTTTCCCCTCCTATATGTTTTCGGGGGTGCTGAGGCCGAATCAAAGGTTTGCCAACAAAATTTCGTGAAGCAAAATAACAATTCAAAAAATTATACAAAAATGCATTTCTTGGGAGTTTTCACTAATGGCTCGAAATCTACCAATTATTCGACAATTACATCAAAGTACCATTGGAAGTATACACAATTTCCAATAAATCTCTATTTAAGGCTTTTTTCTGCGACAACCCATTTGGACTCAAGCGCCAGACGAAAATTTACGTATTTTTTAATGTTTTCGAAAATCCACTCGAAGGCTCTAAGAAATTACTGTGTGTGAAAAAATTTGAATTTTTGTGTGTAACATGAACCAAGATACTTTTCTGATTTTCTTTGATGCGCTGAGCTCGAATCTGGTCTTTATATTGATCTATCATGTCCCGCTTTAGAGATATTCGAGTCTAAAAATAAAAAAAAATGCATTATTTATACAAATTTGTGGTTATTTTTTTTTTTCTCGAGGTGATTTTTTTTCGGAAAAATGTTTATGGTCATTCTGAAGTATGAACATTTCACTTTTTTGAATCTTTCAAATACCACCATTCGTCTTCGAGAAATCTTTGGATTTTGTTTTACTACCAAATTCAAAAAATATAGACAATTTATGCTTAAAAGGGCAAAATTTTCAAAACGATTATTCGCCTATTCTGTGCACCAAAATGAATAATATTCAAGGCGAAAAACGTTTGACCTCAGCCACCAATTAAGTCATGAATTTAACCTTAATTAATAACCTATTATAGGCCTACGAACGTAAAATAATTATTTTAGGATGCAAGAACCATTTGTATGCAAATAATGCCTTGAGGTGAATATATATTTTTTTTTGTATGAAGTGTAGACCGACCATCAAAAAAAAAAAATTATTCACCACACGTTTTTTCGCATGCAAAACAACTGCCGGTCCATTATTTTGCATGACATTTCATGACACCAATGTTTTTTTTTATGCACGAAACTGTAAACCAATCATGCACACATTTAATTTTGCATTTCACCTCAATTATTATTGACATTGCATAGGCTTTTTTTTGCGCTTGGGAACTGTTAATTATGCTTTAAGCCTAGTTTACAGTTCCCGTGTGCAAAAAAAAACCTACGCAAATATTCTCGCATGTCAAAAATAATTGAGGTGAAAGGCAAAATTAATTTTTGCATGATTAGTTTACAGTTTCATGCAAAAAAAAACATTGCTGTCATGGAATGTCATGCAAAACAATGGACCGGCAATTGTTTTGCATGTGAAAAAAGTGTGGTGAATAAAATATTTTTTTTGGATGGTCGGTTTACAACTCAAAAAAAAAAAATTTTTCACCTCAAGGCTTTATTAGCATGCAAATAGTTCTTGCATCCAAAAATAATTATTTTCCATTTTTAGGCTTATAGTTTATTAATTAAAGGTAAATTAATGACTCAATGGGTGGCTTAGGCCAAGGCAAACGTTTGTTGCCTTGAATATTATTCAATTTGGTGCACAGAATAGATGGAAAATCGTTTTGAAAATTTTGATACTTTTTTCGCATGGGAACTGTAAACTATGCTTTAAGCATAGTTTTACATGGGAACGAAAAAGAAAAATCAATTTTTTCAAAACAATTTTCCACCGATTCTGTGCTGAATTTTGTATAATATTTTAGGCGCAAAATGTTTGTCTTTGCCTAAGCCACCCACGAAACAACTGCCCAATTGTTTTGTAGTTCTATGAGTTCCATTTTCCATGAAACTTTAAAGCAATCATGCAAAAAGTAATTTTGTATTTCACCTCAATAATTTGTACGGGCCATGTTGAAATGTGCTACCCAAAATTATTTTATTTTTGTTCTGTACACAATCTTATCAGTGAACGCTGCCACTGATAACATTGCGAATCGGTTCGATACCGATAGCAATTTGAACATCGTTCCGTTTACGATTTTCGCATGCGCAATCGGAACCTTATGAAAGATGGTGGATTTAACCCCATTAAGTGCTCATGCGTTTCTTTTCTTCCGCAACTTCCAAACTATCCAGTTCGATAAGAAAAATATCGCTATATTGATTTTCGAGATAAAGAAAATCCTTCATCAAATTTTGTGAACCTACGCAAATATATGAAAATTGTTTGTGTTCACAACTATATTAATTAAATTTGATAAAAGAGCAAATCGCATTCGCTCATCTAGTGCTACTTCGTGGCCGGGGAATCCCCCACAAACACCAAGGAATTGAGTCCCTGGTTAATTTTCTGGAGCTTGAGACTTTTGAGAGATAAGGTAATTATATATGTGAGCTCCGAATTACTTACTGCTCACTTTAGGAAGAGTGTACCTGTAACCATAAAAGTGATTTTTTTGCCGTACTCTATAGCCTTTACTTTCATTTATTGAGTGCCGAGAAACACGCGGGTAGGTTGGCCAAGACCTAGCGTATGCCACGTGGAGATCTTCTTCTGTCCAATAAGGGTCTTGGGACTTTATTTAGTGCCACAGTGGTAATCATCACTAGTAAAACAACACCCGCTACAGTCCCATAGAACTCCTGGAAGAGGAAAAAGAGATCTCTTTCCACGCCGGGGCTCAACAGGCATACAGAAACTCTCTACTAAAAACCAAGCTTCGTGAATACAGCCTATAACCTCTCTGTCCAAGTTAAGTGAAGTGAACTTGGCAATTATAAATTATATCGCGACATTGTGGGAAAGAACTCAGGTAAACCTTCACAGTACTAGTGATTATAAGCCCAAACCTTATAGCAATGTATTCCTTTTTTTTTTATATAGACACATTTTTTTCCCATCTATCCAATCTAAGCTTCTATTCGAAAACCAGAAAGTCCAGCTGACTGTGCCTTTACTTTGCCCTGTCAGCGAAGTCAAGAGTGTACGCATCCTCGCACGACGCGGCGTGGCGTAGCGCGGCCGCGGCGCGGTGCAGTCAGCGTAAAATAAACACGTCTACACGCAGCCAAACCGAAATTTAAACTTACCAGCAAATAAATCAAGCCTCAAAACTACCAAATCGACTTACCAGATTCGCCAACTACATACCTTCGACCATTTTCACCCAGCATCCCAAAATACGGACCAATTCCATCCTAACCATCATCCCATCCCATCATATCGACGTTCAACAGCGCTCCGCGCCCATCAAGCATCCACCAGCAACTAACAGCTGATGTCAAATATATTTTGTTATTTTTAAATTAAGTGCTCATTATGTACCGAAACCACTCAAGTTAAGTATAACTATTTTTAACTCATTCAAGATCATTCATATATATAAGCTTTTAATTATTTCCTTGTACCCAATAATCTAGCAAGAGAATCGTCGAAGAGTTTATCATAAAGAAACTCCTAAGCCCCGGATCCTTCCCACCAACAAGTAGTGCGCACGACTTCCTTGGAGGAGAGAAAATTCGGTGAGTCAGTTCATAATTCATTTTTGTTGGCTAAATAATTAAATGCTTCTTATGAATGAAGAGAGGTAATGTCATAAACACTACCGATTACCGATCATTGATTGAGAGAGATCTTTAGAAACAGTAACAAATAGTAAATTTGTTTCGTGCTCTTTAAAAGATTTGAGTGATTTCGAAAGTGCCGTATAATTATCTTTTAACTTATATTTGCATTTCTCTTTTAAATGTTTGATGACGTCATAATTTCAAATATTAGCTAAGGTCAATGAACCCTCAAATCGATAACTCGATAAAAATTGCTATTTTCTGAATTGTGTGTCAAACTCTTGTTTTTTTTTTAATTAATCGTCCTTATGACTACCCACGTACAAGATTTACACGCAATACATTTATATCTCTATATATATATTTTTTTTATACATTATTTTTGAATTCTTACTTCTTTAACTTCTTTAAATAAAACGGCTATTATAACGTATCCACTGGTTTTTGGTTTTAAATTTTAAATCATGCTTTTGAATTAGATTTCCTTTTTTCTTGGTGCTCAGTTGAGTGAAGCTTTGATGAAAAGTTACGATGGCGATTTATTGAGTTTGGCTTAGACTTCTTTAAGTCTGTACATTAGGGGTTACCACAAATATATTTAGAGTGGTGTGGTAACCAAGGAGTCCATACACAAGGTGTATTGGGCAGAGGGAGGGTTACACTCTGGAACCAACACCAACATCCGGTTCCTATATTGAAGTGTCGTGATAGCGTAAGCCAGAGTAGATTTTTGTGAGTTTGTTTTTGGTTTAAAAGAATAGGCATGTTAAAGTTGTACGGCAGTCCAGTGGCGTGTGCAACAACCCACCCCACCGACGAGTTAGCATTTGGCAATTGCAAGCATGCCTACTAGCACTCTGCCGACTGGACAACCTTCTTTCACGATTACTTATCTTTTTGGTAATCCTGTGGATCAAGAAGATAAGTAATATGGCAGCACATCGCGAATTCGTGAAGAAGGAACAGCAAGTTCCGTTACACAGGTGGCGCCCAAAGTGGGGGCAAAAATATTTTGTGTAAAATTATATCGTTTCATTCACATCAGAAACTTTTCGTTTTTTTTTAGGTTGTGTTATTTAAGCTCTTGCTCAAACTTTTTATTGAATTTCGTTTAGCTTCGAAATATTTAAATTTAGTATCCAAATGAATAAGTCCAAAAGCAAAGTTTAAAAACAAACATGCTTTATTGTCAGCTTATTCCTTTGTGGTCCCATGGAGAACTTTCAACTTTTGTTTTGATTTCTTAGTGTCCTGAAATTCGTGTAGGAATTACAAACTTTTCAGAGCTAGCACTGAATTTAAAATGGAGGTTGTCAGATGGTTTGAGCATTTGCTTGGAGGATTTCTTCGGACGACCGGGAGATATAGGTTCAGAGAAGCCACGTCTCCGTCCGCTGCGCCCGAGTTATGTTCCAGCAAAATGAAAGCTTTAACACAAAGGCTGTTTCAAAAATAATCTTGAATAAAATCCCACAAAATACAAACAAAATACCAAAACACAGCAAATGATTCTACAAGTTTATTTTAAACTTAAGACAGATTCTTTTTTTTGAATATCCAACCAAAATGTTAGCGTCCAAAGGATTAAATACCAAATAAGCTTTTCCTTTTGTAGCGCTATAGTAGCACGGATAAATTCATTAATCATATTTCAATACGTCAAATCGCAAACTTTTTTTTCATTTTTTTTTGCCATCAAACTGCCATACATAGTTTTCATTTTTCTGAGCACCAAATTTATGAATACATAGATACCCAATTCTGTTTTAGATACTTTTAAGCAAAAGTACAATTTTATATTTTACACTTTAGAAAATTCATAATCCTTATTCTTTTTTTTCGCATCTTAATATTTTTCAATTTATTATTATATACTTAAAAATGCCTCCCAAGCCCCTAAATACCAATACGCGTAACAGCAAAAAAGTTAATATTGAGGATGACGCTAATTCCTCGATTCAAATTACCAACCCACCTACCCAGCCACCACCCCCAAACAACCTTCCTAATGAAGCCAACGGTACTAACCAACCACCACCACCACAGCATATCAATTCCTCTATCCCCTCTGGTTCGAAACAGGTTACCCAAATAAATAATACCCCTGATGATAACCTCAAACGCTATATCGAAAATATAGTCACGGCTTCCATAGGGTTAAGTAGGGCGGAAGACCTTAAGACACGTAAGGCAGAGTATGAAGCAGAAAGGTTAAGTCTGCGACAAGAAATTGTAAGGACGATACAGGAAGAGATGAGAGGTGCTGCGTCAGTACAACCTGTGGCTCCAGAAGATCTTAATTCCATGCGTCAACCCCTAGATCAAAGCACATTAAATACGAGTGCTATACCACAACAGAGCTTCAATCCGCGCAACCATTCTCAAAACCAAGCAGAACACATCGAACCTGTTCAACATAGTGAGAATCTGCAAAATTTTATAAGCCAGCTCAATGGTCTGAATCTCAATTCAGCAGGTCCAAGTGAGCGTCCATCAATTCCTATATCGTTCAGTCGTCCAGTTGAGTTCCAAAAATGGGGACTCAAGTTTGATAACGTGAGAATGACTGTAGATGATTTCCTTTTTCGACTCCATCGACTGAAGACTTGTTATAAGGTTACTTGGGAAGATATTTTCCTACATTTCCATCTCTTTGTATCGGGTCAGGTAGAAAGATGGTTTTGGACCTTCCTGAAGTCCAACCCAGGTGCCAATTGGCAAAATTTAGAATATTCGCTCATAGAGCAGTATAGAAGCCTGGAGACCGACTCAGAGCTTTCTCGGAGGATGTTTGACCGAAGACAAGGTCCAACAGAAAGCTTTGATGACTTCTACCAAGACATCCTGAGTTTGAATGCTAGGTTGCATTTCCCAAAGTCATCCAGAGAGCTTATCGATTTAATTAAGCAAAACGTGAAAAGAAGAACTGGCGAGCTTCTTATCACTTTTAACACGAATAGCTTACCGGAAATGGTCTTCGCTTGCCGTACAATTGAGAGGCGTATCGCTCAGTACGAAAGCTTGCGTACCAAAACTTTTTCTAACCCAAACTTACAGTTAACAAGACCCAAGGTTAACGAGCTGGAGTACGAAGATGAAGAGTTCAATGACATCGATGCTTTAGCTGTTTCTCAAAAGAAAAACAGTACTTTTAATATTTGTTGGAATTGCAAAACGAAAGGGCATTCATATATCCAATGCCCTAGCCCACAAAGAAACTTATTTTGTTTCAGGTGTGGGTTAGAAAACACCACCTCTCCGAAGTGCACTAATTGTTCGGGAAACCGGAATCGGGGCGATCCAACCGGGGAGCATTGCCCTCCACAAGTGAACCCGGAACAAAAACCTCAGTAGAAGCCTCAAACCCATCAGATTTTTCAAGTTCACCTGCTATTTCTAACCCAGATAATCATTTAGATACAACCGATAAGATAAAACTACCTGACTTTCACAATCCACCTACATCGACCAACGCAAATACGACACAAAGTTCGAATATCAAAATTCTGAATAGACCATCTACAGGATTTGTCAAAAACAAAGACGTAGTCATTCAAAAAGATAATCCTGCACCATTGTCGCTACATGAGCGATTGAAACGGTATTATGATGTTCGAAATCGCATTTTTAACGAACCTTCAAAGCGTATTCTCAAACTTAGAGAAAAATTCAAGCAAAAGCGAGAAATACATAAAGCCATATCTGCAACAAGACTTTGCAGCACCGACGATCCTAGACCATACGCCAGCGTCACAATTTTCGGCAAAAAAATGCTAGGCCTCCTGGATAGTGGAGCCAGCATTAGCTGCCTAGGATCGGGGTGTCTTGAATTAGCGAAAGAAGAGGGTGTCTCTTTCAAAACTTTTGATTCCAAGGTAAAGACCGCAAGTGGAGATCCACAAGTAATCGTAGGGCAATTTACAACAGAAGTTTCTTATAAAGGTTTGTCAAAAGACATCACATTCTATCTAGTGCCCTCATTAGAACAGCCTTTATATTTAGGGGTGAATTTCTGGAGATCCTTCGAAATTGCACCCCACATAATTTCCGAAATTTCACCTTTGGAAAGAGCAAGTGATCCTAACGCTCACGAGCTAACAGCAAATCAATCCAAGGAACTTCAAAATGTTATTAGCTTGTTTCCGTCCGCAGCTAAATTTGGGCTCGGACGAACTAAGCTGGAGGAACATATAATAAACACAGGTGAGGCTGAGCCTGTTAAGCAAAGGCACTACCCTGTCTCTCCAGCGGTTCAAGCCCTCATGTATGACGAATTGGATAGGATGCTTTCTTTAGGCGTCATCGAGGAAAGTAACAGTGCGTGGAGTTCTCCTATTGTCCTGGTACAGAAGCCCGGGAAAAATCGCCTGTGCCTCGACTCTAGGAGGGTTAACAAGGTTACGAAAAACGATGCCTATCCTCTTCATCATGTTGACGGGTTGCTAAGTCGTCAATCAGATACACACTTCATATCGAGTGTGGATCTGAAGGACGCCTTTTGGCAGATACCTCTGGAGAGGTCATCAAGGGAAAAGACCGCGTTTACCGTGCCCGGCCGACCCCTATATCAATTTACGGTTATGCCCTTTGGCCTCTGCAATGCTGCACAGCGGCTTTGTAGACTTATGGACAAAGTGATTCCCCATGAGTTGAGACAAAATATCTTTGTTTACTTGGATGATTTGTTGGTGGTTTCGTCAACGTTTGAGGAGCACTTAGAAATTTTAACAAAACTTGCTTCGCTTTTGAAAAATGCTGGTCTTACCATAAATATCGAAAAATCGAAATTTTCTTTTAAAGAACTGAAATTCTTAGGCTATATCGTAGGAGGAGGGTGCATCCAGACAGATCCAGACAAAGTGTCCGCGATCAAAGAATTCCCTGTGCCGAAAACAGCTCGACAGGTGAGACGATTTTTGGGTCTGTCAGGATGGTACCGACGATTCGTCAACAATTATTCGTCTTTAGCCACCCCATTGACAGATACACTCAAGAAGAGCAAATCTTTTCAGTTCACTCCAGAGGCGATGAAAGCTTTTGAAGAGTTAAAACTTGCCCTAACAACAGCACCAGTTCTTATCAATCCGGATTTTAAAAAGCCATTTAAGATCCTCTGCGATGCCTCAACGTCCCAAGCAACACAAAAACTCTTGAAGAGTTCTTTAAATAAATTTATCAGCTCTTAATGGCATCTTAGTTCAATCTTCTTGATACCATTGCACTTAATAAGCACTTTATAAGTTCTTGAAAAGATCATTTAAAGCCAATACTTAAAAATACATCTTAAAGACATCTTATAGACCTCTTTTTCAAGTTATTTTTTCATACCTCTTTATGAAACTACTTCAAAAGCTCTTTTGCTCCTTAAAAATAAGAGTATTTTAAGAGTTTACTAGCTTGCTCTCTCAAAGTCATCTTGAAGACATCTAATAGACCTCTTTTGAAGTTATTTTTTCATATCTCTTTATGAAACTTCTTCAAAAGCTCTTTAACTCCTTAAAAATAAGAGTATTTAAGAGTTTACTAGCGTGCTCTCTCTCAGACATCTTGAAGAGGTCTTCCAGATATCTTTAATGACATTGTTGCATTGATTTCTTATCTGCCATTGATACTGGTTTGACATTTCGTTTTTTTAAGACCTAAAAAGTAATTAATGACCACTTAATGGTGTCTTATTAAGAAGTAATTAAGCGTGATTTGACTCTGGAGAAGAGTGACTATATCCAAGACGTTTTTAAGAGTTTTTTAAGATCTTTTTAAAACGTTTTGAGATTTGGAAAAATATTAATTTACTTATGCATATTTTTTACAGGGTGTCATTAATATTAAAAAATTAAAATATTTTTATTTAAATGTTTAATTGATATTTGTATATTTTTTGGTTTGTTTGTCTATCTGCTACGCATGTTAGGTTATATTTTGAGACCAAATGGCTACATTATTGTTTTAAGCTGCATTTTATAAAATTTTTTGATCAGATCTGTATAGTAGAAAAAGCGCTTATAATATGTGAACAAAGCTTTGAAAATTTTGCGAAACTCAGAAGGGTGAAAATAGCTTTAATTTTGATGTGTAATCAAAACGTGGACTTTCCTCTGTGCGACGTTTCGGAGTATAGCACGTAACGTAGCGCGTATTCTCAGAATTCTGATTTAACATTTTGACACCTGTCAAACTAAAAGTGTTTAAGTGGACCCAGAATGTCAGGCGTGACATTAGGTAATATCCACCTCCTAAATCGATTAGCGTACTCCGTTTTTCGAATCCGCAGTACCAAAACTTTTGGCACATTTTGACACCTGTCAAACTAAAAGTATTCTAGTGGACCCCAAAGTTCGGGCGTGACACTAGGTAATATCCACCTCCTAAATCGATTGGTGTACTCCGCTTTTCGATCCACCGTATCAACAATTTTGGCACATTTTGACACCTGTCAAACTTAAAATATTCTAGTAGACCCAGAACGTCAGACGTGACACTAGTAAGTAATATTCACATCCTTAATCAATTGGTGCACTCTGTTTCTCGATCCGCCGTACTAAAATTCAGAACTGCAAATTTTCGGGTTTCCACTGGAGCTAAAGCGTTGGCCGTGACAGCAGGTAAGAACAAACGTTGATGTTTACACATATTAACCATGAGTCCCAGCACTCAGACAATTTTCTATCTCTTTTTAGTTTGTGACTTATGTAAATAATAAAATGCAGCTTTAGAAACAAACAAAATAAATAATTGCGTAACTATTTATATATAAGAGGCACCCTGTCGCTTACACGCCATATGTATTGATTTCAATTTCTAAAATTATTTTGGATAAAATATAATAAATGACAATTTGGGCTTAAATAATCGCATCAGATTCATTTCATAATTTTGTGTAGACCTGTTAAAATAACATAATAACCCAACAAAATGCAATTAACATTTTCTTACTTCAGTAACGAGTTTTGTGTTTAGAAAGAAAATGAAAAAAAAATGTAAATATCTTTATTTTTTTAAGCGCGTGAATTTTTAGGGGGGTAGCATCTATGACTTTAAAGTAAATATGATCGCGCATGTCGAAACACATTCTATGTAGATATGCTTCACAAAATATGTTAAGACTGTCATTTTAAAATAACTAACTTGGCCGAGCTTCTTATGAATGAAATTAAAACAATTCCTTATGTTTTCACCACTCATCTTAAGTTTCATTCCATTTCATTAAAATGCAACTCAATGTTTACATGCGTGAAAGAGAAAATATTATTTATTGCCATGATGCATGCGTAAAAGAGGAAAAGTAAACGTAGTTTTTTTTTCTCGCTTCTTAGGTCCGCGTTTACTTTTAAAGAGATTTTAAAGACCTTTTTAAGAAAATATTAAGATATATTGAAAACCTCTTTAAAATATCTTGAATACGTCTTCAATACATCAACAAAAGAAGTCCTCTTTGTAAGCACTTACAAATACATTAATTAGAAATCTTCACTTCATACAATTGGCTCCGCCCCTTTGGGCCTTTTTGGGTCTTAGAGACATCTTTAAGTTATCTTGCAGTGTTGAATGCTCTTTATTTAAGAATTCTGAAAGATATCTGTAAGAGGAGAATGTGTTGCTTGGGGTCCGGCGTAGGTAGTGTGCTGTGTCAGGAAGATGAGAACGGGGTCGAGAGACCGATTTATTACTACTCCCACAAACTTACGTCTGCACAACGTAATTACAGCATTACGGAGTTAGAGTGCTTAGCAGCAGTGTTAGGGGTAGAAAAATTCCGCTCTTATGTAGAGGGCCAAGAGTTTACGATAGTGACCGACCATGCGAGCCTGCGGTGGCTCATGAGTCAAAAGGATTTGAACGGACGGTTAGCTCGTTGGAGCCTTCGACTTCAACGATTCTCTTTTGAAATAGAGCATAGGAAGGGTACTCAAAATGTGGTGCCAGATGCCCTCTCTCGAGTCTACGCAGTGGACGAGATAGGATCTGAGCAAAACATCCTTGCGAATCCTTCTGATGTTCTATGTATCTTACCGATCCGGCTTTTAAGTCGGATGAATATGTAGGAATGATGAATACAATAGAGGGAAATAAAAATCAGCTACCTGACCTTCGTGTTTCAGACGGTTTTGTTTACAAGAAGGTCAAACCCTGCACAGGGGATCCAAGGGAAGATGACTGTGTCTGGAAACTCTGGATCCCATCCATTCTAACTAATCGTTTAATTCAATTGGCTCATGATCCTCCACGCGCATCGCATGGTGGGGTTGCGAAAACATTGTACCGTCTGCGCGACCGTTTTTACTGGCCTAATATGGCGGCTCAAGTGAAAACGTTCGTAGGAGACTGCAATGTATGTAAAGCTTCAAAACCTCCAAACTCCATTCTTAGACCACCTATGGGCCAAGCCTTCGTCGTTGATCGGCCTTTTCAACATGTTTATGTTGACTTTTTAGGGCCATACCCTAGGTCAAAAAAGGGAAACATTCACATAATCGTATGTCTCGACCAATTAACAAAATTCGTCCTAGCTAAACCCATACGAAAAGCTACAGGTGAAGCTGCCATAAGTTTTTTAGAAGAAGAAGTATTTGCATTGTTCGGGGTCCCAGAATCGCTTCTGTCCGACAATGGAAAACAGTTCATTGGTAAGGATTTTTCGAAATTCCTTGCAACATACGGAACAAAACATATCAAGACCGCCTCATATTCACCTCAGGCGAATGCTAGTGAGCGCGTTAATCGCTCGATTCTTGCGGCAATTCGCTCATATATTGGTTCCGACCAGTCAAATTGGGACAAACACTTATTGTCCGTAATGAGTGCCTTACGTTCGACCGTTCATTCGGCGATAGGCATATCGCCCCATGAAGCTCTGTTCGGCCAGAGCAAAATCGAGCATGGCTCAGATTACCAATTGCTAAAACGACTTCAAAGCTTGAACAATTCAGAATTCAGTGTCCTGCCAAAATCTGCGAAGATGAACATTATTCATGAAAGGATTAAAGATTCCTTGGAAAAATCCCATAAAATCTACGAAAAAACTTACAACCTCAGGAGTAAGGCTTGTTTATTCAAAGTAGGACAGAACGTGTTAAAGCGAAACTTTATCCTAAGTGATGCGACTAAAAATAGAAATGCGAAGCTTTGCCCTAAATTTGTACCCGCCAAAGTTAAAAGTATAGTGGGAAACAACTTGTATGAACTCACCGATTTGAAAGGGAACATTTTAGGGATAGTTCATGCAAAGGACATCCGTCAATAGCCTAAAGTCAAAGACAGTAAATACGAAGAAGGTACATTATCTAAAATATCTCAGGCGTGGGTCGACTCTCTACATAAGTTGTGGCCTTTTCATTTCATTTTCGTTTACAAGGTAATCGAAATTGAAAAGTTGTGTACGGGCCATGTTGAAATGTGCTACCCAAAATTATTTTATTTTTGTTCTGTACACAATCTTATCAGTGAACGCTGCCACTGATAACATTGCGAATCGGTTCGATACCGATAGCAATTTGAACATCGTTCCGTTTACGATTTTCGCATGCGCAATCGGAACCTTATGAAAGATGGTGGATTTAACCCCATTAAGTGCTCATGCGTTTCTTTTCTTCCGCAACTTCCAAACTATCCAGTTCGATAAGAAAAATATCGCTATATTGATTTTCGAGATAAAGAAAATCCTTCATCAAATTTTGTGAACCTACGCAAATATATGAAAATTGTTTGTGTTCACAACTATATTAATTAAATTTGATAAAAGAGCAAATCGCATTCGCTCATCTAGTGCTACTTCGTGGCCGGGGAATCCCCCACAAACACCAAGGAATTGAGTCCCTGGTTAATTTTCTGGAGCTTGAGACTTTTGAGAGATAAGGTAATTATATATGTGAGCTCCGAATTACTTACTGCTCACTTTAGGAAGAGTGTACCTGTAACCATAAAAGTGATTTTTTTGCCGTACTCTATAGCCTTTACTTTCATTTATTGAGTGCCGAGAAACACGCGGGTAGGTTGGCCAAGACCTAGCGTATGCCACGTGGAGATCTTCTTCTGTCCAATAAGGGTCTTGGGACTTTATTTAGTGCCACAGTGGTAATCATCACTAGTAAAACAACACCCGCTACAGTCCCATAGAACTCCTGGAAGAGGAAAAAGAGATCTCTTTCCACGCCGGGGCTCAACAGGCATACAGAAACTCTCTACTAAAAACCAAGCTTCGTGAATACAGCCTATAACCTCTCTGTCCAAGTTAAGTGAAGTGAACTTGGCAATTATAAATTATATCGCGACATTGTGGGAAAGAACTCAGGTAAACCTTCACAGTACTAGTGATTATAAGCCCAAACCTTATAGCAATGTATTCCTTTTTTTTTTATATAGACACATTTTTTTCCCATCTATCCAATCTAAGCTTCTATTCGAAAACCAGAAAGTCCAGCTGACTGTGCCTTTACTTTGCCCTGTCAGCGAAGTCAAGAGTGTACGCATCCTCGCACGACGCGGCGTGGCGTAGCGCGGCCGCGGCGCGGTGCAGTCAGCGTAAAATAAACACGTCTACACGCAGCCAAACCGAAATTTAAACTTACCAGCAAATAAATCAAGCCTCAAAACTACCAAATCGACTTACCAGATTCGCCAACTACATACCTTCGACCATTTTCACCCAGCATCCCAAAATACGGACCAATTCCATCCTAACCATCATCCCATCCCATCATATCGACGTTCAACAGCGCTCCGCGCCCATCAAGCATCCACCAGCAACTAACAGCTGATGTCAAATATATTTTGTTATTTTTAAATTAAGTGCTCATTATGTACCGAAACCACTCAAGTTAAGTATAACTATTTTTAACTCATTCAAGATCATTCATATATATAAGCTTTTAATTATTTCCTTGTACCCAATAATCTAGCAAGAGAATCGTCGAAGAGTTTATCATAAAGAAACTCCTAAGCCCCGGATCCTTCCCACCAACAAGTAGTGCGCACGACTTCCTTGGAGGAGAGAAAATTCGGTGAGTCAGTTCATAATTCATTTTTGTTGGCTAAATAATTAAATGCTTCTTATGAATGAAGAGAGGTAATGTCATAAACACTACCGATTACCGATCATTGATTGAGAGAGATCTTTAGAAACAGTAACAAATAGTAAATTTGTTTCGTGCTCTTTAAAAGATTTGAGTGATTTCGAAAGTGCCGTATAATTATCTTTTAACTTATATTTGCATTTCTCTTTTAAATGTTTGATGACGTCATAATTTCAAATATTAGCTAAGGTCAATGAACCCTCAAATCGATAACTCGATAAAAATTGCTATTTTCTGAATTGTGTGTCAAACTCTTGTTTTTTTTTTAATTAATCGTCCTTATGACTACCCACGTACAAGATTTACACGCAATACATTTATATCTCTATATATATATTTTTTTTATACATTATTTTTGAATTCTTACTTCTTTAACTTCTTTAAATAAAACGGCTATTATAACGTATCCACTGGTTTTTGGTTTTAAATTTTAAATCATGCTTTTGAATTAGATTTCCTTTTTTCTTGGTGCTCAGTTGAGTGAAGCTTTGATGAAAAGTTACGATGGCGATTTATTGAGTTTGGCTTAGACTTCTTTAAGTCTGTACATTAGGGGTTACCACAAATATATTTAGAGTGGTGTGGTAACCAAGGAGTCCATACACAAGGTGTATTGGGCAGAGGGAGGGTTACACTCTGGAACCAACACCAACATCCGGTTCCTATATTGAAGTGTCGTGATAGCGTAAGCCAGAGTAGATTTTTGTGAGTTTGTTTTTGGTTTAAAAGAATAGGCATGTTAAAGTTGTACGGCAGTCCAGTGGCGTGTGCAACAACCCACCCCACCGACGAGTTAGCATTTGGCAATTGCAAGCATGCCTACTAGCACTCTGCCGACTGGACAACCTTCTTTCACGATTACTTATCTTTTTGGTAATCCTGTGGATCAAGAAGATAAGTAATATGGCAGCACATCGCGAATTCGTGAAGAAGGAACAGCAAGTTCCGTTACAAATTTTTGACATGCAAAAATATTTGCATAGATTTTCGCACGGAAACTGTAAACTAGGATTTATAACGATGAATTTATTTTCACGCAAGAAATGCCAATAAAAAAGGCATTTGGAATTTGTATTTTGATTAAATATATTTTTTTTTACCACCAAGCTTTTTTTACTCAAAAGAACTGTTTACTTAGCTTAAATGGTAAAATATTTTTTCGAAAAATTATATAAATTAATGCAATGTGAAGGGTAATATCATGGAATCAAAGACCATTTGAGTGTAAAGTTCGCCGTGTCGCCCTGCCAGACCGTTTAGGAAATTCAAAGTTCAAAGTGAAAAACGGTTTTTTTAAACAGTCTGGCATCGCAAACTTGTCCATTTGAATTGGGTAAATGGCTATTTACTACAATCTACATTCGATATCATGACTAAATTTTCGTCTTATTCCCGATGGCTTGGAAAAGTGTAGTCAAAATGTCAGTTCCATGGCATGTCCGTTCCTTATTTATCCAATTAAATCTGAGTTTTATTTTTGAATTCAAAAGATTTACCACTGCACCGCCATTTTGTTTGTGTTTTAAGACGTTTGTATGATGGTTTGTTAAATGAGACCCTATGTATGTATATAGATAATAGCAGTCATTTTATTTTTGGAACGTTGTTGTACTTTAAGAGAGTATGTTTTCCATGTTGTCACAAATTTATTTGTCAGTACCGTGGTAGTATATTTTAAGCATGTTATAATAGTTTTTGGTTGATTATCAGAATTTTTATTTCTTTTAATGGTATAAGTTAAATACTTCCTTGAAATTATTTTTCTCATTACAATAGAGAAGTGATTTTACTTTAATTGTCTAAATTTCAGTACCGTGGATGTCAGTACCATGGCATTTACATCTTAATTGAACTTTAATTAATTAAAATTAAATAATTTCTTGCAAAAATGTTCACTTTCTACCAATTTTCTTCATTAGAACGCTAGCAATATCTCGGACCAGCCAAACAGAAATTATTTCGTGCAATAAAAACTAAGTAATAACTCAGCACAATTAAAAGGGTTGCCATTCAAAAGAACTACAAAAACGAAAAAGAGATAATTTTTTACAGAAAAAAAAGAAGTAGAAATGTCAAGACGTCAAAACATTACAGGCATTCAAAATATCAACAAAAATATGGTCAAACAGAGAGGGAACAAATTACAAACAAAAAAATGAAAGTAATGTCGTTATTGTCTATTCCAGTTTTAGTACATTTCACCATATTGTTTGTTTTTTTTTTTGTAAGCTGTAGCATAATGCTCTTATAGATTTAATACTCTGACTTAATGAAGCCACAATAGCAAAACAAAAATAATTTCCAATAAGTTTTAATTTTTGAAAATTCTTTCAAAAAAGAGCCACAGTTGGCAGAGAATCACCCATGTGTATGTACAATAGGGTGGTCCTTATATTGTTTTTTTTGTATTCCGAGCTGGATAGGCATAGATAGAAACTAAAATTTTTAATTTTTTCAGATTTTTATTTCACCCCCTTCGTCACCCTCTTTTCTTTTCAAGTTATAACACGCAGACAAAAAATAATCATATTAGAGGGGTTCTATTTCTCCCCGTTCAGACAAGAGGGGTCATTTTCTAAAAATTTGACTCAAAACAAAAGCAAGTCATTAGAACAAAATGGGAACACTAACCATGCCACGCTATAGCTTTTTTTAAAGCCACAAATCTATTCCTTAAAATGGTTTTAAAATAAAGTTTTATAGTTCATTTTTAAACTTATTATTATTGTTTTTTAATTTGTCTTATTTATTATTATACTATCACTAAAATTAACAATTGCATTCATTTTGAAGACCGTTTTCGATTCATTACCTTTCCTTTCCCCTCACTATATACTCCAATATGAACTCCACCTGAGCAATATGGGCTCCAGGATCTTAGCATCTTTTACATACATATGTGATGAGATATTCACAAAGAAAAATTATCTCATGTTTGTCAGTATAATTGTTCAAAAAAAGTCAATTAGTAGGTACTAGAAATTGCTCAGCGATAGATCTTGTTTATTTATTTTGTATTTTTTTTATAATCCCAGTAAAGATTTTTGGGCACTTCAAATCTGTTTTAAAATCCAGAAATCTGTTTTGTTTTAAAATATGTTTTAAATTAAAATTGGGTATGTGTATTTCAATAGTTTTTGAAAAAATTAAAATTGAAAAAATCATTCCCCCAGCACCTTTTTCTGCATTTTTCTTAGAACCAAAAATAACTGTAGGTTCAAGAAATCGGATTTTTCTTAAATACGGCTTCACAACTTTGATTTAAAAAAAAAATCTAAAAGATATCTTAACCTTGTCAAAACTATGTCAAAACTTGTTTGTATTAATTTGTATATATGTATATACTTTCTATTCCTTTCCAACCAATCAACCAAAAACGCAACCCGTAGGGGAACAGAATTTACTTCCTGGACTTTGGTAGAGTGTGTAGGATCTTAAAAAGAATTTCTTTAATATTCATCTCAGCTTGTTGAAGTTATAAGTATATTTTCGCACACCGTTTGAGAAAACTTTTATTAACAAAAACTTAATATTCTTCATAGTTCCTATAAATATGTGCGTGGAAGCTTACTATCACGATTGACTTTATTTATCCTTATTTTATGTTAATGCAATAGACTCTAACCCCTTAAGGTAAGCCCACGAATAGTATATCTATAAACTTTTCTATAATAAATTATTTTGTTAACAATCTTCAATATTAATATAATATGACTATGTGTGGTGCGAAAACTTTCCAGCTTAAACTGCGCAAGTATAGTATCATAATAAGAAATCTTTTCAAAAAAAAATATTTATTTTTAATTTTATGGGTTTAACGATCTTTTAAGGTCCCAAAATATTTGGTGTCCTATAGAAATAAATACACCAACAAAGCAAAAATATATTTAAAATATTCATTCAAAAGACAATTTAGTTTTCAACGATGTATTAAAGCATTATTTGAATCCCTCTAGTATATAGGTAGGTTAACAATCGTATAACTTGACAAAATAAACTTCCTGTTCGAGTTTTAAGTCCACGTCTAACCTAAAATAACAGACGTGAATAGCCCACATAGTAGGAAAGGTCGGATAAAGTTTCTTTCCGCCGTAGGTGATACTGCCAGTAGACAGTATTCTAGAAAGATAAATTTTCAATTTCAGAGCCGCAAAATAGAAGGAGAAAATACAAGGATACCCTTGTTCATTTTTTTTTTTATTATTCGTAAAACTTTCATTATTGAAAAAGATTCTTTAAAAGGACAAAGGCAAATGACGAGAATATACAATACTATTTCTAAGAATGGCAAGAGCCCTTGGTACAATAATGCAGGTTAAAAACCGAATGCATGCCGCTGGCTGCGTTGGATGTTTAGGAAAGTGACCTGTGCCGAGATTCAGCTATTTCAGCGAGTGAGATGAGATGACTCGCCTTACTCGCCGACTCATCTCACTTCACTCGCAAAAGTGATTCAGCTATTTAAGTGAAATGAGTAAGTTTGAATTTAGTTTCGAACATGAGACAAAGAATGAAAATAAAAGAGCTAAATTCTACCTCCTTGTCACACTCGTTACGCAAAACGAAATGAAACAACAAATACAACAATGTAAACGTTGGAATCTTTAATAATGGAGTTTGTAGTATCTTTTGTTTCAATTATTTTTTTGTCATAATTAAAGTTTAATGTGAGTTTCACCCTTGAGAAATAAAACGTTTAAAAGTGTTTAAAGTGAAAAGAATATAAATTTACTTAATATAATATATGTGCATATGATAATAAAATAAAATTAAAGAATTAATAAAAGGGTAGTTGTTTTTATCTACGTTGTTGTTTTTTTTATTTCGTTTCCTATCCATGAATAAGAATTCTTGAGAAAAGCACACATACCTATCCAAAATTGGAAATTTAACAACACATACACCAAGTCACTGCGGAAATATCTATCGAGTAATCTGACATTTCATTTCACTCGCTCACTCACTCCCTTTTGCTAACTGAATCGATTTTCGACGAAAAGTGACTCATCTCACTCACTCCCTGCGGCTTCGAATTAGCTGAATCTCGGCACTGATTATGTAGCGGTATTTCTTTTAATGTCCACGTATAGTGGTCAGGAACTCGACTTGGCAAATGGCACAACCTTCCTTCAACATTCCTTTTTATATAAAAAAAAAACACTTTCACCTTTCAATGGCAGTATGCTTTTGTTAGATAATGTTTCTCCTTATGTGGGTGAAAAAAAAAAATAAATTTGTAAGCCCTCAAACCCGGCTAGACATAAAGACTTTCACCTACCTTCACGTGAAAGGGATACAATGAAATAAACGTCAATTAAATGCCTTGTTATTTGATTTAATTCCAACAGAATTACCTTATTATACTTTTTTTGTCTTTTTTTAATTGTTTATATGCGTATTTGGACAAAGACAGGGGCTCATGATGCTTTTTTATGCTAACAATTTTCAGATCTTAAAAATCAAAAACACGTGTGAGGGAATAACAAAAAATGTACCAATTTAAGGGAAAATAGGCTGACCATCAGAGTTGTAAAAATGGATTTTTTTTAATGCATGTTCGTTTGCATTAATTATTAAAAATAAAATTTTAATGCAATGTGAAAATATTTTGCATTAAAAAAAATGTTAACGAAAACTCAAAAATTTGGTTCATTAAAAAAACAATGTAAATGCAAACTCAAAAATGTCTTGTATAAAACAAAAATGTTAATGCAGAATAAAAATGTTTTGCATTAAAAAAAAATGTTAGTGCAATATGTAAAAAAAATTTTAATGCTAAATCGAAAATTTGTTGCATTTAAAAAAAAATGTTAATGCGAATCAAAAATTGTCTGCATTAAAAAAATGTCAATGATATATGAAAATGTTTGCATTAAAAAAAAATATTAATGAAACCCCAATATTTGTTTCGTAGTACCTCGTGGCTTGATGGTTAGTGCGTAGGACTGTCATGCCGAAGGTGTGGGTTCGATTCCCAGCCGTGCCACCTAAAAACAGAAATGTTTTATTCGAGGTACTGCCTCTTGCGAGGAACTGACAAATCCTCCAAGAGTATACTTGTCATGAAAAAGTGCTTCTCATTTAGCCGTTCGGACTCGGCAAAAAACTGTAGGTCCCCTCCATTCCTGCCAACAAACACGCACACAGGAATGATGGTGAGTTGTAAGTCACTAGGCCCTGGTTCTCCACGAGCTGTTGCGCCACCCAATTTATTTATTTTTATTCAATATTTGTTTCATTAAAAAAAAAATGTCAATTAAATTTGATAATTTCTTGTATGGAAATTTGTTGCATACAAAAAAGGGCTAGAAAATTGTTTGTTAAGATCGTTAAACTATGCCAATAATATATAAGGGCATGATTCATGGTAGTGATGGGTAAGGACATGAATTTCAAATGAGTTTGTATGAAGTACGTACTCATTTTGTGATAGGAGGTAGATTCACGAGAACACGATTTTTGACAGGTGTTAAAATGTCAACGTCAAAATTTTGGAAGACCGAGTATGCCAAACGATTTAGAAGGGGGGTATTACTTAGTGTCACCGCCAACGTTGTGGGAGCACTAGAACACATTTAACCCTATTTCCTAGTTAGGCCCAAACAGTTTCAGACCGCCTGATTTAGTGCGGACTAGTACAATTTTTCACTTATGGAACGGGCTTGCGGCGGTCCGAAACTGTTTGAAACCCGGCAAGGAACACAGCTAAAACGTTGGCGGTGGCACCTAGTAATACGAATACCCCCCTTCTAAATCGATTTACATAGTCAGTTTTCCAAAATTTTAACGTTGACATTGTCAAAGATCGTGTTCCCGTGAATCTACGTCCTTTCACAAAATGAGTATTTTATACAAACTCATTTGAAATTCGTGTCATGACCCATCACTATACCACGAATGCCCTTAAACTAAAATATAATAGGTTAGGTAAATGGGCTGACAGTTGGTTTTGTTACCGTCACACTTAGATCAATGTAGATCCATTGTGGTACCCTAGGGATTGTGAACCCTATGAAAAGAAACCTATGATACATCCCATGTTAATTCAAGCCCGTTAAGGGTGTTGAAGAGTTTCAGCAGGCTATAGCCTGAAAAGTAGGTGAGTATTTCTTGGTCGTTGGAGGAGTGTCCGTTGGTACATAACCACCAGGCTGAGGAGAGGAAAACGCATTTCAAAAGCGTGATCCTTCCTTTGCCCCCATTAGAGAAATCATCCCTCCATCAGGCCCGTAGGAGCAGTGGCTCCATGCAACGTCTGGTAGATGGGTATGATAGGTCAGTGGTTGGTATATGCATCCGTTCGTTGAAGAAATGTCTGTCGTTATATAACCACCTGGCTGAGAAGAAAAACGCATTTCAAAGGCGTGATCCTTCCTTTGCTCCCACTTGAGAAATCATCCCTCTATCAGGCCCGTAGGAGCAGTGGCTCCATGCAACGTCTGGTAGATGGGCATGATAGGTCAGTGGTTGGTGTATGCATCCGTTCGTTGAAGAAATGTCTGTCGTTATATAATCACCTGGCTGAGAAGAAAAACGCCTTTAAAAGGCGTGATCCTTCCTTTGCCCCCACTTGAGAACTCATCCCTCTATCAGGCCCGTAGGAGCAGTGGCTCCATTCAACGTCTGGTAGATGGGCATGATAGGTCATTTGTTGGTTTATGTAAACGTTCGATGAAGAAATGTCTGTCGTCACATAATCACCTGGCTGAGAAGAAAACACCCTTTAATGGTGTGATCCTTCCTTTGCCCTCACTTGAGGAATCATCCTTCTATCAGGCCCGTAGGAGAAGTGGCTCCATGCAACGTCTGGTAGAGAGGTATAATAGGTCAGCGGTTGGTATATGTATCCGTTCGTTAACTGTCATCTATCACCTGGCTGGGAAGATAACGCTTTTCAAAAGCGTGATGCTTCTTTTGCCCCCACTTGAGAAATCATCCCTATATCAGGTCCGTAGGAGCAGTGGCTCCATGCAACGTCTGATAGATGGGTATGATAGGTCAGTGGTTGGTTAATTTAATATAAATATAATGGACGTAGTTTAACGATTTTATCAAAAAATTTTCTAAATTTTTTTTTTTTTTGTAAGCAACAAATTTTGTATGCAAAAAATTTCATATTGCATTTACA
This sequence comes from Dasysyrphus tricinctus, assembly GCA_963921185.1. Taxonomy (NCBI): domain Eukaryota; kingdom Metazoa; phylum Arthropoda; class Insecta; order Diptera; family Syrphidae; genus Dasysyrphus; species Dasysyrphus tricinctus. Next base: position 42,318,819 of record OY992531.1, on the reverse strand, counting down.
TTTTTTTAATGCAAAACATTTTTACTCTGGCATTAATATTGTTTTTAATGCAACACATTTTTGAGTTTGCATTTACGTTTTTTTTTTATCCAAAACATTTTTATTCAGAATTAACATTTTCTTAATGCAACAAATCTTTGAGTTTGCATTAACATTTTTTTGAAGGCAAAATATTTTCACATTGCATTCAAATTTTATTTTTGAGAAAAAATGCATTTTTATGCATTGAAATTTTTACAACTCTGCTGACTATGACAGACATTAATTTGAGACCAATTAATTTGGGCTTCCCTATTATTTAAGTACGAATTCCATGTTAGCCTAGTGATATAAATCAGATTCGTTTCTGATATCAGTTGCTGTTTTGTTATCATGAGAGTAGTTTTTATACGATACAAGTAGGTAGGTACTTTGTACAGGGCTAGCTTAAAACTAAATTGCGCCCGAATTGCTCTAGATATTATTTTTTTCTATCCGAAACTTAATGAATATAGACAAAATTTAGAGAAAATAACTCAACCACAATAATTAGCTTTTTACACTTCCGATACTCGAAGATAGCCTTTTATGTAAAAATGTATACTAAGAGAATCTGTAACTTTCTTTACTTTTTTCTTACTTACTTTTATATTATATTTTCAATAAATTTATTATTTTAGGTTTCACGATTTCAATCACCCCCTTCCCTATTTTTCAACCTGTAGTCAACCTTTTTTTCAAACCTAAAGTACCAAAACTAACTAATTTTAAAAATTCTAAATAGTCCAAACAAATATGTGAAATAAATTTGACATCACAAAAAAATATCAGTCCTTATTCAATCCGCTTTTGAAGCTTTTAAATAAAGCCTTACATTTAACACTGTTTTAAAACTTTACTCCCTAAATACAGCACCAAGGACAAGGACCCTTTTTTGTGAATTTTTGAAATTATTTTTTTATGTTCATCCATTAGTGGTATGATTTTTTTTTTTAAACTGCTCCTATTCATAGAGTCATTGATGTACAGTTTAAAATACCCGATTTTTTTTTTTAGTTTTCATATCCTTTTTGTGTGTACATTCATGTGTATTAAACACATTTATTTAAATAGCAAAATAACAAAAGTATTGAAATCAAAACTATATACTAGAGCTCACTGCCTAATGGATGAGTATAGAAGAGGCACAAATTGAATTTTATACTCTTCAACCTAATTGGTGGATGCCCAATGATGTTTTTTTCAATTGAGTCTATATTAAAATTAAACAAAATAGAAAGCATTATTTTGTAAATTTCTATTGAAGGTGGCGAATTTAATTGTATTGTTGTTTTCCTACTAAAAATAGAAGACAAAAATATATGTTGGTCAGGAAGGTTCAAACTAAAATTAAACAATTATTTTTCAGGCAATTTTTATTTAAATGGTCGTCATAGGTTTAAAATTTTAGAAATAATCTTGACATCACAATTTTCAGTCAAGAAAAAGTCAAGGTCAAGTATGTACAACACTCTTGGTAAAATAAGCTTTGAGTGGGTTTTTTTTTTATGATAATACATGCCTAGTCTAGGAGTATTTTAAATACCACACAAATCTAGAGTTTTAAAGCCAAATTCATTCAAGTAAAATTGTTTGTATTATAAATAGAAAAATAGAATTTTTTGTATTGGTATCAAATGAAATAAGTATTCTATGTACATTTTATATCCTTCTTAAAAAGGACTTGGCTTCAATTGAATATTTTGTTAACCTCGGTCTATTGCACAAAATTTAATAAAATCAACTTTCTTATACAGACCAAATCTTAATAAAATTGACCCTTGCTCAATAAATGCAAATTCATGCTATGTCACATATTATTATTGCTCCTCACAGCTTTGTAAAGAATGTTCATCTTTCATCTTTTGAACAAAAAATTTTATTTTATTTTTGTTCTCGAAAAAAAATAAGTTATTCAAAGCCAATTCTGTTAGGAAGTTAAGTTCCTCAAAATTGAATGGTAGCCAAGGAAAAAGTTAAATGCACTCCTATAAGGGTTCAAGATGTAGTCGTATGAGTTTGTATATAAATAATATTTTACATATACTACTTATGTATGTGATAGTAAAAGTTAAATTCTTTATAAGAAATTCATCTTTTGAATATACATATATCAGTTTATATCAATAGAAATACCATAGAGGGCAATATAATGATATCCCTTTAGAGACCTTTATTTGAGTATATATTCAGAGTAGATACCATTATCTATGAGCTCCATCTTAGCATATACGACGAGTTATGTTTCGAGTTACTTGGTGAAGTACAAGATACCTACTCTTTGTGAGGAATTTTTATTTTTTAACTATCGAAACTATAGTGCAAGTTTTGGATTTGTAAAAAAAATAACTTATCACACCTAACATATTGTAATATTTTCTCATGTTCGTTAATAAAACTTATTTACTTTATTCAAAACGTCCACTTATTTATTTCACAAAATAAAACACTTTACTTTTCTTTCTACAAACACAACGATTTATTATTCACCACTGAAATTTATTTACAAACTTTAATTTTCACTTTTATTACAACTAACTTTATTCATTCACGATTAAAAACAAACTGTGTCACTGCCGGTCAAACATGTGCCTTTTATACTTGTTTTACAAATTCTGGAAATTAGTAGAAGGTTCTGGTCTCTGCTTCCGAAGCTTTCCGTAGGGGAAATTTCCCAATAATTTCCCTTCCAAAGGCTTTTATTTGACAGCTGGTTTTCTGCTAAATCTGGCAGATGGCGCTTCTTTCGTCTGAGAGTCGCTATAATTATGGCTAAGGGGTATGTTTGCACTGTGACCTTAAACTCTATTGCGCACGTTTGTTTGATGTTGTGAGTCGTTCAAATGTGAAAGTCATTACAATATTAAGGGTGAAAGAAAGCATGAGAGAATTTTGACTTTCAGATAAGGCTGCCAAATTTCGGACTTTCCTACTGCTTTGCTCTCCCTTTGAAACTAAAAATAACGCTAACTGCCAGACAACCGTTAAGGAAAATTTTGTATTTCTCAAAAATATTTCTATTATTTTGATTTATGTTTTCTGTGGAACTCAGAAGAGGTTTTTTGTGCCTATCAAAAATGGCGCCCAATCTGTGGAAAATGGTATATTAAACGAAAACTCCTTAAATAGGTACCTACTTGGAAATTTTCTATGATAAAAATAACTATTTATGTTCTAAAAAAAAAAGGTTTTCACTAGGGTAAAATTTCAGTGTTCCCACTTTTCAGCAACATAGTTTTTTATATCAAAGGGTAGGACATCCAATTTTTTGGTAGTTTTTAATATTTTGAACATATAGAAAGAAGCGAAAACGCCACCAGATGCCAAACGCACATTAGAAAAATAACGGTTGACTTTGTAAATTATAAATGTGAGTGGAAGCACCTTCGGTTATTATTTTTTCAGTTTTGCCACTTTTTGACATAAGAAAGTATGTTCCCGAAAAGTGGCAAAACTGACATTTTACCCAAGAAGCATCTACTTAACAATGAATTTCTAAAGGTAGAACTATAATAGTCGGACGACCACTGAAGCTAATGTCAAAAACCAACGAAAAGTAGCTTTCAGTACCTCGGGAGCGCACCTCACTTTCGTAGTCAAAAATGAACGAAACTTGACGAAACGTTCCATTCCGCAATTATAGTTACGTCATATGCTTTCCCTGTATTTGCTTGTTTTCTTTCGACCACTTAAGTGCCCCTCCGACCACTTAAGTGCCCCTCCGAGCATTATATTTCTAGCTTAAAAGACATCAATCGTTAGTTTTTCAACACACATTTGACGCCCACAACTTTTTTCACGTTAAAAACTACAAAAAAAAGGGCGAAGTCCCACATTTTGACTTAAAAAAAAGTATGTTTCTATTTCTATTTCTATTTCTATTTCTGTTTCTATTTCTATTTCTATTTCTATTTCTTTTTCTATTTCTATTTTCCAAAATGCTTTTGGCATCTAGAGGCATTTCAGCAACTTTGTTCATGTTTAGAACTATAAAAATGATCAAAAACGTGATGTTGACTTAAAAAAGTATGCTCCCGAAAAGTGGCAACACTGAAATTTTATTCGAATATGCGTCCATTCAAAACCTTTCATTTAAGACATAAATCGTTTAATCGATATTTTGCTTATGGAAATTTTCAAAGTAATTTACGAGTTTTTGTTTATATTACCGTTTTCCACAGATTGGGCGCATATTTTTTTTTGAAAATTCGATATCACGAAAATGGGCTTGCAGGGAGAAGCACTCAACCCTACATCCACTCCTGAAGTTCCAGCATGACACCACATCGAGAAGGCACTCGATGGCGCCTGGATGGAATATGTCCAAGTTAGCGGGACTGGGAGGCGCAAGCGTCCGCCGCGCAGTGGGGCTGAGGTGGAAAAAAACTCATATATAAAAGTGTTTAATATGGCATTGTGATACACTTTTCTTTAAGTATTTTTCATGCGGAATGCAGCTGTTATAATAAAAAAATAAAATATAAAAAAAATTTGCTTTTGGCCGAAATAAGGGGTTAAAACGGACCATTGAAATTTTAAGCTTTTAAAACTGATGTTTTCCATGATTCCTCCATCTTACGGATTATTTTTTTAATTTTTCTTTGAATGTACGGTGTTAAAATATACCTTAATGTTTCTGATGAGAAAATAATTCACCCCATTTTTTCGATTACACCGAAAAATCTAGCCAAAATTTGAACATCGGGTGTAACCCCGGACTTGAGTAGCCATACAAAAAAAGCTCCACCTTCCTAGGGTCTGTTTCTGCTCTAATGAAGTAATCCTGGTGGTAATGAAGATCCTATTAAAATTTCATCACCAGATTCTACCAGTTTTAGGATCAGTGAATAAAAATTAAATTTAAGAAATAACATAATTTCTGATTGAATATAACCGGTTCAATAAAGACGTGATTGTTTTTTCACAGAAGTGAAGATGGAATTTCAAAATTCTATTATTCTTCTTCAAAAATAACTTTGAATCACTCCAATCCTCCTTTTCTTCTCTGAGATATTGTTATTTACTTTTTAGTTTCCACCTGACGTACTTGATACAAAATATCCCACTTTTATGAAAAATTCAAAAATTTCTCCTTAACTCTGATCATAAAACGGATTTTACCATTCAATTTAGCGGGTGCAAATACATACCAAATGATACCGCTTAGAGGTTTTTTCCCTAAATCGTAGGTTTGGCCCCACTGTGCGCCGCTTCATGGAAAACACGTTTTATCAAATATATCGTGACTCGTGCATCGTACAAATACAAATTTATTTTTCCTTAAAGCTAATATTCCATGTTTTTATTTGATTTTTAAGTCAAGTTGTTTTCGTGAAAAGTTTTAAAGAACTTAAAATTTATGGCGGTATTCACCGAGCACTCATAAATGGCTCTTAAGTTTATGAGGCTCCTAACTCAAATAATATTGGTGGTTGGTGCTATGCACCAACCACTCATAGCTCTTTTTCGAAGTTCGAAAATGAGAACAACTCTCTCTTCCCCAGGTACCCCCAAACTGTGAAATCAAACTGTTTTCAAAAATGACCCTTCAAGCAAATGCGCAGACCGCACTTTGTCGGTACTTCTTGGATCCTTAAAAAAATGAGTGTTGCATGCACATAAATAAATTCTTTGCGCCCTACCAATAACCAAATTTAGAGACAAATTAAATATTTAAGGAAAATGAGCCTTAATGGTATCGACTAAACATAACGAACCAAACATGTTGTGTTTCATATTTATGAGTCCATGCCTTGTAATATTCATTATTTAGGGTCTACTCTGATATTTAAGTCATACCATGCTAGGTTAATTATAATATTGTATATACCATTATGGTCCATTTTACTTAAATATTTAAGTCGTCTCTAATTTTGGTTAGTGGTAGGACCCTTTGTGACTACAGTGTTGAAATGTTCTTACTTTACTTTTTAGTTTCACTAATTATTTCGTTCGTTTCGTTTGCGGATCCAAAATGGACTCGTTCGCTTGAAGGGGAGATAGACGTCAAACGATGGTTTATATTAGGTGTGTTAAATGAAGAAAAACTACATCAGGGGCCCAATTCCACAAGAATGAGTTTTTTCTGTGTACCTACACAGATACACAGAAATTTGTTTACAAATCGATTTTTGCGATTCAGCAAGAGTGACTTTTAAGTTTTTGACAGATAACGCATGCACAACCAGTCAAATTTATTTACATTTGTTTTGGGTGTGAATAGAATGTGCACACAGAAAATCATTCACCCTTGCGGAGTTGGGCCCCAGAACAGTATAAATGTGTGAAAACATAGAAAACTGTCAGATTTACGTAAAAAGTTTTTCTGACATAAATTTCAGCTTATTATTATCCCAGAGAAACAAATCAACTGGTACCTCGACATTTCTCACTCACTGGCTCCACCACAAAAGTAGGTGCAGGAAATATTATTCTTAACTGTTCTGAAAAACATCATGGAAGACATAGTGGCAGAATGAAGAACAGTTTGGGGCAAGGTTCGCACTCATGGAACACACAATCCTGTACTTTTCTGTAATTTTCTATTCAGAACAGATTCATTATATACATACCCTTTTTATCTCATTTTTTTAAATTTCACAGCAAAACGCACACAAAAAGCAATTATCTTCACCGCGTGAATTACAAAAACAACTTAAAAATTTGAAAAAAATGATAAATAAAATTCCTGAAGACAAAAGGAATTACAATATGGGTGCGTGCGAGACTCATTCTTGTAAGGATCCAAGAAGTACCAAAAAATGAGTCAGTGAATTTTCTTGGAGGGTTGCTTCGAAGGTTTTCGAATTAGTTTTCGGAGAGAGCGCTCATAACTTTATGAGTGGTCAGGAGTCAGGACCACTCATAACTCTTATGAGCGCTCATAAGTATTCACTATTATTGCTTGATGAAAAGGTATATGAAGCTCTTAAGTTATTAGCGTTTGGTGAATACCGCCCTCAAAGTCAATATTTTTGAAAAAAATGTGAATTTTTGTAATTTAATATTTAAGGAAAAGAATGGAAAATGGAATATTAGCTATCAAAACATTTACTGAAATATTATATTCGTACGATACCCGGTTCACGAGATATTTTATAAAATGCTTTTTGGCTGGTGGTGGCTGACGCTCGCGCTCCCCAGTCCAGCCACTGGGATTTACATTTCCGCTGAGCATATTCCATCAAGAAAATCAGTTCAGTACCTATACCGAAGGATTGAAAAATTACCAATTGCAAAATTTGCAGTTGCAATTTTGAAATTATATTTCATTCGTAAATCATTGCGTTTCTATCTCAAATTTACACAAAAACTGGTAATTTAACATTCAAAACGTAGCAATTTACGAAATTTTTCTCTTCGTGTCTTCGTGATTTTCAATTAAAAACCATAATTCAAGTTTGTATTGTTCATGGTAAAATAAAATTTTTCTGACGTGATTTATTCTCCAAAAGAATAATTTCACTACCAGCATTTAAAAATATTGATTTGCGATAAATATTTAGTAATTTACATTGCAAAGTCACTGATGGGTCTAAGCTTTCCAAATATGTGACTTATCCTCCTTTAATCTCAAATAAATAGTATTTAAGGTCAATTAAAGATGGAAAATATTGTAAAAAAAAAAGTTGATTACACCACTTTTGCACTCACAGCCTCATTGGGAGAATAAAGTCTGCAGGCACAGGTGACTTAAAACAATATAAAGATATCGATGGTTAAAACATTAGCTTAATATGACACCATTATTTTTACATCAATATTTCAACCCACTTTACCTACTACAGTACCATTGTGCAATGGTCCGAAATTCAAACATTTTATTCAAACCCAAATATGGTACTTGCAGTCACAAAATTATGTTTGATATACCTTAAACACGCACACTGAGAAAAATATTTAATATATTCATGTTTAAATCAAACTCAAACACATACGATTTGGCATGGAACCTATTTCTATTTAAATTTAACAGAAACGTATTTATTCATTGTTGACAAGATTTAAACCTGTTTCTGTTTAAATTAACTTTGCTTTCTATTTGAGATGAACATATTTCTCTTTGCTTCAATTAACTTCATTTAATGTTGTTTCAAATAGAATCATAATATTTTATTTTATACATTTCCGTGTTTGAATCAAAGATATTTTTGTTCAATTATACCAGTATGCAGAGATGCAAATATACTTACCCAAACTAATTTTATCAGACATTACTCAATAAATCTGACCAGGATACACAAGAAAATTAAAAAAAAAATCTATGAAAATTTCAAATTCTTTAATTGAACATGTGAAGAAAAAACACATTAAGTTTCAGTTTACTTTTTACAATAATTTATTTCTGGTGATGTTTCATTTTCCATTACAAATTGTGTAGAAATTCCATAGGATTAAAAATGTATTTAATTTTGATTTGGATTAGAATTATACATAAATACATAAATCGTACCATAAAGCAATACTTAAAAATTAAATAATTTATAATAAATAACATTTAGTTGATTGTTGAAGTCAAATTTGTGGAGTACAAATATTTGAAATAAGTAAGCTTTTTTGCTAAAAGTTAAAGAAGAATTAGCTTTTGATGTTATACTTACTTTTCGTAAATGTTTGGTTTGATTAAAAGTATCCCCAATACAGATTTATAAAAACATCATGTTAAGTTGTTCCATTCCACATTTGTTTAAAAGACAATCCTTCCTTTTCTGGATATAAAAAGGAGAAAACATGGTTTAGTTGTCATGTTGTCTTTAAAAATGTTATAACTTACCAAAATCCACCTTCAAAGATTTATTCTTGAGATATCATCTTCTTGAAACAAAAGATCTGCGCAACCGACTAGTTTGTAATGACTTTCCAGACTAATTAAAACGCCAACAATTATGAAACAAATACAGTTATGTTCTTTCTTCGTTTGAGTTCAATTCAAACTGATTTGAGCTTAAATTTAAGATTTCTGTTCAATTATTTTTCTTGTTAACACTTTTATATTTAACACAAACCTGCTCATGTTCATTTTATGTTAAATACTTTCACATGAGAAAAATAATTTAACAGGCCTTTCAAAAATCAAAGTCAAACTAGTTTGAATCATATACAAAAGTTGTTTGAAGGTTGTGATGAAATATTCAAACATGAATGGTTTTGACTTAAACACACTTTACTTTAAAATAATTGTATTTTCGTATTTAAACAGATTATAATTAGGTTTAAACCGAATTCTATTTGTATTAGCTAAACATGTAATCAAACATGCATCCTTTTAAATAACTCATAGTTCAGTTTTCTCAGTGCAGGTTATTTCATGCCAACCATATAACTCTGGCCATTCCCATAGGAACAAAAGCCAGAACTGTCACTGAAGCTCGCCTCGCCCGCCTGACATATAACCATTTTTGCATGATTAATTTCTGGGCAATTAATTCCTTTCCAACAGCAGCGGTTTCTGTATAGATACTCGTCAGACATGAATCCGCATATAAGACTTGCTTTTATGTTCCATTTTTAATGGAAAGTTATCATCATAAAAATATAAAAATTTTGAAATGTGGAAACATTAAAATCAGTGCGGTTGGTCATGAATCCCATCGGGCTTCATTCATGCAGTGGGCAATAATAATGCATCTACCTATCAAAGAAGTATTAAGCACTTGAGTTGTAAAAAGTGGAGTCCTTGGGAATATGTACTAAAAATGTCATAAAGTGAAGAATTTATCATTATTTTATCTGAGGTGAGTGAATAAGTCGTTTGAATTTGCAAATATTTTACAAAGATCTTAAACTCGCACAATTTCTAACTTAAGGAAATTTCATTCTTTTTAAATTTGCGCAAATACAAATTATTAAATCCGACCGACAACAAAAATTGTACTTTTTAATAATGAAGCGAATTCATTTATTTTGTGCGTGTTAAACTCACCTGTACCGAAACCAAAAACCATATATTCAGCTTTATCGTCAGTAAAATGCTTAAAAGTTCTTACAAAATAAAGTTTTTAAAGTGACTTTTAATAAGTCTCTTTTTCATTCAGAAGGTTTACTTTAAAGTGAGTTCTCAAGCTCCAATGTTCCCAGGCAAGAATTTGCTTTAGTTTAAGAGCAAGTTCCTCCAATCTATCCGCACAATAAGGTTCTAATTGACCTACAGCCCGCATAAATTAGCTTTTATACTGTTAATAATTAAGGTCACATAAACAACTAACTACATTCACAATAAGGTTCTGTTTTTAAGAGCCAAAGCAGAGCTTATAATGCCTCCTTATAATATTTCATCGAAGAGCTATCATCATTTAAATTTAAGGTCACCAAGAACAAACTTTTCCGACACAGAACCTCATAATCCAGACAAGGGCGAAGTTCATCTTTATTATACATAGAAATTGGAGTTGGAGTGTGTGTCTGCAGCCAATTTATTTAAATGTTCATGAAAATGGGTGCGGACGGATGCGGATGGGTATGGGTGGGTATGGGCACATTTATAAGGACAAAGGACATACATAAGTATATGTATGAACTGAACTGATGTTGGCCCAGATATAGCTACATACATACATATTTAAGGAATGTGAACATATGTATTCAGGTCGTCGCAAAAGGGTAAATACTTTTGTGTGTTTCTTTTGAATAAATTATTTTTATATAAAAATTTGCTTTATGTATACTTTAATAAATTGCTTTTTGTTTTTGTTCAGTTCTGGTTTTTCTTTCGTATATCCGCACCCACCTATACTTTTTATGGTTGTTTTCATTTTTTTCATTTATAAAGTTGTTTAGAAGCTTTATCCTGAAAGATGATATTATCTTTAAAGGAGGATTGAAGATAATTAGAAAACTTTGAATAAGTTGCCACTCTCGAGTATAAAATAAACACAGCAAACTGGGAGATCGATGTTTAAGATTGCGATAAGTTAGAGGAACTTAAACAGATTTCTGCTTTTGATTTTGATCTCCATAGTATCTATAATAAAATAGATAGATAGATAGATATTTATTAAAACTTGAATAAGAAGTATACATTTTGTTTCTTATAAATAAAACATAGGCATGACATTAAATTTGTCGTCTGCCAGATTGGCAATTCAGTGTTAATTTTCTTATGTGTTTTAATTTTACTTTTCTCATTATTTTTGTATATTGATAGTATTTTAAATAAGTTATATAAATCTTAGTTTAGAAGCAAATCATAATTTTTTATTTATTTTATAATTTTCTGTTTATGTAGTTTCAAGAAGATTCCGAAATTATTCTGTTTCTATAAATTAATGCTTCCTTACAGAATTCAAAAAGTATTCTCCAATTTTCCCCATTCAAAATATTGTGGGTTTCTAATGTCAAATTCCTTACAACCAAATAATCGATTTTTTTCTAAACAAAATCGATTTTTTTCTAAACAAAATCGATTTTATTCTGTCAAAACAAATCTTGCATTTTCAGCAAGATTTCAAATCGATTTCACACACACTAACAAGATTTGACATTTCTCTGGAGTTGAAAGTATTTTGCGGCGGGTTTAACAAATGTTCTAAAGTGTTCGTCGGTCATTTAAATAGATTAAAAGCAAATAAATCATTAAAACTAATTTTAATTCATCAAAAAATTGTGAATGGTCAGTTAGAAGTTATAAAAATATCAACTAACTTCGATTCAAAGTGCCCAAAGTCAATTAAAGATATAAATCGCGCGCTCGCCGATGTGTTTCTCGAATGATGTGTTTCTTGGATGAATTTGGGTTGTTTATTTTACTTTAATGGCCACATAACTATTTTCTGTTTATTTTTGCAACTTTTCTTGGAAATGTAGGTATATGTTTTTAATCTAACAAAATGACGCAAAAAACTGAATGCACTTTGGAATATTTGTTACAAATTTGTATGCGCATAGTTTGTTTACTTTTTTGCTTCAAAGCTACTGTCAAATGACACACACACAATCCCACACGAAAGATTTGATTTTTTGTGTGTTCCTTACAACCAACAAAAAAAATCGATTTGAAATTGTTGTAAGGAATTCGACATAAGTCATTTAAACGTTTTTATTCCAGTATATTCTTCGAAGTTCTCTCAATACCGGACATCGTCCAATAAAGTGTATTATGTTTTCCACTTCGTTTAGATTACACATAGAGCAAAACTGTGGTAGGTCACTTCTGTGGGGCATGAAGTTTAAGTGAATCATTTCCAATCTTGCTTTAAATATGGTTGCTATCATTGGAATACTGTATGATGAGTTGAAATAATTTGCTAGTTCCAAATTATGGTTAAGATTTCGATATACCAAGCGTAGGCTCGATGCTTTTGCTTCTTCCGAGAATAATTTTCTCTGTTCTTCATCGAATTTCTGAAGCAGCCCGTATAATTGTGTTTTTAAATCATCCAACCTATTTTCGTCAAGCATTAATGGACAACCGCACTCAACAGCCAGCCTTTCCCACTCATTAAACCATAGTATCCTATTTCTCAGTGCATACAAAGCGATTTTTTTAGGAAGTCGTTGGTCGTCCATTTTCAGCACTTTTAGAAGGTAGTCGAAATGAAGTTTCAATGTTGATAAAAACAACGGAGATAATCCAGTTTCTATGTATATAGAGTAGTTGGGACAGGAAAATGGCAGCTTAAACATTTTTTTGATGAAGAATCGAAGTAAGCACTCTACCGTTTCATAGCTCTTGAATCCCCAATACTGTGCACCATAGAACATTATACCCCGAGCTGTGGACTCAAACACCTTGAATTTGGCTTTCGCTGAGATGTAGGAACAACTAAAAACACTTTTCCAGTTTATACAAATAGCTGCTTTTGCTTTTTCCAGTTTGGCATTTAAGTAAGGTTCCATATTAAGATTGTACGTTAAATTAATGCCGAGATATTGGAATTGCTTCACTACATCCAGTCTTTCACTTCCAAACGTCCGTTTTTCATCTTGACTTAAGACTCCTGTTCCATTTTTAAAAACTACTATCTTTGATTTATTGGTGTTGACTTTTAAATTCCACATTTGACAGTAAGTTTCTAATTTATTTATCATTAACTGAAGCATCTTAGGATCTTCTGCTAATAAGACTATGTCGTCAGCGTAGAGGATCACTTTAATTTTCATCCCCGCTAACGATACTCCCCCTGGTAATGCGTTTGTGATGTCATCTATGTATAACGAAAATAACAATGGACTCATGCAACATCCTTGGCGTACTCCAAGTTCCACATCGAATTTTTCAGAAGTATGGACTCCATCGTATACGGTAGCGGTTGTAGATTCGTATAATTTTTCTAGCGCTTTTATAAACTTGTAAGACACCCCAATACAGCTTAGCTTATAGAACAAACATTTTCGATCAATAGAGTCAAAGGCTGCTCTGAAGTCTACAAAGAAAGCGTAAATTTTTTGCTTTCTACTGAGTTTCATTTGTGCTAAATTTGCTAATATAAAAACATTATCTGCCGTACTATATCCAGACCTGAAGCCGGCTTGGAACTCGCTTAGTTTGCTGTTGTGTTCGACCCAATTCGAGAGGCGCTTGAGTAATATCGATGAGTAAATTTTTAAGGCAGAGTTCAAAAGCGATATGCCTCTATAATTTTCTGGGGTAGCAGGGTTGCCTTTTTTGTATATGGGTGTTAAAAGAGCGTCATAAAAATAGTCCGGAACAATACCAAACTGGTATATTGTGTTTAAGCAGGTTGCGAAGTGTTTTTTAAAAACATCTGGACAGTTTTTATAAAACTCAATTGGTACTCCATTGGATCCGGGTGCTTTATTTGAAGAAACTTTGGCAAGAGCATCACAAACATCTTCAAACGTTATAGATCTATCCAAAATGCTGTCTTCAGTTAGAGGTTTAGCGTATATCCAGGTTGTACGGACATTTTCTTGTGTTGCGCTTTCCTTGAAAGAAGTTTCTCATTTCATCCATCTCGACCTTAAGTACATTACCTTTAAAGGTGCCGTTGATTATCTTCGTTAACTTCCAAAATTCAGCTGTGTCACTAACATTGCTCAACCGTAGGGCAATACTCTCGAAGTGAACCCTTTTTTTTTCTTTACATATTTTCTTGAACTCTTTTGTTGACTTTAGGTATTGTTCTTTTAGAAAGCTACTCGCGTTGTTGCCTCTGAACAATTTAAGCCAAGCTAAAGACCTACTTCTTAATTTTTGGCAATCATGGTCGTACCAATCATTTTTATAAATATTGTTTGATACGTGTTGGGCTTGCATAATTCCTGCAGCAGAAAGTAAAATACGTTCCAGCTCGAAGAATGGTATAAACTGTGAAGCAGGCTTGGTACTAAGGGTTGTTATAATACGGCTTCTGAATTCGTTTGCTAAGTTCTGATTGCATCTGAGTTTTTCAATTTGGTTTATTGTAATTGGCTTTATTTGGCTCTGAGAGAATTTAAATCCAATCTTTATCTCAATTGGAAAATGATCCGAGTATATTTCATTAAGAACGGAAAAGTCTTCAACGGCTGATATCCAGTCTCCACTGACAAGACAATAGTCTATTACAGAGTTACCTTGTCCTCCAGCAAAAGTAAAGCTACCTAATCTGTCACTCGGTGTTTTTCCATTTAAAACTGATAAGCCAAATGCATTGCTCAGCTCTAGTAGTTTCCTTCCCTCCTGGTTGCACACAACATGTTTGGAGTTTCTGGGTTCATATCCGTACTTGATGGCAGTGTCTTTAGTTCCAATTCGTGCATTCAGATCTCCTAGCACCATTATATTTGCAAAGTTTCTGTTCAGTAAAACATCGAAGAGAGTTGCATAGTCCCTGGTCCAGTGATTACAGTTTATGTATTGGGGAATAATATAAAGTGAGTTTTGTTGGACTGTGATTTCAATAATTGGTGTATTTTCATTCCAGATAATTTTACAGAAGTCTTTTGGCATTGTCTTTTTGTGTCCTATCAAAAATCCACCACTGGCCCTGCCTCTTGTTTGATATCTACACGCAGATATCCATTCACATTTATGATTTGGAAAATACTTTTCAAATTCTGAAAATCGGTTACTAATGATATGGGTTTCAAAAAGACAAATAATTTCATAACAATTTATAAGTTTAAAAAAGTTTGCATATAATAACTTATTATTTAATCCAGAAATATTGTAGGATACTATTCTAATTTTTAAAATTAACGATTCTTGATTATCATGGCAGACCGGATGTTGCTATTGCTCCATCGATGAGGTTGGTGTCTTCGCTAATTCCTCGATCGGTAATGTAGTTGTTTTTTTGACGTTGCTGCAACCAGCACTATCTTTGTTCATATTTAGGTTCCTCTCAGTCATTGAAATGTCAGAAAAAGTGTTTTGCAAGACATTGTCAAAAAAACCTTCTTTTAACTTAAATATGTTTTGCAACTTCTTAAATCCGCATTCATTTTTAAAACGAAGTCCTAATGTTTGTGACCACGTAAACTCAAAGTCATTGACAATAAGCTTTTCGTCTCGTAGTGATATCTTACAGTCTCGTCGGGTCCTCTTCAGAAGTCTTCGAACATGCAAAAGTTTCCGTCGTGTTTGTCTGGCTTTCAGTGGATAATCCTTTTGGATAGAAACACCGGTGTTTTTTAACTTATTTGTGTTCTTAAGTACTCTATGTGCAGCATCTCTACTACCAAAACAAACTATAAAGTATCTAAAGTATCTAGTTATAATAACTTAATAGTAGTGAGGATGACAATTACAAAATATATAGTCAGCAGCCACACATTTTTATGGCATTTTTAAGTAAGTACACAAAATGACATCAAGTGTAACAATGTGTCAGTCGTATCAATTTTCAAAGTGCCACACATTAATGAGGGCGATTGACGATGAAATGGTGGCATATGTACATATTTCAATTCAGTCAACATCAGACACTGCGCTTTCTTCATGAATAGCTCCGCGCCGCGCCGTTGGAAGGCGGTTAGCGGGTTGGACTACAATTTAAAAAGCTTTGCAATGTCACGGACTGGCTACGAAATCTCGCAAATCACAATCTCGCATTCGAAATCTCGCATAACGAAATCTCACTATTACAAAATCTCGCTTTTCAGAATCCCGCAATTACAAAATCCCGCTTTTCATAATCTCGCAATGACGAAATTCCGCAAACTAAAATCTCGCGTATCAAAATCTCGAAAAATTGATTTGCATTGCAACAAATACATTTTTTTAATCAAAATCTCGCGCGATATTTTAATTTGAGAGATTTTGATTGAAAAAATGTATTTGTTGCAATGCAATTCAATTTTTGAGATATCCTACCTACTGCAAAATATATAATCCAGTGTCTGGGTACTTTTAGACCACACTGTTATTCAGGGGCGGACTGGGCCACCGGGCAACCGGGATTTTGCCCGGTGGGCCCCCGGGCAAGCAAAAAGTTTTTTTTTAAGAAAAAATTGTCATAACAAAATTGGACTCACACTAAAAATAGACTTTTTGGGGATCAAAATGGATATTTTGAGGCCCCCAAAAACTCACTTGGTGGCCTCTACGGATCTTTGAAAGCCTCAAAAACTCGGATGGTGGCCTCTAAGGATCTTTGGAGGTCTACAGACCTCGGTTGGTGGCCTCTACAGATCTCTGGAGGCCTCCAGACCTTGGTTTTTGGCCTCTACGGATCTTTGGAGGCCCCCAGATCTCGTTTGTTGGCCCCTACGGATCTCTGGAGGCCTCTAAACCTCGGTTGGTGGCCTCTACAGATCTCTGGAGGCCCCCAGACCTCGGTTGGTGGCCTCTACGGATCTTTGGAGGCCCCCAGATCTCGTTTGTTGGCCTCTACGGATCTCTGGAGGTCTACAGACCTCGGTTGGTGGCCTCTACAGATCTCTGGAGGCCTCCAGACCTTGGTTTTTGGCCTCTACGGATCTTTGGAGGCCCCCAGATCTCGTTTGTTGGCCCCTACGGATCTCTGGAGGCCTCTAAACCTCGGTTGGTGGCCTCTACAGATCTCTGGAGGCCCCCAGACCTCGGTTGGTGGCCTCTTCGAATCTCAGGAGGCCTCCAGACCTCGGTTGGTGGCCTTTACAGATCTCTGGAGGCCTCCAGACCTTGGTTTGTGGCCTCTACGGATCTTTGGAGGCCCCCAGATCTCGTTTGGTGGCCTCTACGGATCTCTGGAGGCCTCTAGACCTCGGTTGGTGGCCTCTACGGATCTTTGGAGGCCCCCAGATCTCGTTTCGTGGCCTTTTCGAATCTCTGGAGGCCTCCAGACCACGGTTGGTGGCCTCTACAGATCTCTGGAGGCCCCCAGACCTTGGTTGATTGCCTCTACGGATCCCTGGAGGCCACCAGACCTCGGTTAGTGGCCTCTACGGATCTTTGGAGGCCCCCAGATCTCGTTTGGTGGCCTCTACGGATCTCTGGAAGCCTCCAGACCTCGGTTGGTGGCCTCTACAGATCTCTGGGTGCCCCCAGAAATCGGTTGATGCCTCTATAAATCTTTGGAAACCCCTAAAACTCGGTTGGTGGCCTCTACGGATCTCTGGAGGCCCCAAGAACTTGGTTGGTGAACTCTATGAATCTTTGGATTCCTCCAAAACTCGGTTGGTAGCCTCTACGTATCTTTAGTTATTCAAAAGTTGATAGAAAAATTTTACAGTTCCAAAAAACTAAATATGCAAAATAAAAATAAATAAAAATGACAATGATGAGTACTTTAAAACGTCTGAAAGTTAGGTGCATAACCTGAATTCAAAAAATGAGAATAAATTGCCATATTTTATCTGATCCGGATCATGATAAAACAAACAGGATCATAGTGACAGGAGTGTTAAATAGCCGTCTCTTTTTGCCTTAGGTTTGTTTATGTTTCATGTATCTGTTGCCTCTTTTCTTTGCGCTACTGAGATTATTCACATAGCAATTTTTGGTTCACTGAAATAGATCCAGATAAAAAACAGGATCCCATGTTGCTTTTGCAATAACTTGTTAAAAATTTGATCGGATCAGATCACGTGAACAATAAAATGCGGCTAATGATGAGGCAGAGGACGAACGGCAAGAAACAACAAGAAAAAACAAAAACAATGTGGAGATTGCGCAAAAACGTACAAAAATCTTTCTTAGCACATAATTTGATGCTGACATTGTCATGTACACAAGTTACTTGCAAGAGATCATTTTCAAATTTTAAACACATCAAAAATCGATGGAGAGATATTATGACGCAAGATCACCTTGAAACCGCAATGCTAATATCCGTGGAATTTACTGTCAGAAAAGAGAAGTTAGTAAAAAAAAATATTTAAAATATTAAAGTCTCTGGTCAATGATTGTTAATTAAGTAGATGTTTTATAAAATGATGAATTAACAGGTCAAGAGTCTTTTTTCCTGCAATTGTCTCCTTTTTTTTTTTTTGAAAACTAATATTCTATTCTTTTATTTGTTTTTTGAATCAAGTTTTTTTTAGTGGAAAGTTTTTGAGAAATTAGAATTGAAAGTCAATATTTTTGAAAAACTTGTGAACCTTTTTTTCAAGTTGATTGTTATTTCAAAATGTTGTATAGTTAAGCACCACTTTCATTTTTATATTCTTTTTCTTAGTTTTTGAGAAAATATAAAAAGATAACAGAAAATAATTTGTCCAATTTCTTGCTTGTTTTGTTAAGTTTATAATAGGCAAAGAAGTACGATATATTATTAATTCTTTTTTGGGAGAAGGTACCTTTAATTTTTTTTATTTCGCAAAAACTAAGAAAAAAATAATACTACTTTTGTCAGTTCACGATTCACGAGATATTTGATAAAACGTGATTTCCAAAATTTCTTGGTCTAGCATAGGGCCAGTTTGTTCACAGTGGGTTAGATCTGCAACTAGATTATCACTGATTCTGTTTAATCCATAGTTATGAATCTGTGATCATCATTGAGGTTTTATTCACTCAAAACCATGATCAAACTGAAATTTGATCATGGTTTTTGAAATAATCATCTTCCGATTTTCCGTGACAGACGACTTAAAAACAAGTTACTGTCATATTCTCATATTTAAAAAATACAATTATATTAAGGGTATTCATACAACAGCGTAAAGTCGTCGTAAACGTTGTAAACTTTTAAACTTCGTAATTCTGTCACAATTTGTATGGAAAATTTGACAGATTTACGAAGTTTAAAACTTTACGATGTTTACGACGAGTTTACGCTGTTGAATGAATACCCTTATTATCTATCTATTATTATCTATTTATCCATCTTCCGATTTTCTAGTATATCAGTCAAATAAATTGTTAGAAGCAATCAGTCACTCACCATAAACAAAGTTGATGTTTGTTTATGGTGAGTGAGCTTTAGAAAGTTAATTTTTTTGTGTAAAAGAACGCGGGCAGTTAGAAGTTTGGGTAGTGCTGGCATTTTGTGATACCTAGTGATAAAATTTTATCCAAGTTGTGGTTTTTCTATAAATTTTATTCTTTGCAAAAAAGCACAACGTCTTAACCAATTATGAGCAAAAGAAATTTCAAGAAATCTTTGTTTAAATTCTACTTATCAAACAGAATCAGCGAATTAGTGATTTCTCAAATATAGTGCTCAAATTATAGATTTTATGTTGAAAATTTTGCTGAACAAACGCATTCAATAATAATCAACTAGAATTATCATTGATTAAAGTTGACGGGGTGTGAACATACTTGCCCTAAGATTAGGATTGTTCAATAATTGAAAATTTGCAAATGGATAAATAAAATATTTGTTTGTTGTAATTTTTATTAAACACAGTTACTGTTACTGGAGAAATAGTTCTTAAAGTACCTACCTTATTTAATTTAAATTTTTGAAACTGCTGAGATATTGGTGATCAAAAGCACCAGCCTTTATTTTTTCATTCAATATCAAAAATTTCAATCAGAAAAATCATGCTACAGTGAAAATTGTGAAATTAAAGTTAAACAATTTATTTGATTCACTCGAGAAAAAAAATTGAAGAAAATTCGACTTCAATTTATTGGGAAGGGTACAAAATCCCGAATTCCAAAATTCCAAAAAGCAAAAAATGAAAATCCCGAATGCTATAATCCCGAATACCCAAAATCCCCAATGGACAAAATCCCAAAAGCCAAAATCCCGAATGACAAAAAATCCCGAAAACATTTGGGACTGAATCCCGAATTTCAACACTTTTTTAGTATCTACTATTCAGTAATTTTAAAGAAATCAAACTGTTTTGTATGGCTTTTGAATTCTGCTCGCCTTGGCATCATGACATTGCCTATAAAAGAAATTTTAAAATAAATGGCCACTTATAAATCTTGAGATATAATACATTAATTGAATTCTTCTTTAATGATTAAAAAAAAACAATAGTTTCCAATCGTAACTTTTATTTAGTTTAAGTTTTATCCAAACGAATCTATGTCTACTCTTTACAAATAATGAGAAGACAATGTTCTTGTTCCATTTCCGCGTAATATCTATCACAACAAAAACATAAATGTTAAAAAAAGAGCCAAGTTCTTCTATGTACAAGAAACCTGTGCGTAAAACGTCTGCCAAAAAAAGTAATGAGATCTAAAATACATGCCAAGTATTAAGTTCATGAAGTTTAATATCAAATATCTTAAGTAGAGTAATATCGAAAACACTCCAAACTATGACAGAAATTTGCTATTTAATGATTACTGATTAAAATTTGGTGGGTTCACTGGTCAAGTTTTCATACAATTAAGTTTGTGATTAAGAACATATGTAATTTAGGGAAAACTTGCCAAGTAAATCCACCAAATTTTAATCAGTAATCATTAAATAGCAAATTTCTGTCATAGTTTGGAGTGTTTTCGATATTACTCTACTTAAGATATTTGATATTAAACTTCATGAACTTAATACTTGGCATGTATTTTAGATCTCATTACTTTTTTTGGCAGAAGTTTTACGCACAGGTTTCTTGTACATAGAAGAACTTGGCTCTTTTTTTAACATTTATGTTTTTGTTGTGATTTCACTCCTTTTTGCAAAGATTTATTTTGCCAGGTGAAAATCAAGCCCTACCGCTCTACAAAGTTTCATAATTCTACAACAATCAGAAGGGCTTCATATAGTTTACAAGAACTTTTGAGAAAGTGTGTGGATGCCACGCCCCCTGAACTGAAAGTTCCATTTTTTCGATTTTTTTCTTTCAAAATATTTCAAGCTCTAACGACCTACCAATTTTTATCGTTCTACTACAATCGGAAGTGCTCCATATAAATCATAAGAATTTTAATGAAAGTGGGTGGATGCCACGCCCCTTGAATAGAATATTGCAGATTTTCGATTTTTTCCTTTGTATGTACCACAAGGCCTACCGTTGTGCGAAATTTCAAGTTTCTACGATGTCGGGAAGTGCTCCATAATTTTGATGATCTGTCAGTGAGTCAGTGAGTCAGTGAGTCAGTGAGTCAGTGAGTCAGTCAGTCAGTTACGGTTTTTGCGATTTTTGAAGTCCTATATCTCGGGAATTACTAATGCTAAAGAGTTGAAATTTTATGAGCCATCTGTGCTTGCTCAGCTCAGCAAATACTGCGAATTTGAAGTTTCTGACTTTATTGGTACTGAAGTTAGAGGGGGGTTGAAAATCGCCTGAGTTTGTTCCTGTAAAAAGGGTGTAGTGCCGCGAACTTGGCTGGGCACTACCGTGCCCTTTGATTTGTTCTAGAACAAGCATCGCTTACTTGGACAAGTTGATTTTGGGATTGTGTCATAAATTGTTCTCAGCATCTGCTTGGGTTGCTACACACTCTTATTATGGTTGCCAATTATCAGTTTGATAGTAGATAAACTTTTTTAAAAGTAAATTGTTAAAAAACTGACCAACTATTCATTGAAAATAAATAATATTCTTAACATTAAAAAATGTATATTTTGAAGGCTAGAATCGTGCGCGCGATTTTTAATACCAAAAAAGTACAAAGCCAACTGGGATTTTGGCATTCGGGATTATGGCATTCGGGATTCTCGGATTCGGCATTTTAGCCATTCGGGATTCTGTCCATTCGGGATTTTGCCCATTCGGGATTTTGTCTTTCAGGATTTTGGCATTCGGGATTTTTTGCCATTTCGGGATTTTGGCATTCGGGATTTCATACCCAACTCCAATTTATTTTTTGAAAATATTTAATGCGCTTCATTTCTTGTGATTGCACAATAACCGTAGCTTAAAAAAAAAATTTCTAACAAATTATTGAAAAAAAAAGAATAAGAAATATGAACATTAAGAATACTTTTTGTTTCATATCTCCCTTAATTCCTATAATTTTTGTTGACTAGCGTAATTTTGTTTTGACTAAACTGAAAGTCACACCCACTTAAGGTCGTAAAATTAATGTAATATTACTGCATGAGACCCACAAGCAATTTTGTATGCTTGCTTGAAACTCAAACGAATTACTGCAAGGTGACGCAGTCATAAACTAAAAATAGCTGTTTCAACAAAATTAAACTCTAACCTTAGAATCCAAAACTATACCTTAAACTTAAATCCAATATATATCAATCAATATGTTGATTAAAAAATCAATTAATATAAAAAAAAATACTTTCGAAAAATGCCTGAAATATCAACTTTTATTTTTAACCATTTTGAGAGTTATTATATTCTGTGGCCCTTTTTCTTAAATTCCCGGTAGGCCCTTTGATCCCCAGTCCGCCCCTGCTGTTATTTATTAATTTGAGCTTTTGATTTTTCAAAATTATTATTTTCAAAAGAATTAGAAGGAGAGAACATAGAGATTGGTTGCAAAATGTCATGGCCAAATCGCATTACTCGTTGTTGCTGTGAAATTTGAAGTTGCGAGATTTTGATTTGCGAGATTTTGGTTGAATTTTGCGAGATTTTTAGGTTCAAGATGTAAATGCGAGATTGTAAAAAGCGAGATTTTATAATTGCGAAATTATGAAAAACAAGATTTTTAATTTGCGAGTTTTCGTTATTCGAGATTTAAAAAAAAATGCGAGATTTCGTTATTCGAGATTTTGGTTTGCGGGATATCGTAGCAATCCCCAATGTCACAGGTATTGAAAACTGGCAAAATTATCATCTGGGTGAATGCACAATGACACATAAGCCAGCATTGGAGGTTCTTGATCAAACAATGAAAAATTTGTGGAAAGTGCGAGACGCCTCGTAAAAGCAATGATATTACTGGCTGGTGATTTCCGTCAAATTTACCGGTCTTCCCGCAGACATCATCTGAAGATGAATTGGAAATAAAATGGCTGAATTATGGTTGATGCTGAAATTATCCTTATTTCGGTCCTGCACAATTTTTATGGATTCACATCGAGGAAGAACTCTTTAGAAAACTGTTTCCGAATATCGGTTGCAACTATTAGACGTCGATGATTTAAATTTTATTATTCAAAATCATATGAAGTTTCTCGTGGCATATTGTTTGGGTCCGATTCCCAGCCACTGCCACCTAAAAGCAGAAATGTTCTTTCAGAGGTTCTGCCTCTTGCGAGGAACTGGCAAGTCCTCAAGGAGCAGACAGCACGCACACATGAGTTGTTGAGAGTTGTTAGTCACTAGGCACTGCCTGGTTCTCCATGAGCTGTTGCGCCACCAAATTAATTATTTTTTTATTTATTCAAAATCATATCGCAGCACACCAAAAAGTCTTAAGTTCCAAATTTAAAGACGATCGCATCATAGGCTTAGGCTGTAAATCGAGATACAAACAGACAGACGGAACTGTGCCACCCACTTTTTTCGTGTTCTCTATCATTGTAATGTCATTTTTGATTGTCATCTCAAAATTTTTCTTGCACGAATCTAAAACTTGCCCTCTAGTACCTATGCATATCGCAAGTAAAAATTACGTCTGTGATAAGCTAGCACGGCAACCTTCACCTACGCGAATGGGACCTTGACTTGACAGGAATTTGCAGTTTTGTTGCATTGTTTTGCATTTCTATTCTCGACTTTGCAGTTCGCCAAATAGGGGTGCAATCGAGAGACCTGCTTGCTTCACATTAAAGTTAGCAGGTTACATCGTTTATCTAAGGAATCAAGCATACTATGAACTTACAATAGGCTCAAAATTTGAAGTCCTTAATTTGAAAAATTTCACAAAATTGACTTCAATATGAAGTAAGTAGGTCACATCGTGATCGTGTATCTCAGGAACTAAGCATGCTAGGAACTTGCAGTAAGGCTCCAAATTTGCTGTTTTTTTTTTGCATTTAAGGAAAAGGATACTTCACAGTGCAGGTCCTTAGCATGCTTGGTTTCTGAGATACACGATGTGACCTACGTACTTTATATTGTAGCCAATGTTTTGAAGTTTTTCAAATTAAGCACTTAAAATATTGAACCTAGCCTATCGTTGAAATGCAAAAAAAATGCAATTTTGGAGTCTTACTGCAAGTGCAAAAAAATGCAAAAAGCTGCAAATTCCTATATAGCTAATGGTCCCATTTGCGTGGATGAAAATTGCCCTGCTACCTGCACAGACGTAGACAAATTATTAAAGAATTATGAAACTATTGTCTACTGTCACTTCCTTAAGCCTGCCTGTGGCGTTCAAAAATTATTGTCAAACAAATCTCAAAACCAGAAACATGAAGCTGTAGAATACTTTTTGTTTCATCTCAGTACGACCTTATCATACAGAGATGCAGCTCTTCAAAATACAGGAAAGAAAAAGTATAAATATTGTTACCTTAATTTTGTTGATCCTGTAGGTACTATACGTGACATATTCTTGGTTTTCTTTTTAGGTAGTGTCCTGCATTCCAGGTTAACCCCTTAGGTCTTACAGTTGTTTAGGTAAAATTTCTATATTATTATGATTTCATGCTAGTGACCAGAAACTCACCTTTAGACAGAGTTTCATTTATTTCAAATTCAAGGAAATTAGTTTTCATGTCACTTTTATCTACAATTAAGACAATATTTTCACCTTTTATCCTTTGCTTTGACCTTTGAATAGTATCAAAAAGCCCATTAAAATCCATTAAGCCTACACAAATGTCAATTTATATCTTGCTTGTCATTAGGTCTTATGTAGGTACTATACACAATCACACGATAGATAGAGTACTTTCCAATGCCAAAAATGGTTGTATTTTACACAATTTACATAATGGAGTAGCTATGAAGTTTGAAGAGTTGTGGTTGTGGGAATCGCCTTTAGGATTTGTGCAGTTGACACATAAATGATGTTATCTTACAAAGACACTAGGTAGAATTTGTAAATCGTTATCCATGTCAGAGAGACTCCTTCTTTGAATTTTGAAAGTCTGAAACATGAAAGTACATAAATAGGTATCGTATCTACCTACGATTTTGTTTTTACTTCCCACTTTTTTGGCACAACATACTCGTACCAATCAGACATACACTCTATCTCTGATTTTATATGAAGACTGTGTTTTTTAAGGTAGAAACTTGTCACTGTTTTTGAGTCTGCTGCAGTTGTAGGTTTAAGCATCACTTTGTAGGAAGCTTTTCTGCTTGTGTCTCTACCTTCTATAGATGTAGATAGATCAACTGCTACTTGATGAATTTGTTTGGTTTTTGAACTAATGGTTACGTTCAATCAACCTGGAATTCAAATTCCAAGTTTTGGTTAAACCGCTCTGTTTATTCATGTTGCGCAACTTCGTCCTGTTTGCCTAACTTTTTCACAAAATATGAAGCTGAAAGCATTCCTTAAAGTGTGAAAGTGTCTTTTTTAATGAAAACATTGAGACCCATTTCATCCAATCACCAATCCATATCCTAACTATTTAAGGACAGATATCCTTTTTTCCCTTATACTGAGAAGACTAGCTGTTAGAGGAACAGAATTAATATTCTTAATTTGTAATTCTATTGTTTCTTTTGTTTAGAATAATACGAAAAATAAACCTGTTGATTGTATAATACACATAAAAAGAATATTTTTATTGCGAGATAATATTAAAGGGGTGCGTTTTTTGCCTATGAAAAGAATTGTCATTTAGATAAAGCCTCTATCCTCAAGCAATGAATGAAAAAAAGCAAACAAAAACAATAAACTGTGAAATATGTTTCAATAAACTCCTACGGATGGTCTTCTAAGTGTTAATAAGAATTTATTTTAGTATGTACTTAACTTAACTGAACAGAGTGAAAATAATTTTCCCCGGGTATTTAATTGTTTATGACATTCCCATTCCCTTCTTCATCATACAAATCGAGTTGTTATAGAAGTGAAATAAAACCAGCAAAATGATAGCTAAAAAGAATTTCACCTATTCACACTCTAGGTATACAGAGGGTAAGTATTTTGGTCTCGTGAACACAGGGTGTTTTCATAAGGAGTGACAAAAAGCTAAAACATTCAATTAACAAAAATTGTATGGAAGGGGGACAGCGGACAGGGTCTATTTTCCCTCGTTTATATGGGAGGGGCAACACCTTAAATGTCATGATATAGTTTTTTTTTGAAAGCCAAAAATATACATATTCCATAATTTCCTTTTAAAAAAAATTTAGTTTTGTAAATAGTTCTTGAAAAATTATTTTCAAAATAAAAGTTTTGAAAAAAAACGAGAATTACGTTTTCAAACTAATTTTTTTTTTTCAAGTATGTATTTATTAAGTGTCTTTGTTTTATGGTATTCTAAAATTTCTTGTAGCTTTCGAGAAAATCAAAAATTACTAAAAGCTACTTATAAGGTGAAAATAGGGTATTTAAAGGCAACAAATTGAAGTCTCAAAGCGTCAGAACCAGTGTTGTCACTTACAATTTTAAAAAAGTGGTAGATCGATCTAAAAAAAGTGGTAGATCCAGATTTTTAGTGGTAGATTTTAATTTGCGAAAAATTACATAAATACCGGAGTTTTTTGTTCTTTTGTATTAATACCAAAACAAATTTTAGCTGTAAGTTTGCAAATAATGTGTTTGATTTGTTTATTTTATTTCGGTTGTGGAAATAGCTGTGCTCAAATAATGATGGAAATAATTCTTAATTGAAAAAGGAAGCTGTTTTAAATGAATCGGCAAAATCATGAAAGTAATACTTCTTTACAAAAAGTGCACCAAGGAATACAAATTTTTAGGAATAATGAGATAGACATGAAATTACACAAATATATTGGCAAAAAAAATCAATTTGAAATCGCATTTTACTCCAACGAAAACAATAAATTTTTAGTTTGAAATCTGAATTTAAAATTAGAAAACCTTATGAGATTTTTTTTAAGTTTTATCTTAGTCCATTTTTATTTCATCAAAATATATGTATGTACATATATGTACATATATATAAAAAATATTTAAAAATTAGGTTTTCTTTTATTATTAAAATTTAAATTATGTTTTGTGTATCACAAAGAGAATTCAATTCATTAAACTAATGAAAATATCAAAGAAAAACAATGTTTTGAAGCTTTAGAATATGGGTTCTTCATATATGAGGCCGTGAGTAGCATAGTGGCTTAACTGCAATTTTATTGAAATTGGGTTTATTACGAAAATTGAATTTGTAAGTATTCAATAATATTTCTGCATTTAATTTTTTTAAATTCAAGGGTTCAGGACGTATAGTTATTATATTGCAAATAAAAATCAAAATATGTTTCTTTAGTTTAAAACTACAAGCAAACAAAAAAAACAAAAGCTTTCGAAAATAATCTGTTTCTTATTTTTGCTCTTCTGAAAATAATGAAAACTGAAGTTAGGTCACTATTGCACTCACAGCCGGATATGTTCATCACTTTCCTCAACTCGATCCAACCTTTCACATAACGATGTCTTCTTTAAAAATGTCTGATACTTAATTTTTGGTAAAAATTAAGAGTGATCCCCATTTTCTATTTAAAATATCCTCCAAAGACTCATTGAAAGGTAGACATTTAATTAAAGGCAAACTTGTTTGCTCTGCTTACCTACCATGTTTTGTTTTTTAAATTCATTGCACATTTTAGTATAATATTTTAGTAACTTTTGTTTCATTATTTTTGAATCTATTTCTTTACTGAAGTTTTGAGTTAAGTGATCAAACTTTAAACCGAAAAACATATCAGGAATTTAGAGAAATTTTTTGTTGAAAATGTTCTACTTTTTTTCATGAATGAGCAGTCGTTGAATTTAAATTTTTTTCTGTTATGGATGGGAAAAAAGTGGTAGAATCTTTGACTTCAGTGGTAGAAGTGGTAGATCATAAAAATCTTGAGAAAACGTGGTAGATCTACCACAATTGTGGTAAAGTGACAACACTGGTCAGAACACAGAAAACTGCTTTTTTAATATGTATTTTTAAAAATTATACCTGAACTTTGATACTAATTAAAAAAAATTCAAAACTTTTAGTTTAATAACTAGTTTTTCAAAAACAGCTATTATTTATTTTAAAACGAAATTAGAGAAAAGGTTTCTGGCTGAAAGAAAGAATAAAGTGTTACCGTTGTTTTTTTTTATGTTATTATATGTAGTTTTTTTCTATTTTAAGTATTTTTTTTTTTAAGACTGACCCTCCTGTCTAACTGGAGGAAGATAAACACCGCCCCCCCCCCCCCCCCCCCCCCAAACTAATTTTTTACTTGTGATTAGGTACTTTAGGGCAGGTTTTGGATTCGTGCAAAAAAAAAATTGAGATAACAATCATACACGACATTACGATGATAGAGAACACGAAAAAAGTGGGTGGAACAATTCTGTCTGTCTGTCTGTCTGTCTGTCTGTCTGTATCTCAACCTACATCCTAAACCACTGAAGTGATTTTGTTCAAATTTTGAACTTAAAATGTTTTTGTAACTCTCCAGAGGGGAAATTGAAGTTTATTGTTGAGCTCTAAAAATAACGGTATTTGCCATACAACCATTAAGAAAAAGCTAATTTATCTCGAAAACGGCTCCAACGACCTACGGATGTAGGTTGAGGTACAGACAGACTACAGACAGACAGACAGAATCGTTCCACCCACTTTTCTCGTGTTCTCTATCATCGTAATGTCGTGTATGATTGTTATCTCAATTTTTTTTTGCACGAATCCAAAACCTGCCCTAAAGTACCTAATCACAAGTAAAAAATTAGTTTGGGGGGGGGGGGGGGGGGGTATGGGGTATCTTCCTCCAGTTAGACAGGAGGGTCAGCTTAAAAAAAAAAATACTTAAAATAGAAAAAAACTACTTGACAAAAAAAAATCAGGGTGTTATTGTACAATATACTATGTACTTTTTGGTATACAACAAAATTTCCAAAAACTGTTATTAACGGTACCTGCCATATAACGGTTTTTTTTTTTTTATTTCCTATTTTCTCTTTAACGGCTCAACCTATTTTAATAAATTTTTTATACAAAAGCGCCTTACAAATATCAATAATATTGCATATTGCAATATTGAAAATAACTTCGTAAATGTATGTTAATAAATGCTCAAAACTGGCATTCTAAAATTTTGTTTTAAAAATATAACTAAAATTTTATATATAAAAAAAATAGTTTTTAAGAAAACCGCTCCAACAATTTTAATTTTTTTTTTGCATATATATGTGTAAGTTTGTTGCCATCTATCACACAAACTTAGCCACCATTATGACTACTTTTGCCACACCTCGTCAATACACTTTACTATAAACACTCAAGTTATTCATATCTAGTATAAATTATCTTACTTATCAAATATTAATATTTTATTATTTTATATTATTTTTCATTTGTTGTTAAATCATTTAATAAGTTGGATCATAGATTCCAAAGCCGACATAATTGTTGATTTAGGTAAATCAATATTATTATTATTGTAATGTTAATTTGTTTATTTAATTGTTATTAATTATAGTTCTTTACTACATCAACTTGTGTCAATTCGAATTATTGGAACAATTCTTATCCAATCGTCAAAGTTTCAAGCTAAACAGTTGAAACTCACATATGTATTTCTATTTTTTCAAGTAATAAAATGGCATAGTTGATTTTGAGCGCTTAGCTATTTTACTAGTTGTTTATACAATTTAAAGAACGATTTAAATCCCTTCATGTATTTTTCTGTTTTTTATATTATGTATATGTATGTATATATTGGTATTATAATGACTTGCATGTCTTTACTTTGAAGCAACTTGAACATAAGAGCTTGCAAGTACTTGCGATCCAGTCGTGCATTTTATTTTCTTATCTGGGCGCAACCTACACACTTTATCTTTTTGTCCCATCTAATGCAAAACACCCTGTGTATCATGATATGTATGATTTTTAAATGTTAATACCTTGGATCATAAGGGCATAATAAAGACACCGACGAACCAGACAGTTTATGTTTATTGTCATCTCGTCCTGCGTTGGCCCCTCTGTTTTGATTATATTTATTTATTTTATTACATAAATATATATAGCTAACCGGAAGTTGAAACCCGGATTAATGGTAAGTGTTTTCCTATTAATCGTGTGACGTTTGATGTCTAGTACTTGGATTTAAGATGGATAAATAATAATACTTCTGTGAAATGGAATCATTGGAGAATCTAAAGTTTATGTATATGATGAGTATGATATCTATTTTTTTTCTAAATGTAGGCCTTTCTTGGTTTAAGCCTAAAAATTGGAAAATAATTATTACTTTTGAAAGCCAAAACCATTTGCGTGCAAATAATGCTATAAGGTGAATTTTTTTTTTGAAGTATAAGCCAAGCATGCAACAAAATATTTTTTATTCCCCACACTATTTTCTCGCATGCAAAACAATTGCGTCAATTTTGTACTTCACCTCAAATATGACATGCAAAAATATTTGCATAAATTTTTTTCGCACGGGAAGAGGCTTTAACAGTGACCAGAATAATTAGAAAGTATATCTATACCTGATTTATGTATACAATTGAGGTTTAATTTAGCCTTAGGGTCAGTTTGTTCATAGTGGGCTTAGTCTGTAATATTACTTTAACAGTAGTTCCTGAATTAATGGTGACCTACAACCAAAATCAGCCGATTAAACAATTCAATGATTAACAACTCAACTATGGAGTCATTAATTAAAATGTTGGCTAAAAAACACATGCAATGAATAACCAATTGCAATTGTCAGTATTCAAAATAATAATAATAGTGGTCATGGAAAATTTGGTGAGAAGATTTTTTTTTTTTTTGTAAAACACTGAATTCATGTGTAACGTCCAAGGCCGTAGCCAGGGGGGGTCACAGGGGTTTGACATTTGTATTGGCTTGTGCATAGACCAAGTTTTATGCAAGCTGTAAACTGAAGACAGATACAAAAGCTAAATACACAGTTCCTTGAAGAAAAAAAAACTACATGTATTTCTTATGGGAGCGCTTTTTGCGAAAAAAAAAGTTTTTTGACGTTTAAATTTTTTTTTATCGAACTGTGAACTACCCAAAGTAAACAAATTTTATATTCACCACGATTTTTTCGTACAAAACAATGTCACTGACATTCTTTTTCCGAAAAAAAATTTACAGATTTCACTCCTTGAGTAACGATGGGGACATTGAAAATGACTTGCTAATGCTAGATAAATCCTTAATCTTTATAATTTATACAATCTTTTTTCTCTTTTAAATTTTATCTTTACCAATTTATACATACATATCAATTTAGTTCATCTTTTTTATGAAGACCAATCCAAACATTATATTGAACTAAGAAAACTAAAAATTTGTTAAACAAACTTTATTCGCACTTCCATCTTTACTTGCGCTTAGTTACACCAAATTGTTTTTTTTTTCTTCAGCTTTAAAAATAATTAAGGAAGGATAATTTTTAAGCCGTTAATCCAACAAAAATCGGAGCTCTTAATTGCTTAATACATACATTTAATTTTCCCTCCGTTTTATCTTCAACCAAATTTTGATTCTTCCCTAAGCGCAAAATGATGTTAGCATATGTATAACTACTTTTTTTTCCTATTTCGCCCTGTATTCGTTTTTCGTTTTCCAAAATCACGTTTTTTGTAACACTAAATAAAATTATATTTTCCAAAAAACAAATATTTAATGTTGGTAGTTGTTACCTCTCCCCAAAATGTGTCTTCTCTTATTCCCACTGTAGTTTTTTTTATTTTGTTTCATTTTCAAATATACAAAAGAGGTGTTTTCTTTTTGTTATTTTATTGACCCACATAAATTATTTTCCCGCTTGTCTTCTAATCTTATATTTTTCATTTACTTCGTGCGGTACCTTACTTTTTTCTTTTTGATTTAGCTTTGTGGTAGCACCAAACAAAAATTAAAAATTTCTACACCTATTGCTTGTTTATTTCGGTCTGTATTTGAATAGATTTTTCCTAACTCGTGTAACTGTTTAATTGTGGTAGGCAACGCTAACTTATATTTGATTTTCCCTCAAATATATGCCTACAAACGAATTTTCAACGCTGCTGTTTGGTACGTGTCAGAAAAATTCTATTTTTCTTATGCCCTTTGTAGTTTTTTTTTAATTTTGGGGTTTATTACGAGTCTTTTCGAAAAAATTCGGCAAGACAAAAGTCAACCAAAAATTCTTGATGGACTTAAAATTTCTATCAAATAGGAAAATATTTACTAATACAAATTAGCAATAACGATAAATCGACTTTTAGTCTAATCAACCAGTCTGTTTTGAAGAGACTCTTGCAATACGGTCCTTTATTGCATTTTCAAAAAGAGGCTGGTTGTGACCCACACTAGTAACTTCCAATTTGTGGTGCCCCGGAAGCTAGAGGTCCAATGTTATTTTTTTGTATTCAACAATTTTTGGTATAGTTTTTGTATTTTTTTTGTTTGCATTAAAAAAAAACAGTTTGTTGAATTACTATACAAAACCTACCGATTGTCAATTATAATCTAGTACATACATATATAGAAGCCCGAAAGTTCCTAACATATTGGAGACTAAAAACAATTCAACATTTTTTGGTAAGGTTTTTTGTAGTTTTTTTGCTTAAAAAACTGGTTATGGGATATTTTTACAAATCCTTATTTATAGAAAAAAAAATACCCAAAAGCTAATATCATTGTTTGTTCTCAAAATATTTGAGATGAAAAAATATTTTCCACAATTTTTGGTGAAGTACCTATCTTGTAGTTCTTTTTCACTTAAAAAAAAACTTTTTGTTGAATTTTTTTATAAATCCTATCAATTATCAATTCTAAGCTAGTGTGTGGACTTAAATTAACCCGATGTCATGTCATTATCTGTTCTCAAGATTTTTGAGGAAAAAACCAATTTTTTAATAATTGGTGTGTAGAATTGCTTGCAGTTTTTTGCTTAAAAAAAACTATTAATTCAATATTTTTTAAAATTTTATCAATTTGTATCTATAAACTAGCGTATAAAATAAAATAACCTCGGAGCCAATATCATTGTTTGTTGTCAAAATATTCGAGCCAAACAACTTTTTTCAACAATTTTCATCTACATTTTTTTATTAAAAAAAACTATAAGTTGATATACTTCTATATTTTAATCAATTCCTTATTACGTCAATTTGCGTAGAATAAAATTAACCTGAAGTCGATTTGTTCACGAGATATCTGAGACTAAGGAAATTTGAACTGCTTCTTGAATTTATTGAAAGGTCCTTTCTGCTTGTAATGAAACTACTGTGTATACAATAAAATCCATCCGAAGTCGATATCTTAATTCGTCCTTGGGATACGGTGAACAAAAAAAGCGAAGGAACGTACGAACACACACAGACATCTCTCTACAAAAATGGAATCCGATTCTAGGGAGCGAAACGTGAAGATATGTTAAAATTTTTATTTTGACAAATCGGACCATTTACAATAACTTCCAATGGGAAGTTAAAAAATTATAACTTTTTTATGTTTTAGTTTTGTGATTTTATTGACCTATATTTGTATTCCCACTTGTAGGTATTCTTATTTCATATTTGTCATTTTCTTCGTTAATCCATCTAATCATAGCTAAACAAAACACAACAGTAAAATAATAAACAAACAAAAAACCCCCAACAAATATCCTAACGAACCTACCTGAAAACTAAACATCCCACATGCATTCTATCCTACTTACCTTTCACGCACATCGCATTCTATACTATTAATAAAAAAAATATTTACCGGCAAGCAGCGCAAACAAACCTCCCAACTCCAAGGCATCTTTGCAACTGAAGACAGACTGAACACTGAAATGAACAGTCTCTTATAATAAACTACTAGACAGATATCAGGGATGAAATCGTGTTTCAGCAATGTATCAAAATATAAAAGGAAAGTGTATCGAATTGTACTTTTTGATTAGATTTGATAATATTTTGTCCACATTTGCTGTTGTATGAACGTATGTAATATTTCTATATCCAAATAATTAAAAAACAACTTAGCTGTTTATGTTAATTAACATATAAGGTACATACATACTTACATATGCGAAACTTTTATAACAAAACTGTAGGAATTTGTTGCAATACCCTTCGATTTTGCGAGATTTAAATTTTATAAATTTAATGTTTTCGATTTTTAATTGCGAGATTGTTGAAACCAGTATTTTGTAGATGCCATTTTCTCGAACAAACTGTATTAATCATTTTTATTACTTCTGTTATATCGATGTCAGCCTCGGTTCACAGTATACATTTTGTGAGGTCAGATGATTTTCTTTTTAATTTACTTTATCTTTTTCGTTGAATGCAAAAGTGGAGTACTTTAGCAAAGTGGAGTGTATCGAAAAAAGTACAATCTTATCGACTTTTGCAACCCTGGCAGAGATAGAAAGAAATCTTCAATGAACTATGGGACTATATTTTTGTGCTCTGTTTATTTGGGCTGTTTGTCCGCACAAAAACTTGCAAATCGACGACGATGAATTTTAGGAATATTGATTAAAGATTTAGTACCACTTTTTAATTAATTGTATTTTCGATTTGTGAAGCTTATATAGAACGTACAGCAACGTATGATATATCAAAATAATTGTCAATTATTCAAGCTGCTAATAAAACAAAAACTAATTGTCTAGGTGCACAGATTAAAGAGTTAGTAGGTGATATGTAAATGAACAGAAATATGTTATTATCTCGGCTTAGGTACGATTAAAAAAATCAAATTTTACATGTTATATGTGAATCTATATAATCTATCTCCGGTATGAATTTTAGATTTTTAAATGCAACCATTTAAAAGATAAAAAATAATAACTGCGAAAAATCGATCAACAAAAATTATATAAAATATACAAAAATACTAGGTATCGAAATTTCCTGAAACGAAACAATTTGTTATTTATTATCTTTCTTAAACTATACAATTTAGTACAATCAGCCTTAACTCTGATGTGTAGCATTTGTGAGCCATCTTTTTTAGAACTTTGAACTTACAACCAATAATATCTCACTTTGCAGATTTTTTGGAATTGCAAAATATATGTACAAAATTGTTATATTAAACTTAACCATCGATAAACAAAAAAAAATATTACTCTGGCACTTCTCATTTGCTTTCTTTTTTTGTTCGACCATTTCACATAAAACCATATTTTAAAAAACGTCATATTGCACCTCTACATTATTTTTCTATCATAAACATTTTCAAAAAATTTCCAACGCTTAGATTTAGTTTTAGAAGCACAATGCACTGCTGAGTGCTGACTGCACTAGCTCTTGCATTTTATAATTATAGTAATATGTATAGTTAAAACTTATATTGTTCATTTTAGAAACACCAACCAAAAATTCAACCGTACCCTCCCTATCCGCCTGCAATCATCTTCTATACATATTTGTTCATTCCAAAATGAATGGTAACACCACCAAAAATTCGATCTTATCCCCCATATACGCCAGCGTTCATCTCATATTACCATTGTTCAATTTATTCATTTTAGTAACACCACCAAAAATTCGATCTTATCCCCCTTATACGCCATCGTTCATCTCATATACACACTTGTTCACTTTATTCATTTTAGTAACACCATAATTTACTCAAAACGACCCTATAAACATTTTCAATGTTAAAATTGCGTTTGGCATTTGTGTTTGCTTTTTCATAGATCAGTCTCATTGAAATTTTTTTTTGGAAACTGTAAACTGACGATGAATAAAAAAAATTTACATCACGGAAATTTTTTCTTTGACGAAAATATTTTTTTTCTCACCTTGAAGAATTTTTGTAATCAAAAGAACTGTATACCTACTTAGCTTAAGGAAATTTTTTTTTTCTCACTACCAAGATTTTTTTACTCAAAATAACTGTGTACTTTGCTAAAATGGTGATTTTTTTTCGAAATATTATATCTACTAGTATGACTACTAAATTTTGTTCATTCTAAAAATTACTAGTATGGGGATTGAAATACATAGCTGATAATATTTGAGGCCGTGAGTGCAAAAGTATTTTGGAAAAATTGTTACTTTGTCTCGTAGTTCTACATTAATATATCAAAAGTCATCAAAGCAAAAATTTTAAATTCTTAAATATCTAAGCTTTCCGAATATCAAATTAGATAGTAT
Organism: Dasysyrphus tricinctus; assembly: GCA_963921185.1. Lineage (NCBI taxonomy): Eukaryota > Metazoa > Arthropoda > Insecta > Diptera > Syrphidae > Dasysyrphus > Dasysyrphus tricinctus. Next base: position 42,282,449 of record OY992531.1, on the reverse strand, counting down.
TTAAGATTGAAATTTGCTAAAAAAAAAAAACAAATTGCACTCATCGCCTCATTTGTGAGTGAAATGTTCCTTACATTCTGGATCACAGAATTTTACGCCGTGAGAGGAAAAATGTCGCTAATGGAAACGTCTGCAAAAATGAAGATGAATTATTATCTTTGATTTTTTTAAATAACGTATTTTAATGTAGGTAGATGCATATTTTCCTATTTGTAATATATTTTTTTATTTAATCTGAAAAATGTTATGAACTTATGAGTATTGAAAGCAAGAAAAAGTTAAAAGTTGAAAAAAAAAAATCAGGGCCTTTTTTGTCAAAATGTGGTAATCTGGGGGGTTTCTAATTTTTCTGGGGGGGGGGAGAATTTGTTTTCATCTGGCAACACTGGGCTGAAGGATCCTTATATTCATAAAAAAAGCTTGTTATAAATTCAACCACGTATGTCCTGATGGCAAACTAAAAAACTAAATCGACCCCCTTATAAAAAACCCAAACCAACTATGTAACATTGAGAATGGACAAGAAGCTAAGAAATTTTCTTTAACCAGTTCAAACTCCTATCATGACCTTTGGGACACCATGAAGGTATATTACAAAGCAAAAAATCAAGATTGTTTTGAAGTGCATTTCGCTCAAATAAAATGATCAGCGCTTTACCCAGGTCGCCGCAATCTCATCAAAGATTAAAATTTTAAAACCATTGCATTAATTAATTTAATATCTTTCCTGAACTCATCTTAAATTATTATTAAGGATTAAGCATCTTATAAAGCAATACATATTTCTTATCTTAAAAGTCTAAAAATACAATATAAACTAACCACAGGTCTTTCAATCACTTAAGGTATTTTTGTCAGTAAAAAGATTTTTCCATCAGCACTTAAAATGTCCAAATGTATAAATACATTTATTACCCGAACAAATTTAAAATGACATTTTTAGAATTTTATTATTTATTCCCTTATGGGTTTTAGTTAAACGCCTAAAGGAGGTTCATTTACTCTTCTTTGAAACTTGAGTGGCTCTATAAAATCCTAGTCAATATCTCTGTTGTCATCTTGGACGTCTTTTAACATATCTCATGAAAACTTGGCTTGAGAAATTTATATTTCAGGATATCAGTTGTAATCTATCAGTCAAAACATTGAATAGAAATCTCTAATCGATTCCATGAAACCTCTTCACTTAAATCTCAATCCCAATTCCCAAATGACTGTTCAATATAATTTCATGTGATTTTGCTACACCAGGGGACTTTAAGGCAGATAGTTATTTTTTTCTTCTTCGTCTAATGTTCATATGGAAGGTTACTAACATGTGTCATTGACTATTTTTGGAATACAAAGTTTCTACTTTCGTTTTAGAATTTTCACTGTAAATTAAGGGTGTCGAATTTTGTTTTATTCAAATATTTTTATCTTTTTTAATTCTGTATCAGCTATCACCTGTGTCAATTCAGTTGAAATCACTCAAGGAACAACGCAGTTGACTTTTTTTTGAACAACCTAATGCAATTTTTTTTTAATTCTATATCAGCTATCAACTTTGTCAATTTCGTTGAAATAGCTCAAGGAACAACGAAGTTCCGAGGATTTCGGAACTTTTTTTTTCGAGGATTTGTCCTTCGATACTTTCTCATCCGAAACTTTGACTTTTCGAAACTTTTTCCTTTCGTAACTTCGTTTTTCGAAATTTTGATTTTCGAAACTTTATCTTTTCGAAACTTTGTCCTTTCGAAACTTTGGTTTTTCGAAACTTTATCTTTTGAAACTTTACCTTTCGAAACTTTAGGTTTCGAAGCTCTGGCGGATTCGCAAAGAAAACCACAACTTGAAAATGAATATCATTCATTTTTTTAACAAAAGTTTGAAATGGTTGAGTAAGGGTTGAAAGCTTGATTTTATTTTAAATTTGAAGCACAAATGGGGACAGGAAACACTTTGACGGTATTTGAAATAGGGATAATAAATGATTTCAAGGAACTAGGACTTTCAGGCCTTGTAATAGCTAAGGGAATGAAAAGAAGGGATACTACTGTGAATAGTTTTCTAGGAGATACTATACGCTATGGTGAAAAATGGAAAGGAGGCTGAAGCAAAGCGAAGACATCCGAGAAACGTGTTCAATTCAGCAGACAACCTGGTATTCCCCACTGTTATTGCCCAGAATATGGTCAAAAACTGGTGTAATAGCCAGTGTTTTGAAGGATTTAAGGAAATTTCAAATCAGTGGTAACACCCAGCGTGATAAAATAAAAAAAAATAACAGTTGTATGGCAACGACATAAGGAACTTCACATGATTTCACCAGGGAATTTGTTGCTTGGAACAAGAAATGGAAATGTGGTTTCTCTTTCGATATAAAAAGGTTTTATTTTCATGATTTAAGAGAAGAGGAACTTATTTTGACAAGTATTCTGCCGTGGTTAGAAGAAAAACGTATCTGTATTTTTGGCATTTTGAGATAATCGCGTTTTATTACAAGTAAATAGATTTTTTCTTAGATTATTTATCAGATGTACAAATGTTTGTATGGTTTGGTTAGTCACTTTATTTCTTAAAAAACAAGTGCTTATACGTAATTTTTCTTAAAAATAGTATGATTCTTTGACATAACGTCATTCTTCTTAAGCGTTTTAACCATTACAACAGCAAGTAAGTGCTTTTATTTAAGAATAAAGTTAAAGAATAAGTTAAAGAATTAAATGGTAAACATATCAAAGATGCCATAACTGTCCCTAACTCAAAACAGCCAAAAAGTCAGATACGTTTTTTGTTCTTAACACGGCAGCTTCCACTTCTATGGAGTGGAGACTGGAGAGTTATCATATTGAACAATTAAATTGGAGTTTATAGTTACAACAACTAACGGAAATAGTTAAAAATGTCTATTGGAATGGAATGTGCATATCCAAGAGTGAAAGACATTGTTGAACCTTTACCTTGGATTTAACAATAAGATAACACCCCTCCCCTATCCACACATCTAAGGTAGCTAGAAGATGGATTCAGCCAAAAAACTTGGAACTTTTGCCATGGCAACCCTTTGGAACTGGACTCAAATATCATCAAAAAAGTTTGGGCCTGGCCTTATCAAAAAGTTAATGATGCTGGAAGATATTCTGAACATATGTAAAGACACCTTAGCTTCGATTTGAGATGCCTGGAGCTAGATTTCGCTTGATTTATTAAAAAAACTGTATGATTCAATATCCAAACCGCCTTTAAGAATTAATGTGAATACTCATTATTGATAAAAAACATAGTAGGTAAATAAATGTTTGAAAACAAAAACAGTTAACATTTGAATATTTTTGTTAAATTTTTCAAAAGATTCCTTGAGTGGCCTCAATCATTTATTTGATTTACATATTTTAGCCTATTGAATAGGCCTTTTAAAAAGGAACAATTACGTGCAAGGGTTTTTATTATTGAATATGTTTGTTTGGCCCATAAGCATGCTTAAAACCGAAAATGCTACTAAATTCACCCATGCGTTTCTGAGAGAATGGTCACACTGGCCCCTTTTCAGTATTTTTGGTATAACTCGAAAACTAGGTCGAATTTGACAATTTTACGTATAATACTTTTTGTTCAAAATTAAATTTTCTATCGAAATGGATAATTTGGAAAATTTCTTAAAAAAATTTAAACAGGAAAAGTAAGCAAAAACCAACATAAAAAAAATCGAAAAGCAAAGATTTTTAATTTTTTTTTCTAAATTGTGCATAACTTTTTTCGGAGCAAAGATACGCTCAAGACATGCGTGAACAAAGTATAAACTGGAGTTTTAAGGCCTTAATATGACATGTTAAAAAAGCCATATTATTTGAAAATTGACAGAGATATAGCCATTCAAACTTTACCATTTCTTATCATTTTTCGCAGTTTTTGCCCGAAAGTCTATTTTTTGGTACTTTATGACAAATTTAATGTTCCTATAGCACCTAGTACCAAATTTTATGTTAATCGGACCAGCCGTTCGGTCTGTAGGTCTGAAAGCATTTAAAAACAGCCGAAAAACGAAATTGCGAACTTACTTCCTTTTTATAAATTCTCTATAGTTCTAATGTCATATTATATCAAAATTTTGATTTCGAACATTCTTACGAAAGTGAAATTTGCCATATTGTACCGAAGAAGGGGCTTTCGCGTCAAAACTACGAAAAATTATAAAACATGATAAGGTTTGACTGGGAATATCTCTGTCAGTTTTGAACAAATATTAATTTTTGACCATGCCATATTAAAGCCTTTAGTCTCTACTTTATTTTGTCGATGCATGTCTTGACCCTATCTTTGCTTCAAAAAAAGTTATGCACAATTCATTAAAATATTTAGATATCCTTCATTTTTGTATTTTTTTTAGGTTGGTTTTTGTTAAATTTTCCTGCTTAAATTTTTTCGTAAAATTTTTGAACTATCCATTCCAATAGAAAATTAAATTTTGAACAAAAAGTATTAGATGTAAAATTGTCAAATTCGGCTTAGTTTTCAAGTTACACCAAAAATATTGAAAAGTGGCCAGTGTGACCATTCTCTCAGAAACGCATGGGTGAATTTAGTAGCATTTTCGGTTTTAAGCATGCTTATGGGCCAAACAAACATTTTCAATAATAAAAACCCTTGCACGTAATTGTTCCTTTATACCCCTCATTTTCCGGTCTATTCAATAGGCTAATTTATGGAGAAAAAGAAAGTATCGTAAACTTTTGATAGTTATCGAAAGTTTTACATTTACTGTTGATTACCATCGATAAAAACGACTATCGATTGTTTTCCAGCACTGTGGTACAACAGGGTGTGAGACAAGGGGATGTTCTATCGCCAATTCTCTTCCTGCTGGCGATGGACGACGTATTGATGGCCAGTGTTGGTACAACTGAGCGACAGGGCATTCAATGGAGAACGTTCGAAAGGCTCAGTCATTTAGACTATGCCGATGACATATGTCTACTGCCAAATAACATCAGTGGGCTGAACGGGGTGTGCCAAACACTGCAAGTGAAGAGAGAGTCGAGTGGTCTTAGAATATATAGCAAAAAGACAAAAAAATGCTCACAGGCCGCTCCACACAGCAGCGTATTATTCTACAGGAGATGCCAGTTGAAGAAGTGGAACAGTTCAACTACCTTGGCAGTATTGTTTCTGCAAACGGTGGTACGGATCTGGACGTTAGGTAGAATAAATAAAGCTCGTGCTGCCTTCGGTACTCTGTCCCCAATTTTGAAATCCAGTCAAATCTCCTTACGCACTAAGTTGAGATTCTTCGAATCCAATGTCAAATCCGTGCTGTTATATGCTTGTGAAAGCTGGAAAGTCACGTCTACCATTTCGAAGAAATTGCAGACTTTTATGAATCGCTGTCTTATCCACATCCTAAAGATTCGCTGGCCACAAATACACTCAGAGAAAAAAGCAGGTATTATCAACCAATTTCTGGTCAATCATACCTCATTTTCAGGTTGTTATTTTTCAACTCGGTAGATCAGGTTTACTGTTTAACCAGATACCTGATTTTAAATTTAACACTATTATCCTGTAAATTTAACCTACAAATATAGTTTATTTAACATGACACAATTTTCAATGTCCTGTAAGTTTAACATGAAGATCTGGTTAGTTTAACCTGAAAACCTATAGTTAATTTAACAGGTTTCAATGTTATATCAACCCTGTATCTAATGCCGCATAAACACGACTGCAACGCTGCCACTATAATGACAAAAAGAATTAATTTGTCCATTCTTTTGTTGCTGCTTTTGTCATTATACTGGCAGTTTTCTAATGGAGTAAATCCGGCATAATTCATGAATTTATACGTCTAAGAGCCGTCTCTTGCTCTGCCTATCGCTCAACTCATAAGCATTATTCTGTAAGTACATATAGAAATTTATTATTTATTTATTTTAATTTAAAAATTATTTGTGATACTTACTTCAGTTTTGAACTGGGAACCTTTCACACACGGAGATAGCACTCATCCACTGGGCCAATTCACTACACACAAAAAACTGGTGCCAAATATCAATACCTTAGTTGAAACTCATTGGATGGCTTGTGTGTGTGTTTTAGCACTAGTGTCACGTTTAAATGAACTGGCAGATTGCTTCTTTAACAGGAGGCCATGTTAAATTCAAATCGTTTTACTTAAATTGTCGGTGTGTGTGCGTTTCAGCACTTGAGTCACGCTGGAATGAACTGGCAGAGTGCTTTTTTAACATGAGGTCAGGTAAAATACAACAGGTAAAAAAAAAACACTTTAAATGATTGTTAGTTCAACCTGATATGTAGTAAAACAGAAATTCATATCATACAGTGTTAGAAAAACACGACCTTGGTTAAAATTAACACTATATTCTTGTTAAAATTTCTTATTTACAAGAATTTAGTGTTAAAACTACAGGTCATCTTCTTAAATCAACCTGAATATGGCAAGAAAGTCCACCAGGTTGATTTTGCACTGAATAAAAGGTTACTTAAATCAGGTAAATTTCTGAAATGTCAGTAACTTTGTATGGGATCGTGCACCTCGTGAATTCAACAAGGCCCAGGTTAATTATTTACCTGACGTTTTTCTCTGAGTGTAATATCATATGAGGAATTGTGGCGCAGGACAAGTCAAGAGCGGCTGGACGTTGACATAAGAAAGCGTAAATGGCATTGGATTGGTCTCACACTGAGGAAACCAAATGATGAAATTGCAAAGCAGTCCTTTGAATGGAATCCTCAGGGTGCACGGCGGGTTGGAAGACCAAGTACAACATGGAAATCAACTGTCTTAGCGGAAGCAGAATCCCAGAGAAAGATGTGGCCACAGCCAAAGTACCTTGAATGGAGCCACTGCTCCTACGGGCCTGATAGAGGGATGAGTTCTCAAGTGGGGGCAAAGGAAGGATCACACCATTAAAGGGTGTTTTCTTCTCAGCCAGGTGATTATGTGACGACAGACATTTCTCCATCGAACGTTTACATAAACCAACCACTGACCTATCATGCCCATCTACCAGACGTTGAATGGAGCCACTGCTCCTACGGGCCTGATAGAGGGATGAGTTCTCAAGTGGGGGCAAAGGAAGGATCACGCCTTTTAAAGGCGTTTTTCTTCTCAGCCAGGTGATTATAAAACGACAGACATCCATCGAACTGACACATAAACCAACCACTGACCTATCATACCCATCTACCAGACGTTGCATGGAGCCACTGCTCCTACGGGCCTGATAGAGGGATGATTCCTCAAGTGGGGGCAAAGGAAGGATCACGCCTTTGAAAGGCGTTTTTCTTCTCAGCCAGGTGGTTATATAACGACATACATTATACCAACCACTGACCTATCATACCCATCTGCCAGACGTTGCATGGAGCCACTGCTCCTACGGGCCTGATGGAGGGATGATTTCTCAAATGGGGCAAAGGAAGGATCACACCTCTTAATGGTGTTTTCCTCTTAGCCGGGTGATTATGTGATGACAGACATTCATCGAACTGACACATAAACCAACCACTGACCTATCACACCCATCTACCAGACGTTGCATGGAGCCACTGCTCCTACGGGCCTGATAGAGGGATGATTCCTCAAGTGGGGGCAAAGGAAGGATCACGCCTTTGAAAAGCGTTTTTCTTCTCAGCCAGGTGATTATATAACGACAGACATTTCTCAGCCTGGTGGTTATGTACCAACGGACACTCCTCCAACGACCAAGAAATACTCAACGACTTTTCAGGCTATAGCCTGCTGAAACTCTTCAATACCCTTAACGGGCTTGAATTAACATGGGATGTATCATAGGTTTCTTTTCATAGGGTTCACAACCCCTAGGGTACCACAATGGATCTACATTGATCTAAGTGTGACGGTAACAAAACCAACTGTCAGCCCATTTACCTAACCTAACCTAAAGTACCTTGCAGCAGACGGTGAAGGATGGCGACGTTTTGTTGACGCCCTATGCCCCAACCGGGATTACAGGACACTATGATGACTGTGGTACAAGCCAGTGCAAGGAAATCAAGGGAAAAATGCCTTCCCTTGGGAGTTTTGTACTCAAAAAGGACAGAGAAAAACCCGATTATATGGGAGTTTTTTGTAAAAAAAAAAAATCACAAAAATTTCAATCGATTATTTCATTAAACAAAAAATGCAATGTATGCCGAAAGGAATACCAGTTAAAGTTTGTTTAATCAAAGAAAGTTTTGTTACTGTTGGGGCAAAGTGAAAATAAGAAGCTACAACTTTATAAATTCAAGATAATATTACTTTATTGAGTTTCAGAAAAGAACTAACTATAATTCATATAAAAAGTTAACAAGAAAGTTATTGATATTATGTATATAATAACAAAGTATGTGTTTGTGTAGTTGAATACAACATTATGTGTGGTGTATGGTTGCCAGATATTTCAACACCTTCTCTCAATTGTATACCACACAAAATGCGCAATCAACACAATCCTAACATATTTGAAAATTTAGTGTGTTTACATTTTTGCAAATTTTTGGTTAGAATGTCAGCAGGCATCTCGTCAGTTGAAACATATTTCAGGTCTATTTGCCGCTTCTGGAATACCTCTCGAACGTAGTGAACTCGGATGTCAATATGTTTGCTTCTGGCGTGAAACACTGGATTTTTTACCAATTGATGAGAACTTATGTTGTCGCCGCAAATAACAGTTGGGTTCTCTATCGTTTTATGAAAACCAAGCTCAGCCAATAGATTTCTGAGGTAGACAACCTCCTTTGCTGCCGAAGACAAGGCCATATATTCGGCTTCTGTGCTACTTAAAGCCACTGAGTTTTGTTTACGTGATTCCCAAACTACCGCCGCTCCAGCAATGTAAAAAACAAACCCTGTGTAAGAACGCCTGTCATCGGAAGCACCAGCCCAATCTGCGTCTGCGTATCCTTCCAGAGGCTTACCTGTCTTTTTATAAACAATTTTTAGATCCATTGTATGCCTTAAGTACTTGAGAATGTGCTTTGCAGCTGTCAAGTGTTCCATATGGGGATCCATGTTGAACTGCGCTAGCTTGCAAACACTGTGCAATAAGTCTGGTCTTGAAGTTATGGAAATATACATTAAAGATCCAATTAACGATTGGTAGCACTTTGAGTCAACCTTCACACATTTTTCACAACTCGTGCATTTTTTTATCTTCAGTCCAGGGTCGATTGGAGTACTACATTTTCTCGATTCCATCATATTATATTTTTGTAAAAGGTCGATAATGAATTGCTTTTGAGAAATGCTGATAGATTTTAAAGCTGGATTACGCTCAATTTCCATTCCCAGAAAGAAATCAATTTCACCTTTATCTACCACGTCGAATTCTAGTTCGATCTGTCTCTTAATCCATATAAGAGTTTTCCTGCAGGAACAGGCTATCAAGATGTCATCAACATAGACAGACAGTATGTTGATTTCACCATCTTTCTTCAATATATATGTGCAGTTATCGCTTTGTAGGCGCTTAAATCCAATTTTTGTCAGCACAGAATGCAATTTTTCATTCCATTCGCGACCTGCCTGTTTAAGGCCATAAAGTGCCTTCTTAAGTTTGCATACTTTATGCGGAAAATCGGGATCTACAAACCCTTCCGGTTGTTGCATAAAAATATCTTCTCGTAGATCGCCGTTTAAGTACGCAGCAGTTACATCCATTTGATGAACGATAAGATCGTACTCGACTGCTAGAGCTAGTTTCATGCGAATAGTTGAATACCTTGTAACTGGTGAAAATGTTTCACTATAGTCGAGCCCGAGCTTTTGGCTGCAACCTTTAGCTACAAGCCTAGCCTTATACCGCTCCAAAACACCATTTTTGTCTCGCTTCTGATTGAAAACCCATTTAGATCGGATAGCGCGACGGTTTGGAGGTAAATCTACCAATTCCCATGTGTGCTTTGACATAAGAGACTCATACTCTGACTTCATTGACGCACGCCATTCATTTGCGTCATTTCTTCGGAGTGCTTCATTAACAGTCATCGGATTTTCAGCTTCCAAATCGTCATTGTCGGACATGAAAATAAAATTTTTTGTACATATGCGACCTGATCTTAATTTTTTTGTAGGTCTAACATTTTGATTGTCTACTTGCCCATTTCGTCCAGAACTCGATTCAGCTTGATTGACATCAGCACCAGCACCACATCCAATAATGGCCATCCGTGCACCAGAGCCCCTTCCACGATCATTTTGTTTTCCATTATCACCACAGCCAACAGCAGTAGCAGCAGCAACAGGAACAATGTCTATTTGGCTACCATCATCAGCATCTTGGAAATATTCCTTTGGCTTCTCTCCAGCATCAACTTCCCCTTCGCTAGCTTCATCAACATCTTGAAAATTTTCATTTGGCTCTTATCCAGCATCAACTTCCCTATCGCTAGCTTCATCAGCATCTTGGAAATTTTCATTTGGCTCTTCTACAGCATCAGCTTCCCTATCGCTAGCTTCATTTGCATCTTGAAAAGGCTCTTCCACCTCTTCTGTATCATCGGCTTCTTCCTCCCGCTTAAAATCAATAATCAAATATTTGAATTTATCACAGGTTTGAGGTGGAGTTGCTTTAACATTTTGGACTTCTTCACCATCAGGAAATTCAACAAATTGTACATCTGAACGTTCCTTCTCTAAGAACCTTACATCTCTACTTTTGTGTATTTTGCGAGTTTTTGGATCATATAGACGATATGCTTTTGACTCCGTCGAGTAACCCACCATTACACAAGAAACTCCTTTTGGTTTGAATTTGGACTTACCAGGGCGTTTATCTAACATCACCGCCTTACAGCCGAAAGTTTTAAGATAAGAAACAGAAGGTCTTCTTCCATTCCAAGCCTCAAAGGGAGTTACATTTTGTAAAATTTTGGTTGGTGCTCGGTTCCGCAAATATACTGCTGTATTTATAGCTTCACCCCAAAGTGATTCAGGCAGATTTGAACCAAGAAGTAAGCACCGTGCCATCTCTACAAGCGTGCGGTTCGCACGCTCCGCTACACCATTCTGCTGTGGAGTGTACTCCACCGTAAGCTGGTGCCTAATGCCAGAGTCTGAAAGAAGCTTCTTGAATTCACCACTTAAATACTCCCGACCATTATCTGTCCTCAATGTTTTAATGCGTGTTGACATTTGTGTCTCGACTTCGGCTTTAAAAGTTTTAAATGCATTAATAACATCACTTTTTTGCTTCAAAAAATATACGAACATTTTTCGAGAGCAATCATCAATAAAAAGTGCGAAGTATTTAGCACCACCATTTGACATAACCCTCATAGGGCCGCATATGTCGCTATGCACAAGTTCAAGTAAGGACTTACTTTGCTGCTCAGGAGATCTGATTGTAAAGGGTTTTTGGCAAATCTTCGCTTTAAAACATATTTCACATTCAATTGGCAAGAAATTTCGCAATTTTAATCCATCAACCATATTTTGTTTATAAAGCAATTGCAAACTTTCACTATTGATGTGTCCAAATCGATTGTGCCACATTATATTTTCATTCTGATTTGAGACACTGAATAATTGCGTTTTTCTCGGCATATATAAGAATAAATCACCATCTCTAATACCACGCATAATAATTTTATCTTTGCTATCATAAATGATGGTAATGTAATTATTTTTCATTTGTACCGTACACTCTCGCGCGGCTTTGGTTAGTGACAAAAAATTACATTTCAAATCTGGTACATAGAGAACTCTCTTCAATAAGATTTTACAGTATTCGGTTTCAACCTGTACATCACCAATTCCCGTTGACCATATAAACTTCTCACCGGCTAGTTCAATTGTTTCCTTATGTACTTTTAAGTTCATGAACATCTCGCGGCAACAGCACAAGTGTGATGTAGAGCCACTATCAAGTACCCATGTATTGTTATTCAAATGAGTACCCTTTTGATGATTTGCATTTAACATTGTGAATGTGCTCGTTGGTTTGTTTGCCACTGATAACGAATTATTTGCCTCTCTTCTTAGACGACACGCACTTGATAGATGGCCTCTTTTCTTACATATGTAGCATTTACCTTTGAAAGGCTTATTTACTTGAGCTTGTGGTTTGGTTTTTTGTTTGCTGAAAAATGCAGTTTCACTTTGTCCAGTTTTTGGCAAGTCACTCTCCCGCCTTTGCCCTTCTTCTATTAATTTAGTTTTAAGAACACACATCTCAGGCAATTTGTCACGGGACTCTATTGCAACTACAAAGCTTTCGTATTCCTGTGGCAGACTTGACAGCATGATTATGACAATGAGTTCTTCTTGTAGTTTTATGTCTATCTCAGTCAATTTTTCGACTATTTCTGACATATTTCGTACATGCTCTGTCATAGAGGAATTCTCAGGCATCTTCGAGCTCAGGAGCTGTTTAAACAGCGTCACCTTTCTGGCTGGTCCACTAGGTCTATGAACTGCTTCTAATTTGTCCCAGGCTTCTCTTGAGGTACCACAATTTTTTACGTGGATTAATTGTGGATGCTTTACACTCAAAATAATTGATGCTAAAGCCTTTTGGTCCTTTAAATTCCATGCTGGGATTTCAGCTACAACTGTTGGACTAGTGCCACTTACGCATATCCAAAGCTCGCTATGAATCAGCACAGATTTCATCTGGACCCTCCATCCCTCATAGTTGTCGTTGTCGAGTTTCTCTATTTGGTAAAGTGAAGAACTCATCTTCTTATTATTTAAAATAATTTTACTCTAACACAACTGTTCTACTTTAAAGAATTATATAAAAAAAAACTCTGGGCCCATAACCATTTGTTGGGGCAAAGTGAAAATAAGAAGCTACAACTTTATAAATTCAAGATAATATTACTTTATTGAGTTTCAGAAAAGAACTAACTATAATTCATATAAAAAGTTAACAAGAAAGTTATTGATATTATGTATATAATAACAAAGTATGTGTTTGTGTAGTTGAATACAACATTATGTGTGGTGTATGGTTGCCAGATATTTCAACAGTTACGTCACTACACCCTGTGCCTCTTTAAAGCCATATAAATGTTGTACTTTAATGATTATTGCACTTCTGTTTTTAGTTTGTTGTTTTATGGTCATCCATTTAAAAGACCATATTCAAAATTGTTTGTACTTAACAATAACTTATTCTGATTAAGAAAGTATCACGTTGAAAACAAGGATTTTGTAAAATAATTCCGACCATAATTCAGCTCAGCATAGGCTGTCTTTGAGCGGATAGCTCTTTTGTAAGCATAAAATTGCGTTTGAACAATATTTCATATGTCGTTTGTTTTTCTTCCTCATTAACACCATATCGATACCTTCCCGTAAGAATGTATCACAACAAAAACATAAATGTTAAAAAAAGAGCCAAGTTCTTATGTGTACAAGAAACCTGTACGTAAAAAGTCAGCCAAAAAAAGTAATGAGATCTAAAATATATGCCAAGTTTTAAGTTCATAAAGCTCAATATCAAATATCTTAAGTAGAGAAATATCAAAGCAAGTCCAAATCATGACAGAAATTTGGTATTTAATGATTACTGATTAAAATATGGTGGGTTCACTGGTCAAGTTTTCATACATTTTAAAATTGTGATTAAGTAAGTATTAAGAGAAAACTTGCTAAGTAAATCCACCAAATTTTAATCAGTAATCATTAAATACCAAATTTCTGTCATGATTTGGACTTGCTTTGATATTTCTCTACTTAAGATATTTGATATTGAGCTTTATGAACTTAAAACTTGGCATATATTTTAGATCTCATTACTTTTTTTGGCTGACTTTTTACGTACAGGTTTCTTGTACACATAAGAACTTGGCTCTTTTTTTAACATTTATGTTTTTGTTGTGATTTCACTCCTTTTTGCAAAGATTAACTTTACCAGGTGAAAATCAAGCCTTAGGGCCTTACAAAGTTTCATAATTCTACGACAACCGAAAGCGCTCCATATAAATAATAGCAATTCTGATAAAGTGGGTGGATGGCGCGCCCCCCGAATGTAAAATTCAAATTTTTCAATTTTCTTTTCTTTCTAAGTACTTCAAGCCCTACCGACCTACCAATTTTCATTGTTCTACAACAATCAGAAGTGCTCCATATAATTTATAAGAGTTTTTTATAATGTGGGTGGATGCCACGCCCCCTGAAGGGAAAATTCCAATTTTTCAATTTTTTTCTTTCTACGTACTTCAAGCCCAACCGACTTACCAATTTTCATCGTTCTACAACAATCGGAAGTGATCCATATAATTTATAAGGATTTTTAAGAATGTGGGTGGATGCCACGCCCCCTGAATGGAAAATTCCAATTTTTCAATTTTTTTCATTCTAAATACTTCAAGCCCTACCGACCTACCAATTTGTTTCGTTCTACAACAATCAGAAGTGCTCCATATAATTTATATACAAATTTAAGAATATGGGTGTATGCCACGCCCCCTGAATGGAAAATTCCAATCTTTCAATTTTTTTCTTTCTAAGTACTTGAAGCCCTACCGACCTACCAATTTTCATTGTTCTACAACAATCAGAAGTGTTCCATATAATTTATAAGAATTTTTAATAATGTGGGTGGATGCCACGCCCCCTGAATGCAAAATTCCAATTTTTCAATTATTTTCTTTCTAAGTACTTCAAGCCCAACCGACTTACCAATTTTCATCGTTCTACAACAATCGGAAGTGCTGCATATAATTTATAAGGATTTTAAAGAATGTGGGTGGATGCCACGCCCCCTGAATGAAAATTCCAATTTTTCAATTTTTTTCTTTCTAAGTACTTGAAGCCCTACAGACCCACCAATTTTCATTGTTCTACAACAATCAGAAGTGCTCCATATAATTTATAAGATTTTTTAACAAAGTGGGTGGATGCCACGCCCCCTGGATAGAAAATAGCATATTTTCGATTTTTTCCTTTGTATGCACCACAAGGTCTACCGTTGTGCGAAATTTCAAGTTTCTACGATGTCTGGAAGTGCTCCATAGTTTTGATGATCTGTCAGTGAGTCAGTGAGTCAGTGAATCAGTGAGTCAGTGAGTCAGTGAGTCAGTTACGGTTTTTGCGATTTTTGAAGTCCTATATCTCGGGAATTACTAACGCTAAAGAGTTGAAATTTGGTGAGCCACCTGTGTTTGATCAGCTCAGCAAATACTGAGAATTTGAAGTTTCTGACTTTATTGGTACTAAAGTTAGAGGGGGGTTGAAAATCGCCTGAGTTTGTTCCTGTAAAAAGGGTGTAGTGCCGCGAACTTGGCTGGGCACTACCGTGCCCTTTGATTAAGTGACATTTTCAAAATTTTAAATTTAATTTTTAAAATACCTCTTATTCAGTTATTTATTTGGGTATTTTGTTGTAATAAACAGATTTTTAGAGGCATTTTGAGTTGAAAATCCCGTTTCAAATCTTTTTATTTTTTTAAATACATAAATAAATAACTGGTCCAGAGGTTTTTTTCGATGCCTTTAAAACTTTTGAAATGTCGCTTAATACATTCTTACGGGAAGGTATCGATATCTATACTAACCAAAATTTGTTAAGTTCCTGAATGTGGAAAGAAAAAGGGAATAAAGTAATGGATATTGGGAGAAAAAGGGGATTTTCAGAGTATTTAATGGGATTTCTCTCAAAAAACCCTCCAAGCTCTGGAACTGAAACTCACAGATGGAGAATATCGTTGAAACGTGTATCATCGTCTCGTATCAAAGAGCCTGAGAATTAAAAACAAAAACGAACAAACAATTTTCCCATTGCTCCTTGTGGAAATTGTTAAATTCCATTTGATTTCTCATCACGATGGTAAAATAAGAATACAAAAAAATGACCATCATAAAATGCAATTCAAATAATACACAGGTATACCAGCAAAGCAACTACAAAAAAAAAATGTATCAACCAAAGATCTGAATGAAAATGAAATATGAATAAGTTTATAATACAGGCGGATGGACGTTGAAGTGGTTTGAGTAGAGAGATGGAAATCTCTACGGTAAAATGTTGTTTATGGTAAAAATTTGTTTGATTAGAGGTTCATAGTAAAATAAAGAGGAATTTTGTAGATAGACAGTTTTGTTCTTTGATAAATCAAAAGAAAATTGGTATGAAAAATCTTATATAGCGACGGATAAAAAATATACAATATTGAATGCCTGACGGGCTTAATTTGGTAAAAAGGATACAGTTTCATGTACCTCTACTGTAAATACTTAGTTTAAAAAAATATGAATGTTAGAAAAATTTAAGTTTCTGAATAAAGTAAAAAATTCTGCCATTAGGGGAGACACAAAGGTATATACTGTATATTAAACAGGATATTATTTTCTATGGGAGGTATACTGAGATTAAATTTTTTAAAGGAAAAAATAAATCAGCTTGCCTACAATTTTTCCAAGAATTCAGTGATGAGAGCTACATTTTTGCAGTAAATTACCACTACTTTACTCTCAAGCTGGTTGCTATATATGTACATACCTAACAATAGACCAGACTTGTCTTGTCATGGAAAAAGCTCTCATCAGAGTTTAGGAAAAAAAGTATCAAGTTTGTTTTTCTCAGTATGTAACCTACCTTATACCTACCTACATTAAATATATTTATTTGACAGAAAAATTTGAACAATATTTCTAAGAAATTCTGTTTTTATTTTAGAGATTGTAGGAATCTATGAGATCTCAGAAATTTGAGCTTCCTGAATAAAGGTAGGTATTCGACCATTAATGTTTTATTAGGCATCCTATAAAAGTTCTTAAACAAAAATATCTTCCGTTTTTTTAAAGGCAAAGTCAAAAACATATATCTTGATTTAACTTAGCTGGAATTCATTCATGTGTTTCAACATATGTATTTGATATGAACAAAGGTATTATTTTACACAGAATTTTTGCCAGTGCATTCCAACTGCTAATACAAATAGAATAATAAACAAAGTTTTTGCTGTCACTGCATCATTTTATTTACTTTGTAAAGCTATAGCAATGTCAAAAAAAATAAGCTTAAAGATAAAGCTATGGATGGGTGTATACACCTCCACACACCACCTCTTACAGCCGCCTTAACATAACCTTTAGGAATATAATCATCTACTCATGATATTGTATGGTGCTGGAAGTTATCATCGTCTACTCAACTAACTATTCTAACTATACCATCACCGTTACTACATGCAATGTATTTACTTTTGTTTGGTTGACAGATGAAAAAGTTTTAAAATTGTCTTCCAGATGTGACAATAGCTGGAACGTTCGTTCCTTTCTTTCTACTGCACTTTCTATAACCATTCCACAAAAGAAAGAGCTAACCACAATCCCAAGCTTAAGGAGAAAATGAAGGCTGCTGAATTGAAATGGGAATAGGTTAGAGCTGTGTGGTTTTGAGTAGTTTTGAAATTTACCATCTCTCTGGTGATGGTTGCTGATGTTAATGTGCAACAATGACATTGGAATGCATCGTAGATGTCTTTCTCGTTTACGTTTAGAAAAGGTTAGCCACATTAATTTAGTTTCGATGGCCTTGCCTTGAGTTAATACTATGGGGTATATTCATAAACTTTGTTTTAGTTGTTGCTAGGCAAAACAGAAGGTTACCTAATGAAGTTTCAATGAGATAATCTCCAAGTTTGCATAGTAACAGCTTCAACAACATCTGTGAATATGCTATATTGTAATAAAATAGTTTTCTAGTAGTTCTTATAGGAAGGTTTAGAAGTAAACAAAAGAAAAAATAACATAATTAAATCTATATTCAAAATGTTTATAAAATTAATAAGGCATTTTTGAATATAATTTCATTTATATTTTTATTTAGGTATTTAACATTTATTTTGTTATAAAATTAATTTTAGTGCGAAATCATTCTAAAGGGTCCGCCAAATATCTTTTTTTTTGAAAATGCTATAAAAAAAAAACTACTGAATATTTTCTCAAATTTCTTTTTTATTTGAAAGTACAATCCTTCCGGTTAATAATGGAAAATAATTTCAATTAAATGGCTGCTTCGCTAAGTGGGCCTGCGATCGACTTAGAGAAGATGCCGATTTTGCCAAAAAAATCATCTTATCAGATGAAGTTCATTTTGATCTTGGCGGGTATGTAAACAAACAAAATTTTCGCATTTGGGGCACAGAAAACCCGCACGCCATTGAAAAGCCGATACACCCAAAACGAGTCACTGTTTGGTGCGGATTTTGGTCCAGAGGCATAATTGGGCCATTTTTCTTCGAGTGGCCGTTACAGTCAATGGCGATCGTTATCGGGCCATGTTGAACGAATTTTCGTTCACAAAAATTGAAGAAGAGGATATTGGCAACATTTGGTTTCAACAGGACGGCGCTACGTACCACACAGCCGAAGCTACACTCCATGTAGTAGTAGCATTTTCAAAAAAAAAAAGTTATTTGGTGGACCCTTTAGTTTCGGGTTTAAACCTGAATTTGCTCCTGAAACGTGTTTTTTCAGTAAATTTGAATTCTAAGTTAACTCAGAGTTAACTCATCTAATTTGAGGAGTTAACTGAGGGACTGAACTGATAGGCAATTGATTACGTCATTTACCTACAAATGAACTACGACATTCATGGGCTTTTATTGTTAATACCCAGAAAACATTTTTGTGAATGTTCATTGAACATTCAGTGAAAATGAAGAATATATATTCGAGATACACTCACTTCAGTAAATCAAATGTGAATATACTCAAATATCTCATCACTTTTATCTCATATGCGGGGAGGGGGTTTGTGTTTATTTTTTTCAAAATAAAAAAATATCTAGATTCTTATTTCCTTCATATAATATGAATAAAAGTGAACGCGCACAAGCGATCCTCAAAAGAGGTATATCTTGGGTGCGTCGATGTTTATTCAAATAAACTGAATGTCCTTTCATTTTGTTTTGAAAAGCCATAACGGGACCTAGTCGCACATCTACGATTCATAGACGTTCGGCAAAACGAATGGAAGCACAATAATCCATTTGTTTTAACTTTTTCAATTGGAGTATCTTTTTGATTTCCATTTTCATTCCGTACGGAATTAATTTGACCAAATATCAGAATAGCTCCGAATATTCCATTATACTTTAGCAAAATGTATCATAAGTTTCATTCGATAAATCTAGGGAAATCAAACTATTTATGCAGATAATTTTACCATTTTAAAATAGCATTTTGTATATGCACACTGAAATAATATATACATTCAGTTCTATGGTAGGTATACATTCGGATTATTAAAGAATCATTATAATGAATTAAATATAATTCAATTTATATTCACTAAACTGAATGAGGAAACCCCAATTTATATTCATATTGATGAAACAAATCTGTGTCATTTAAATGATTCAAAAAAGATTCATGAATTGTTCAGTGAAATGAATATATAAGCGTTCTATTTACATTCACTAAAGTGAAGAATTACTCTATAATGAATAAAACATAAAAACGATTCGAATTTGAAGTAATGCTACCTAGTAAATTTGATCCAAACCGGTTTATAAATGAGTTCATAAATGAGGGTTTCTTTCACTTCTGTGAATTATTTATAAATCATTTCTGAAAGGAAATGTTTGCTGGGTATCATTAAATGAGAAATTGAAGATGAGAAAACCGAGGAGAGGTTGCAAAAGCACTCATTTTAGTTTTTTGCATATATGTGTGTCACTCGAAAACGAAGCAAAATTTGGAAATTATCCCAGCAAACATTTCCCTTCAGAAATGATTTATTAATAATTCACAGGAGTGAAAGAAACCCTCATTTATGAACTCATTTATAAACCGGCTTGGATCAAATTTACTGGGTAGCATTACCTCGAATTCGAATCGTTTTTATGTTTCATTAATAATAGAGTAATTCTTCACTTTAGTGAATGTAAATAGGTAGCTTATATATTCATTTCACTGAACAATTCATGAATCTTTTTTGAATCATTTAAATGAGACAGATTTGATTCATTCATAAATTGGGGTTTCCTCATTCAGTTTAGTGAATATAAATTGAATTATATTTAATTCATTATAATGATTCTTTAATAATCGGAATGTATACCATAGAACTGAATGTAAATATTATTTCAGCGTGGTTATACAAAATGCTATTTTAAAATGGTAAAATTATCTGCATAAACAGTTTGATTTCCCTAGATTTATCGAATGAAACTTATGATAAATTTCGCTAAAGTATAAAGTATAATGGAATATTCGCGGCTATTCTGATATTCGGTCGAATTAATTCCGTACGGAATGATAATGGAAATCAAAAAGATACTCCAATTGAAAAAGTTAAAACGCAAGTTAATTTATTCAATTTATCTTTTTTTTTATTTTTTTTCACTGCCACAAAGAATATAGTTCCATCCGTACAATAACAAATAACAATACGCAAAATTTAATGAAAGTGAAAAATTTCCTCTTAACATAACTTTTGTTTAAATTTTGGCACGACTAGGTCCCGTTATGGCTTTTTAAAACAAAATGAAAGGGACATTCAGTTTATGTGAATAAACATGGACGCTCCCAAGATATACCTCTTTTGATGATCGCTTGTGCGCGTTCACTTTTATTCATATTATATGAAGGAAATAAGAATCTAGATATTTTTTTATTTTGAAAAAAATCAACACAAATCCCCTTCCCCGCGTATAAGGTAAAAGTGATGGAATATTTGAGTAGGTATATTCACATTTGATTAACCGAAGTGAGTGTTTCTCGAATATATATTCTTCATTTTCACTGAATGTTCTATGAACGTTCACAAAAATGTTTGCTGGGATACCGTGAACTTTTTTTGAAGATTATAAAATTAGCCATCAAAATGGATTATTCACAAATTTTTTTTTTAATTTTTAGTTAGATAATTTAAAAAAAATCATTGCAAGAAAATGTGAAAACTCACATTTTGATTAGATATTTTTACTTATTTGCCTATAACTTTTTTACGAGCAAAGATAGGTATAGGCATTGTTTCTTATAAAAGGAACATAATTAAATATCCTTTAAAACTAATTATTCAAAAAACGGTTTGGATAAAAATCGTTTTAGCTTTTTTGAGATACTTGTTAGATGATAAACTCAAATTGGGTGTATTATTCGTTGTCATTCATGAACAGTTTAGTCAAACATAATGGTCAAATCAAAAAATGTTCCCAGTTTTAGGGTTGCAATCTGATTTTTATCAACATATGTACCAATACCGTTTGGCAAGAATTTTCGACAGCCAATAACTCGTCTATATTATAAAAAAAAAGGTTTGACAGTTATTTGAAATTTAAGAAAAAAAGTAATTTCTTATACACCTTCTTACTTTGAACATTTTGAGCTTGTCTAACAAGGACTTTCAACTGAAAAAATCGCCTTGCACTAATTTTTTTATATTCAAGGTAGTTATTAGTTAATATTCGTTCAAAACCCGTTTTTGTAAGAGCAAGAGTGTTGATTTTCGCAACTATTTTAAACTTTGAAGAAATAAGATGGCAACCCTTAAACTGCGAAAAAATTTAAATTTAACTATTATTTCTGGCTTAACTGATTATGAATAAATAATACACTCATCTTGAGCGTTTCATCTAACACGTCTTTCAGAAAACCCAAATCTGCCATTTATTAAACATTCAAAAATCAAAATAAGCTTAGTTTGAGCGATTTTTTCTCGGTCGATTTTCATCCAAATTGTTTTTTGAATAATTCATTTTGATGGAAATTCAATCATCTTTCTTGTATACAGGCCAATTCATATACCTATAATAGAAGATCCCGGCATAGGACGACCTACCCTCATAAAGAAACCAGATGAGCGGTATACAGCTTTGTAGGCAGTGTCTTAAAAAACAATTTACGCATGGGTTGCCTGTCGAAAAGTGGTCAAGGCATGCAGAGCAATTATTCTTAATTTTTGGGGTCTTCAATTATCTGCCCCAGCTAAGATGGTAGGCACTAAAGATATACACAAAATACCATATAAAGAAAATTTTATTTAAAAATTATGAACTATGTGATTTTTTGAAATTCAAAATTTCAGAAAGGTAAATGAAAGTAAACAAAGAAATGAAAGAAACAAAGAAAAATCTAGAACCTATTTTCCAAATGAAAAATGATAGACAGTTTTATTTTCTTTTGTGATCGGTAGATTCTTGAAAAGAAAATCATCATTGTATGTATGTTAGCAAATTTTTAAAAGTTTGCAAATCGAGATATGAACATTTGAACGTCAAGAATTGCAAAATAGAGGTCAAAAATAATTCACCATAAATCATTCTGATGGTCTACGAAAAATATTTATACATATACAGGGTGTCCCGCACCTGAGTGGAAGTATCTTAGGGTGTGGTTCCTGAAAGAAAAAAATTGTATGGGGGGAAAGTTGAATCTCCCCTCCCTGAGGCAGGGGGGGGCAGTTTCTGAAAAATTGGCTTAAAATGCCAAAAAAAAACATTAAAAATCAACGAAAACACATTTAATAATGTGCTATATTATATTTTGCTCTCATTATTTTGTAATCCATTACCGAAAATTTAATGTAAAAATCTTTCTTAGTTTTTGAGAAATTAAGAAAAAACAAAAGGTACTTTTCCCAAAACAGCCCGAAAAAATTAATTTATTCATGAATTTTATCCATAATTTGACCCTTTTTTTGGGTTTTATTGGTAAAAGTACCTTTCGTTTTTTCTTAATTTCTCAAAAACTAAGACAGATTTTTACATTTAGTTTTCGGTAATGGATGTAGTACCTCGTGGCTTGATGGATAGTGCGTAGGACTGTCATGCCGAAGGTGTGGGTTCGATTCCCAGCCGTGCCACCTAAAAACAGAAATGTTTTATTCGAGGTACTGCCTCTTGCGAGGAACTGACAAATCCTCCAAGAGTATACTTGTCATGAAAAAGTGCTTCTCATTTAGCCGTTCGGACTCGGCAAAAAACTGTAGGTCCCCTCCATTCCTGCCCAACAAACACGCACACAGGAATGGTTGTGAGTTGTTAGTCACTAGGCCCTGGTTCTCCTCGAGCTGTTGCGCCACCCAATTTATTTTTTATTTTTTTTTCGGTAATGGATTACAAAATAATGAGGGCAATGAATATTGAACACAAAAATAGCACTTAATAACGTAAAATTTTGAAAAATATCGACTTGAGAAAAAAAAAATCACAATTTTTTTAAACAAATATGACTTTGAAATTTAATTTCTCAAAAACTATTTGCTTAAACAACTCGATTTAAAAACCAAATGCAAGAATGGAATATTAACTTTCAAAAAAATATAGCACATTATTAAATGTGTTTTCGTTGATTTTTAATGTTTTTTTTTTTGGCATTTTAAGTCAATTTTTCAGAAACTGCCCCCCCTGCCTCAGGGAGGGGAGATACATCTTTCCCCCCATACAATTTTTTTCTTAGAATATACCCAGGAACCACACCCTAAGATACTCCCACTCAGGTGCGGGACACCCTGTATTTCTAGAAAGATAATTAAAAAAAAAATATTACCCGTATTTTTCAAATTTTGAATTTAACCTTTATATTTAGCGAAGTGAATTTTTGAAATTTGCACATCTGGTACCTTTATGAGGGTAGGTAGTGCTATTATTGCGGGATCCTTGACTACTATATCTGCTGGTAAGAAAGCTATAGTAAAATAAGTAAACAAAACTAATTAAACTAATTTTGTAAATTTTTGTTTAGAAATTTTTTTGTTTGAATAATATATTTCGATGGTTGATTTTATTTTCTACAAAAAAGATTTTCAGCATTATTTTTTGCCTTATTTTCGAGTTATATAAAAATAACCAAAAAGGATGCTTTTGCACCCCTCTCCCCCCTTCCAAAATGCACCCTCCAACTTAAAGTCACTGCCGTTTTCTAATCTTCAATGGTCCATTAAATGATTCTTACAACTAAAGCCCATGAACGTCTTAGTTCCTTATTGCCCTGTTTTTAGGACATAATAATCAATAGCCTATATGAGGATCATTTTCGTTGTGGCGTCCCATCTCGATTTCGATAGTGAAAGTTATTGAAATCTTTAAAAAGTACAATTTCCTCGGCGGCACCATCTTAATTTCGATCGTGAAAGGCGTAAAAAGATTATATCTATTCATAGTGTCGAACATCGATTTCAATAGATTTTTGACTATGGGAAAATAAAGTTGAGCCTCAACGGGAAACCTACTTCTGACTTAACTCAAGCTTAATTTAATTTAATTCTCATTTAAATGGTCTATAACTATTAATTCGATTTTTTTTTAGAACAAAAAAAAAAGATAAATGATGAATATACAAAAATGAGGGAGCGCTACGATTTCCCGCAAACCAATATATCGAATAACGAAATCTGGCATTTTTTAAAAATCTCGAATTACGAAATCTCGCAAATTAAAAATCTTGTTTTTCATAATCTCGCAATTACAAAATCTCGCTTTTTACAATCTCGCATTCACATCTCGAACCTTAGAATCTTGCAAATTTAAACCAAAATCTCACAATTTAAAATCTCGCAAATCAAAGTCTCGCAACTTCAAATTTCACAGCAACGAATCGCACACGGCTTTTAGAAAAATTTGTTTTTTTATTCAGAATATACCTACCCAAGAGCACTTTGCATAATTTTTCTTTCCAACTAATAACTATACCCATCAATAAAAATATTTGTGCATCATTTATTACTGTTAATAACCTTTTTAATCATTTTGGTTGTCTCTTACGCGTTTATAATGGAACTATAAGTATTTTCTAGTTAAAGGCCATATATGATTAATGAAATTTGCACACGACACCTTACAACTGGATATAACATCTCTGTGTTCTCTCTCTTTCTTGTCCTATTGACAACAATAATATTGGAAAATCAAAAGTTCAAATTAATAAATAACAGTGTGGCTTAAAGTACTCAGACACTAGATTATATATTTTGCAGCTGGTATAGGATATCTCGCAAAATTGAATTGCATTGCAACAAATTCATTTTTTTAATCAAAATCTCACAAATCTAAATCTCACGCGAGATCGCAAAATTGAATTGCATTGCAACAAATACATTTTTTTAAATCAAAATCTCGCAAATTTAAATCTCGCGCGAGAATTTAATTTGCGAGATTTTGCTTTAAAAAATGTATTTGTTGCAATGCAATTCAATTTTGCGAGATTTTAGTTTGCGAGATTTCGTTATTGCGAGATTATGAAAAGCGGGATTTCGTTATGCGAGATTTCGAATACGAGATTTTGATTTGATTTGATTTCGCAGCCAACCCAAAAATGAACCCCCATTTTTTTTTTTAAGAAAATGCAGTACTTTTAAAAGCAGCATTCATCGAAAAAAGTTACATAACATATTTTGTAGAAAATTAAATTTTCTACAAGTTTGTCTCACAGCTTTTTTTCGTAACGTCAAAAATGCGTGAGTTACGTCTGATAACAAAAAAAACTTTAAAAACAAAATGGCGGTCAAATGACTTGGTGCGATTGTGAAAAATGTGATTTTCAGTTCGTGTACTAATACCCTTTCGAATATCGAAGTCAAACTGCATGTTTGAATTATTTCCCAGAGCACAATATTACGAAATCTAATTACCACGTACTACAAACGTTCTGCCATTTTGGCTCTCGATAGCTAATCGTAAAATAGGAACTCTGTGTAGTTCGGTCAGGAAACCAAATCCCATGCGCTCTTTGAGGGGACCTCAAATTAGGATTGGAACTCATTTCATACATACCAAAAATTAAATTTAGCTTGGGAGTCATTTTTGTAATCCTGTTGCCTGGACCCCATTTTGAAAAATGGCACCCAATCTGTAGTCCGGCCAGGGAACTGAAATCGTTGCACTTACTGTAGGGGACCTTATTTTATATTTGTAATTTATTTATGACATATTCTTAAGGATGAAATTGTTGAAATCCTGTCTCTTTTTAAAAATGGCGCCCAATGTATGCAAAATGATAAAATAAAAAAAAGGCGTTAGGAAATAGCGCCCAAATGGATTTGGAAAGATCGCCCAAAAAAAATTGTATCACCCAAAAGCAATGGAGAAATTGGAAATATTGCCCAAAACAATTTTGAACCCAAAAAATAAAATGGAAATATCGCCCAAATATTTTGCATGTAAATTGTTTTTGTAGAATTTAGGCGATATTTCCTCAATTTTTGGTGGTATTTCCAAACTTTGCACACATCCAACTATGCATACAGAAGAGAAACTTTGCATAAACCCAACCTCGCACCCACCCCAAATCCTATAACGAGCCCAAGCAGGGGGGTTGCATACATACCTCACTGTTTATTCGTGAATTTTTATCTACATTTCACAAACCTATTAAATTCTCTCCTTTATTTGGTTTCTGAAATTTAAAAATTTGCAAATAAACAGTGGTATGGAAGCAAAAGAAAGAAAGCAAAATAAGGAAATATCACCCAAAATGAGAAAAACATTTACAACAACAATTTGTTCGGTGTTTTTTTTATTTCCAAATTGATTTAAACACTTTTTCCTTGGGCGCTATTTCCTAACGCCTAAAAAAAAAAACTTGTAAATTATTTTCAAATATCCATAGTTAAAAAAACGGTTGATGTCTTAAAACATAGGTGTTGAGTAAACGCACCTTTTGGGGTAAATTATCAGTGTTGCCACTTTTCGGGAACATACATACTTTTTCTGATGCCGAAGGGTGCCACCTCTACTTTTTAGATAATTGTTTTATATTTTGAACATGAAAAAAATTGCGCAAACGCGTGTTGAGAAAATAACGATTGATATCTTAAAAGATAGGTGTTTAGTTCTAAAAAAAAAGCATCTAAGATAAAAATTTTAAAAAATTATTACCAAGTTTTTCCGGATCTCTCATCTATATTTTAGAGAAAGTGGTCCAGCTAAGTTCATATGAAGTTAGCAGCAAACCAATTTGTTCGTAAATCAAAACAGCAATTAATTTTGATTGCGTTACTAATATTCGTGATTAATTAGCAACAAACGATGTGCTTCCTTTTAGTCTACAAAAATGTCCTGCTATCTTCATGCACATCGCCAGAGTTCACAGGGAGAAAGTGATTGATGGTATGCGATGATGCGTGCACTAAAAAGGGTTACAGAAAATGCGTTGATGCGAAAATGCTGCAGGGAGTGCAGGGTATCTAAAATAAGAACAAGAAGGGAAGAGTATTGATTCAAGAGAATAGAGAAGAAGAAGATCCTGCATAGAAAGACCCAAACAAAACAAGACTCTTAAATTTATTAAAAAAAAGGAAAAGCAAGTAGGTGTTTTTGAGAACGGAATTCAGGTCTAATCTCCGAAGCACAAGCAGCTTTTGCGAAATGAAATGAAAAAAAAAATGAAAATACTTTTTTGAAAATTTTGGTTAAAGCAACAATTTATATTTTTAGAACCTTCTGTATAAAAAAATATTGAAATCAGAAATATCTTTTTCAAAATAAAAAGTTGTTTCCTTGAGAGGTATCATTAATAACCATTTTTGAAAAATGGTTTCCAATTTAAATTGGTCTCGTATATAAAAGAAATTTATTGAATTCATTTTGTTTTTTTAGGAAAATTGTGGAGCTGTTTCTGAGAGAAATGAGATTTTTTAAAATTGCTAAAAAAAAATCGATGAGAGATAGGTACCGTTATTTTGCAGAGGAATACGGTTACATGGATGCCACACTACTGGATAAACAATCATCCAACTAATCAATTCATTCAACTAGTTCAAAATAATTCCAAAAATTTATCACACTAATATTTCTATTTTCTATCATAAATATTTGAATATTTATGTATTTGTATATATTTAAAGTTCTCAATCAGAAATTTATAACCAATTTCCAACATTCATCTATTAAAATTCAAATTCATATCTTGCACAATTACTATCTGCAAACCATCCCAGAGTTCATAACATACCTCAGGACATTTCTCAAAAAAATAATCAATTTTTACCCTTCGGTCCGATGTCATTTCATTTCCTTGTCCTGCTCCAGCTGGAGCCATACAAATGTTTTACAATTCAAACTAATTTTAATTTTTTTTTTTGTTCTTCTACTCGTAAAAACTCTGTCTCGTCTGAATAGTCTGATCCTAATCCTAGTCCCGGAGAAAATATTCATAAAAAAAAAAAACCAAAAACCATTTCGACCATATTCCCAACCCCAGCACACAATAATCCTTGATCATGAGCACTAGTAAAACTCCATCACAAATCCTCTCTAGTGTAACCATGAGAACTATATAGAGTCCTTGCAGTTTCCAGACACAGACCCTGATCTCCGGATGAGGACAAAATCGAAATTAGTTTTTTTTTTTTGCTGGTGATTCTGGCAAAGTTTTCCTTTTAAGCGATTATAGATTTTCCATCGGAGTCGTATATTAATTTGTAGTACATTGGGGTGGTCGTGGTCTACCAACCAACTACGAGTTTCCATTTATGTGGGTGGCTTTCTGGGTTCAAAGTTGGGTCAATTTTTTTTTCATAATTTTATACGTTTCTGTTGGAACTTTTAAGGATAGACGCAGCGGGACTTGTGGAACACCTTTATCCACCCGAATGAATAGATTCAAGTGATGGTTACTTGTTGACATGGGATTAACTTCACACAAGGACTATGAGCATATAACTATGATGTATCCATAGATGCTCTCTCAATGAAGATATTTTTTTTTATTTGAAGGAGGGTAAAGGGACAAACATTTTCTGGGAAATCGAAGCGGATGAATTTTTAAACCATATAGGATTCTAGGTCCTCAGCTTAAAGACTTATAACCCAGTTATGGCTATAGTGAGGGACTCAATAAGTTCCTTCCTACATATACAAAAAATATAAAATACTTCAAAATTTAAATTCTAACCTACATACTTTTTGGATGTCATACATAAGTTTCCACTTTAAATTCAACAAAAACACTTGTAAAGTTAATTTAAGGGTTGTTTAATGTTTATGTTCATGGCAGGGGACATGATGATGAAGTTAAACTATTACTGGCTCCAACAGCAACTGTTGTTATGCTTCTAATTAGCAACGGCCATTGGACACTAGTGCTCACAAATTCTTGTTAAAAACCTCTCTGTTGAGTTGTTTTCGAGGGATTTATTATCCGAGGCAAGTTCTTGCAACGCTAAAAGGCTTATTCCGCATTTTGTTTCTAGTTAAAAGTTTGTTGGTGAATTTATTAAAGGTTCACAGCTTGATAATAATGGTTACGGTTGCAACTAGGGTGTTCCATGGTTTTTTGATAGTTAATCTTAAATTTTTATATTTGTGGCCTAAGAAATGTGGGCATAGAAATTTTCAGAAAATGTAGTTATTTAAGTGCATTATTATTTTAACGACAAGTTGCAATGTACACTAAGTGTTTTGTAGTTAAACTCTCTGTAGATGTAGGTACTGGATCTGTTTCTGGTTTTATCCGGCTATGCACTCTAGGAATTATTTAAAAGTCTAGTGCTCCAGGATGGGGATTGTGCGAAGGGTTAACTTCCCTACCATGTTATCCGAAACAACAGCCGATCGAATCTGCACGTGGAGTTTATCGTCTTTACAGGCTTAAGGCTTAAGTAACAATTATCCAAGAAATGCGATGGGATGAAGAGGGCATACAAATAAGGATGAAATTGTGTGAATCCTGTCGGAAAGTGCTTAAGGAGCAGGGCTGTTGGTTTGTGATTAGAGGAAGACTTAGGCAAGAAGTCTTCAGCTTCCAAAGTGTAAGCGAGTGCCTGTTAACAATCAAAGCCAAATTCAAAAACATCACACTGAACCCAGACATCTGCATCCACGCCCCCACAGAAAAGAGAGAAGACTCAACCAAAGAAGCATTCTACGATCTCCTTAAGAGCACGTACGATATATGTGCCCGACGTACGACGTTAAAGATTATTCTGGAAGACTTCAACTCTAGATTCGGAAAAGGAGGACATCTTTGTGTTGATAGTCTGTTTGTCAACTGCACAACGAAACTTCCGATAACGGACACAGTATGGTGAACTTCACGAACGGAGCGAAGTGTCATTAGTACCCACTCGTTTCTCAAACCCTCGGACTTGGTGGTCGTATGATCGAAAAACCGTCAACCACAATTGATCACATCACGATAGACGCCAGACATGATTCCAGTACCTTGGATGTCTGAACGTTCCGTAAACAAACATAGACTCGGACTTCTTGTTGGTTATACCTCAAGGACGTACAGGGATATACGTATTTGACGCAACAACGCCACCAAGCACTGATGCTGTAAAAAGCTTTGTTTTCTAAAAGCTACCATTGCAAGGGATCTCTCTCTGTCTCTCTCTTATTCTATCAGCAAAAACTGACTCCAGCATCAAGTACAGAGGACCAGTGGAGACACTATCAACAAGCCATCAGAAGTGCCACCACTAATGTGGTGGGTTTCACTAGCCGACCACAACTAAACTCCTGGTTCGATGAAGAGTGCTGGCTGGCGCATGCTGGTTAGAATGACGCCTACCAAGCTGTGTTCAGAGGAAAACTAGACCTTCTGAGAGAGCAGCCCGAGAGCTCTATTTAAAAAAAGGATGAAGAAGCATTTACTTCTCATGAAAAAAGAGAGAGGCACGAGAAGCGGTAGGTCGAGTCTGTTGAGGATTGTATCGGTAGGGCTGATGTTCGTACCCAAGGTCAAGACCAAAACGGAAACCTGTCGAAATGACAACGGAAAAATGGTAGTAGATATACAGTAGGTGGTAAAGTTGTGTTTCCATTTGAGAGTACTTTCATTACAAAACCCTTCTGTGAGCTAATTTTATGACTGTGTCACTTGCAAGTTTTACTCTCGAGAGCAGCTTGAGAGTTCCTGGCAGTCTTTTTACTCGCAAGGTCGCAAGTAGATACGCACCTTAAGTATCTGGAAGGAACACTTTTCTAGATTGCTTAACGGTGAAGATAGCGAATATTCCGCTGCTAGGCAAGGCATTCAGTTCAACTTGAAAGATGATAAAGTGTTTTTAGTGTTTTCAAAACTTAAATCGTACAAAGGCTGCTGGTGCGAATGGACTTCCAGAAGAAATATTCAAAGCAGCCGGGGATGATTTTTGACTTGGTAAGAAGCATGCACCAACTCATCTGCAAAATCTGAAAAGTATTCCCGCTGAATGGAACCTTGGCATAGTAGGTTCATTTTGGCATAGTATATGCCCCATCCACATAAAAGGAGATAATCTGACCTGCTCCAACTACAGAGAAAAAAGTCTCCTTAATGTCGCGAACAAAATTATGTGCGGTAATCGGTTAACTGTGTGATCTCCTAAAACCTTTTGTCAACGGTCTGATCGGCCCCTATCAGTGTGGTTTTTGGCCAGGCAAGTCAACCGGCGATCAAATGTTCACACTCCAACAGAGTTTGAAAAAAAGGAGTAGTTTCAGTTCCATGCTCCCCATTCCTTTATCGATTTTAAAGTCGCATAAGGCCTAGTTCATATTGCAATGCACCGCACGTCTGAACACGTGGAGCGTATGGATAGCAACGCACCATACCGATGAATCTTCGAATCCAACCCTGATGGTATACGAAACAGAGGAAGACCCCCACAACAGTTGGCGGACACAAGTGGAAAACCAACTTCTTACTTTTTCAATGCTCTCTTTTCGCATTTTAGTTAAGTTACAAAACTCTTCTCTCCATTGAGCAATATTGTCCAAAGTAATTCTTAAAGGGTACCTGGAAAAACTCTGCCAGTGATTTCCATTCCTCAAAAAACAATATTTTCTTTTCAATGACATAGCTGGCTGTACGTTTCGGCAACCTTTATCTGTCCAAGGACATTGTTTTTGATATGAAGTTTAAATGGAGATTTAATGTTTCTATAAATAAAGGCGAAATACCAGTTTCGACTAATAGCATATTGTTTGGAAAACACTGTGGCAGCTTGAAGACTCGCTTTAAGAAGAATCGAAGCAGCTTTTCCACTGTATCGTACAGTTTACAGCCCCAAACTTGTGCTCCATACAGCATTATCGATTTTGAGACTGCTTGGAAAATCTGATATTTTATTCTCATCGATATATGTGTATCATCTAGACAGTTTTTCCAACCTGCACTTATAGCTGATTTAGCTGAGGAGAACTTCTCCTGAAAGTGATGTTCCATGTTAATAGTTAATATCCAAATATTTATAAGATCTCACTGTTTCTATTTCCTGTCCTCACCTTCGAAAAACCATCTCTCATTTCTGGCGTACCGCCCTCCTCTTCTAATAACCATCGTTTTTGATTTAGAGATGTTAACTTTCAACCTCCACTCTTCGCAGTATTTTTGCAGTTGATTAATCATTCTCTATAGGCGCTCCGGTGAGTCCGCAAAACAACACCAAATCATCTGCGTACATTAAAACTTTGATGAGAATTCCACCAATTCTTACACCACCACATAAATACTCTCAAATGTCGTCGATTAACATTAAGCTTGCGGGCTTAAGTTGCATCCTTGTTTAACACCATTGGCAGTTTCGAAAAAATTTGATAGTTGATTACCGTCCCAAACAGCAGAAGATGTCTTTTCATAGATCTTTTCGATTAATCTACCAAATTTCCTTGAAAGGCCTAAACTATAGAGCTTATAAAAAAGTGCACTCATGTCCACCGTATCAAAAGCCGTTTTGAGATCGACAAAGAACACATAAAATTTTTTTCTTTTCTCTAATGTAGTTCTGCGCTAACGTAGTTATTCTGAAGATTTGATCTATTGTTGAGTAGTTTTCACGGAATCCTGCCTCGAATTCACTCAAAAGTTTATTTTGCAAAGTCCAATCCTGGAGATGCTTAGCCTAAACACCTATTAACTATGGCTCTATAACTTTGAGCCTGGTTGGGGTCTTCTTTTTTGAGTATTGGGAAGATTACACTATGTTCAAAGTTCTGAGGAATATCATAATTGAATATGAAGAAAATTTGAGGAATATCTCCATTTTCAAATATTCGATTGAATTCTTTAGTGAGAACTTCCAACAGATCATCGTTAGCATACTTGAAAAATTCGACTGGAATCCCATCAGTTCTTGGCGCTTTACGCGGTCTTGGCATTTAACTAACCAGCCTCTTACTTCTGCTTGTGAAATGGGTCTATCCAATAGCTCACTTTTTATATCTGGAACTGCATACTGAAAACGAGGTTGGGGTATTGAGTTGATAGGATTCAGCATATTGGTGAAATGTTCTTTAAGCTGTGTTGCATCAATACTCAGTTCAATTTTGAACCAAACTCCCATTTTTCTTATTCCAGCATTTTCCAAAGAGCTGTTGAATCTTTGCACATGGAAATTTTAGTTGCTATGGCTGTTTGAAAATCAATTTTTGTAGTTAGACAAATGTTTTTGAATTCCTTTTTCGCATTTAGGTACAAAATAGCTTGTTGTTCAGCTCATCGTATTTTCGGTAAAGATCTAATAACTAAAAGTGCAAACGCTCTTCTTCTTAACGAAATAGTTTGCAAAATCTGGAAATCAGGTAAGAATCTTCAGACAACATACATATACCTTACCTATTCCTGTTTTCAAATCCGATTTCAATGCCAAAAACAACAATGCACATTTCAACTTGTGATGCTGCCCCATTTAAAATAATATTTGTTTACATATTCAAGAAATCAGAAGACTACTTTTCTATACGATGTGTCATAGAGTGGATATGTTCATCAACTTCTCCGTCTTTTTGAATCCGTTTGGGTTTGCCTTTAAATGAACCATTCATTTCATCCTTTCTAGAAGGAAGAATGTGTTTAACTGAATTCTGCGCATAGGCTATTGATTATGTCATATAATAAGGAAGTAAGACGTTCATGGTATTTTATTGTAAAAATCATTAAAGGGGTCATTGAAGATGAAAAAACCGTGCTTCGTTTTCGAGTTATATGCAAGAAAACCAAAAAGGGTGCTTTTGCAACCCGCTCTAAAAAATGCACCCTCAAATTTAATAGCACTCCACGGTATTCTCATATTTAATGACCCCTTTTATGATTTTTACAATAAAATCCTATGAACGTCTTACTTCCTTATTGCTCTGTTGTTTAGGACATAATCAATAGCCTTAGCAGTCGATAAACTGCATCGACTAATAAATTCTCCAGGTATTGAAATTTGAAATGTACAACAGGACATATAACGTGTAAGGCTGTTAGTTAAGTGGTTAGTATTCTTTGTTGTCATAAGAGAGTTTATATCCTTTTATAAATCTCTATTCTCATTCTCAACATCGCATCACGTTGATTCCATTCTCCATCCATACTCCATTCA
This sequence comes from Dasysyrphus tricinctus, assembly GCA_963921185.1. Lineage (NCBI taxonomy): Eukaryota > Metazoa > Arthropoda > Insecta > Diptera > Syrphidae > Dasysyrphus > Dasysyrphus tricinctus. The sequence goes on along the minus strand of OY992531.1, from coordinate 42,248,256 downwards.
GTTTTCCAGTTGTTTTCACCTTTTGTTTTGTCTTACCATTACCGCATTCGTACTTAATCGGTGGAAACAGTATAGGTGTATTCAGAAGTTGTTAGATAATAAATTTTACTTTGCCCTATAAAGAGTCCTTGATAAATGGCACAGGATATGAATGCGATAGTTGTTCTTTTTAAAGTCACGATAGAAAAGGTCTAGCTCTGAAATCTGAAAAAGATATAGCAATAATGCATCCAAAATATCTTGAGTACCTTACCCGTAGGATTTTGCATGTATACCTATATATGTTTTTCAGCAGCAATTTATTCATGATGAACATAGCAGCAAAACTATGTTCCGCAAGATATTTTTTGAAAAAAAAAAAAAAAAAAAATAAAATAATGCAGTGGAAAATGGAAAACATGTCTGCACTGAAATTTATTTCTTATCGGAGTTTCTGGGAGTTATGTATAATCAATCATATCTTTGGGATAGAAAAAACTATTGGCTGTTGTTTTTATTTTAAACTTTTCATAAATGGCCCTAATTTTAAAAGCAAGAACTTTTATTTATGTAAGTTGTTAATATTCCATGAAAACTTTTTCTAGTTATATTCCAAAAACTTATCAGCAAGCAGCATCAGTATCAAAAAATACCAACATATCACCATTTTCCTTTGCTGAGTTGACCTTGACATACACAAAATTTGAGTCAATATGTGCTAAAACAATTTTATAGAGCTCATTATTCGCGCCAAAAATGGTTATTGATTGTTTTGTCGATAGAATCAAAAATATATAGATGTTATACGTTATGTTTAATACAAGATAGTTGCCACCCTGCAAGGGGTTGATGGTCAAATGCAGGATTGTCAGATTGGGCTATTTATCATAAATTGAGCTATCTTTTTCCTAAATTTGCGATTAGAACATGGAAAAGTAGCCCCATTTCATATTAATTGTTATTATTTTAAAGAAAATTCATTACATAAGTCCATCAGCAATATTTAAATTCGTCCAAATCTGCCCTTAGAAATTATTGAATTATTCCAAACAAAAAAGAAGAACGTGGAGTACCTATTATATAAGAAATTTTTAATTTTTAATTGAGATTGGGCTAGTTTTTGGGCTACATATAGGGCAGCGATTTTGGGCCACAAGAATTCTGAAATTGGGCTACACAAGTGCTTCTTGACCTGGCAACCCTGGTCAAATGTTAGATCTAAGTTTCCTATATGCTATAGGTAGATACATATAATGAGATCAAAAACGTTCAGTAAAATTAAACAAAATAATTCTAGTCCAGTTAATTTAGACTTTTTTTTTGCAAAACATTGGGGAAGCAATTTTTTTCTTGGTTTCATTAAAGTACCATACAGAAAGCTTAAGTCCAAATTTTCGACCATCAACCCCTTGCAGGGTTGCCGCTATATTGATTTAAAGAGTGAATTTGTTTTTAATGATTAATATCCGTAATTTTAAGTTCATCGTAAAAATAAAAATGCATTCCTAACAAATAGAGTAAGTTTTACTAATTTGAATATATTGTATTTTTTCAGATTTTGTGTATTTAACGAGTTATAACTAATTATAGGCAAAAAATGGAGTTCACACATTTTTAGTCAATTTTTTTTTCTTTCACGCGAAAATTTCTTTCAAAAGTTTTAGTAATCACTCTATCCTACAGTTTTGTCCTTAACATTTTCTGTTTCTAAGCAATAGTTTACCGATTGTATGGCCAAAAAGGTATCCGCACATCATCATAATTAAGTGTTTTAAAACTGTGAGTGGTTTTTTCTCAATAAAGAAACGGGGAAGACATTTTTTAATTTTGAGTTCGTTGAAGAACTACAAAGAAAGCTTAAATCCAAGTTTTCGACCATCAACTCATAACAGGGTTGCCGCTATCCTCAATTAAGGAGTTACCTCGTTTTTCACAAATAAAATCCGTATCTTTAATTTTATCGAAAAAATACAAATGCATTCCTGACAAGAAGAATAAATTCTACAGATTTGTTGAGTGGCATTTTTTCATGTTTTTTGTATTTAAAGAGCTATAGCCAATTATAAGCAAAAAATGGAGCTCACATATGTTTTATTCAGTTTTTGTTCAGTGATACGTTTAAGTTTTCTCCTAAAAGTTCTTTAAAATCGTTAACTTACAGTTTTTATTTTTATATTTCTTAAGCCAAAACAGTTGTTAACTTACTGTAGCACCTGAAAGGCAGAATCACACTTAAAGCATTTCAAGCAAAATGGTACCTTCCTTATTTTCTTGTTTTGAATAAATATCAAGGCTCGGTTGTTAGTTCCGAAAACAAAATTTACTCTTTCACCCACGATGGTGGAAGCTTGCAGACCAAGTAAAATCACGTATCTGATATGCAAAATAATATTTGAAAACTCAAATTAATACATGCTCGCACTTTACTCTTATAAGCAGCTATATAAAAAAAATTAATGTGACTTCTCTGCGCTCAATTAATTTTGTGATGAATCGATTGAACAAAAATAAAGATTGATAGACTACATCATTTCTAATGATTTCCAACTTTTAGACCCATCCCTTAAAAATATAAAAATCAAATAGGTACTTGAATAATTTGATCTCGAAAAATTGCAATTTTCAAACAAATTTTGATCCAAAAACCAACACATTAATCAAAAATTCCTCAAACATGGGTAAAATAATTTTTTCTTACCTTTCCAAAAATATAAAATTTTGTAAAAACAAATGTCATTCTGATTTATTGCAAATTATTTCTTAGCCTTCTTCTTTCCCGTTTTTGACTTTTAAACGTTCATATCTCCATTCCTCTAATTTTCCGAATTTTTTATTACAGCTACGACTTTCTTGTAATTGCATAATCTATCGAATACAGAAAAAAACATCTTCTTACCTCTCCCCGTTTAGAAAATAGCCAAAACCGAGTTCACTCTTTAAACCAAGATGGCGGAAACCCTGCAAAGGGTTGATGGTCGAAAACTTGGATTTAAGTTTTCTATAAAGTACTCTATCGATAACAAGAAAAAAAAGTCTTCCCCAACGTTTTGCAAAATTCCCATAGCAGCTATGACTAAATATACTGGACTATTCGAAAAACGTGGTGTTTGGGAGAAACATGATAAATCCATTTTAAAAATTGCGTCTTTACGTCCACTTTACATTGACCTAGAATCTAAACGGGTGGACCGATTTTTTTCAAATTTAGAATATTAATGAACATAACCTTTAAAATATTGTGTTTCAAATTTGAAGAAAATCGATCCACCAGTTTAGGTTCTAGGTCGATTCAAATTGGACGTAAGGACGCAATGTTTAAAATGGAGTTAAATGTGTTTTTCACAAACACCACAGATATGTATCTAAAAAAATAAAATGCGCGACTGGATCGCACGTACTTATTTGCTCTTATATTCAAGTTGCTTTGAATTTAAGAATATCCAAGTCAATATAGAAAACAATTTAAAAAATATAAAAAAAAATTGAAAAATGCATAAAAAAGCATCTAAATCGTTTTTTAAATTGAATAAACAACTAGTAAAATAGCTTAGCGCTTAAAATCAAGTATGCCATTTTATTACTTGAAAAAATAGGAATACAGTCAAACTTCCTTATAACGAACTTTCCTATAACGAATATCTTTATACTGCGAACTGCCACTCTGTTCCCGTCCCCTAAAAAGATATTCTATACAAATGTGTCTCCACACAACCAATTTTTCTATAACGAAATTCTCTTTGTAAAGAAATAATTCTTGGAACCCATCATCATGTATGTTTCTTTATAACGAAATTTCTTTAAAAAAATTTTATGATATTTCTCGCTCCTAAAAAAGTGGAACGAAACAAAGTTTTTTTACAACTTTCTGCAAATAAAATCATTTCGGTATTAGGGAATTCCCGATTTTGTACAAGATCTTTGCTGATAAGGGCCGCTCTGCCTACTTAGATAGAATAGCAAATGTGTGGCAACAATTCAGAATTGTAATTCGGAATTTTCACCAAACGTCAGTTTCGCTAATCTTTTTGAAAATTTGGTGAAAACGAACGGTTTTTGTTTTCGCCAAGGGCCTTTTACGAGGGTTGTTTGCTTTCAATAAACGACTTTTGTTGAAATCGATCATCGAAAAAAATAATTTTGATGTTGAAAATCTAAATTACCTATCGTGAACGAAATTTCTCGTAGTGAACTGTTAACGAAAAAATTGGTTAAGAAAGGTTAGTCGTAATCGTAAGCAAGACACTTCTAATAACAGCCCAAGTTCTGCTTCCATAACTGTGAAACAACAGGGAATAGTTCCTGCCTTATGCGTTATATCTTTCACTTTCATTAAAATTGTACTAAAAAAATTGTACATTTATAAAAACAAAAAACTGTTTATTGTTTATCATTTACATAAACATACATTGCCTGATTATCTGAAGTAAAAAAAATAATATTTTCAATAATATAAGAAATTTTTCCTTATAGTGAATTTTAAAACTTCTCTATAACGAACCAATTTCTTGGTCCCTTGAGGGTTCGTTATAAAGAAGTTTGACTGTATATGCAAAAAAAAATTAAAATTGTTGGAGAGGTTTTCTTAAAAAATAATGTTTTATATATAAAATTTTAGTTATATTTTTAAAACAAAATATTGGGATGCCAGTTTTTTTTACAAAATTATTTTCAAAAAAAAATTCATCAATTCAATATTTGAATTAAAAAAAAAAAAATTAATATTTTTTAAAAAATCCAAAATTTACTTTTTTCAAAGTTTTGATATGCAATATTATTACCATTTGAAAGGAGCTTTTGCGTAAAAAAATTTATTGAAATAGGTTGAGCCTTCAAAGAGAAAATAGAAAACCAAATAAACCGTTGTATGGCAGGTAGGGGGAAGGCGGGAGACTTGAGCCACGTTTTGTAAAATTGTTGATAAAAACTTGTCTATTTATCTCAGCCGCATGAAAGATACATCTCTATATAGCTACACTTATCTATTTTGAAACTAGTTAAATTGGCTTCAAATATATGCAATCGGTTTCAACCCAAGGCAAATTGTTTGAAGAAAGATTTTTGGCTCAAGTCTCCCGCCCCCTACGGGAGACTTGAACACCCCCTGGGGGAGACTTGAACATATTTAAATTGAACGAGTTAACAATACAAAAAATGAGATCACCGTCTATGATGTTCATAAAACTCAATTGTTACTATACTTAACGTATTATTTGCTAAAAAAAAATGTTTTAAAAGTTTATACACGAAAATATTGATACAAAACTATAAACAACCTTAAAAACCGTAACAAACGAAAATAAATACACAACTTAAGTAAACCCCTCCTTGGGAAATACAGTAAGAAGATTGTAATATTTCTTAAACATAATTTGAGCATTGTTATCCTTTAATTTCCCCTTCTACGACAGTTTTTTTGACTTTTTGTAGGTTTTGCTCCTCTTTTTCGTATGATCAAGTCTCCCTACAATAAGTGGTTCAAGTCTCCCGTTCACGCTTTTTGAGACAAAAGAGATTATAAATTCTGTTACGTAAACTGTTGCGTTATTTTGCACGGGTATTTACAAAAACAATTATTCAAGGAATAAGATCATACTAAATTATTTAATTAACTCGAGTCAAACAAAAGTTGTGCAATGAAAAGAAAAAAAAATTGTTTAACTTTTCTTAGCGAAAAATGCATTTACTCGGCCAGGAACCAAAATCAAATGTTGATCCAGAAACCTTTTTATGAGCAAATAGAAGGTCATGTTCTGCTTTGGATATACAAACACGTCTAGAATTTAAGGGTAGTCTGAGTGAAATATTGCGAGTGGCTCATGTCTCCCGTATGATCAAGTCTACCGTTTTCCCCCTACTGTTAATAACAGTTTTTGGAAATTTTTGTTGTATACCAAAAAGTACAACATATATACAATAACGCAATGATTTTTTTTTATTAAAATCGTTGGAGCCGTTTTTGAAATAAATTAGCTTTTTCTTTACGGTTGTATGGCAAGTACCGTTATTTTTCGAGCTAAAAAAAAAATTTCAATTTTCCGTCTGGAGAGTTACAAAAGAAGCTTAAGTTCAAAATTTGAAGAAAATCGCTTCAGTAGCTTAGGCTGTAGGTTGAGGTACAGACAGACAGACCGACAGAATTGTACCACCCACTTTTTTGGTGTTCTCTATCATCGTAATGTCATGTTTGATTGCTATTTAAAAAAAAAAGAAATTCACAAATCCAAAACTTGCCCTATAGTACCTACATATGTATGTATATCGAAAGTAAAACTGCTGTGTCGATTACTTTTTTGTTTCGTAAAGAATACCTCTAGGAGAATCCTATTTTGACTCAATAATTCAACAGGTCCAATCCTTAATGCAAAGTCTTCTGCTTGGCTTATTTATTTCAGTAGTATATAGAATTTGTATTATAAAAGTCTTCTTATGTATCTAAGGCCCATTTGCTGATACAAAACTTAAATATTTAAGTAGAACATAAGCGCTTATGTATGTGACAGTTTACGCAGAGGAAAAAGTAGAACATAAGCTTTTAAGTAGAACATAAACGCTTAAGTTTCGTATGAGCAAACGGGTCTAAGTTATTAATAAATAAATGCTCAAGTTGGCATACCATTTTTTTAATATACTCCGGTCAAGAAACCGAATCCCGAGCGCCCTTTGGGGGGGGGGTGTGTGAGTAGATGCACCTTCAAATGAAACTTCAGGGTTGCCATGTTTCGGGAACATACTTTCTTATGTCAAAAATTTTAAAATTTCGAACGGATTTTATCCGTTAAGAAGTAGGTGCAACACCGGTCAAATTTAAAAAAATGCATTATGTACATTGAACATATATTACATTTATTTCAAAGCTGTTCTATTATTACATTTTCAACCAAATTAAATTTGTCAATTTATTTTTTCGACAACTATAGACAAATCAAACTATGTTTATTGAAAAAATTGATAAGAGTACAGAGTCCTGGCTTTCATAAAAGGTATATAGTGCGTCCAGAAGGTGTCGAGAAAAATTCATTTACGTTTTTCAAAATTAAGCTGAAGATCGCTGCACCGAAAGTAATAATATTTTTAGGAGAGGATCTGGACGTATTGTGAAATTATTTTTCAAAATTTTAAAAAGGATTGTGTTGGGTATGATTTTTTTTTAGACGTGATGTCTTTTCTTTTTTTCTTATTATGGTATTTAATATTTTGTTTTTATCAAAAATCGAAAAATGTAGCACCCTTTTTCTTTTAGGAGAGGATCCCCGCCACAAAAATAGTTTTTAGAAAAAAATAAATTATGTCATAAGTAGAATGGCTTAAACTACAGACGTGATGTTTTTTATTTTTTATTTTTTTGTACTGTTTAGGTTTCTTAGTATGATTTCTGAACAAAACTTTAGACCCTTTAAGCTTGGAGCTGAGATATGATAGGAGGAAAAAAATATAACGGCATTTTGGAACTCTAAACGTGATTGATTTTATTTAATTAAAGCTCTTTTTTTTTGTTTTTATTAACAAAACAATGCAATTTTAGTAACAAATATTTAAGAATTTATTTAACAAAAAATTAAGATAGAAGCTAATGGATTTTTTAAGGAAACTTCAGTGTGCTTATATCTTATTACATAATCTGTAATGTCAAGCGAGTGTTAAGTTTATGTATGTATGTATACATTATATAAGGCAGTGGAGTTCAACCACAACGATCTTAAATAAGAATTGTTTGAAAAATGCTTAAAGATCTTACTGACTATTTTTTAATGTATTCCTTCACTCTGAATTAAATAGGAAAACGGAAGAATACAATTATCCAACTCAGAATGATAGTCTCAACTGTGGGATATTTGTCATTCAATATAGACAATATTCTGAATGGAAGGGCTTCCCACATTAGCCCGATTAATCCACAAGCTATGCGAGAAACATTAAAACATGAAATACTATTTGTCTACATATATTGTGACCGTGGTGAGTCAAATAGTGTTAAACAAACCTGGTGTCAGTGTCACACTTGCAAAGGGTGGGCTGAATTCTGATGCCTTGACTACTTGAAAAAGTCAGAGGAAGAAATTCAAGACAATTTCCTTTTCAACTGTGACAATTGTTCAAGATGGCTGACATCACAAGAAGAATAAAATCTTGTTAAAAAAATCCAAAAGTGAATAAATTTTGATATTTGTATTCTTATTTTAATAATAATACATAACTATAAATTTTTCAACTCACATTAAAATTTCTAATGGTTTTTTATTCTAATTTTTCAGATCGTTGTGGTTAAACGCCACTGCTTCTTTTATACGTACAACGTATCTGAACCTTACACTCGCTTGGCATTACAGATTATGTAATAGATTTAAGCTTCTAACTTAATTTTTCATAAATATTTGTTACTAAAATTGCATTGTTTTGTTAGTAAAAAAACAAAAAAACAAGCTTTAATCGTAAATAAAAAAAATTAATCACGTTTAGAGTTCCAAAATGCCGTTATATTGATGTTCTTGTTTTCTTCCTATCATATCTCAGCTCCAAGCTTTAAAGGTCTAAGGTTTTGTTCAGAAATCATACTAAAAAACCTAAACAGTACAAAAAAAAATAAAAAACATCACGTCTGTAGTTTAAGCCATTCTACTTATGACATATTTTATTTTATTTTTCAAAAAACTATTTTTGTGGCGGGGATCCTTTCCTAAAAGGAAAAGGGAGCTTAATTTTTCGATTTTTGATAAAAACAAAATATTAAACACCACAGTAAAAAAAAGAAGAGACATCACGTCAAGAAAAATTCATGCCCAACACAATCCTTTTTAAATTTTTGAAAAATAATTTCACAATACGTCCAGATCCTCTCCTAAAAATATTATTACTTTCGGTGCAGCGATCTTCAGCTTAATTTTTCAAATCCTTTTTTTCAAAATGGCGGCCAAATCAAACAGTTTCTTATTTAAAGTTTACAAAACACAATATAATTGCGACACAGTGTTTTTTCCGGACATGAAATGCTAATTTTGCTGGACTAAACAAATTATCAAAAAATATTCACAATAAGGGTAACAATAAACTTAACTCAACCATATTATGGTACCTATAACCCTATTTTTACTATACTTAAGAAAAAGTTTGTTTCCGAAAGGAAGCACAAACATTGCGGTAGTGATTATTCGAGGCACGTAAAGTAGAAGAATTATAAGTATTGTTAAGTAATAATCACTATTATAATATCCAAAGGATTCAAGATTTTATGAACAAACCCCCAAACAAAATATTAAATTGCTTTTGGTATGGGTTAAGTGCTGCAATACCTGGTTATAATGACGGAAATAAAACGATAAACAAAAAGATTTTAATATATTTTTTGATGAGTAGGTAAGTGCGGATGAGAAATTATCAAGTTTAACCCCTTTACTTTATTATCTCGTCCTTTTTGTTTATTCCTCAAGCTTTTATTTGTTCCCGCACCTCACAAAAAAAAAAAAAAATTTATTTGAAATTCTTTTGTTCTTATAAAAAAAATCACAATGAAAAATTGGTTATTTATGGTAAATACATACAGTACGCCTTGCAAACCCCAACAACGGAATTGATGAAGAGATCTAAGTTTGAAATATTGCAAGACAAGTGGTAGGGTATTTTGAAGTTGAGGAAAGAAATTTAGGTACTTCAGCTTTGAGTTTACTTTTTTTCTTGCAAAAAGAAATTTTAATTTTTATTAAAACTTTATTTCGAGGTGGAAGCCTTATCTTTCAGGAATTGTTTCCTTAAAGATCTAAAAATAAAAAACTTAAAATTTTTGAAGCATTCAAAATTATTGGTCCAATATAACTTTTAATTGAGTATGACAAGGTCTTCACTAGTCACTGACAGTGGCGTAGTTTATGATCTGGCTTCCCGGGCAAATTAATACAAAATTAATAAAAAAGAAGAATCACAAAGTAATAAGCACTAACTTACACAATAATTTAATTAATAACATTTTTGCCGACACACAGTGAAGAAAAACAAATAAAAGCTGGAACCAATTCATATAGTAGACCTGGGAGTTTGAAATTTTAAAAAATTGCTTCTAAGATTTCGGTATTTCCAAGCCCACTAAAACGCTAATTTTTATTATTTTTGTATGTATAAACTCAATAAGATTGCTTCCTCTTTGTCAATACCTTTTATGAATTATTCTTGGATAAGCTCTTAGAAAACAAATCATAATGCAAGGAAGGGCTCCCTTTTTCACCCTTTTATGCGGGATTGGCAATTTTCTAATATATTCACTGAAAATAAATATTCCCTGGCTGACCATCACGTATGTGATAAAGGTCAAAAGGCAGGGTTTGTCAAAAATGATTGCAGAAATTTTGTACGTTCTATTAAAAAATTCAAGAAAGCTGAGTGCAAAGGCGCGTGCCGTCCGGGCCATGAACCCTTCTGGCCCTAGGCTAAATACGCCACTGGTCACTGATGAGTCCATGTTAGAAACTAGCGTAACCGTGAAGATTTTAATTAAAACTCGTTTTCATGAATTGCCGAATGTATGTAGGTATGGAAATATGGTGTTTTGTTGTTTTTTTGCCATTGTGTAAATACAAAATATGTTTTCTTCATTCCTAGATATCTCATTAACGACTCAGCTGAGTTGACCAAAATGTATTGATACCAACAAAAATATAAATATCAAAATCAACCCGATTAAAAAATCCCACGAATAAGCTGCGGAGGGAGTCAGACTCAATTTTGACATTTGGCTCATAGTTTAAATGTCAAAACTGAGTCGGACTCCCTCCGCATCTCATTCGTTGGATTCTGTTATTCTCAGCAGTTTTCCTGGCAGCCACCTTAACCTAACCTAACCTAACACATCTCCTTGGAAAGATATAAAACCAACAACATTAAATCTAAAAACAAACAAAGAAAGCCAAATACATTCTTGATGCGTTCTATTTTTGTTGCCTGTTTTCTTTCTCTGGAAGGAAAGAGAATTATTTGGGTGGGTATATGGATGCGGGAAGTTTAAGAAAGAAAGAATAAACTTCTTGTTTAAAAAAATGGAAAAACTAAGTTTCTCAGAAGATATACATAAATATGTCTTGTATGTCCTTGCATCATCAACAGGTCCATTTGAAGGAATAATTATTTCTGCTCGTAAAATAAAAACTTGGGTTTGAAGGATGCAGAGTGAATATCCTCGTGTAAAATGTGAAAATATCGTCTGGAATGTTGTGTGTGAAATAGTAGCAAAGGGAACCAGCAAATGGTGCTACAAATTGTAATTCCTGTCACGTATCCTTGTCAAGAAGGCGGCAGTTTACGAAAACTAATCAAAAAAGATATGGGCTATGATGGCGCATGGCAGTGTCGATGGAAATAATAAATACGTGTATAAGAAGGGAAAACCTAAGGATTAACATCATTGCTTTTTGAAAGAGTCAATGATTATTTTTACTTTCGATTGATAGCACATCATTTAAGATGAGAAAAGGACCATAAGATATTGGATTGGAGCCTAGTTGGATCATAATCCAAACGTGCGTCACTGTAGTCATGCCAATGCCAAACATTTGCTGGTTGAAGACAAAACTTTCAAAAGTTTCATCTGTTTTGGTATTGTGGCCTGGTCAGCCCTATCTGGAATGAAATTCTAGTGGGTCTCCATCTGCTCATTTTCTGCATCATGAGGGCTCCATATAGTTTATAAGAATTTTGTTTAAAGTGAGTGGATGCCACGCCCCCAAAATAGAAAATTGCAGATTTTCGATTTTTCCTTTGTATGTACCACAAGGCCCGTTGTGCGAAATTTTAATTTTCTACGGTATGGTGAAGTGCTCCATAATTTTGATTATCTGTCAGTGAGTCAATCAGTTACGGTCTTAGCGATTTTTGAAGTCCTATATCTCGAGAGTTATAAATGCTCAAGAGTTGAAATTTGGTGAGCCACCTTTATATGATCAGCTTATCAAATACTTTGAATTTTAAGTTTCTGACTTTATTGGTACTGAAGTTAGGGGGGTTGAATATCACCTGAGTTTGTTCCTGTAAAAATGGTGTAGTGCCGCGAACTTGGTTGGGCACTAGCGTGCCTTTTAATGTTTATTAATAAGAAAAGTTATTAAATGATCAATTTGTCTATCCGCGTATTTGGGAGTGGATAGTGTTTTTTTATCAATAGTTTTACACAATTGACATGCAACAAGTTTAATCAAAGTCATTAGAATAGTTTTTGAATCCAGGTTAGGACTTTTAAGGAGTTAGCGAAGTAGATAGGAGTTATAAGAAGAACAATGATATAGCCTGAAAATAACTAACTAAATTTGAAAATTATATCTCTGTTAAAAATAATGAGAATGTGGAACTGAAGGTCTCCTGCGGGTTTAAAAGGTATTTTTGGATGTTCGATTCAGCTCTTGGGAAAAAGGGGAACTTTACCTATTTTAAAAACATAAAACATGACAAGCTGGTCAGTTATACCTGACTTTCAGGTTGTTATTTTCCAACTCAGCTACCTGATTTTTTTAACGACGTTTTAAGCCAACGTAGGTTGCAGGTAAAATCTGCATGACATCTTGTAAATTTAACATTTTCTTAAAATAGTAATCCTGTAAATTTAACCTGAAAATCAAGTTAAACTAACATGGAAATCTAGCTAATCTAACAGGACTTAATGTTCAATATCCTGCAAATTTAATATGAAAATGCGGTTAATTCAACATAAGATCTAGTTAATTTAACTTTATTCAATGTTTAATTAACGCTTTATCGAATAGGTTTGTCATGAATCCATACTACTTATCGCTCAACTCGTTTTCCATCATTCTGAAAGTATACGAATTCATTATATATTTATTTTATTTTAAAAATATGTTGTGGGAACTGGAATCCTTCAACACATGGAGATAGCTGTCATCCATTGGGCCAATTTGGTACGCAAAAAACTGGTGCCAAAAATCAATACGTTGAAACTCATTGGAAGTCCTGTGTGTGTTTTTTAACACTGGTTTCACACTGAAGTTAACTGGCAGAATGCTACTTTAACTGGAGGCCAGGTTAAATTCAAGTTCAAATCATTTTATTTTGATAACGTGTATGTTGGCTTAACACTGGTGTCACGTTGAAATGAACTGGTAGAGTGCTACCTTAAGGGAAGGACGGCTTAGCTCAAATTATTTTATTCGGATGGACTGTGTATGAGTTTGAACACTAGTTTCACGTTGAAATTAACTGGCAGGGTGTAGCTCCAACAGGAGGCCAGGTTAAATTCAACAGGTATAATTGTAAAAGTAGCCATACAAAACGTTAACTAAAAAAACTTGATTTGTGGGAAAATAGAAACTGATAACATATGGTATTAAAAAGCATGACTTTGGTTGAAATTAAAACTGTGCTTTTGTCAAAATTTCTTATTTGCAGTAATTAATGGTTAAAATAACAGAACATTTTCTAAAATCAACTTGAATATAGTTAGAAAAGCCACTAGGTTGATTTAACACTGAACATAAGGAAGGTAAAATACTGAACTTTCTGTAGCCTTATATGGGATAATCCACCTTGTAAATAATTTAACACAGCCCATGTTAATAATTTTCCTGATGTTTTCTCTGAGTGTGCGAATACAGGTGCAATGACGCCCCTAGAATTCTTTTGGTGAATTGTTCGACATCTGGCAACGATACCGCAAACCAGACAACAATATGTAGGTATGTACTTTTGTAAGTACTGTCTCGGTATCATTGAAATTGAAAAAATTTCAGTATCGTCTCGGTCTGTTTACCTAGTTTAAAGGCTCTTCTCAGTCTCGATATCTATTTCGCATCTGGTTTCGGTCTCGTTTCCGTCACAACTTTTTTGATGTATATAAATTTAGCAGGACACTTTTGGAAATTCAGGTTAAAAACTATCCTTTCATTAGTTGCTATCTTATTATTAAAAAAAATTTAATTGCATTTTTGGTTTGCGAAAAAATGGGTGTCCTGCTAACTTCATATGCACTTAGCAAATATTTAAAAAAAAATATTTTTTGAATTTAAAATAATGTTTTTTGAAAGTTCCATATTTAACAAAAGGCTAAATTATTTATTTTTAAAGTTTCTATTTAGTTACCAAATTTTTTTTCAACAAGGTTTTAAGAATTTCCTACAGTAAAAAATAAATAAATAAAGATAATTTTATTGTTATTTAGGTTTTGTTTTAGACAATTTAAACAGCGAATTTAATGCTTTAAGGCCCATTTGCTGATACGAAACTTAAATATTTAAGTAGAACATAAGGGCTTGTTTGACAGTTTACGCAGAGGAAAAAGTGGAACATAAGCTTTTTAAGTAGAACATAAACGCTTAAGTATCGTATGAGCAAACGGCTCTAAATCAATCAATTCCTGGAATACGACAAAACCTGCTAAGTTTTTCTTCCATAGCAACCAATTAGTAAAAGGTTTCATATCTAAGCTTTCAAACATTTTCAACGTAAAATGTTTTTTTTTTCCTAAATTGTCGTGTAATATTATATTTAAATCCTCAAAACTACATAATATTCAAATTTAATAAATAGATAAAATAATATAAGCTAATAGTATCTAATTTAATAATAATGATGAGATACAAGGAGGCTAATAGTTTCTAATTGGATTCAGTAATAACTATGAAATATGCTATATAGGATAATTTAATTCACTTAACATAACATAAATCACTAATAAAGTGAAACAAAGGACATGCTTTATACATTTAATATTGTGTAGAATAGCAATATGTACTACAGAGATACCTATGCATAAGTATTTTGCAAAAATTCATTCAATAAAATATTGTGTATGGTTTTTTTTTTGCGGTGATGTTTTGCTTTTTTAACAAGTGTATCACGGATATTTAGCTGGCGAACAATTGTTAGAGTTGTTTTCTATAAAATGAAACGCGCGTCCGATTGGTTTGAGTTTAATTCTTCGACTCGGGGCTGCCGAAGAGACCAAGCTTGGACTTTACCATTGTTAGCCTACGAAACGCATTACTCAGCTAGTGCTGAGGTGCATTCCGGAAGCTAACCTTGTCCCACTGAGCCATTGTGTGCAGGTGTGACATGGAAATGCCAACCGTCGACATGACCCAGTGGTGCATTTGGGGCAATGTATAAGCAATTGCGATATAGGCATAACATTCCTCCCCCCTTAAAAAATCCAAGCAGGGTCTCCCGAAGCTGTTTCGTCTCTTTTTATTAATTTATCAAAATATTTCTTTTAATTATAGACTAACATATTTCAACTATATATTTTTTTAATATATTAAGCTTAAATCATTTTTTTGTATTACAAATGGAACAAAATGATTTGTTTTGTGCAATTAATTTTGTAATATATGTATATAAGAAAAAATAAAATTAAAATAAAATATAAAATTAGATAATTTTGGTCCTTTAAATTCATTGTTTTCAGTTTTGTTTTTTGGTTTAAATTGTATTTATTTCTGTATCTTTATTAAATTTAAACTTAAATTGACATTAATAAAAGATTTTTTTTTATTCCATTTTTTTTAAAATATACTATGTATGCAGGTTCGTATTTAATAGGATATTTCTTTTATTTTTAATTTTATTTATATATTTATAAATTTGTTATGTTCTTATTTTTATTAATATTTATTTATATACTTATTTGTTTTTCTATACAATTTATATAATTTAGAGTTTATGTTTTACTTAAATTTGTCTTGCTTACACCCGGGCAGAGGTGATCCCGAAAATCGTTGTCCTCGTTTTGTTTGTTTGGATCGACGGTGTCGCAGGGGCTCGTCTCTTTGGTGTACAGGTTGTCATTTCTATCGCATTGGTATCGAAGCTTAACTCAGGTTTGGACGGGATGGCTGGTGATCTTGTTCGGAAACGACGGATTAAACAAACTGCTACTGCCATTGCTGCTCCTATCATAATGATGGACATCATGGAATATCGGTGAATGGACAGTTCCCAGTCTTGGTTGGATGCTTTTCGCTCTGCTTCCAGGACGTTCAAAGATTGTGTGAGATCGTCAATACTTTTCTTGCCTTCATTTAAAATATTGGCATAATTTTTATGGTTGCCAATTTTCACCGAGAGTAGTCTTGGAGTAGGTCCTGGTTTCGTAATGTTGAATCTAACCAAGAGTGTTTCTCTGAGTTCAGAGTGGTCCACCATAGGTTGTTTGTATTCGGCGGAGGTTTCAGAGTGGAACTCATAAAAAAAGCTTAAACCCTTTTGCACTTGCTTCACAAGGCTGTAGCATTTTCAGGATTCCCGAGGAATTGAGCGTGACTGCATAAGTTTTACTATCACACTTCAGGTTCAACGCCATGGTCTCTCTCACTTCGAATAGCCATTCGTTAGAGGACGTCATCTTCAGGAATATTCCTTCGGTGGCTGGTATCACGGCGTATTTGCACGAGTCCTTTGAAGATGCAACGTGTTGTAAAAGCTCGATAAGGCACTCGTTAGACCCAGCTGTGAGAATCGGCTTTTCGTGACGACAAACAGCAGTGCTCGTGGGTGAACCTTCCGTCGCCACAAAAGTACACTCCGAGTACTCTCTTTCGCTTATGACAACAAAACGATCGTGGTTCTCAGATTCTGCTATGTATTCGTGTTTTGTATCGAGAACCAGGTCCCAGTGTTCATCTAAAGGTCTTGGTATGGGGTATATCTTCTGGATTTTGTAACGAAGATATTCTGGCAGGGGGAGCGTTACTTTAATCAGCAGCTTTTCTCCGACAAAGAATACGGATGTTTTGGCAGCTTGGTGTATTAAAAACGGATTCTCAAACGAAAATTTTCCTTTTGTCGTGATGTTCTTCAAAAGGCCAGTTATATTTCCTTCATCAAGTATGAACGGGTGTAATCGTCCCTGGTAAAGGTCATCTATAATGGAAAGCTCCATGGCTTGTTGATTTTGAACTTCCATTATTTTCGCTGTCACCCCTGATATAAGCGTATTGAAGTCGCTCCTCATTTTAAGCTTAGCAATTTCGTTGTTCGTGTTTTTGGCAAACGAAAGAAATGCTTCGCTTAAATTCCTTGCTCCAGCGTTAACTGCTTCTATTTCTTCCGTCAGCTCAGTTATTGGCTTGCCCAATCTGTTATAATTTGAGCTCATGACGGATAGTTGTTTGTGCATTAGTTGTAGGGATTCCATGTCCCGCTTGTGGAGGAATTCCAGTTGGTGGTAAACTTTTCTTGCGTCATCGCTGTCCATTGTCCCAAAGGCCCATTTCGAGAAACCTCCGATGAACTCTAAAGCTCGCTTTGGTCGTTTCGAGCGAGTCAAACTTTGCATTTGATCAAAGGTTCTTCCAAGATTCAATATATTTTTCATGGTTTCTCGACTGGACAAGAGGCAATGCCGATGAAAATCGTCATCTAGGATATTTGTGCATATTGTTTCCAAGGCCGCAACACCTTCCTTCATCATCTGGATAACCACTCCGTAGTCCATGGGTACAAATTTTGTGAAGATAGTCCATGTATCACTGTAAAACATGGCTGCTCCCACTGCTTCGAAAACCACTGGAGAGTTCTTCTGTAGTTGCTGTAGCTCGTACGGTGTGTCCGTTTGTGCGTGCCCGGCGTGTAAGCCAAATATTACTTCCGTTATAACAACTAATTTTAGCATGAACATTTTGAATATTGAAAATAAATACTTTATTTTAGGTATTCTTATATTTTTATATATATATATTTTTTTTTAATAGAATATATTTTATGTATGTATATGCATGTACATATGTGTGTGTATTATCTGTGTACGTGTTTGGTTACTGGAAAGAGAAAAAGAAAATATTAATCATATGAAGTTTTTTTTTTAAGCTTTCAAAATAAAAATTATTATAAAAATCAAAAGAGCTCTGTGAACGTGAGTAAGTTAGATAAAATAAAGTTTTAGCTGGTTGTTGTGCACCCTTTTTATCTTGTTGCCCATCTGAATTCTCGTATTGGAGCCATTTCCCGATGATACAACTTCGTAAGGTCCCAACCAGAAAGCTGAAAATTTATTTTTTCTTACCGGGTTCTTTAACAGAACCTTTTGGCCCACGTTGAACGAAACGACTTTCGATCCTTTGTCGTAAAATTCCTTTGATTTTACCTTGGCCTTTTTTAGATTCTCGTTGGCTAGTTGGTGGGCTACTCCAAGTTGATATTTAAGCTGCAAAGTGTAGTCGTCTTCATTGTAGAGGGGTGTTGGTTTTCTACTCAAATTCGTCGGCATTTCAAACTTGAAACCATAAAGGGCATTGAGAGGGGTTAGCTGTGTAGCAGTATGAACGGAATTGTTATGGACATGCATAGCCTGTCTTAACCATTGATCCCAATTCCTTTCGTCTTTGACTACAAAAGACCTCAGATAATCGGCTAAAGGTCGATGAGCTCTCTCTAATGAACCGTTGGCTTGTGGGTGATACGCTGTTGTGTGAATTTTCTTAACACCAAGTAATTTGCATGTTTGTGAGAAGACATTAGAGGTGAAATTTGCACCATTATCAGTAACTAAGATTTTTGGAATCCTAAACCTTGTGACAATTTGTTCGTAAAATACTCTCGCAACTGTCGAAGCTTCCATATCAGGGAGGGGTGCACAATCCATGAACTTAGTGAGATCGTCTTGGAAAGTTAAAATATATCTATTTCCTGAGTATGAAATAGGAAGTCCACATACAATATCCATATAAACTTTATCGAAAGGGAGATTTGGAGTGTCGGTTATTAACATGGGCATTTTATTGGTAGGGGAACACTTATTCTTTTGGCACATGGGACATTTTCTGACAAAGTTTTTAACGTCTTTGGACATACCCTTCCATTTGTATTGTTCTCTAATACGCACCAGTGTTTTTTTATAGCCTTGATGGCCTCCGAGTGCCGAATTATGGAAATCTTTTAAAATTGTTTGGATTTCTTCCCGATCGGTTAAGAACTCTGTTGTTTGAGCCAATTTAGTAACTTGGGGTGCTGGGGGTCCTTTGGTGACCTCGGTTGGTTCATTAGCACTGGGCGAATTGCATAGACTATCAGGGTTGTGTAAAGCAGGAATATCGGCGATGTTTTTACGAGCTTGTGCCCGTGTGACTGCTAGGCAGTGTTCTTTGGAACTTTCCTGGGGTATACGACTCAGCGCATCTGCATTTGTGTTCACCCTTCCAGGTTTATATTCGATTTTGTAATCGTACTCTGAAAGTTTATGGTGAAACCTAATTAAACGGGCAGTGGGGTCTTTCACATGGAAGACTCCTTTGAGTGGCTGATGATCTGTGTACACCGTGAAAGAACGTCCAAGCAGATATGTACGGAAATTGTTTACTGCCCATACGATAGCCAGAAGTTCCCTCTCTATTGTGGAATATCTCTTTTCGGTAGGGCTTAGAGATCGACTTGCATATGCAACTGGCCTATCTTTGCCAACCTGTCCTTGAGACAGCACAGCACCCAAGGCTTCGTTACTAGCATCCGTTGTTAAAATAAACGGCTTTGAAAAATCTGGGTAGATTAACACGGGTGGTGTCGTAATAGCCTGTTTTAATTGTTCGAAAGAACCTTGATGTTCCTTCGTCCATTTGAAAACTACCTCTTTTCTAAGCAGAAGATTTATTGGGGCAGCTATTTTGGCAAAGTTAGGAATGAACTTCCTGTAGTAATTCGCAAAACCTAGAAAAGATTGAACTTCTTTTATATTTTTGGGAATAGGGAAATTTGTTACACAACTTGTTTTAGAAGGATCTGGGGTGGCACCATTTTCAGAGCAAACATGACCTAAGTAAATGACCTCTTTACATAAAAAGTTGCATTTTTCGGTGTTAAGTTTAAGTTTATATTCTCTTAACTTTGAAAAAATGCGTACCAATTTGTCACAATGTTCATTCAAATTTGTACTATAGATAACGATGTCATCCAAGTAGACAAAACAGTCTATTCCGTGGAGACCAGTTAAAATGTAGTTCATAATCCTCTGGAAGGTGGCTGGTGCTCCCGTAAGACCAAAAGGCATCCTATTAAACTCATAATGTCCCAAGCCTGTGCTAAAAGCAGTTTTTTCTCGATCTTTACTGTCAATTAACACTTGGTGATAGCCGCTTGCCAGATCAAGGGTTGAGAAATAACGACAATTTCCTAACTGGTCAAGAATATCTTCTATTCTTGGCAGAGGAAACGCGTCTTTAATCGTAGCCTCATTGAGTTTTCGAAAATCAACCACAACTCGCCATCTCTTTTGTCCATCAGCCCCAGGTTTTTTCGGGACTACCAAAAGAGGTGAGTTCCATGGTGACTTACTAGGTGAGATCACTTTATCGTTAAGCATTTGACTAACCTGATTATTAATCTCATCTCTAGCAACCTGAGGTAGACGATATTGCTTCTGATTAATCGGTCCTTGATCACACTTGACTGGGATCTTATGAGTTAAAATTTCAGTATGCGTTAATGGATCGCCTTCTAAATGAAAAATATCATTAAACTTAATGCATATGCTTTCAATCGCCCGTTTCTCGTCCTTATTAAGGTCTGCACCTATTTTCAGCGTATCCAGAAGCTTAGAGAGTCGTTTATTCGGCTCCTGTTCTGTTACGCTCAAGATTGAACGATTTATCTTCTCTTGGGTTTGCACCTGAAACTTGTTGAAATTTTGGAATTTGGGTATAAAGTTGTGGGGTAAAGAGTAGGTTTTTTCGGTAGAATTAATGATAGAAATAAACAAATGGTCTCCCTTTACTTTGGATATAGTGTTAGCCAAATAAACTCCTGGTTCCAATTCTTGGCTTTGCACGAGAACTTCACGTAAACCAGTGTTAATCTTTAGCTTCAGAATAGCTTGAGTACGGGGTTTCACTTCCATATTTCGATCATCATTTTGTTTATTTGGGTTAATCAATGGGTATTCTGAAACCAGCTTTCTGTTGTTATCCAAAAACTTTAGTGTTTTGGTAACAGAGTCAACTATAGCATGGTTCCAGAGAATATCTCGGCCTATTATACCATCGGCGGGTATGTCTGTCAGACCGTCCACAATGTGCCATTTTAAGAAAATTTTGTCAAAACTTTTATGAGATTGAACTGTACCCAACGTTGTCGTGTTTCCACCAAATGCTCCACCTAACTTCCGTATTTCCTTTGAATCAACTTTGGATTTGTTTTTTAAAACGCCCTGTTTCAAAAGGCTTAAATCTGCACCTGTATCTACAAGTACGGTAACTTTACCTCCTTTTGCCTCAGGAAGAGGTAATTCTACAAAAACGTCGTTTTTATTTAACTTTTTTATTAGACAAAATCGACTTCGCTTTATGTCACAAAATCTATTGTTTGTTTTGAAGATACTTTTATATTTTTGGGAAATCTGTTTTATAGATGTAAACACCCAAATGTATCCCAACAAAAATAAATCTAATAATTGGGATATAAAGCTCTCAGCTTGATCTTGTAGTTTTTTACCAGTTTTTATTACTTCCTGAGGTTTTTTAGTGGATTTTATTGTTTTGGTTTTTTTTATTTTAGAAACTTTTTTTCTAGATTGTTCTTGTGGTTTTTTAGTGGATTGTATTTTTTTGTTTTTTTTTATTTTAGAAACTTTTGGGGCGCAGCTCAGTAGTTCAGGCTGGCCCCCTTCCCGTTTCCCTCCCCTTTCTTTGCTAGGTAGTTTTTCTTGCTATAGCAATCATCTTCAGAGTGGCCCATCCTTGAACACCAATCACATTTAGGCCTAGGCTTTAGTGATTTAGCCGCTGTCATAAAGACTTGGCCTTTGGGACATGTTCCTAGGGCATGGCCATATGCCTTACAGGACTCGCAGTAAGGAGTGTTCTTTCTTATCCTGCATTCCGCATAAGTGTGGTTTGATATTGTGTATGGTTTTTTTTTTGCGGTGATGTTTTGCTTTTTTAACAAGTGTATCACGGATATTTAGCTGGCGAACAATGATGTATTTTATCTACTTTATCACTATGGTTTTGTTTGGCTTAACCACATATGGCTTAGCAAATTTATATTGAACTAATTTTGATAAAAAAAATGTTTTAAATTTATATATTTTAGGTATATGGAAATTAAAGCTAAATCTGTTAGTGAACTTGTTTTTTCATCTTGTTATTTTAATAAATACCCGTATTAAAGAGAGATTAAAAACTGTTATCATAATGTCTATTCATACCTATTGGAATGCTAATATTTGATGGTGGATAGGTATTTCCAAATTAATGAGTCTTTTTCTTAATTGTTATGAATAAAAGTAACCAATAAAAACTACCCTACAAGGTTATTTTTACTGGTTACATTTTTTGGTAACTTTTGTTGGTTACTTTTACTGGTTGCTGTTACTGGTTACTTTTTTTATTGGCTACTTTTATTGGTTACTTTTATTGGTTTTTTGTATTGGTTACTTTTATTGGTTTCCCTAACTGGTTACTTTTATTTGCTACCCCTGTTGGCAGAAACCCGCGCTACGCCATCCACTGTGTTTTGTCTAGTTCTATGAAATATTTATTTACATTAATTATGAATTAAAAAAAAAAGATTAAATCGAGTAAGCTTTCATGAACAAATTATTATATGTTCTTAAATCGTACCACGGCGTTTAAAGTTCCAATAAATATTGTGACCCCTGAGGAAGTTGAGAATTTTCAAGGAAACATAGGGATTAAATTGTTTGCATATAAGAAGATCAAAAAAGCCCATGTGTACAAAATTTATTACTCTTTTTTTGTTTTGCTATGACAAACCAACAGAATTTCTTTTTTTAATTTATCTACTTTGTAAAACACCTGCAAAGAGATATCCATTTAAACAATTTTATTCCCAAAACAAAAATTCACTTAACCCTCTTCTTAATTAATTTAGTTGATATGTATGCGAATAAAAAAAATGCCATCCATATTCATTCCAAAAATGTTTGGGCCTAACGTATGTAGGTAGGTATAATAAAACTTAAAGGAATTCCCACAGAAATTAAAACATTTACAAAATTTTGTTGTTGCGGTGGCGGTGTGGCATTTAATTGCTGTCAATTGCAAATAGACCCAATGGCGGTTTTAAGCACTTTTAATTAATTTAAGGTTTCTTTTTGGAAATGTTTTGTTTTACGGCCTACAAAATGTAACCTACCTATTCCTACACCATGAGCTTTGTAAATATTTCAAACAATGTGGAAAGAATAAGGAATCTTTATTGAAAGGTTTGTTGGTTTTGTATTCTAGCATATGCTTGAAGATATTTATCAAAAAATATAAGGTCTTGTTTAATGTGCCTTGTATATACCTACTCAGAAAATCTGCAATCACGCAGCACTTTGTGACAACTTTGGAACTCTGGAATTCACGGGTTATACGTAAGAATGACAGACAGGTTGAAATAATATTGATGTTTGTTGGCAACTTAAGTACTTCAATTGGAGATGAGGTTTCAACGCCTGTGGATGGTTTTCAGGTCCAGCAAACCTTCCTTTAATTCGGCAGTGGAAGAATTCCCAACGGTGGCGTCTACAATTCCATTCAGATTGAACAGTACTTACAAATAGTGAACACCTTACACCGGCCACTATGACATATTCGGAGTTCAAGCCTATAAGGAGCGGTTTATGCAGTTCTCCGCCATTGGAGTTATACTAAGGGGTCTGGTACTCCAGGTTTGGGTTTGTGCCATCGGGGTGACTTCCCGGCAACGTAAAGCCTTTATAAGAATCACACTAAATCCTCTCGGATACGGACGGCTTTGCTGTTGACGAAATAAGGTCAACGAACTTTGGATCTGCACGTGGAATGTTCTGTCTCTCTAAAGACCAAGTGATGCAGCTAAACATTTAGTAGAGGCCCTAGAGTGGTAGAAAGGAGACATCACTACTATCCAAGAAGTGCAATGTGAGGGGCCGGGCAAAATAAAAATTAAAGACTGCAAGACTGCGATATCTACCACAGTGACTATTACTGACAACAAATGCAGGGTCTTTTTGGATGTTGATTCATTGTTAGAGGCAGACTTCGACAAGAAGTTTTGAGCTTCAACTATGTATGTGTGAACAAGTCACTGAGTACCTCATGACAATTCGCTTTGAGGCTAAATTCACCAACATTAGCCTCATATGCGCACATGTGCTCCCACCAGAGGAGAAAGATGATGAAAACGAGCAATGCCATTAGCTATGCCATTAAGATTTTCTTGGGGGATTTTAATACCAAATTAGGAAGAGGAGACGTCTCTGTTGGTATAATCGTAGGATATAGGTGCAGGCTATATCCTACGAACAAAGGTTAATCGACTTTGACAACCAGTTTGACCACATTGTGATCGACGAAAGGCACTCTTCCAGTAGGTATCAAGGATGTCCGAACGTTCCGAGGAGCCATCGTTGACTCAGACCACTACCTCATTGTAGCCAAGGTAATGTTAGAGATAAACAGTTTAAAGCCAAAACAAGGAAATACTGTGAGGAACTTCTACGTGGGACGGCTTCAGTTGCAAGAAACTGCCAGGTCCTTTTCCGATCAAGTCTCTCACGCCTTCTTAAATTGTCCTATGCCACGACCTTCAAGTATCGAATGCCAGTGGAGGAATTGTCTGGAACCCATCAGAGATGCTGCCTCTGAAGTGCTGGGCCTCCCACGACCACTCCAGTGAAACCCCTGGTCTGACGAAGAATGCCGGCAAGTACATGCAGCCAAACAACCGGCATACCAAGAAGCACTGCATAGAAGGAATGGAGTTGCTAGCAGACTCTACGAGCAAAAGAGGAGAGAGTAGTTCCAGCTTCTCAGAAGGAAAAAGAAGGAGCATAAGAAGAGCATGATCGAAGAAAAAGAGGGATACGATTGCAGGTATAAAGTTCGGAAGTTTGACAAAAAGGTAAAAGAACTATCCAAGGTTACGAGGCTAAATCCGAAGACTGAAAGGAGGATTGGGAAAACATCTTGGTAGAATCGCAGTCAGACTGAAAATATGGAAAAACCATTTTCGCAAACTGCATACCATTCAACCTGGAAGACAGCGTAGGCAAACAAGTCCATCTACCCGATACCGATAAAGAGAAGATAGCTATATATAAGTCAAGAACAATTCTCTTCTTGAAATGGTCTTACGTAACTTTTCTGACTTTGTAACAGGAACATAATAGTTATTTGATGCTGTGAAAAATTTAAGTCTCTCATTTAAGGCAAAATTGTGGGGTTTACCTATACTTTTTAAGTAGTCTTTGTTATCGTGGTGTCATACCTGATAAAAAACTTGAGACCTAACATCCTTACATTCATATGTGAAATTTATCACAGATAGTACCAAAAAAGAGACTTACATGCAAAAACTGCAAAAAATTATAAGAAATAGTGAAGTTTGAATGGCTTATCTCTGCTTGTATAGAAAAAAAAACTACTTTTTTAATATGAATGTATCTATGTCATATTCAAGCGTTATAGCATCTGGCGGCGTTACCGCAACTTTTAAATGTTTTCATGTTCTAAATACTAATAATCCCGAGGAGCGCAATGGATCCACTAAGATCCGAGTGAGATGGTGCGGCTTACCGTATTATCACACCTTTCAACCTAACCTAAATACTAATAATTGCCTAGCAAGTGGAAGTGCCACCCTTTGATATAAAAAAGTATGTTCCCGAAAAGTGGCCACACTGACATTTTTCCCATAAGTGCATCTACTTAACTCTTATCTCTTAAGACAACCGTTATTTCTCCAAGACACGTTTTACGTCTAGAGGCATTTCCACAACTTTTTTCATGTTAAAAACTACCAAAAATAGGGAATGTCCCACATTTTGACGTAAAAAAAAGTGACAATACTAAAATTTTACCCGAAGGTGCGTCTACTCAAAACCTTTACTTTTAAGACAAAAATTGTTTTGTAATCATTGAAAATTTTCAAGTAATTTACGAGTTTTTTGAATTTACCATTTTTTTATAAATTTTTTTAACCATCCATTTCATTAGGAAATTTAATTTCCTACAAAAAGTTTGAAACATAAAATTGTAAAATTCGGCTTAGTTTCTGAGTTGTACCAAAAATATTGAAAAATGGCCATTGTGATCATTCTTTCAGAAACGCAAGGAAACATTTAGTACCATTTTCAGTTTTAAGCCCGTTATTGCTCCAAACACACATACTTTTTCAATAATCAAAACTATTGAACGCAGTGGCGAGGCGTCCTATTGTTCAATTCGTTCATGCACGACTAGCTTTCAGATAACATTATTATGATAAAAGTTTATTATTTATTATTTTAGTTTATTTATTAATTATTCTACTAGTTTGAGCCAATTTCGCACTCAAAATTCCAATTTTCCAACTCGTGCAACCCTTTTGTGCACGCAGTTTAAATACAAACAAACAAAAAAACCTGCTACTGCGACACCAAAATTCCTACTCATTTTTAACCTTCAACTCGTTCACATGAATTGTGAACGAAATGTAACCACTAAAAGCATACAGACAACAAAAAAAGTATAACCAAAATACTACCGACCTATTCGTTCAAATTTATCTGTGAACGAATTCAAGCAAGTGTGGTGAGATTTGCTCAAGTCAATATATTCAAATTTTGTTTGTTTGGTGTTTGGTCGGTATGGTTTCTGATGGTAGTGGTGGGTTCGAACTTCAAACGAAATTAAGCAAAGGTTTTTTGTGCTTTGTGTTCGATATAGGATGGATGGGTGGGCAAAGTATGAGTGGTTGTATGTATGATGCCTTTTGCTATTCGTGCAAGAAGAATATGAACGAAATGGGAAATTTGTTCGAGGGATTGAGTTTTTTCATGTGAAACTTCTCTGGGTTCTTTAAGAAGAGTTAAATTTCAAAGCAAAATTGAGTGCATGAAAAAATTAAAGTAGGTAACATGAAGCCGAAAATTACCATAGCTAAGTGGGTGGGTGGTAGAACAAAAGTAAAAATTATATTATAGGCTCATATATTATAATATTTATGAATATGACCCTGCAGTAAAGTAGGGTTTTTTAGCTAATTATTCCAAAATAGAAATTTAAGAAAAAAAGTGTCTAAAATAAGGAGACTGTTTTAGAAATTTGAATATGTAGGTATTAGGTTTTTGAAAAAAAGAAGATAGGTGCATAAAAAGAGAAAGTAGGTCCTTATTGAATTTTTTTTAATTTTGCAGCTATAGGCGTTGTTTGAAGTAGAACAATTTCTTATGATTTTGTTTGTCAATTTCCTTATGATGTTGAATCTTTTCATATATTTTTGTAGGAAATTTTTTAAAATCGTTTTTAACTACATTTTTGTTTTATTAAACCATTGTTTTTATTCTTACATCGCATCTATAAAAATTTAATGCAATTTTTTTTAGAAACTTATGAATTATCTATTTGAAAATCTTTTGCTTAACTTAAAAGATTTAAAATCTACCTTTTCTAGGACAATTATTGAAAAAAAATTAAGGAAAACAGTTCATCTCACAAAAGTGTAGTGCAAATATTTTTAAACAAATCGAGAAAATTTGAATAAAAATACTAGTAGGTACATAACACCAAAATTTGTGCAAACTTAAATCATAAGAAAATAAAAATAAATGAAGTGAACGACTATATTTTTCATTCACGCATCGCCACTGATTGAACGTAATTGTTCCTTTTTTCCCCTCATTTACCGGTTTATTCAATAGGCAATTAATAGTCCAGACATTTAAGCTTTTTGCTTTGAAAAAATTACGGAATTTTGGTATATGGGTGATTCTCTGCCAACTGTGATTCTTTTTTTTTTTTTATTCAAAAATAAAAACTTATTGGAAACAATTTTTTTCGTTTCGTTTTTGTGGCTCCATTTAGTGAGAATATCAAATCTGTAAAAGCATTTTGCTACAACTTTTAAAGAACAAAAAATATGGTGAAATGTACTAAAACTGGAATAGACGATAGTTAAGCTCTTTTTCTTTTTTTATTTGTATGTTGGTTTCTCTCTTTTTGACCATATTTTTGTAAAGATTCTAGTTAGGCCACTATGGCTCTCACGGCCTCAATTGTCATGTTAAGATCTCTCTTACTTCCCTTATTTTCTTTAAGCATGTATAACTTTTTCGTTTCTGTAATCTGTTCTTCTAAATGGCAACCCTTTTCATTGTACTGGGTTATTACTTAGTTTTTAATGCACGGAATAATTTTTGTTTGGTTCTTTCGAGGTATTGCTATGCCATTTTAATAAAGAAAATAGGTAGAAAGTAAATATTATTGCGAGAAATAATTTAATTAAAGTTCACGGTGCCACGGTACTGACATCCACGGTACTGACATTTAGACATTTTATGTGACCTAACTTCTCTATGCTAATGAGAAAAATAATTTCCTACAATTTTAGCATAATGTCGTTAAAAGGAATAAGAAATTCTCATAATCAACCAAAAAAATGTTTAACATGCTTAAAAAATACTACCATGATACTGACAAATTAATGTGTGACACGCTTTCTTCGAATGAAAATATATCACTCTTAAAGTACAACAACGTTAAAAAATAAAATGACTGTTGTTATCTATACATAAATAGTGCCTCTTCACCATAAAAACGTCTTGAAACTAAAACAAAATGGCGGTTCAGCGAGAAATCTTTTGACTTCAAAAAAAAAGTAAATCCTCGGACAACATTCATTCATGATTATTTTATTCAGCAATAAGTATTTTTACTTAATGTTTGCATAATTTTGTCAACCAAGTATTGCACTCAAACTTTTCTAAGGACAACATTTCTACTCAATGAAGTATTTCATTAGAAAAAAGTATATTTAATCGGAAAAACAAGGAACGGACATGCCACGGTAGGTACTGACGTTTTTACTACACTTTTCCAAGCCATGTGGAAGAAGTAGCAAATTTGGTTTCGATATCGAATGTAGATTGTATTAAATAGCCATTTACACAATTCAAACCAAAAATATATACGAATATTTTACATTAAATAACAAAAAAAAAGCACTGGACACAAAGAATCACAGTTGGGACGGAATCACCCATATAGTCTCCTCATAGCATTCTATGGAAACTGTTAAAAGACCCCATCAGTATGAGTGCCACTAAAAATTTTACGGGGGGTCAAAGGCCCTCCAAACGGATTTTAAAGAATATCTGTCTCCTTATTGTTCAAACTCTAAATTTTGAAATAAGAGTAGGTACAAAAAAAAGAAAATATTAAAGTATTTTTTCAAAATTTTATGTAAGTATGTAAGTACTCTTTTTGTTTTCAAAATTCAATGGTTTTCTGTTTTTGAGTATAAATTAATTTTGAAGTTTTCTTTAATATTTTTGTCTTCAAAATTTTGAGTTCGAAAATTAATTTTTCAAAAACTTTCTAATTTCATTTAAAATAAAAATAAAAGAAGAGATTTTTGGCTTTACAAAAAAGCTAAGCACGGCATTCTAGGTGTTACCGTTATGTTTTAATATTTTTTTTCTGTTTTAAGTCAATTTCTTAGAAAATTGCCTCTCCTGGCTAAACGGGGGTTAATAGAACCCCCCCTCCTAAGCGACTTTTTTGCTTTTCTCAACCCACCCTACATGCTCTAGATTATTGTCACATTTTATACGAATCACCCTGTATAAATAAAATACCTTGTTTCGTGACCTTCAACCCCGTATGATTAATGTAGTGGAGCCCGAATCTATGGGGAAATTTCCCAAAACCTTTAAATAAATCCCTGTATATATTTTTTTAAACTCTTTTCTAATTTTCCCGGAGGATACCACAAATGAAAACTCACCTGATGGTACTCCACCTCAAAGGTGGTGTAAAAGAGTACATTTTATATAGAAACATACAATATGTAGCTCTTCTGATTGAATTATCTCGAAAACGGTTACTCTTATGAAAAAAAAGTTTCAGATATTTTTTGTTGGAAATTTTCAAAGCTACAACCTTGTATTTGACATTTTTTCTGTAAGAGTTACCGTTCGGGAGATATTCTTTATAAACCGTTTGGGGGGGCCTTTGATCCCCCGTAAAATTGTTAGCGGCGCTCATATCGATGAGGACCTTCCTTAGAATTCCATGAGGAGGATATATACCAAAATTCAGCTTTCCGTCATTTATTCCGTAACTTGGCTGATTTTAAGGCTTATAATAACTGGACTAGACTGGTTACAATAATTATGTATGTAAAAAATTTCCAAAAATAAGTAAAAGGACTTTCTTTCGTGGATCGGTTATTCTGGAATACTACAAAATTTTGTTTTCGAACAAAATCGCTTCCGTCCTTTAAATGCGATGTATGCCTTTCGCTTGTGAAATAAAAAAAAAAGAATAAAAAACTATAAACAACAGCAGCATAAAGGTGTAAGCAGAGTAGTCAGTTCCTAGTGTGGCTCACAAATTATACTCTTCACATAAACAACCTACTTTAAAAAAAAAAACTTGTTTACTTTATGAACATCCCTTCCAATTAGGTTGCCACACTTGGTCTTCCTGTAGGTGGCTATAGTCCTGCCAACAATAGCAACTGTATATCCTTCCACCGGTAAACTATCCAGTGCAATGAAATATTGCAAAGTACGGTTCGGTTCGGTGGTATCATTTTTTATGTTATAAAGCAGGCGGTGCTAGTTTCTAAAAGTGAGGGCTTTTATTTTTTAATTGAAGCCCACTCACTCGCTAGTAAAGGTTGAATTAGAATTGCTAAATATGTTTTTGAGTGCACTCGCGTTGCGCTTCGAGAGGGAATTAAATATAGAATTGCCACTCTGTCTAAACATTCAGTTGCAGGTGAGTAGGAATTAGGTATAAGGATTATAGAAAAAAAAAACTAATGGATTGCGGGTGTAAACTCGGACAATTAAACATTTTGAAAACTATTGGAATGAAATTTACTAGCACATGACAGATGGCACACAAATTGTTTCAATAGAATAGGTTAATATTTCAGAATGAAAAAGAGACTGAAAGAAAAATATATTTCCATAGAAAAATGGCACCTCAAACAAATACCCACAAAATACCAAAAAAAAAATTCACGATTGGATCTCAGAAACTTGCTCTTGTGGTTGAAGACTGTAACGTTGATATAAAGACACAGTCAGAAAAAATGACTAAACAATAATTCTTTCTTAAACTTTGCAATTTAGTGAGCTATTTAAGAATTAAAATAGGTATGGAAATAACGCAAGAACACGACAATATTTTCAAAGAGAAAAAAAACATTGCAAAATCCTTAAGTGTACATAAAATATCATTAAAAACATTTTCCCTACTCACAAGATGTAATTGGAATCTTTATGCCTACTAAAATAATTCCCAGCATAACAAGAGGAGATTACCTGGACGAAAGTCACCCATTTCAATATCCACACCCACCTTTCTTTGAGCTTTACTTTCCCAGAATGTATCATTTCGCTGAGTAACTTTTTCCTGTTCAGAAAGTTGTCTTTTCTGTTGGTTCTGTTGTATTTTGGGAATACAATAACTTAACTTTGAAGTTTCTTCACCCAACTTCTTGCTCTAGAAATTTTTCTTGGAATCTAAGAAGTAATGGGGTATACAAAGAGTTTATAGAAGTCGTAACAAGAAGGTTTTAAATCGATATAAAATTGGAGATTGAAAGATGAACAAGAAT
Source organism: Dasysyrphus tricinctus (assembly GCA_963921185.1). Lineage (NCBI taxonomy): Eukaryota > Metazoa > Arthropoda > Insecta > Diptera > Syrphidae > Dasysyrphus > Dasysyrphus tricinctus. The sequence goes on along the minus strand of OY992531.1, from coordinate 42,216,765 downwards.
ATTGACATCAACGAGAACAAACATCAATTTAAGAAGGTTAGCTTAGGTTAGTGAAGGATTCAATGACTGTTCAATATCTCAGTTTTGATATTTTGGCATGTTGCCTAACTAATATTGGGTATGAGTATATGACAAGTATCTACATATTCGCTTGAAGGATAAGAACTAACGAAATTGTTGTTACTGCTGCAGCAGCAGAAACACAACATAGAAATTGTCTATTATTTAAATTTGGTAGGCGAAGAAGGCAATTAACTCCCCTTTGGGCCAGTTGCCAACAAACCAACATCAAAGTTATATAATTTATTCTTATTTTGTATAGGAATCTCCTTGCAGATAAGGACGTTATGTAAGGCATGTCAACAGGGTGGTCAGTCCACATAAATCTATTTCACAATCAATTACAATACCAAATAAAAATAAAGGACACTAGACCACACATTGTTTTAGGAAGATATTAAGGAAAATAAGATGGCCAATACGGTATGGGCTGTCATGCCCAGGCACGGATACAGGGGGGAGGCAATGGGTGCAATTGCCCCCCCCCCCTCTGTGCAAGAAGGAAGAAGCATACAAATATGAATTTAATAAAATGTAATCAAAAAATATATTACTCACGTTTCAATATTTGCTTGTAACCACACTGTCTCTACTCTAAAAGTTGAAATGGGTGTTTTTGAAATATTAAATTGTGGATGGGCCCAAGTCAGCTCTAAATGAAGAAAAAAAAATTCCCTAATTTTTTAGATTTTTCTTTTCATCCCCTATAGTCACCGTAGGGGTAAATTAAATTTCCCCTTTAATTTTTGCATACAAGGAAATTCACGTAAAATTTACCAAAAAAATCAAAACATGTTGGTCGGAAGTAGGCAAGAAAAAAAATCCTGTGGGAGGAAGGCAATGTCTCCCCTCGCTTAGAGGGGAGGGGCAATTTAATAAAATAATTGCATAAAATAGAAAAAATTAATTAAAAAACGACGGCAACACTTACAGTAATGTTTTGTAGCTTTTTGGAAAGCCAGAAGTCCATTTTTATAGTTAATTTTCAAATAAAGTTCTTTGAATAAACAATATCAGCAAAAGCTATTTTCAAACCCAAAATTTTGAAAATTAAAAAAACTATTTTATCTTCAAAATTTTGAGTTTGAATTTGTTTGCCAAAACTGTTCAATAAAAACTTAATTTCATAACAAACAGTAAGAATAGACTTCTGGCTTTTCAAAAAGCTATAAAACATTACTGCAAGTGTTGCCGTTGTTTTTCAATATATATTTTTCTTTTCATGCAATTATTTTATTAAATTGGCCCTCCCGTCTAAGCGGGGAGAGATATTACCCCCCTCCCCTAAGATTTTGTTTATTGTCTACTTCCCACCTACGTGTATGGTCTGAATATTTTGGTAGATTTTACGTGAATTTCCTAGTATGCAAAAAATAAAAGAGGAAATTTAATTTACCCCTACAGCGACTTTAGAGCTGATTTAGGCCCATCCGTGATTACTTTTTTACTTGCGATTGGATTCGTACAAAATAAAATGCACGACTGGATCGCACGTACTTGCTCTTATGTTCAAGTTGTGTGGGACTTAAGAACTTTAAAAAATATTCAAGTAATTATAGAGAAAGTAGGTATAAAAAGCGTTTAAATCGTTCTTTTAATTGTATAAACAGTCTGATAAATAACTTAGAGCTCAAAAAGAAGTACGCCATTTGATTACTTGAAAAAATATCAATATATGCAAAAAAAAAATTAAAAATCGTTGGAGCCGTTTTCTTAAAAATTAATTTTTTATATATAAAATTTTTGTTACATTTTTCAAAAAAAAATTTGGTATGCCAATTTTGAGTTTATGTTAATATACATTAAAAACTGAAATTTCAAAATAATTCATCTACCCGTTTTTGAAATATTGAATTTTCAAAAAAAAAAAATTTGAATCTTTTTTTAAAAATCCAAAAATTTCAATTTCCCCTCTAGAGAGTCACAAAAAAACCTTAAGTTCAAAATTTGAAGAAAATCGCTTCAGTGGCTTAGGCTGTAGGTTAAGGTACGGACAGACAGACAGACAGACAGACAGACAGACAGACAGAATTGTGCCACCCACTTTTTTCGTGTTCTCTATCATCGTAATGTCATGTTTGATTGTTATCTCGAATTTTTTTTTGCACGAATCCAAAACTTGCCCTATAGTACCTATATATATCGCAAGTAAAAATAGTTTAGATAACAATCAAACATGATATTACGATGATAGAGAACACCAAAAAAGTGGGTGGCACAATTCTGTCTGTCTGTCTGTTCGTCTACAGCCTAAACGGCTCAATGGATTTTCTTCAAACTTGGTACACAGTGGTTTTTGGTGATTATGCCCACACGTTATTTTCATTTTTTTTAGAACCAAAAATAACGGTACCTGCCATAAAATTTTTTCTAGCAATTTTACATAATCATATTTTTCTCAAAAACGGCTCGACGACTTTTCTTAAAAAAAAATCAATAAATTTATTTTAATAAAGGCTTTCTTTGGGTGGAAAACTATTTTTCAAAAATGGTTATTAATGGTACCTCTCAAAGAACCATTTTTAAAATTTTTGATTTTCTTCAAAACAGTACGACCGATTTTATTTTTTTTTTTTATACAGAAGCTTCCAAAAAATATAAATAGTTTTGTGTACCAAAATTTTTGAAAAATATTTTTTGGATTTTTAAAAAAATGTTTCAAATGTTTTTGGAAAATCAAATATTTTCAAAACGACATGATCGATTTTTTTGAAACTCGATATTTAAGAGGTCTTTAGTACTCTCTAAAATATATTTATAAAAAATTTTACATTTATGAAAAAATAACGGTACCTACCTTCCATACAAAAGTTAAGAAACCGCAATGGAAAATATTTGTTTGCTCAAAAACGACCCCTACGATTTTGATTAAACTTTTTTCATATACTAAAATTAGTACGATCTACTATCAAAAATTATAAAATTTTACACTTAGCCACTATTAATAGTACCTGTCATAGAACGTATTTCTTATTTTAAATTTTCTCGTTATCGGCTAAACGGATTTAGATGAATTTTTTTATGTACAAATTTCAGATAAGATGCAATAATATTGCATTTCAAAATTTTCAAAAAAAAAGTCTTTGGATTTTTAAAAAAAAGTTTCAAATTTATTTTTTTTAAATTCGATATCTCAAAAACGTGGTGACAATTTTTTTTTCAAACTTTGTTTTTACATACACATTAATATAAACTCTAGATTTGCATACCAAAATTTGTTCATAAAAATGTTTTAAGAATTTTATATATACAAAAATAATTTTTTAATAAACCGCTCCAACGATTTTAAGTTTTGTTCCCATACAATTATATTCAATCAAGAATAAGATGGCATTCTCTTTTTTGACCTCAAACGGTCAAAAGACTTGTTTTAGCCAATTTAAATGTCGTATTTCATGCTTCTCTATACATTTTTCTCTCATAATTTCCATGTTTTTATATACAATTTTCTTAAGCCCGCAGTGTTTTCAACCTAAGAGCAAGTACGTACGACCCAGTCGTGCATTTTATTTTATATGACCACCCTATTGCACACTGAACACTTATAGTCTAGGATCCCGCCACAGGACGACCTACCTTCATAAAGATACCAGATAAGCGGTATACAGTTTTGTAGGTAGTGTCCAAAAAACCAATTCGCGCACGGGTTGCCTGTCGAAATGTAGTCAAGGCATAGAGTTGCCTAGCAATTATTCTTCTCAATTTTTGGGGTTTTTCAATTACCTGACCCAACATAGATGGTAAGCCTTAATGATATGTATTTACAAAAAATACAATATAAAGAAAATTGTATTTAAAAATTATAAACCACTTGATTTTTTGAAATTCGAAATTCTAGTAGGGTAAATGAGGGTAAACAAAGAAAAAAGTCTAGAATCTATTTTCCAAACGAAAAATGATAGGAAGTTTTTTTTGCTTTTGCGATCGGTTGATTATTGAAATAGAAGAAAACCATCTATTATGTATATGTAAAAAAAAATTTAAAAATTTTCGAATCGACATATGAACATTTTAAAGTCGAGAATTGCAAAATAGAGGTTTCAAAAATAATTCACCAAAAATCAGAATGATGTTTTATGAAATAGGTATATTTACATATATTTTTTAAGTTATATAATTTTAAAAAATACTACCCGTATTTTTCAAATTTTGTGTTTAGCGTTTAGCGTGAATTTTTGAAATTTGCACAATTATTGTTTTAATAACAAGTACAAGAGCCGACAGCATATTTTGAGAGATGGATGTACAACCAAAATCTGGGTGTGAGGGTTTACAGGTACATCTATCGTGATATCGAATACCAAAGTCTGGTAGGTTTTTCATTCAGCCTTTTGGGTGGGGTGGAAGGTTGAAACTCACATGGTTTCTTGATGTCTATTTGATCAGAGTTTTAATCCAAATTTCAAGGTTAAACAACTTTAAATTTGATAATTGACAATCATTGTTTTGTTATAAATGACGCACCCCTTAATTTGTTTCAAATAGATAAAAAAAAATCCTGTAAATTGCTAGGTCATTATATTACCGTTAACCTGACCCCCAAGACGAAAGAAGTTTTATATTCTTGCCACTCAAAACCGTACTGTTTTATTCCTTTTTATACAATTCAGACCAAAGTTCTTCTGCCAGAAACCGCAACTCACTTTACTTAATTTTTCACTTATTATTATTATTTAATTTGTGAACTTTAATAACAACTCCACCTCCCCTATGCCAAACCACAATCACCTTGGGTGGGCCCTTTCCCTGACATGAGAATTTAAGATAACCATCCTTACGGCAAATTATCATTTTCGTTTCCTCTTAAGAAAAGAAACAGTTTCTCTGTGTACTAGGTATATACCTACCTATTGGATAGTTTACCTTCTCTTTCACATTCCAAGAGCTTGTTGGAAATTTTGAACAAGATTTAAGATTTCTCAGTTTCAGTTTCATTCAAAATCCTTGAAAAAATTCTGTTTTTTTTTTTTTGAGCAATCAAATTTTATTCAGTATCAATATCCTCACCATTACCAAACATAATAGGATTAAATTATACCAACTTTATATCTCACAATAAACTTAACTTTGATAAGGGCAATTATATCTGCGAACTATGTAAATCTTTTATGAAAGCTTTTCGAAGAATTTTAAATCCTCATTGAAACATCAAACAATAGCTATAGGTACTTAACGTTACCTTTAAAAAGGTTTAATACATAATTGAATACCCAGAAATAATTGGCTTTTCCAGTTCCAAAAAAAAGAAAAATACCACCTGCAACTACAATGTAATGAAACGCCAAAACTGACCTATTCAAATTTCCTTATTCATTTTTACAGAAATTCACATCAAAAATATGTATTTCGCATGATATACTACCCTTTATACGGCGGCGGGCGCGGCGGCAGCGTATTGTGATTTTGTGATGAGAAAACTTCCACGTTTCTATGGCCCATTAAATCCTTGGCAACAAGTTACCACTTGAAGTAGGATGGAAAATTGTTCCGGCACTTATTACGTCAACGTCAAGTATTTTGACGAAGTGCTTAACCAGGTGGTGCGATATTAAAACTTTTCTAGGACCACGATCGACTACAACAGCAACAGCAAACTTCCCAACTTAGGTCTCCCTCTCCTGCCACAAAATTTGATAGCTTGTATTCGTAGGTACGAGTATAGTATACCATGCCATGGCGACCATTAACAACTGAACTGTACAACTGATTTATGCGTTATTTTGTATGAAGAGTTAAGGTTCATATGTATGTATGTAGATATGAATTTTTGAATTGATAAGAAAAAAAATGTATACATATACCTATTTTCGTACAGTGCAAAGGGTTGGATTAGTTGCGAATGGCCATCATGGTTATTATGGTAACAAGAACCGGTAAAGGGGGTTTATAGTTTTTTGTGTAAATAATTTGAACTTCTATGTAGCTGTTGTGAATATTTTTCGTTTAGGAAGCGGATATTTTTTTTTTTTCTCCATTGCTGGCTTTTATTGGACGATTTCAAAGTTGGTAATTGCTCAAAACTCCAGGGCTGGATTAATGAAAGAAAAAGCCACTTGTCATGCTATTGGTGTAGCTTTTATGATTCATTAGAGCCATAGCTGCTATCCTCAAAAAAAGGTATCTGCTGGAAAATTACATATACAAAGTTTCAAATACCTCAAGTATCATTAATGCCCCTAAGCACAGTGTCACTATTTCATATAGGAATAAAATATTTTCAACTTCCACTAATAGGCATTTTTCTTTTTTAGATCAGAGTTAAGTCTAGCCCAACTAACAACTTTTCCCCTATAATCATCCAAAGAAGCTTCTCATAACCATTTCTTGTAATCATATAAGCATTAAATAATAGTTCATAGAGTTAAAAGTGCACACTTTTTAAGCTCCTATTGGACCTTTGGGAAGAAATGGCTTGGGGTCACGGAATGAAAATGGTGACTTGCTTGTCGACTTTTGTAACGCGAATAGTCTTGTGATAGGTGGGACTGTATTTAAGCATAAGACGTGCAACAAAATTACCTGGGTGCATCCGAATGGTCAAACCGAAAACCAAATTGATCATATCACGATTCAGCAGCGATGGAGGAAGTCTATGTGTGATGTCCGGAGTATAAGAAATGCCGATGTGGCTAGCGACCACCATTTGGTTCTGATGAGTCTCAAACTACGAACCGCTGCCGGGTAAAGACCAACGCAGGATGCAGCAAGGAGCTCAAAATTCATTACTAATGCCTTAAATGACCCCAACATATGCCGAAACTATGTCACCACCCTTAACGACAGAGCCTCGTCATTAAACGGAATCCAGCATTCAACAATTGATGAGATGTGGGGTGAAATTAAAAGTGTTTTTATGGAGGCTGGATCCGAAACTGTACCCAAGCGAACGAGACGTAGAGACTCTTGGATATCCCAAGACACAAGATCGAACTTCGCAAATCCAAGTAAATGCCGAAGCAGATGTTCAACGAAAGGCTAACTTGCGAAGAGAGTACCGCATTGCATATAAGATGGTCTATCGCTGTGTGAGACGTGACAAGAGGGTGAGGGTAGATGGACTCGCAGATAATGCGGAAATCGCTGCCAGAAGAGGAGATATCCGGGAATTGTACCAAATAGCCAAGGATGTTATCGGGAAAAAAAGCAACACCAATCATCCTGTAATGGATGTGGATGGCACACTTTTGGTATCAATTGAGGATCAGCTTCATAGATGGAAGGACCATTTTTGTGCCCTGCTAAATGAGGATTCTGTTGAGCAGAGTGCTGAAGTGCCTTAATTAAACGAGATGCGCAGGTCCTATAGGGGTATTGACATTGAACCCCCGTCAGAATCGGAAATCCAGACATCAATAAATCTCCTCAAAAACTACAAGGCAGCTGGACTGGACGGAATACCAGCTGAATTCCTGAAAGCCGATCCCGTAACAGCGTCTAGTATTTTACATCCGTTGATTCAAAGCATTTGGGAAAACGAAAGCTATCCCAGGGACTGGAAGGAATTTGTGATTGTTAAGTTGCCAAAGAAAGGTGACTTAAAGAATTGCAACAATTGGCGTGGTATCACCGTTTTGTCCGTTTTCCCAAAACTAATGGCAACCATCATTCTCGAGCGAATAAAGGATAGAATCGAGTCTACACTCAAGAGGCATCAAGCTGGCTTCCGCAGTGGTCGATCGTGTGTTGACCATATCAACACCCTGCGTATCGTCCTCGAGCAGTCGATGGAATTTCAATCACCGCTTTACCTCATGTTCGTGGATTTTGAGAAGGCCTTTGATCGAGTCAACCGAGAATGTGTATGGAGATCGTTGCTTGGTAGAGGAATTCCACCAAAAATTGTTGCCATTATTAAAGAGTCCTACAACAACGCAAGGTGTTGTGTTTTGCACAATGGGCAGCTATCCGACTCCTTCGTAGTGCAACAAGGTGTGAGACAAGGGGATGTTCTATCGCCAATTCTCTTCCTGCTGGCGATGGACGACGTATTGACGGCCAGTGTTGGTACAGCTGAGCGACAGGGCATTCAGTGGAGACCGATGCCGATGACATATGTCTACTGGCAAATAACATCAGTGGGCTGAACGGGATGTGCCAAACACTGCAAGTGAAGGGAGAGTCGAGTGGTCTAAGAATAAACAGCAAAAAGACAAAAATAATGCTCGCAGGCCACTCCACACAGCAGCGTATTTGTCTACAGGAGACGCCAGTTGAATTAGTGAAACAGTTTAACCTTTGTATATAAAAACCATAGTACTATTATCGTCGCCTACGAAGGGGGCGACATCTACGCAAAATACGCGGAACCCGTTGTGGAGAGAACGAATTCGTTGGGAGCATTTTTGGAGACTACAGCGAATGGCTGAGAATCAGAAACGTCAGATTATGATTAGAACGGGAAAGACGTATTGAAAATTTATGAGAGTGTGACTGATTCAGGTAGAAGGCATTATTTCAATAGTATATTGATATAATGAAGGACTTGATAAAGAACATAATGAAGAAAATATTCAATTTTGCTTTGGGTTGTTATTGGTTTTGTTTACATTTTTTTAATATGAAGATAAAGCCAAGAGACACAAAAGAAAACAATTTTGGATATTCTCTTTGGCTTGTAGGATTTTTTTGTGTTTCATGGGGAAGGGGTGCGTAAACATAGGAAAGTGTGTTGGATTTTTGGGTTTTGCGGTGGAAGAGGAAGGGGTGTTCTATATTCTAATATATGTGGGTTACTTTGTACAAATGTAGGTTTTTTTTTGTGCAGGATTTTGTACATGAAAACTTAACCATTTCCGTGTCGTGAATATTTTTGTAAGTGTTGCTGTGTAACAAAGTTAAGTGTTTTGTGAAAAAAATTATTGTGCGTAAAATAAAATAATTGAAAAAAGAAATATATTGCTGTGATAAATAGTTAAGTTCTTTTTTAAGTTAAGTTAAGTTTTTTTTTAATAAAATCTTAAACTGTGAAAAATCTTTAAGTGTTAGTAAAATTATTCTTTTTTGAAATAAAATCATTGTCTATAAAAAATATTTAAGTGTTGTATTAATCTTAGTGGTACCTTTTCTGAAAAAAATTGTGTTTGGGTGAAAAAATTAAAAAAAAAAATAAAGTGCAAAAAATTATTTTGAAAGTGCAAAAAAGAAACAAGTGTGAAACAAAATTATTTTGTACCTTATTTTATTTTATTTTTGTATTTAATAGATTTATAATTAAAACTTAAACAAACATGGTTAGGTGTTGTTACGCAAAATGCGGCGCGGTGCAGCATCGGCCGAGTAGTATTTCTTTTTTTAGATTTCCTCAAGACAGAAGAAGACCAATTTGGCAAAAACACGGATGTGTTTCCGACGTTCATGATAGGTCCTTCATTTGCGAAGCTCATTTTTACCTCAAAGATATAATACTGCGAGGTACACAAAAACGTCTGGTACCAAACGCACTGCCATTAGCATACTTTTCAGTATGCAAGTGCTCAGACGATGCCATTGATCCTATATGCTTAAGCATTATGGATGCATGGAGGTGTCCAACGAAGCTGACTTCTACGGTCACATCTGCAGGAGCTAGTTCCGCGCCTCCACGTGCATATTTACCTCCACCTCTACCTACGACTTCACGTCCACTTCCCCCTCTACGTTCCGTTGCACCTGCAGCTTCTGTTATGCCTAGCAGCCCAGCTGTATCTTTGGTGAACTTAGCTGCAGCTTCAACAAAAACTTATGTTAGGGATTTATCGTTGGGCGTGGTACCGTTTTCTTCTAATATTTCACCTTCACAGTTTCCTTCACCCAGGTACCATTCCTACAAAGCGCCGCCGAAGCTCTCTCGCGAAGGAACTGTTAAGATTCTCCAGGAAATTTTTGAGAGGGAAATCACGGAAGAACAAATAGCTGTAAAAATAGTAGAAACATGGTGTGCGGAAATGCTACACTAGTCAACAAAATTAAAGGAACAAATATTTTTTCAATTTTTGTTAGCGTTTTTTGAAGAGCTGTATCTTTGTGACGAGTGGTCGCATTGAGTTGAAATAAAAAGCATTTTACAGCTTTATGTTTTTTGTTTCGAGATTTGTTTACAAACAAATTTTTTTGAAGTACCGTTATTGCGTAATGGCAAAAAATGAGACGAGACAACAAATTTTTTTTTTTTATTTTTTTTTTTTGAAGGTCCTCATTTCTATGGATAATTTTTTTTGAGTCAATTAAATGTCATGATCAGATACCTTGCTTATTCAGCTTCAATTCAGTTTTTTTGTTGTTGTCGTACGATTTTTTTTGACATGGTTTATCTGACTGTGAATGAAAAAAGATACTTTTAGCCTTGATTACCAATATCTCAGCAAATAATGATGTTATAAAAAATTCAAAGACAGTTTTGGAAATTTGAGAAAGCGTTTTACAAGATTTTTTTAAGATTTTGTAGAAATTATTTTTTTTTACCGTTCACCGTTTGTTTAAAAAAAGTACTAAAAACCGACGTTTTGTGGTCTTTTCGTAAATCTTTTTTTTTCATTGCAAATATTGATTGCATGGCTTGTGTTGGTATGCAAATTTGTAGACTTTTAAAACACCAATATTCTTGTAAATTTTCAAATTGATTCATCGCACCGTTTTTTCTCACCAAAATTTCAAAGTCTTACAAACCAGGTAAAGGAACAAATTGTGGTGTTCCTAAACAATGCGAAGTTGTCATCAAAATGACAAGAAAACCGTAATTCCAGGGGATTTTTTTTCACAGTTTTGCATTAGTTAGACACTTTGTTGAATTAAAATGAAATAAAAAGTACATTTTTCCAAAAAAAATTAAAAATCAAACTTTTTTGTTTGAAAATTTTTTGAAATAAATTTTTTTTTTTTTGTTTAATGTACTTTTTATTTCATTTCAATTCAACAAAATATCTAACTAATGCAAAACTGTGAAAAAAATCCACTAGAATTACAACAGGTGGATAGTCCGTCTGGGCCCAATTTTGTGGCCACCACGTTTGCCAGACCTAAATCCTTTGGACTTTTTCTACTGGGGGTGCCTGAAAGAAATGGTTTATACTAAACCAATTACATCCATTACGGAACTGCGTAGTCATGTTCAAGACGCTGTAATGAAAATAAATGAGCGCCAATATGCTTGTTTATTAAGAGGTCCTTCATTAGAAGATGCAGAGCCTGTATCACTGTGAATGGGGGACAGTTTGAATACTTGATATAAATTTATTTAAAAATACAAATAAATCATAATTTTTAACACTGTTGTTTTTATTCATCGCATTTCCCATACCTAAGTCAAAACCTTTTTGAAAGTGCATACTATTATTTTAGCTAGTGAATTTAGCAGACATAATAGTGACACTGGTATATCTATTGACTTTTCCTTACAACTCAATTTTTGTTGTCATCAAACTTTGATGAAAATAAATATTTAATCACCTTTTTATTAAAAAAAAAAATTAATTAAAAAAATTATAAAAATAAATCCAGCAACTATTGTTAAATGTTACTGCCTTTTTTTAAGAACGGTTATTTTTAAATGCAATAAAAATTAAAAAAACAATATGAGTTATTCATTCGTCGTCGTAGTGTTTACTTAACTTTGTAACTTAATTTCATCTGATAAAATGTTAAAAAACTACTTTAGTAGATTAAATGCCAATTTTATTGGTTATGGTTGTAGACACAAACATGTGTTATACCATTTTGAAAAGTACATTAAACAGGCCAATTTTTATCAAATTTGCCACTTATATTCTGATACATTTTTTTCCTTTTATTTTTTTCAAACTTTGGTGAAAAAAAATATTGAATTATTTTTGAATAAAAAAATAATTTAAAAAAATTATAACACAAAAAATGCATCAGCTGGTGTTAAAATTTACTACCCATCACTTAGAACGGTTATTAAAGAATATTATAAAAATACAAAAATAATAAGAATCCTTTATGGGTGGCCGTTGTAATTAGGTATTTTAGGAGACCCTGAACTTTTTAACATTTTGCGAAAATAAATTATACCATGGAGACCACAAGAAAAATATTTTTTTTATATTTTTTTTCTGAGCAGTCATAAGGACTGCTACCACCAGTTACAGTATTATCCACTCATTACGGGACACCCTGTATAGGTACCTAGGTATAAAAAGCAGCAAGTTGATGTTTTTATATTTATACAAATTCTAAAAATACGCCAATATGCGTTAAATAAAATTAGCCCGAAGTCGATAGCATCATTTTTGTTCTCGAGATAAACCTACCTATTCAAGAGTAATGAAATTTAACAAGTTTCTTTTTTTTAATTGCTAGGATACTTACATACATATATTAAAAAAGTTACTAGTTCAATTTGTTTGAAATTCTTATCTATCCGAAATCGATAGGTACCTACATTAGGGTGTTTCATTTTTCCAAAGATGTGATTTTTGGCTGACTTTGCTCACGCCCCGAGTCTCAGGGATGAAAACAAAATGTATGCCAAATTTCAAGAAGATTGGATAATATTTAGAGGTTGCGCATTTTGATCACTTTTATCTAAAACTATCGAATTTCTAGTATTGAAGTCCTTTGTACTCAATGGTTTCTCATGCACTTGCTTCATCTTCTGCAGGTTGAAGTGTGTCTACACGTAAAATCTAAGCTTCAATATATTAATTCGTGACATCCCTACCTGCAATTATTTTTAAATAATTAATCTTCGAACTGTACTTTCAAACTTCAAGCATTATACCTACAAGGTTTACCAACTAGGAGGTCAGGTCGATTTTGAAATGGAATAAAACAAGTTGCGTATGTGGTATTAACGAAACTGTTATTATTTTTGAAGGGCCTATACCTATGCTGTGATGTATGTATAATATGGAATAGGAGATTGTTCAAAATATACGCAACGGATTCGGACGGTGGCATGGATCCGAGGCGTCGCAGTTTGAATGCCTTTGCTGTACAGTTCAGGCTGAATTTGATCGATGGCTTGGCTTAAATAATTTTGATTTTGAGGGCATCAGTTGATTGTGGCTCATAAGCATAGACCTGCAACTTCAGAAAACCCCACGAAAAATTAATGGGGTAAAATCGCACGATCTTGGTGGCCAATTCACGTCCACTCCTTGAGAGATAACCCTCTAACAATTATCGTTAACGTAGAATATCTTTTGTTACATAAACTCTGTGATACGTAGTGCTGTCCTTATTGAACAATATGTCGATCACATCCATATATCATCCAATTTTGGCCAGAAGAAATTGTTTATCCTCTATTGGTAGGGTTCTCCTTTGATTAAATTGACGAAATTGACTACATCGGGCTCACCTCTCCCCTTACCCCTCCCCTAAGTGACGTAACAATTTTTTTTGAAGATCAACCCACCGTCAAGGGTGATGGGAACTAGAATTTTGTGTTCTTAGCTACAAAAAAAAAACATTTTCTCTAAAAAAGCAAAAAATACAAAAAAACGTATTTTTTGCCTACTTTTGAAAAAGTGATCAAAATGCGCAACTCTAAATCATCTCCAATCTTCTTGAAATTTTGCAAAAATATCTTTTTCGTTAGAGAGACTCGGGGCGTGAGCAAAGTCAGGTAAAATTTTACATTTTATTTTGTGCCTTACAAAATGAAACACCCTAACCTACATATATGTATAAACATAGACATCTTTCTAAAAATTATTGATTCTGATTTGAAGGAGCTCGAAACGTAAAAATATGTCAAAATTTTCGATTCGACAAATCGCACCAATCACTTCCAATAGTAAGTAGAAATTTCCTTTTTTATTAAAAAGAAATTTTTTTCAATACCTACCAAATAATCACCCTCTATTAGTATCTATAGGTACCTACCTACCTTTCAATTTTTTTTCCAATGTTTTACAAAATGTTCCCTCCACATAAACACGGTGAAATGAGCCCTTCTCTAAAATAGTTTTTGTCCAAGAAGTGCAGCAATCATTTCCAAAAGTATTGCTGTGCTACCTACCTATGTATGTATGTATGTATGTAGCTACATGCATCCACTTACATAGGTACATACCTGCTTATGATTGACCTACATTTTACTACATATTTTTACAAATTTATTTTGAGTAACTAGGTCACTCTCGCTACCTACCTACCAACTTATTCAAAATAAATCTGTAAAGTTATTTAGATAAAAAGTTTATTATGTAGGTAGGAATGTATACATTTATGTATACACATCTAAAAGCATAGGGATTCCCACTTACAGACACTGAAAAATTACAAAGATTTCACTAAATTCTTTCTTTACTTTTCTAACTAAAATAAATTATTTAAGTTCAAATATAGGTCAAATGGGTATACTCAAAGAAATAGGTACGCACTTAGAATTTTTCAAATCAAAACTTTAATTTAAATACCTACCTACCAACCAAGGAAAAGAAATACATACATATGTATCTTCCTATTTGTGTACCTATACGAAAACACACCCCCAAATTTTGCATTAAAATCTTCAAAAATACCTTAGGTACCTACATAGGTACTACCAAAAGATTTAAGATCACCAAAACCGAATTTTGCAAAAGAAAATTTAATTTAAATAACCTACCAAACTACCTATCCTCAAAATAATTAATAACAAAAATTTATTAATAATACCATAAGATGTACCTACGACCTAACCACCCTCGCAAAAATAGATAACAATTTAAAATTATAATATCCACCAAAACCATCGAAATCATAATATGAGAAAATTTCAATTTAAATACCTACCAAAAGATATATATACATACCTATCGTCGAAAATTGCTACTCAAATCACAACAACAAAACCCACCCTAAATAATATGAGATAATATAACTACATATATACCTACATTATGTATGTATGCTTCTTTTCGCATCGTCTCCAGTCTGTTCTATAACAAAATCTGTATACAAAAGTTTTTATCCTCGTTGCTATGACCTACGACACCGAAGAGCAGTGATGCTAGATGAGATTTCTAGAATCAAACCAAATTCCAAAAAAATCCCACCATTTTTGTACTGGAAGGGAAAAAAAACCACCATAACCTTTTCTGCTACAAGCATTTCCAAGATATACAAAAAGAAGAATGTTGGCTCTGCACTCTTGGTGCTTCATATTCGCAAAAGAAATATGTCATCTAATTGGTCAGTAATTGGTGAAGAAATTCAACTTGTCTTAGAAATTAACAAGTCCTAGAAAACTTGTAATCAAGACTAAAAGTTTCTTAAGGTCACGCACGATTTTTGTCACCTCATTTGTGGAATATTCACAAAAAATGTATACCGATCCGAAAGATCACTAGATCATGATAAGATCAACTATTTTCAATCATTGATCAGCCAAAGTTTTTCTTATGAAAGTTCGTTTCAAGGTTACAAAAAAAATGTTGGCATCTCACTTGAAAGGTCACTTAACGGTCATAAAAGGTCAGCTAGTAAGTTTCAGTAATTGGTCAGCCATTGATTTTTATGAATCTTGAGATATTTTTTGATTTTTCAAGGTAGTGATTTTTGGTACCTCATTTGTGTGGTATTCACAAAAAAAATTTCTGTTTTTTTTGTGCCAAATCATAAGAGGTCATAAAATTCGAAGATAGGCAGGTATAGTGAATTGTGGTTTTTCCCACCAAAAAAGACACTATTGAAATATTTTCCCACCATAAATCCCACCAAAGGCAATTTTTCCAACCATTTTGGTTGGAAAAACGACCAATCTGGGAACACTGCCGAAGAGGTGACGACGCAAGCAGCTCACTCAGGTATCTCTTTTACCCTCTTGTTCTATTTTTCCTTGCTTCCTCTGGCTGCATACAAAATATTTTTCCTAAACAAAACACCAAATAGTAGAATTCAAAGAGGAGACGAGAAACATTTTGTCATTTTCTTCACATTTTTCTACTTTTTGACAGCTGATTTCCTTATCTCACTTACTCCCTTTATTTCTTACCAGAATGGAAATAATACAATCCTCTTGCTCTTACTACTTGTCTTCGATTCTTGACATTTCCCTTCTTTTCATGTCTACACAACAACATGACAACACATTTGCGGTTGAATGTGGCGCCTTCGACGGCTGTGCGTCCTCCTAAAAAAAATTGCCCATGATAGTACTATGGTTTTTATATACAAAGGTTTAACTACCTTGGCAGTATTGTTTCTGCAAACGGTGGTACGGATCTGGACGTTAAAAGTAGAAATAAAGCTCGTGCTGCCTTTGGTACTCTGTCCCCAATCTGGAAATCAAGTCAAATCTCCTTACGCACTAAGTTGAGATTCTTCGAATCCAATGTCAAATCCGTGCTGTTATATGCTTGTGAAACCTGGAAAGTCACGTCTACCATTTCGAAGAAATTGCAGGCTTTTGTGAATCGCTGTCTTCGCCACATCCTAAAGATTTGCTGGCCACAAAAAATATCAAATGAGGAATTGTGGCGCAGGACAAGTCAGGAGCGGCTGGACGTCGACATAAGAAAGCGTAAATGGCGTTGGATTTGTCACACACTGAGGAAACCAAACGATGAAATTGCAAAGCAGTCCTTTGAATGGAATCCTCAAGGTGCACGGCGGGTTGGAAGACCAAGAACAATATGGAAATCAACTGTCTTAGCGGAAGCAGAATCCCAGAGAAAGACGTGGCCACAGCTAAAGTACCTTGCAGCAGACCGTGAAGGATGGAGACGTTTTGTTGACGCCCTATGCCCCAGCCGGGGTTACAGGACACGATGATGATGATTGGACCTTTATGGAGTAAATTCAGTTGTGCCGAAAAAACTAACTGGACTCAATTTAGAGGTTTTATAGAAGAAGGTGAAAAAATAAATATTTGACAGTTGATTTATATTTATTTATATTTTTATTTTAGGTATATTATTTATTTGCTGATACTTTATTTGAAAGTTTTTATCTGAAATGCAATCTTAGAATTAATTAGATATTATTTAAGCTATACAAATTATGTACAAGATTTCTATGGGATTTGAACCATGGACCTCTCAGACTGAAAGTTTACCACGCTAACCGGTCGGCCATGGAAAAATATATTTACGATGAAAAAAAATTATGCACTTTCTCCACACTGCTGGTTTGTGACTATAGTCTTTAGTACACCAGAAGTGGTTTATGTTTTCACTAGTATAGCAGAAATGGTTTGTGACTGCAATTAAGCATTCAAATACAAGCAATATAGAACAGAAACTAACATAGAGACTGTATAATAATTTTACAGGATTACTATAGAAGCGAAAGCTCCGTCGTCATTTCATAAAAGCAATATAGAGAAATTAAAGAAACATTGGTATATCGCTTCTATCAAGCTGATATAATTTGCACCAGAAAATATTTAAGGAAACAGTAATGCTCCAATAAGATACTTACTTCCCGTCAAAGGGGTAATAGGAGCGCTATAGAAACAAATAACACTATAATGTCTGAAATGCAAAGCAATTTTGTTAGCTCAGAAGTTGCCAACAAAATTTTGTGTTACTTCTTTAACTCAGCGCAGAACTTCAAATTTGTGAAGGGAATAGTTTTACTAAGGTAACCTAAGTGTTTACCTTGAACCGAAAATAAGATCGTTTGCCACTGCGTCCGCTGACCGTGCGAAGTGATCTCTCGCGAGGTTTAATATTACATAAATTCTAGAAAAGTAATGCCAAAAGTCGGAATGTTCAATTGTATACATTTTGTATACATGCTCTTAGATATTTGCTCTTATGGGTTAATATTCCACCTTACTGGAATTGTATAAGTCAGAATTAAGCGCACGAAAGCTTGCTTACAAGCAATCTTACAGTGGATCTCAGATATTTGGAATAAAATAGACTTAGAGGACCATCATAAGTGCCTTATTCTTTTCCTTTCAAATACTTCACAGAAGTCTTTGATTAATATTGTTAATACGATTTGAATTCGTCATTCTTAAATTTTTCAGTTGCATCTCAAATCTGAAGTACCACCTCTTATCGTCTTTTTGGGATGCGGAACAGTATGGTTTCTAACTTTCCATAATTAATTTGAAGCTTCAAATCTGAGCAGAAAGCTTGAAAATTAACAAACAAGTTGATCGTTGGTGAACGCCAGTTTAATCATCAAGCTCCCTTATTATTACAGAAATGTTGATATTGAAAATATGTGATGCAGTTACTTTGCCTTGCGGAAGACCATATTTATTATGACACATAGGTAAGTTAAGGGTGGTTGGATGTTGTAGGAACTGGGGGCCTCGAGCTGTATCTTTTCCTACACATCAAGTGCTTACAATACCTCCAAGTTGGTAGCCGCCGGATACTGGTCTTGGCTTTATGCCAGGACTTGCTAAACTTGTAAGTGCGAATGTTGACCAAGGAAAGAATTGCAACATTAAACCCATGGCCCTACAGATTGGAGGTTAGTGCGTTGGGCTAACGACCCGACCACAGTAAAAAAGCCAATTGTTATGAGAGAGACGCGTGAAGCCTCGGATAACGACCCCCCTCAAATGGCAACCAGACCCGGAACGAAAATGGACTATGACCTACGAGTTTGCACCTGGAATGTAAGGACACTCTATACACCAGGTGCTACTCAAAAACTTGAATCTGTCCTCTCGCGGTACAAGGCAGATATTACCGCGATCCAGGAGATACGATGGATAGGATCAGGCATAACGAAAAGAAAAGATTGCGACATTTATTACAGCTGCCATCAAAGACTGCACATGTTAGGATGCGGATTCGTCGTGGGAAATCGACTCAGATCGAAAGTCATCGATTTTAAGCCGATTAGCGATCGCCTGGCTGTGATCCGCATGAAAGCTACCTTCCAAAACATCAGCCTAATATGTGCACACGCCCCTACCGATGAAGCTGAGGAGTCTAACAAGGAGGAGTTTTACGACCTCCTGGACGGAGCCTACGGAGCCTGTCCGGAGTACGATGTCAAAGTCGTGCTCGGAGACTTCAATGCTAAAGTCGGAAAGGAAAACATCTTTGGCGGATTAGTTGGAAAGCACAGCCTCCACGAAACGACAACAGATAACGGCTTCCGACTAATCGACTTTGCTGCAGCTCGTAATACGGTGATAAGTAGCACTAGGTTCCCCAGGCGAAGGATACACACAGCAACCTGGCGATCTCCAGATGGTCGAACCGCCAACCAAATCGACCACGTGCTAATTGGCGCAAGGTATGCATCGAACATCTTGGACGTGCGAACTTTCCGAGGCGCAAACGTGGACTCTGACCACTTTCTTGTTGTGACAAAGTTCAGAGCCCGACTGTCCAACGAAAAGAAAACGAAGACCGCCCAAAGGAAGAAATTCAACATTGCATGCCTTAGCACATCTGAGAAAGCCAGAGACTACAGTGAGCAATTGACCGGGAAACTCTCTGCCGTAAACCCAGCCACAAGCGTCAACAACCAGTGGAACCAATATCGCGACATCATTAAGGAGACAGCCGAGACCACCATAGGCTATCAACCACCCAGAAAAAAGAACCCGTGGTATGACGATGAATGCGCGGTATTGAAGCAGGAGACGGAAAATGCACGAATGCAAATGCTGCAACGGAAAACAAGAGCAGCAAGAGAGGAGTACCGTGAAAAGAGAAGGAAAGAGAAAAAAACCCTGCGTAGAAAGAAAAGAGCATCCGCAGCCTCTCAGCTCAAGTATCTCGAAGAGTCTAGCACAGCCACCAACACCCGCCGGTTCTACAAAACAGCCAAGCAACTGGCATCTGGTTATAGGACTGGCACGCAAGCTCTTCGAAACAGCGAAGGGAACCTAGTCACCGAAGCACAGGGAATTGTAGACGTGTTTAAGCAGCATTTCCAACAGCTGCTTAATGGGCATTATGTAGAGGAGGCAATAGAGGAACAAAGAAGCATAAGATCAGTCAATGAAGATCCAGTCCCAGCGCCCAGTACTGAAGAGGTTAAGAAAGCCATCCACAAGCTTAAGAACAACAAATCCGCCGGCTCGGATGGCCTACCTGCGGAACTCTTTAAGTATGGAGGAGATGTCCTGGTAGGGTGCATGCACCAGCTCATCAACCAAGTTTGGGAGGAGGAAAGTATGCCCGACGACTGGTCAAATAGCTCCATATGCCCAATCTACAAAAAAGGCGATCCTATGTCCTGCAAGAACTACAGAGGCATATCCCTGCTTAATGTTGCCTACAAGATCCTATCCAACGTACTATGTGAGCGTCTAAAACCTTTCTGCAACACTATGATCGGCACGTACCAGTGTGGCTTCAGGCCAGGCAGATCAACGATAGACCAAATCTTCACATTGAGGCAAATCCTGGAAAAGACCAACGAATTTCAAGTCGAGACCCACCACCTATTCATCGACTTTAAAGCCGCATATGATAGCATAAGTCGCCAAGAGCTTCTATTGGCGATGTCGGAACTCGGGATCCCGAAAAAACTGATCCAGCTATGCCGCATGACGTTACAAAATACGCGGTGCAACGTGCAAATGGGTAACAGCTCATCCGAGTTATTCCAAACTTGTACAGGGTTCAGACAAGGAGATGCGCTATCATGTGATTTCTTCAACTTAGTCCTGGAGCAGATAGTGCGCAAGAGTGGTGTTAACATGGAAGGCACTATCTTCAACAGGTCTTCACAACTGCTTGGCTATGCGGACGACATCGACATCATCGGCCGCTCCAAGAGAGCTGTACTTGAAGCATTCACAGCTATTGATGAACAGGCGAAACGCGTTGGTCTTGAAGTGAATGAGGACAAAACAAAGTATATGCTATCAACAAACAAAGCCTCATCTGTCCATCGCCTAGGACAAAACGTCACTGTTGGTAGCAGTAATTTCGAGGTAGTCAAGGAGTTCACCTACCTCGGAACAAACATCAATCCCACGAACGACACCTTAGTGGAAATCCGACGAAGAATTACCCTAGCGAACCGCTGCTACTTCGGTTTGGCCAAACAAATGGGTTCAAAACTCCTTTCCCGAAAGACAAAGTGCACGCTGTACAAAACGCTAATTTTACCAGTTCTACTCTACGGCGCCGAGTGCTGGACGATAAGTAAAAAAGGGGAATTGATACTGGGCACTTTCGAGAGAAAAATTCTTCGGCGGATATTTGGTCCTATATGCGAAGAGGGCGATTGGAGGAGAAGATTCAATCGTGAACTGTACGAGCTGTACCAAGATGTGGATGTAGTCCAAAGAGCCAAAACACGTCGACTACACTGGCTCGGCCACATCGAGCGAATGGACAACAACGCTCCAGCCAAGAAAATCTTCGAATCCCAGCCCCCAGGTTCGAGACGACCAGGAAGACCGAACCTCCGCTATAGGGACCAGGCGGTCACAGACGCAAGAGCGCTTGGTCTCGACGACTGGAGGGAGCGTGCGAGGGACCGCAACCGATGGAAGACCGCAATATCTCAGGCAGAGACCCTTCATGGATCGGGAGCCGGATAAGTAAGTAAGTAAGGTAAGTTAAGGTTAGGTTAAGGGGCTGAAAGTTGATCTTGTTACCGTCACACTTAGATCAATGTAGATCCTCCACTGTGATACCCTAGGGATTTTGACTCATATTAAATGAAACCTATGATAAATACCACGTCAAGCAAGCCCGTTAAGGGTGTTGATGAGTTTCAGCAAGCTATAGCCTGAAAAGTCGGTGGGTACTTTTTAGTCATTGAAGAAGTGTCTGTCGTCACATCATAGTCAGCTGGTTGAGGAGAAGAAGACGCCTTTTAAAGGCGTGATCTTTCCTTTACCTCCACTACAGAAATCATCCCTCCACCAGGCCCGTAGTAGCAAGTGGCTCCTTGCAACGTCTGGTAGTTAAGTTTGTGATAGGTCTGTGGTTGGTGTACGTGTCCGTTCCTTTGGTCAGGATTTCTGAATGAGTCGAAGGGGCTGTTCCTATCCCCAAGAGAATTTTACCAATCTTAGAGAGAAGTTGCCCTATCAACGCACTGACGCTCGTATAGGCGAGGTGGTAACCCAGGTGGTTGTCACCGGTGATGATGCTCACGAGAAGAGACTGAATTTCATCTATTTCTTGTCGTAACCCAGGTGGTTGTGACCGGTGGTCCCTCAGTTGGATGATGCTGTCGGTCTTTCGGGCAAGCTCCATTGCTTGTTTGTCGTAGCTAGAACCTTGCTCTCGATTTCCTGTTTAAGATTACAGGGTGGGACATGAACTAATGTTTCTCCCTGATTAAGATCAAGAGTTAATCCTATTCTTGCCAGCTCGTTCCAGCTCTTTCGATACCTGGGACACCACTGTGACCATCCGGAACCAAGCAGAGCCTTATGTTGTGCTGTGTACCAAGAACCCTTAGCTCTTCGCGATAGCAAGTTACAAGCATCGATTTGATTTTGAAAAAGGTGATATAAGCTTGTGGTATTGCCATAATATAGACTTATCTAGCAGCTTTTGTCACTGGCAGGACCGCAGCTTGGAAGACTTTGCTGTAATCAGGAAGTCTGATTGAGTTGGCCAGTCCGAGGGTTTCGCAGGTTGGCAGCTCGTTCATTTGCCATTGCCAGTCCTCTCTGCTAAGAAACGTGGTCGTGAACGGCTTGTCGAAGTCTTAACGGGGTGTTATGCAGTCAGTACATAGGTACCATATTTCCCTCTGTCTCCAGCTACCAGTTTGGCTAAGCTGAAGTGCGCTATTGGCTTCCGATTCCTGTATAACTTAAGGGGTCTTAAGTTGAGTATAGCTTCCAGACACGCTGTGTAGGTCGAGATGGACCTCATTGCCCCAGTAATACCAATACATGCCATTCTTCAAACCTTGGTCATGATTTTAAGGTTGGTAACTCTATCCAGTCCATTCAATCAGGCTAAATTACCGTATGCCACTAAGTACAGTCATGACCGTGTACCTGTACAAGTACATCCACTTTATAGTTTTTGGGCTCGGACCTCAAGTTTTACCAAATATCCTGTTGCAGGAATAGAAAGCAAACAGGGCTTTATTCGTTCTATCTTTTGTTCTTTCGTTGGGTCCCTTGAAGAAAGGGAATTTTAAAAGTCGGTAATTTCCTTTTGTTCGTAAAAAGGATCAGTGGGTTTTTTATGGGTTAACCGCTAGACCGCAGTTTTTAGTCCATGTATTCACTATATATAAGGCATAGGGACTTTTTTTATTTAAAACCAATTTAGGCCCATCCAAGGTGACCTTTTTTAACGACCATCCTAATAACCATGCTTTTAACCGAAAATACTAACTACATTAATCGACCCAGCCGTTTAGTCTGTTGGTCTGGATACTGGAAACAGATGAAAAGACAAAATTACGGGGTTTTCCAACTATTTAAGTATTTCTAATAATCGTTATGTCATATTTGGTCAAAATCTTGAGTTCGAATATAATAATAATGTGAAATTTTCTTAGTAGCAAATGCTCTCAGGCAAAAACTACGAAAAATTTTATGAAATGTTAAAGTTAGTCTATAATAAAAACGAGTTTATTCGTTTTCTTTATTTCGTGTCAGCATGTCTTTAGCCTATCTTTGCTTCGAAAAAAGAGTTTTGAAAAATTTAGAAAAACAATTAGGTAGAAATCTTTGGTCTTTCAATTTTTTCTTTAACTTTAACTGTTTCGATTTTTAAATCTTTCAGGAAATTTTATGTTGTACAAAAAGTTTTTAATGCTTAGTGTTGCCAGTGTGACCATTCTCTCAGAAATGCAAGGATGAATTTAGGAGCATTTTCAGTTTTTAGCATTCTATTTGTTGGTTCCTTATTTATAAAAAGGTATATTCACTAATAATATATATATAATAATGCTACTAAAAGTATTAAGTTTTACCGGTAAATTCAAGATTTTCAATATTTCGGGATTTTAAAGCTAAATTGGCGCCTAAACCTCATTTTTTGATGTAAATAGAATACGGTCCTGACTTTAACATTTTTCTGTTGTTTGAAATTGTTTTAGTGGCCTTATGGAAATTTTTATTTGCTTGTCTTATATGGGATGAAAATAAAAAGGAAAAGATCAAAATTGCCTTAGACTATTTTGTGGCTTCATCTGATGAGAACAAACCCCAGATGGAAAAATCACAACTACGATATATAACTATACCTAATAGTCCGGGAGCTCGTGACAGTTTTTAATGCATTATTTGCTCGTCGATCAGGACATTCTAAATAGTTCAATTTATAAGTGAACATCACCAAAAGGGACCGCTTACAACTAAGTAGCGGGACAATAAAACAATAATAGCAAAAAAATTAAAATTCTTAATAAGTATTTCTAGGTGCAGGGCAATAAAACCGTGGGCGTTATTTCCCAAAATATAACGGAAAAAACACTGGGCTTATTTTACATTCCGAAATGGCAATAAGACACACGAAAGAAAATAAATAAAAACCGCGGGTGTTATTGCTTTTTGGTTTTGGCATTTGAGCCCACACTTAAAGCATGATCAATTCTCTGCTTTTAAATAATCTTCTAAAAAATCTCAAAATGATCGGCTACAGTTATTGTTTGATATATAAAATAAATTCAAAGTTTCTTTAAATCCAGATTCTTTAAACGCATAGAAACTTTGCAAACACCCAACGTCACACCCACCCAAATCCTATAGTGTGCCCTAGTAGGGGAGTTGCAGGGGGGCAGCATGCCCTCCCATGCATATCTACCTGTTTGTTCGCCGTAATGTCGGGTGCTAGCACTGTTTTCATGTAAGGCAAGGCAAGTGTAAATAAAATCTCGAAAAACTAGTCACTTTTGGAGCATTGGCTAAGATTCGCGCGTGGGAAAATTTTTTGTTGTTATACTTTTCGCAAAGAAGAAGATTTAAGTGACTGGTTTTCCGAGATCTAATTTAAAATCTCAGAGCCAACGACATAAAAAGTCAAGTCATTTATTTTTGCTTTGTTTTATTTTGTTGAATGGGTCTTCTCACCATTCATAATTGGAATTAAAACCCACAAGAAAAAGGAAACAAAACCCACAGCTTTTTTTACATTTCCAAATGGAAAATAAACCCGTGGGTGTTTTTTCATTTTATTTTGGGAAATAACGCCCATAGGCCTTTATACCGCGGATGTTATTGCACTGCACCATATTTCTACGATGGAAACACTGGCAGTAGGACGAGTGGAAGGTGGCCTTCTCACCCAGGTAAAAACACTGAAATTCTTCCTATATTGCACTGAAAATCGAGAACCAAATTTCTGATGATGACTAGAGGGCTCTCGTTGGAAGCACAATTCAAAACATAGATAAGATTAGATTAGATTTGCTAGGGTTGGGAAACAGCCTTGGCGTAGAAGGGCGTAAGTTAGTCCTAAGACCATGTTAAAAATATATACCGGCTGTTTTCCATAAGATGTGACATAAAGCTCAATGTTGTTGTCTGTGCCCAGATACAAAAAAAAGTTGTTTGGGAGGGTGTCTATTTCCCCTTTTTGATAAAGGAGGGGAAATTTAAAAAAGAAGAAATTCAAAACAACGGCAGCACTTACAATGCCTCACTAAAGATTGTTTAAGGCCCTAGTTCCATTCTAAATATACATTTTAAATAAATTTGTTTCTCGTAAATACTTTTTGAAAAAATTCAAATTTAAAATAAAAAAAAAAACATTAAAAATTGATGATGAAACTTTGTAATCAAATATGTACTTAAATTCGTATAAGTACTAAAATGTCTTGTAGTTTTTGAGAAAATCAGAAATTAATTTACTACTTTGATGGTGAAAGTTTGGTATTTGGAGAAATTTAAATACCATTATTAGATATGTTTCATTTGTCATAAGATTAATAAAAAACCAAGAATCAAAGGAGCCCATAAGACTATCTGTAGTGGAAAAGTGTTTTTTTAGAAGGAGGAAATGGCGTGGAACTGTCCCCAAAAAACTGCTTTCAAAAATCGAATTTCGTAAAAGTATTTCAAAATTTTTCAAAACCAGGAATCAAAAGTGTTTTCGAAAATATTTATTCTCCAAGGTATTTTCTTTTTATTGTTATGAAATTATAACATACGACTCTTAAGTATTTTTTAACGCTGAATCAAAAATTAAGACGATACAAGCACTGAAAGCAGTTATCGTGCTTTTAAAGTAAAAAAAAATTGAACTTAATTACATAAAACTAAAAAAAAGGTCAAATCAAAAAATATATTAGTTTTTCAAAATTTTAAACATAAATTTTGTTTTCAAAAAATATTCACAGAATTGCTTTGGGTTTTAAACTATCTATAGCATGGCAATGCAAGTGTGCCGTTGTTTTAAGTTCTTTTGTTTTAGATTATAAGTACTTTTTTTATAAAACTTTCCCTCCTTTAAAAAAAGGGAAATAAGCCCCCTCCCATACGACTTTTTTCTTATTTGGGCACAACATACACGCTCTGGTTTTAAGTCACACCTTATGCAAAATAACCAGTATATATTTTTAGTATTGTTTTAGGACTAAATTACGCACTTCTACGCCAAGGCTGTTTCCCACCCCTACCACGCATGGGTAGAAAGGGGGGTAAATTAATGATGTGATTCTATGTCTTAAACTGTGTTGGATACAACGAGAGCCCTCGCATCACCATCCAAAGTCTATTTTTCGATTTTCAGTGCAACATAGGAAGAATTCCAATGTTTTTACCTGGGTAAGAAGGCAACCTTCCACTCGTCCTACTGCTAGTGTTGCCATCATAGAAATACTTTTTAAGAGTAGGTAAAGTTAGGACAGGTACTACTAGTGTATCAAAGCTCAACCCATCAGGACAAAGTGCAAGGTTAATGTTAATACTGGCCCCATTGATCTTAATTCGAAAAACAAAATTGCATACCTTTTGGGGCGTGTAAGCGGTGTATTGTCCCAATGAACGAGTGTAAGCGTTACTTTTTTGACATTGTGGGATGCTAATTAACAAACATACAAAAGATGAATGACGAGCACATAATGTTAATGTCTATGTTTTTTTGCATGTTTCATAAACGCTCCCCACATCAAAAGGTCTCGAGGTGCGCTGTAAGCGCTCCATTTTGAGGGCATACATTACTTAATTCAAGGCTACATTACAATTTAAACGACAAGCAGATTGACCATTTTTTACTGTCGTGAGCTCCCGGACTGTAATCATTTCATTCTCTTTCTTTTAAAACTAGGAATAATAAAAACAGGTCAAAGTTACTTTTCTTTGGCGCATATTTTTTCAAATGAATATAAACGCAATTTGGCTTTTTTAAACGAGATTCAAAAATTATTAGAGTGTAGAAAACGTTTGAAGAAACTATTTCGTGATAACCAATGCTTCAACAGCAGTTGCCACTCAACTTTGTGTTATGCTTGAATCTGAAAGGGAATTATTTTCTTTTAAATTACATACTCGTAATTGATTTCATCAAATGACAAGGATTATTTTATTATAGCTTTTATTCCAGTTGGGATGGTGATTCAGAGTGGTTATGCATCACAATAAAAAAGAGTCTATTGTTGACTCTTTACTTCTATAACGAACCCTTTTAGAATGGATTAATGTTTCTGGAAGATTAAATATTTATGATTTTAACTAAGGGATTAGAACTGATTGATGACAAAATTGAATTTTTAAAGGAATAAGATTGAATCAAAAAGTTGAGGATTAACTTTATCTTTCAGTTGTCAATAATCTATTGAAATCGATGTGCGGCAGTATGGATATTACCCTTCTACGGCTTTCACTATCAAAATAGAGATGGTACCACAATGGCACTGTCAAAAACTTTCACTATCGAAATCGAGATGGCACCCCAACGGAAAACGACTTAATTTGATCCCTGAGTTAACTAAGGATTGGATTTCAATTGGTTGAAGAACACGTTTCTCGAGTTAGCTCAGGTTTAACCTCGAGATTAGGATCATCTCGCGCTGAAAAATTGGCCCTAACAGGCATACATTTATGTAGTTCTAAAATAGCTAATGGCTTGGTGCAATATTTTTTAAAGCAACATTACGTTTTAATGTTGGCAATTCGGGAGTTTATTCGAAAAACTTTGTTCTGGTACTTACATATATTCATGAAGGCCTCAGTCTAGAACCCAACCTTGGGAAACAATGTTGTCCCAGAGAGTTTTACATTATGTGTGTTTTTTTTTTTCAAGCCCAGGGAAATCGGATGAAAACGCACCATTGGGGCTTAGTGAAACCCTTTATACAGACAAAAATTGATATAACATAAAAACTATCGATAACAAGTATGTACATAATGAAATTCGTGCCGGTAAAACAATTTTTCTCTAGGCTTAAGTTATGCACCAAAAATTCTCGGAGCTTAGTTTTTCTTAAATTTAACATGTTAACTGTTTACCCCAAAATCGTTTTTTTCAACCAATTCCGTCCGGACTTGAAAAAAAAACACGACATTAATGCTGACAAGGTCCTAGCAAGTGTTACTTTATTTGAAGTCTTATCCGAAAGATAAAAATACTGTCCCAAGTCCCAACACCTAATTAGTATTTTTCAAAATGGTGACAAGTCCGTAGGTATATATAACTTGTGCTTTAAGAACAACTAATAATGGTATTTTCTACCCAATCAAATTCGCTAAAATTGTTTGTTAGTTGAAATTGTGTAAAATTAGATTTTTGAATCAATTTTTATTTTAACTTTGTAAACTTGAAACAAACAAATAAACATCCGGTTAAGAACTCATGTTATACCTTCTATAATACAATGCAAGTATTTTGTTCCACCCCAACATTAAAAATTTGTATAAAACCAATGATAAAAAAAAGAAACCGGAAACAATATGAGCTATTTTTCAAAGACCCACCATCATCGCCGCCACCGGCTGCCGGCGATGAACGGACAAATGATTAATATCTTCCGTCCTTTATCCTGTTGCTTTCAGTAAAGGGATTTTACAAAATCAAATAAGGATGCATGCAAATTCGTTCACCTCTTTAACATTTCTCTTTTGTTATAAATTTTCCGTTTTTTCTCATTAAAGTATTTCATTCATTCTCAGTGAGTCAGACTGTGAGTCTTTTTGTAAAATTCTATATAAACAAAAATATGTTTGATGTATGTTTATGAGTTACAGGGCTGGATTAACCCTCAACGGGGCCCTAGGCAACCATAAATTTGGGGGCCCTTTTTTCATGTCCGTTCCTTTCTTTTGAAGTGAAACATTAAATACCAAATTAAGACATATAAATATAAAAAAAATAAACAAAAACAATTTTTATTTCACAAATCACAAAAAAAAATCTTAATAGGAACAAAATTCATGTGATTTTAGCTTCATAACTACCTAGGTACAAAGTATTGATAAAAAAAACATAGTTTTAGTTCATCAGATCGTCTTGGTCCTTGAAATCATACATTGATTTGTGAAACAAGGATGTATGTGTTTGTTTGAATTGCAGATCATAGCATTTTTTGTAAAAATATTTCAAATAAAAAGATGCCTTTTTGAAGAAAAAGAAGCCTTAAAGCATCAGTTAATGAAATAATGCCTACACCGAGAAAAAAAACAACGTAAAATCAACGGAAACAACTTTGATTTAAATATTTTTCGGAACGATTTGGCATCGAAGACGAAAATTTTAAATTCAAAGTAGCAATGACATCAATTCAAAGTGTTTCCCTCTTTTAAAACAAATATGATTTAACCATTTTTTATCTTCATTTGAGATGTCATTATCGTTGATTTGAATTCATCCATCTTTAAAACTATATGTATCAACTTCGATTAAACTACAAGCATCTTTGATTGAAATACATAAACATTTTAAAATACTTTTTTAAAACTTTAATTCAACTTCGTCCAGTTATTGATTCAAAAGAAAATGGAAACTAATTCATTAAACAAATGACAAAAATAAATATGAGAAAAGTAATAATTTTTTTTTGATAAAATGTAAGTGAATTTTGAGTGCGCGTTAATTTTGTTCACAAATGTTTGGTAGATACTTCGTGAAATTACGAAGCGCTCTCGAAATTCTATATATTAAGCTAAAATATAAATTAAAAAGTAATTAAAAAATCTGACTTTTACGTTGGCCTAACTATGCAACACTTTAAAAGTACGTGCACGGAAATTTAAAATTCGATTTCGAAAAATATTAGCATCTTGCACTTTGAAACTACGTTGAGTGTACTTTAAATGTGCGAAAAGTTGATTTCTATGTAAAATTGAATACGTTTCGCTTTGAAACTAAGTTGGCTTTGTTAAATCTACGTTGCCTATTTAAATCAACAGGTTTTCAACTTGAAATTAAATATGATTTATTGAATATTATTCAACTTTAAATCAAATATTTTCTATTAGATTTTAAATTGCGTTTTTTCCCTCAGTGTAAAAGGCATGAAAAAGCCTCAGTTGGCATCGCTGTTCGTATCGTACCAACCGGTTCGTTCGAATTAACTGTGAACGGATCCAACCAAAGTGGCGAACAGTACTCAAAGTTCTTACACTCTCACTCAGATATGAAAATGAGAATAGTGTTGTATCTTGACTTTGTTTTGTTCTATTTGTGCTGGAAGAATATGAACAAAATGGGAAATTCGTTTGGAATTTTTGCTTTGAATAGAGTTTTTTTTTTTAGTGGAGGTAAGAAAACTAATTTTCTTTAACCAGTAAATAAAAATTTGGAAGTCGTTTTTGTTTATTAAAGTAATGCTTTTATAATTTGCGTGTAAAATTTAACTAGAAATTGGCATCAAGTAGTGAAAAAGTTTTTATTAAAAGCCTTGTGATTGTGTTATTGAAAAACTTATAAGCAAACCCTTTTACCTACAAGTGGAATTCAGTAGACAAATCTGCAATTATAGCGACTGAAAGACCTACTCCATTGCTGACAGATTTGACAACAAAATTTTGCAATAAAAAAAAAGTGTTACTAGAATTTTATGTTTGTAAGAAAATTTTAGAAGTCTTCATTTTTCGGGGGCCCCCTAATATCGGGGGCCCCAGGCAACTGCCTATTCTGCCTACTTGTTAATCCGGCCCTGATGAGTTATGGTAGGCAACATTCAGATATTGTATGATATTGCACAAGTCAACGAAATTAAAGGAAAACATTTTTTTTCAATTTTTGTTAGTGTTTTTTGAAGAGATGTATCTTTGTGACGAGTGGTCGTATTGAGTTGAAACAAAAAGCATTCTACAGCTTTATGTTTTTGTTTCGATATTTTTTCCCAAAATTTTTTTTTGAAGTACCGTTATTGCAAAAAATGAGACGAGACAACAAAATTATTTTTAAAAATTTTTTTTTAAGGTCCTCATGATCAGATACCTTGTTTATTCAGCTCCAAATCTGTTTTTTTTTTTGTTGACGTACGATTTTGTTTTGCATGGTTTATCTGACTTTCAATGAAAAAAAGATACTTTTACTCTTGATTACCAATATCTCAGCAAATAATGACGTTATAAAAAATTCAAAGACAGCTTTGAGTGTTCTTCAAGATTTTTGTAAGATTTTGTAGAATTTTTTTCCGTACACCGTTAGTTTAGTTTAGTTTTTTTGTTATACTGTACTTTTTATTAAATTTCAAGTCAAACAAGTATCTAACTAATGCAAAACTGTGAACAAAACTCTACTGGAATTGTGATTTTCTTGTTATTTTGATGAGGACTACGCATTGTTTAGGAACAACACAATTTTTTCCTTTGCCTGGTTTGTAAGACTTTGAAATTCAAGTGAGAAAAAACGATTCGATGAATCAATTTGAAAATTTGTACAGGAATATTGATGCTTTAGAAGTCTACAAATTTGCATACCAACGCCAGCCAAGCAATCAATATTTGCAAAGAATAAACAAATTTACGAAAAGACCACAAAAAGTCAGTGTTTACTACTTTTTTTTAACTAACTTTTTTAGTCTCGTCTCATTTTTTTTTTACAATAACACAATAACGGTTCTTCAAAACAAATGTTTTGCAAAAAATCTTGAAAAAAAAAACATAAAATTGTAGAATGCTTTTTGTTTCAACTCAATACGACCACTCGTCACAAAGATATGTACATTTCTTCATACGTACTTGCTCTTATTTTCAAGACACTGCGAGTTTAAGAAAATTGTATACACAAACATGGAAATTATTTTATTTATTTAAATTAGCTAAAACAACTCTTTTGACAGTTTGAGGTGAAAAAAAAAGTATGCCATCTTAATTCATGATTGAATATGATTGTATGGGAACAAAATTTTAAAATAGTTGAAGCGGTTTTTTTTTACATTAATTTTTTATATATAAAATTCTTAAAACATTTTTAAGAACAAATTTTGGTATGCAGATTTAAACTATATATTTATGTGTACCTATATAAAAACAAAATTTGAAAAAAAAATTGTCAACCCGTTTTTGAGATATTGAATTTTCAAAAAAAAAAATTGAAACTTTTTTTAAAAATCCAAAAACTTTTTTTTTGAAAGTTTTGATATGCAATATTATTTAATCTTATCTGAAATTTGTATATAAAAAAATTCATTTAAATCCGTTGAGCCAATAACGAGAAAACTCAAAATAAAAAAATACGTTCTATGACAGGTACTACTAATAGTTGCTATGTGTAAAATTTTATAATTTTTAATGGTAGATCGTACTAATTTTAGTATATGAAAAAAGTTTAATCAAAATCGTAGGCGTCGTTTTCAAACAAAAAAATATTTTCCTTTGCGGTTTTTTCACTTTTGTATTGAAGGTACCGTTATTTTTTCATAAATGTAAAATTTTTTCTAAAAATATTTTAGAGAGTACTAAGAAAGTCTTAAATATCGAGTTTCAAAAAAATCGATCATGCCGTTTTCAAAATATTTGATTTTCCAAAAAAAATTTTGAAATATTTTTTACAAATCCAAAAAATATTTTTTCACAAATGTTGGTAGGTAGGTACACAAAACTATTAACATTTTTTGGAAGCTTCTGTATAAAAAAAATAATTGAAATCGGTCATACTATTTTGAAGAAAATCAAAAATTAAAAAAATGGTTGCTTGGGAGGTACCATTAATAACCATTTTTGAAAAATGGTTTTCCACCCAAAGAAAGTCTTTACTAAAATAAATTTATTGAACTTTTTTTAAGAAAAGTTGTCGAGCCGTTTTTGAGAAAAATAGGATTATGTAAATTTGCCAAAAAAAATGTACGACAGGTACCGTTATTTTTGGTTCTAAAAAAAAAATGAAAAAATGTGTCGGCAGAATCACCAAAAACCACTAAGTACCAAGTTTGAAGAAAATCGATCGAGCCGTTTAGGCTGTAGACGAACAGACAGACGAACAGACAGACAGACAGAATTGTGCCACCCACTTTTTTGGTGTTCTCTATCATCGTAATATCATGTTTGATTGTTATCTCAAAATTTTTTTTTTGCACGAATCCAAAACTTGCCTTATAGTACCTATAATCGCAAGTAAAAATGCTTTGCAAACGAATCTTTAAACAAATAAAATGCACGACTGCATCGCACGAACTTGCTCTTATGTTCAAGTTGTGTGGGACTTAAGAACTTTACAAAATATTCAAGTTATTATAGAAAAAGTATAAAAAGCATTTAAATCGTTCTTTTAATTGTATAAACAGTCTGATAAATAACTTCATCATCATCGTGTCCTGTATCCCCGGCTGGGGCATAGGGCGTCAACAAAACGTCTCCATCCTTCACGGTCTGCTGCAAGGTACTTAAGCTGTGGCCACGTCTTTCTCTGGGATTCTGCTTCCGCTAAGACAGTTGATTTCCATGTTGTTCTTGGTCTTCGAACCCGCCGTGCACCCTGAGGATTCCATTCAAAGGACTGCTTTGCAATTTCATCGTTAAATAACTTAGAGCTCAAAAAAAAGTATGCCATCTGATTACTTGTGAAAATATGAATATATGCAAACAAAAAATTAAAACCTCTGGAGCCGTTTTCTTAAAAATTAATTTTTTATATATAAAATTTTTGAAACATTTTTCAAAAAAAAAATTTGGTATGCCAATTTTGAGTATATATTAATATACATTTAAAACTGAAATTTCAAAAGAATTCATCAACCTGTTTTTGAAATACAGTGAACATTGGAAAACGTGAACTAATTTTAAACCGAGGGTGTTCATGTTTTTGAGGTTGTTCATGTTTTGGAATGTAACATTTTATGATTCAAATTGTATTTCTATCGTATTGTCTTAATATTTTTCTTAAAATAAAACACATTTTCTTCCATTTTATCCTCTTTTTGCTTTAATTCATGAATATTTGTATATATTTACAAATCAAACTGGTACGGCTCATTAACAAAATTGATTAGATTTCTTCTTATTAGAACGTTCCAAAAATAAAAGGTTTATTTAACAAAAAAAAATCAGTCATTTTTTTCTGTTGTATTTTTCCCAACAACTGCATTTTCTTAGACGTCTAAGTACGTTTATGTCGCCTTGGTCAACGCCTTCATCTGCGCACAATTGCAAGGCCTTGTTAAATATTTTAACTGCTTCAGATGCGCTAACTCTCTGAACATCTTCTTTTTCAACGTTGGTATCATCGTCTTCCTCCAAGAGAAAAAAAAACAAAACAAACACGCACATGTGGTACGAAATACATGTGCATACACATTGTCAACATTATGGGATTCCCCGAATACTACGCACTGTCTATATTATGGGATCCACCGAAGTTTTAAAAATTAATTCAGTGTATTTTTATGTAGAAATGTTGAAAAAAATTCTGTTCATGTTTTAGAGCTTTTGGATTTGTTCACGTTTTAGAGCAGTCAATGTAAAAACTACAGTGTTCACGTTTTGGGGTAGTTCACATTTTGGAGGGTTCACGTTTTCCAATGTTCACTGTATTGAATTTTCAAAAAAAATTTTGAATCTTTTTTTAAAAATCCAAAATAAATTTTTTTCAGAATTTTGGTATACAGTATTATTTATATTTTAACAAAGCTTTTGCACAAAAAAAATTTATTGAAATCGGATGAACGGTTAATCAGAAAACCGCAAATCAAAAAAAACCGTTATATGGCAGGTACCGTTAACAAATGTTTTTGGTAATTTTTTTTCTTACCAAAAAGTACACCATGTCTACAATAATACACTGATTTTTTTATCAAAATCGTTGGAGCCGTTCCTTAACGGTTGTATGGCAAGTACCGTTATTTTTTGAGCTAAAAAAAAAATTCAATTTCCCCTCTGGAGAGTTACAAAAAAACCTTAAGTTCAAAATTTGAGGAAAATCGCTTCAGTGGTTTAGGCTGTAGGTTGAGGTACGGACAGACAGACAGACAGAATTTTGCCACCCACTTTTTTTGTGTTCTCTTTCATCGTAATGTCATGTTTGATTGTTATCTCGAAATCTTTATTTTGCACGAATCCAAAACTTGCCCTATAGTACCTATATTGCAAGTAAAAACATAAAGCTGTAGAATGCTTTTTGTTTCAAAAAAACACTAAAAAAAATTTAAAAAAAAAATTGTTCCTTTAATTTCGTTGACTAGTGTATTTATATCACAAGTTAAAAATCGTTCTATAGCCTACTGAATAGACCGGAAAATGAGGGGTAAAAAGGAACAATTACGTGCAAGGGTTTTTATTATTGAATATGTTTGTTTGGCCCATAATCATGCTTAAGACCGAAAATGCTACTAAATGCACCAATGCATTTCTGAGAGAATGGTCACACTGACCATTTTTCAATATTTTTGATATAACTCGAAAACTAAGATGAATTCGACAATTTAACATTTAGAACTTTTTGTTCAAAATTAAGTTTTCTATTAAAATGGATAGTTCAACAAATTTTATAAAAAAAATTAAGCAGGAAAAATAAACAAAAACCAACCTAAAAAAAATCAAAAAATCAAGGATTTCTAAATTTTTTAATAAAATGTGCATAACTTTTTTTGAAGCAAAGATAGGGTCAAAACATGCAGACACAAAATAAAGTAGAGACTACAGGCTTTAATATGGCGTGCTTAAAAAGTAATATTTGTTTAAATTTGTCAGAGATAAGTCCATTCAAAACTAACCATTTCTTATATTTTTTCGCAATTTTGGCCTGAAAGCCCCTTTTTCGGTACAATATGGCAAATTTCACATTCGTAAAAATGTTCGAAAACAACATTTTGATATAATATAGACATTATGACTAAAGAGAATATTTTAAAAGTATGTATGTTCGCAATTTGTATTTTTGGGCAGTTTTTAAATGCTTTCGTACCTACAGACCGAAAGGCTGGTCCGATTAATATAAGATTTGGTTATTTGTGCTAGGAATGTTAAATTTGTAATAAAGTACCAAAAAAATAGGTTTTCGAGCAAAGAACAGCGAAAAGTTATAAGAAATGGTAAAGTTTGAATGGCTATATCTCTGTCAGTTTTCAAATAATATGGTTTTTTAACATATCAGTTTAAGGTCTTAAGACTCTTCTTTACTTTGTTGAAGTATGTCTTGAGAGTATCTTCGCTCCGAAAAAAATTATACGCAATTTATAAAAAAAATTAAAAACATTGTTTTTCGATTTTTTTTATATTTATTTTTGTTAACTTTTCCTGCTTAAATCTTTTTATGAATTTTTTTTAGCTATCCATTTTGACAGAAAATTCAATTTTGAACAAAAAGTTTTAAAAGTAAAATTGTCAAATTCAGCTTAGTTTCCGAGTTATACCAAAAATAGTGAAAAATGGCCAGTGTGACCATTCTCCCAGAAACGCATGGGTGAATTAAGAAGCATTTTCGGTTTGAAGCATCCTTATGGGCCAAACAAACATATTCACTAATGTAAGCCCTTGCACGTAATTGTTGCTTATTAAAAGGTCTATTCAATAGGCTACTATGTGAGTTACTTTAAAAGTTGCCTGATGTTAATTTTATTAATATTTATTAGTAGAACGTTCTAAATTAAATATTTCTTCTTCTTCTTTTTCTTATCCGGCTCCCGATCCATGAAGGGTCTCTGCCTGAGATATTGCGGTCTTCCATCGGTTGCGGTCCCTCGCACGCTCCCTCCAGTCGTCGAGACCAAGCGCTCTTGCGTCTGTGACCGCGGAGCGGTTGTTTTCCATTCGCTCGATGTGGCCGAGCCAGTGTAGTCGACGTGTTTTGGCTCTTTGGACTACATCCACATCTTGGTACAGCTCGTACAATTCACGATTGAATCTTCTCCTCCAATCGCCCTCTTCGCATATAGGACCAAATATCCGCCGAAGAATTTTTCTCTCGAAAGTGCCCAGTATCAATTCCCCTTTTTTACTTACCGTCCAGCACTCGGCGCCGTAGAGTAGAACTGGTAAAATTAGCGTTTTGTATAGAGTGCACTTTGTCTTTCGGGAAAGGAGTTTTGAACCCATTTGTTTGGCCAAACCGAAGTAGCAGCGGTTCGCTAGGGTAATTCTTCGTCAGATTTCCACTAAGGTGTCGTTCGTGGAATTGATGTTTGTTCCGAGGTAGGTGAACTCCTTGACTACCTCGAAATTACTGCTACCAACAGTGACGTTTTGTCCTAGGCGATGGACAGATGAGGCTTTGTTTGTTGATAGCATATACTTTGTTTTGTCCTCATTCACTTCAAGACCAACTCGTTTCGCCTGTTCATCAATAGCTGTGAATGCTTCAAGTACAGCTCTCTTGGAACGGCCGATGATGTCGATGTCGTCCGCATAACCAAGCAGTTGAGAAGACCTGTTAAAGATAGTGCCTTCCATGTTAACACCACTCTTGCGCACTATCTGCTCCAGGACTAGGTTGAAGAAATCACATGATAGCGCATCTCCTTGTCTGAACTCTGTACACGTCTGGAATAACTCGGATGAGCTGACTTGAAATTCGTTGATCTTTTCCAGGATTTGCCTCAATGTGAAGATTTGGTCTATCGTTGATCTGTCTGGCCTGAAGCCACACTGGCACGTGCCGATCATAGTGTTGCAGAAAGGTTTTAGACGCTCACATAGTACGTTGGATAGGATCTTGTAAGCAACCTTAAGCAGGGATATGCCTCTGTAGTTCTTGCAGGACATATGATCACCTTTTTTGTAGATTGGGCATATGGAGCTATTTGACCAGTTGTCGGACAAACTTTCCTCTTCCCACCCTTGGTTGATGAGCTGGTGCATGTACCCTACCAGGACATCTCCACCATACTTGAAGAGTTCCGCAGGTTGGCCATCTGAACCAGCGGATTTGTTGTTCTTAAGCTAGTGGATGGCTTTATTAACCTCTTCAGTACTGGGCGCTGGGACTGGATCCTCATTGACTGGTCTTATGCTTCTTTGTTCCTCTGTTGCCTCCTCTACATAATGCCCAATAAGCAGCTGCTGGAAATGCTGCTTAAACGCGTCTATAATTCCCTGTGCTTCGGTGACTAGGTTCCCTTCGCTGTTTCGAAGAGCTTGCGTGCCAGTCCTATAACCAGATGCCAGTTGCTTGGCTGTTTTGTAGAACCGGCGAGTGTTGGTGGCGGTGCTGGACTCTTCGAGATACTTCAGCTGAGAGGCTGCGGATGCTCTTTTCTTTCTACGCAGGGTTTTTTTCTCTTTCCTTCTCTTTTCACGGTACTCCTCTCTTGCTGCTCTTGTTTTCCGTTGCAGCATTTGCATTCGTGCATTTTCCGTCTCCTGCTTCAGTACCGCGCATTCATCATCATACCACGGGTTCTTTTTTCTGGGTGGTTGATAGCCTATGGTGGTCTCGGCTGTCTCCTTAATAATGTCGCGATACTGGTTCCACTGGTTGTTGACGCTTGTGGCTGGGTGTACGGCAGAGAGTTTCCCGGTCAATTGCTCACTGTAGTCTCTGGCTTTCTCAGATGTGCTAAGGCATGCGATGTTGAACTTCTTTCTTTGGGCGGTCTTCGTTTTCTTTTCGTTGGACAATCGGGCTCTGAACTTTGTCACAACAAGAAAGTGGTCAGAGTCGACGTTTGCACCTCGGAAAGTTCGCACGTCCAAGATGTTCGATGCGTACCTTGCGCCAATTAGCACGTGGTCGATTTGGTTGGCAGTTCGACCATCTGGAGATCGCCAGGTTGCTGTGTGTATCCTTCACCTGGGGAACCTAGTGCTACTTATCACCGTATTAAGAGCTGCAGCAAAGTCGATTAGTCGGAAGCCGTTGTCTGTTGTCGTTTCGTGGAGGCTGTGCTTTCCAACTAATCCGCCAAAGATGTTTTCCTTTCCGACTTTAGCATTGAAGTCTCCGAGCACGACTTTGACATCGTACTCCGG
Organism: Dasysyrphus tricinctus; assembly: GCA_963921185.1. Lineage (NCBI taxonomy): Eukaryota > Metazoa > Arthropoda > Insecta > Diptera > Syrphidae > Dasysyrphus > Dasysyrphus tricinctus. The sequence goes on along the minus strand of OY992531.1, from coordinate 42,177,635 downwards.
ACAGGCTCCGTAGGCTCCGTCCAGGAGGTCGTAAAACTCCTCCTTGTTAGACTCCTCAGCTTCATCGGTAGGGGCGTGTGCACATATTAGGCTGATGTTTTGGAAGGTAGCTTTGATGCGGATCACAGCCAGGCGATCGCTTATCGGCTTAAAATCGATGACTTTCGATCTGAGTCGATTTCCCACGACGAATCCGCAACCTAGCATGTGCAGTCTTTGGTGACAGCTGTAATAAATGTCGCAATCTTTTCTTTTCGTTATACCTGATCCTATCCATCGTATCTCCTGGATCGCGGTAATGTCTGCCTTGTACCGCGAGAGGACAGATTCAAGTTTTTGAGTAGCACCTGGTGTGTAGAGTGTCCTTACATTCCAGGTGCATACTCGTAGATCATAGTCCATTTTGGTTCCGGGTCTCTCTCATAACAATTGTTGTTTTTACTGTGGTCGGGTCGTTAGCCCAACGCACTAACCTCCAATCTGTAGGGCCATAGGTTTAATGTTGCAATTCTTTCCTTGATCAACATTCGCACTTACAAGTTTAGCAAGTCCTGGCATAAAGCCAAGACCAGTATCCGGCGGCTACCAACTTGCAGGTACTGTAAGCACTTGATGTGTAGGAAAAGATACAGCTCGAGGCCCCCAGTTCCTACAACATCCAACCACCTCTAAATTAAGTATATAGAAAATATTTTATTAAAATCATTTTCGAGAAATATATGAGATTTTCGTTAAAACGAGACAATTTTAGGAAAATCTAAAATCAAAAAATATATTCCTTGGGACCACCATTTTGGCAAAAAAAGGTTTTCACCCAAATATAGTCCTTACTAGAAGTAATTTATTGATTTTTTAAAGAAAAATACGATTTTATTAAATTGATAAGAAAAATTCTGTTAAAAGAATGAATACAATAGTGTTGGGGGAATGAAAGCCTAAAAAAAATCGATTCAGCTTTTTAAGCTCAACAGAAATGACATTATTATTTAATCCAATTAAAAAGTGCCAAGACATCAAATAGGCTGAATTATTTCAGTATTATTTAAATGAGGTACCTACATACATACATAGAATAATTTGTAATTTATAAGATGGAATATCTTGTCTACTTTTTGATATATTTTTTTTATAAACTATATGCACTGCCTCTAAGGACAGTACTGTGGTATCAAGAGACTTTCCTATTTGAACTCATTTCCATTTGATTTATTTTTATATTGAGATCAAAATTTTATTACAAAAACACATATACATTATACATACAAATACATATACAGAGTTTTGATGTAAATTATAAATATTCGAACGTGTCAAAATTGTCTTGCATGTAAAGTAACGAATGACTGTGACAATTTTTATTTTTTTTAATTCTCTCGATATTATAAGCCAATTGATGCAGTCACATGGAATTTCAAATATGAATTGATTTTCTGGAAAAAAATATTGATTTGCACATTGATGTCGAATATAAGTCCGTATACAAGAAAGATCATATAAGTAAGAAGGATTTTTTGTGTTATATTTTGTCGGTACTTTTTGTGGCACTTTATTTAAATAGCTATGTCAAGAATTTGCTTCTTGACATTTCTCAAATAACATTACGTTAGGATTTTGGTATTTCAATAAGATGCTTTTGAGTATTTTATTTTGTTGTTATTGAGGTGGTTGAGGTTTAAGGGATTTAAAGAGGAACATATTCATGGTTCAAATTGAAGAGGAGGATAATTTTTTTGTAAGGAAATGAAGTGAAGCTTGTGTTTAACAGCAGTTACTTAGATAGGAAAATAAAACGATGATGTATTGTAAATTGTATTATGCTACTATAGCCTATTGAATAGACCGGAAAATGAGGGGTATAAAGGAACAATTACGTGCAAGGGTTTTTATTATTGAATATGTTTGTTTGGCCCATAAGCATGCTTAAAACCGAAAATGCTACTAAATTCACTTATACGTTTCTGAGAGAATGGTCACACTGGCCACTTTTCAGTATTTTTGATATAACTCGAAAACTAAGCCGAATTTGACAATTTTACGTATAAAACTTTTTGTTCAAAATTGAATTTTCTATTGGAATGGATACTTCAAAAAATTTTTACAAAAAAATTTTAGCAGGAAAAGTTAACAAAACAAAAAAAATCAAGGATATCTAAATTTTTTAATAAATTGTGCATACTTTTTTTGAAGCGAAGTCATGCACGGACAAAATAACGATGAGACTAAAGGCCTTAATATGGCTTGTTCAAAAATTAATATTTGTTCAAAATTGACAGAGATATTCTCATTCAAACTTTATCATTTCTTATAATTTTTCGCAGATTTCGGCCGAAAGTTCCTTTTTCGTTATAATATGGCAAATTTCACTTTCGTAAAAATGTTCGAAATCAAAATTTTGATATAATATGACATTAGAACTATAGAGAATTTATAAAAAGGATGTAAGTTCGCAATTTCATTTTTCGGCTGTTTTTATATGCTTTCAGACCTACAGACCAAACGGCTGGTCCGGACTAACATAAGATTTGGTACTAGGTGCTAAGAACGTTAAATTTGTCATAAAGTACCAAAAAAAAGGCTTTCGGGCAAAAACTTCGAAAAATTATAAGATATGGTAAAGTTTGAATGGCTATATCTCTGTCAATTTTTAAATAATATGGCTTTTTTAACATGTCATATTAAAGCCGTAAGACTCCAGTTTACTTTGTTCATGCATATCTTGAGCGTATCTTTGCTCCGAAAAAAGTTATGCACAACTAAGAAAAAAATTTAAAAATCTTTGATTTTGCGATTTTTTCTTATGTTGGTTTTTGTTTACTTTTCCTACTTAAATTTTTTTAAGAAATTTTCCAAACTATCCATTTCGATAGAAAATTTAATTTTGAACAAAAAGTTATACCAAAAATACTGAAAAGTGGCCAGTGTGACCATTCTCTCAGAAACGCATGGGTGAATTTTGTATCATTTTCGGTTTTAAGCATGCTTATGGGCCAAACAAACATATTCAATAATAAAAACCCTTGCACCTAATTGTTCCTTTTTAAAAGGTCTATTCAATAGGCTACTATTAGTAGGGACGTTAGTGCACGATATGAGGACATACCTGTCATTTTGATTTGACAGGCTAAGCTTCAGTATACTAAAAGAACATATCCTCAGAAAAATTTTTAGTAGAGTTGCCACGATGGCGGATTAAGTTTTTGTTTAACAATAGTCGATGTCCTAAGTTAACATCAATTCATTGGATACCCATATTACCGTACTAACACCATTCCCGCCCAACACATTTTAGATGGGGAAGAGGATAAACGAAGAATGTGTCGCTGTGTTTTCATAAGTATTTCAAGTATGCTGAATCCAGAATCCTCTCATCATCATCCGATTGATGGTTCTCAATCTACAAGCCAATACAAATAGTAGGTTGGCAACCGGCTCCCTAAAATCTGGTAGTGTTGCCAGCGCTGCAACGATTTTTGAGTTAACTTAAAACATGTGTTATTAGGGTACACAAACTCTAGTCGGCATACAGGCTGAAATAGAAGGCTGGTTTCAGTCATCCCCTCCCACTAGTGGGGGAGGAGGAAGCGGGGGTGGGGAGTAACATACTCCTGACGCCAATCCCAATTCATCGAAACCCCTATCTTTGATTAAGTATACACCTCCCCTACCCCCTACGTACATGAAAAAGAGAAAAATGATGTTTTCCTATGTTTGTAAATGTGATACCTCTCATGGACTCGTCCGATGCTTGGTTCTCGATCAACAGGCCAATATATAAAAGATTTCGGAATTCAAATGTGGTATATTAGCAACCCCCCTCCACCAAATCTACCTCCCCTTGAAAAAAAAAACTTGAAAAAATCGTTAAAAAAATCTATAGCTGACCAATTACTGAAACTAGCTGACCTTTTATATATGTAGATTTTAGGGCATTTCAGGTGGTATTAATTTTTTGCAAATTTCCCATACATGAGTTGCCAAAAATCCCTATGACCTTGAAACTTTTTTTAATCCGTTAAAAATTCATGAAGAAAAAAACTATGGCAGGCCAGTTACCGAAAATAGCCGACTATTTATGACCTCGAAGTGACTTTTCAAATTGCATGCTTTTTCTATTTAACTGACCCAAATGAGGTCACAAAAGTTTTTGTTTGTGATTTTGAAACGAACTTTAAAAATTGATAGAAAAAATCTATTACGGAAAATAATTGACCTTTTATCACCTTCGAAAGATCTTTCGGATGGTAGGTATACAGCTCTTACAAATTTCCCACGAATGAAGTGCCAAAAATCACGCGTGACCTTGCGTGAACTTGAAAAACCTTATAAGCATTGATTACAAGTTATATAGGGCTGACCAATTTCTAGAAATTTTAGACCTTTTCTGACCAATTAGATGGCATTATATATATTTTTTTTTTTCAAATCTCATATATGAGGTGCCAAAGGTCCACCCGTGTTTTAAATGTGATTTTATGAAAAAAAAAATTTTTAATTTGATTCCACAAAATGTAAAATTCATTAAAAACCCAATTATATAAGAGTGGTCTGAAAATACTAGGGTTTTGTGTTTTTATTATTTCGAACCGAATACGGGCTATCCCAAACTTTGTCTAATTTAAGGACCACCTTAGTGTAGGTATATATCTTTTCTGAACAAATTTCAATATTAAAAACAAATGAATGATAAATCCTAGTATATATTCAGCCAAGAATGTAATGTGCTTCATTATTTTCACAAGTCGCACCATGTAGTCCGTTAACATTAACATTCCAATTCCCAAAGGATAAGAAGGTATTATAATTCCACAAAAAAAAACTTTGCATAACAAAACAAAAGCCCCCCATTCGCTTTAAATGGTCGACCAAAATCAGCAGATATATGTAGGAGTAGGAACTACATGTATATGAGTACGAAAATGTTCGTACTTGTACAAATAGCATTCAGTTTCTGTTAAGAGGATTCGTTTAGTTGTTGAAAATGTTCTGTTCACCAAAGGTAATTGCTACTATGCTCACCACAATGCCCCAGAGATAAACTTTCAATTCGAGCATTCCAAAAGAGAACGGTTATACACGTATAATGTGTAGATATAATCATACATATGTATGTGTATAACACATACATTTGCACATTCTTATGTTGCAAGGACATCTGTTTATTTATTTTTTTTTTCTTTTTTTAAGAAAACTTTTAATAGTGAAGGACTAAATGTCTTCTTTTGGAACCAAAACTATGTATTGTGTGCTCCAGATTCGAAAAGAACTAATGAAACAAAAACTATATACCTATCGGATAGTAAGGAAAATGACTTGATTACCGATTTCATTATGTTAATACCCGATTTGAGAAATCGTTCAACATGAACATGAACTGAAATTTAATATAAAAGAAACGGGTTCATAGAGCATCCTTACTTAAATCTACAAAAGGGTACCTACAAGATGAATAGAAAACACAATCTTACTACAATACTCTATCATTTCTAATAATTTCGTTTCTCAATATTTTTAAGAGAGTTGAGATGAGTTATCCTCTCTGAATTTCTTCTTTTTTCCTTTAACATAATATTGAAAAGAAAATCATGTCCTTTAATGTTGTTGGCTTTAATGTTCTCAAATGATTCAGTGCAAATTTTGCTTCTGAGTGACAACATCGGATATTAAATAATTACATAGAGTGTGAAAGGAATTATATTATTTTTGACTGTGTCATGATGATGTTGGTTCATTATTATCGATTCTAGCTTTTGTCTGTCTTTAACAAGTTTCTCCACCTATTTTCATTTTTACACTGATAAAAAAAAGAAAATGGGAAGTTAAGGTCTAATTGATCTCAGAATAATAAGGTTTTATTGCAACTTCGGCACTGAACCCATATTGACACCAAATCAGGCTATCAACAAAAATAGAAATTTAAATTTAATATTGGTGGGAGCAAAACCCCCCTTTATGCGGCTTAATACAAGGATATTATTAATTTAACTTAAAAACTAAGAACTTAAGCTAAGGTTAGTGATGAGGAGGGCGATTCAGAAGCCGGAATAGCAAGAATGAACAAAAGTGGGCCTAGATGGCTGCCTTGGGGGACACTAAGAAAAGCAAGGGGTGGCAGATTTAAATCGGACGCTGGCGCTGTAGGCTTTCAAGGTAAGAGGAAATCCATTGTTTGAGGGTTTAAAGACGAAAGTGGACAATTTAAACAGAATAAGCTTATGGGAAATTTTATCGAAGGCCTTGCTGAAATCGGTTGAGTTAGCATTGATTTCGTAGACTTTCTCTCAGGCTGAGAGGGATAAAGACACAAATTGAACAAGGTTAGTGATTGTAGACAGGCATTTAAGAAAAGCCATGTTGTGAGGAGGAAATGAGAGATTAGCAGTGGAAATTTAAGGTTTCATACAAAATACTTTCAAAGAGTTTGGGTATGTGTGAAAGCTTATAGCAATGGGACGATAATTGTTAGCATCGCCCTTCGGACCCTCTTTGTGTATAGGGGTTATTAAAGATGATCTAGGGAAAGGCTGAACATTTTTGAGAGAAGGAGAAAAAGGGTGGAAGAGCATTTTCTCAGAAGTATGGCAAGGATACCATCTGGAGCAGGATTGAATTCATCGTTAAGTTGATTCAATTTATATGCGATGAGATAGGGATCGACGACGGTACGAGGGAGAAGCGTTCCAAGAGAACAATTTTGTGGGTTGGCTACGTTATCCCGCAACTCAACATCCCGCGTAACGAAATCCCGCGTAACGATATCCCGCGTAACGATATCCCGCCGTTTCTACTACAATGCGACGGCACTTAAAATTTTTCATTATTTTTCTTTCCATAGGAATTAGTGCCTTGATTGAATGAGAATCAACAGGAACGAAGTTTCCTACTATTTCTCTCATTTTTCAGTACGCAAGCGACTGCACTTAATTTTAAATTTAGTATTGTCTGTTTTGGTGCCTTGAAGAAATGAGAATCAACGAGAACGAAGCATTACCTATAAGTCGTCACGAAAAAGTATTTAAGGAGGTGTGATTCCGAATTAAATTTCAGTTCTTATTAGAAATCGGTGGAGGTTAGTCCTCCAGCTCGTGGTGAATGTAGGGAGATAAAAACAAACAAATTTGTAAAGAGATAAAAACTGATTTTTTCAATTTTGGGTCGACTAATGGTGGTCTGTTTGGATCTGGACGGACGACTATAGTATGGGTTTGGACGGATGACTATGGTATGGATCTGGACGGACGGCTATGGTCTGGCTGGATCTGGGCGGATGACGAAGCTGATGTCGCTTCCGTCGATGTCGCCTCCGACGACGACGATGGTTGGTTTGACTGGGTTGGGTCTGAGACGGAGGTGGATCTGGGTGTGGGACAAGAGTTCTGGAGGTGGGTCTGAAACTGGGACAAAGGATAATTTTTTTTTTTTTGAAAATTTTGTTGAAAAAACAACTTTTTATTAATAATTTTTTGAAAATTTCATAAAAAAAAAAATTTTGCTTACTTTTGCGCCAAATATTTTTTGAAGATAAAATAAAGAAAAAAAAAGCTTTGTTTTGTTATTGATTTTTCAACAAATGACTTTATGAAGGTTAAAGAGTACTGCGTAGTTATCCATTGCTTGACGCGCTTCTAAAAAAAACTGGATGTCTGGTGGAAGATCTTGGCCCCACGGGGCAGGGGCTAGGTCTTCCGTTTTTGCATCAGTCTCTTGAAAAACTGGAAATATTTCTTAGAAAGTTTTGAAAAATACTTTTTACCAATTTTTTTTTATTTTCTTAGAACTGGCACTTCCTAGATCACGAATATGCATTTTATAAGTCGCTAAGACGCTTAGTTTAGCTGCAAATCTATTTTAAAGATGCAAACTTTGATGCCTCTAGGACGCTTAGTTTAGCCGCAAATCGCGTTTAAAGATTTAAGTTTATTCATCGTATAATTGAGCGCTAATTTCAAGTTTTCTTGAGCAAAAGTACCTTGGGTGGCGCATAAACGCGAATAAACAGTGAGATATGTATGGGGGGGCATGCTGCCCCCCTGCAACCCCCCTGTCTGGGCTCACTATAGGAATTGGGCTGGGTGCGAGGTTGGGTGCATGCAAAGTTTCTTTATTTAAAGTCGCTTGGACGAATAGTTTAGCCGCAAATCAAGTTTAAAGATGCAAACTTTGATGCCTCTAGGACGCTTAGTTTAGCCGCAAATCGCGTTTAAAGATTTAAGTTTATTCATCGTATAATTGAGCGCCAATTTCAAGTTTTCTTGAGCAAAAGTACCTTGGGTGGCGCATAAACGCGAATAAACAGTGAGATATGTATGGGGGGGCATGCTGCCCCCCTGCAACCCCCCTGTCTGGGCTCACTATAGGAATTGGGCTGGGTGCGAGGTTGGGTGCATGCAAAGTTTCTTTATTTAAAGTCGCTTGGACGAATAGTTTAGCCGCAAATCAAGTTTAAAGATGCAAACTTTGATGCCTCTAGGACGCTTAGTTTAGCCGCAAATCGCGTTTAAAGATTTAAGTTTATTCATCGTATAATTGAGCGCTAATTTCAAGTTTTCTTGAGCAAAAGTACCTTGGGTGGCGCATAAACGCGAATAAACAGTGAGATATGTATGGGGGGGCATGCTGCCCCCCTGCAACCCCCTGTCTGGGCTCACTATAGGAATTGGGCTGGGTGCGAGGTTGGGTGCATGCAAAGTTTCTTTATTTAAAGTCGCTTGGACGAATAGTTTAGCCGCAAATCAAGTTTAAAGATGCAAACTTTGATGCCTCTAGGACGCTTAGTTTAGCCGCAAATCGCGTTTAAAGATTTAAGTTTATTTATCGTATAATTGAGCGCCAATTTCAAGTTTTCTTGAGCAAAAGTACCTTGGGTGGCGCATAAACGCGAATAAACAGTGAGATATGTATGGGGGGGCATGCTGCCCCCCTGCAACCCCCCTGTCTGGGCTCACTATAGAAATTGGGCTGGGTGCGAGGTTGGGTGCATGCAAAGTTTCTTTATTTAAAGTCGCTTGGACGGATAGTTTAGCCGCAAATCAAGTTTAAAGATGTAAACTTTGATGCCTCTAGGACGCTTAGTTTAGCCGCAAATCGCGTTTAAAGATAAAAGTCGATTTTTCGTATAAATTCATTCATATTTCGAAGGAAAATTAAAAAAAGAAAACAAAAAGTTGAGAAAAGTTTAATTTTTGATTGAAATTTTCAAACAAAAGAAATAAAAATCATTCATATTTCGAAGAAAAACAAAATTTCTATGAACTTCAATTTTTCTTCAAAAAAAGTTAAAAAAAAGTTTAGAAAAAAGGGTGTTTTTTTCTAAATTTTTCAAAAAAAAGTCGAAATAGTTTGTATTTTTATATAATTTTTTTTCAAAAAAAAAAAAATTCCTACCTCTGTCAAGAATCCAGACCCACCTCTGTCCAGATCCAAACCCAAAAAATATGAAACGAAATTTCGAAAAATAAAATCTCCCGCCAAAATTGAAAACCGATTTTAATCGAGAGAGCAACGAAAAATGTTTCTCTCTGAAAAATATATTTAATTCCAAAAAATACTTAATTCGAAGTCACCAACAATATTCTTCCAATTGTATTTTAATTCAAGAATTGATTATCCCGCCAAATAGTATCATAGTACTGCCGGCGGGATGTCTGAACGGCGGGATATCGTTACCGCGGGATTGTGATGGCGGGATATCGTTACTCTCCCCAATTTTGTAAATAATTGAAATAGACAGAATCAGGAACAAAGGAGTCATCGGCAAAAGGTTTTTTGAAGAATTAGACAGAAAAGTTGGCGATAGTGCTTGGATCGTATGAAGTTTTATTATTGTAAGAGAGAGTGATTGGGTAGCCAATCAGTTTTGTAGTTAACAAACTGAAAAAATGGCTTAGGATTCTGATAAGGTAAGATGGGGTTTCTGTTATATAACGCTGGTAAAGGGAATTGCATAGCTCGGTAAAATGGAGATAAGAACCAAGATAGTTAGAATAGTCAGATGGAGAAGGAGAGCCGAAGTACCTTTCCACAACTTATTTTTTTCTATTTCGCAGAGAACGAAATTTGCGATTATATCAATATTGAGACGTAGACTTTCTTAAGGTATTCATTTATAAGACGAAAGTCGTAAGAGGTTGTCTACCACCCATGAAATTTGGGATGGCAGAGGCTTGGCAGGTGTGGGACTAGAAGTAAAAGAAAATGAAAGATTGTCTGATGGAGTCCATTTTAAATTAGGAATGTTGAAGTCACCGAAAATTAGGATCTCATCATGGGGGTCACACAAATCGGTGGTGTGATCAATCGTTTTAATTTCATGTTCATAGTTTTAAATGGGTTGTAAAGGTAAGATGTAACAACAGACAACGTAAAGTGACTTTGGAGGTAGTGAAATCAAAAATAGGGGAAGAAGATATGGCAATAATAAGGGAAGAGTCAATATAGTATTTTTACGGCATGAAGGACACTACAGCTAAGGCAATCTTTGGTTGGTCGGTTAAAGTCGTCATCGCGATTGACGTTAAAAGCAGAAGAGAACAATTCTTGATTTTTGACGCTGAGGATAAGTTTCTTTTCAGTCAGTCCATATAATTCAAAGGGTAAGGCATGAGTTTGTTGCAAAGCTGACTGAGTTTTGACAGGAAGGCCTCTTACATTTTGAAAGTAGAAAGAAAAAGGGAGGTTAGAGAAGTGGATTTTGGGAATACATTAGAAACGAAAAAACCTATCATGATTAGCTCTTCTGCGCTGAAGGTGCGATACGAGATCCGCTTTGAGTGAATATATTGCGCCAAGGCCCCAAGATCATTTACCACCTTTTGGGGGGACAAATTAAGAGAATGATGATATTTTATGAAGAGGCTTTTAAGACTGGTGACACAGACATCAGGTTCAGGACCTCATTTCGCTTTGGCAATCAGTTATTGGCTATTGGTAAATCACTTTCACCATACTTCCATCATCGTCACCGCCAATCTCTGCCTGTGAATGTTTCATTAAATCAAGATGTAGTGCCATTAGTAGCAAGAGGTATTGATTGATAAGCATTGGATAAACAGATTAATATTTCTAATATTGAAAACAGAGAGCTTTTTTGATACTAAAATAATTATCCTTACAAAAGACTTCAAGAGAGTGTTCAATTGGTCTTTATTTAGTTATTCTTGCAGAAGGTTTCATACACATACTTGAATGCATTCGTTCATAAAATAGCACTTTGATCCAATTAATTTCTTAAGGAAATAAATTATTATCAATTTGAAATAAAAACTTTTATTCTCTTCTATATAGTAAAACAACTTACTATCTAACATCTACCGCACATAAACCCATTCACACAAAGTCTATATCAAAATAAATTAGCTACAGACATTCTATAAAAAGGAATAAACTTTGTCCTAGTGCTTGAAAGTATTTATAAAGAAAATTCTGAGAAAATTTTAAGTTTGTCTTTAGCTTTAACCCAAATTCAAATGATGATGATGATAGCTCCTAGAGATTAGAAGATGGGTATAAAAGGAACAAATGGATATTGAGTGCAAATTATTCAGTCTGAAGAGGACTATGTGAATATCATTCTGCATTATCTTCACATCACAAAAATTCACTCTCTTCTTTTTCCGCAACCATTAAATCAACCGAAAATCTTCATGCATATAATACCTACATATACCTATGCATTTGAACTTGAAAAGAATGACACTCTATAATAGAAAGGACTCAGAATATTCTACAGAGAGTAACACTCAGTGTCATTGTGATTTATTTTGAGTAAAACCATCCTTTATTTTTTAAACATATTGTAGTGACTTTCCATATTTGAACTATAACGACTCCGAAAAGCAAACAAACGGACACATTAAAGCTTTCGGTCGCAGTGCAAACATACCCTTATTAGCTATAATTATAGCAACTCTCAAACGAAAGAAGCGCCATCTGCCGGATTATAGCAGATACACCAGCTGACAAATGAAAGCTAATGGAATGTCTTGCTGGTTGTCGAATAGGTCTCGCGTTTCCTGTGTCAATTCGATGCTGCACCAGTTGTATTCGACCATACTGCCCACTGGGCAAAGAGAGTATATCAGCGTACTTATGAAGGAGGCTTCCAGCCACACAAAGCTGACGTTGACTTAATTTTTAAGAGGACATGTCCTCTTTTTGTTTAAAAAAAAATGTTTGGTATTTAAAAGAAAAAAACACGCTCTTTTCCGGTGTTCTTTTTTATTTAATTTTTTCGACATCACAAAACTACAAAAGGAATTTTAATCAACACCAAATCATAAATTTTCTTTATCTTTCTAGTGTGAATGAACCTAGAATATATTTGCACCTGAACTCATTCACTTCTGAACACAACGTCATTTGTTTTTTAACAGACGTCTGAATACAGCCACTCATTTGACAGTTCAGCCCTCTTTTTTCTGTTGAAATTCAGTACAACACAGGTTATTTTGTTTTTTTTTTAATCGTGAGTGTTTTTTTAATATGAAAAGAAATTGAATAAGATATAAAATATGAAACCAAATAAATGTAGGTTTAACGAAGAACTGCAGAAAAATATCCAATGTTTAGACAACAAAATGTAATTGAGCGATGATACATATGAGATTTTTGAAGTTATGTCTTCTTTTTGTGGGTTTGGAATGGATCTGGTCACCCTAAGGTTGCGAGGGACCCCAACCGATGTAAGAACAATAGCCGCGTTTTATTATCGCTCATAACCCATATGATTCACCTCGTGAAAATAAAACGATGTGGGCTAGTGCAAAAGCAGTGCTGTATATCAGTCTCTTTTTTTCATATGTTTATTTGTTTTTCATGTAAGCACTTGTCCCTTCCCTCTCCATTCCAAATACTGCTGACAAATCGCTGACATCCATTCACAATGGTAAATAGCCCTCTGCCGATTAGAGTGAAAACCACTATCTGGGTTATTGAAATTAACCTCGGTAGAAACCTAGATCCCAGACCCAGAGATAATAAATCTTTTAACATGCTTTACAAAAACAACATGGGATCTAGGTTTCTATCGAGGTTAATTTCAATAACCCAGATAGAGGTTTTCACTCTGCTGTAAATGCAAGACGGAGCTGGAATAAATGTCAAAAATGCTGCAGCCGGAGCTGCAAGAGTTGAACAATTTTTAACTTTTACTGCAGCATTTTTGACATCTATACCAGCTGCGTCTTGCATCCTGTTCAGGCAGTAAAGGTTATTGTTAGATTTATGAAAAAAGTGTTGGGAGCCTTTGATACCTTGTAAAATTATTATATAGGTGCTGCTTAAAAAAATGGAGATGTCAACTCTTAAAAAGCCACCGTTCCCAATCAGTTGACTCTGAGTGTCTATACAGTAAAACCACCTAGCGAGGTTCACAATTTTCTCAAAATTTTAAAGTCCATATATTCCATACATAATATAAGGAATGCATAATGGTCCCACCGACGTTAAAGGACAAGGAATATTGAACACTCAAAGTTTATTAATAAAATTTCAACCCATCAGGATATGGTACGGGAAATCTAATATACCCTTTTTGGGAGAAAATGCTATGTCTGAGGTTATTTTATATGTCCTGCTGATAGCTATAGCGTAAACGAAAAGTGTTTATAAGGAATTTCAAATTTAGCAGCAATTAATTTTCACTTTTGAAAACCCCTTGAAATGATCCCGATATCCTTGGAAAAATATAATTTTCTTTAAAAGGTTTAGTAATTTCTCAGATCCTGTGTATAGAGGGGATTGGTTGAATATAGGCACGCACTTGACTTTGGGCGTAAATTTTACTTTTAAGACAACAATGAGTAAGGCTGTATTGTGTGTTGTCATTGATAAGATTATCTAGAAGGTCCTTCATGCACATTGTTTGCTTTTATGAAGGTATCCTTAAATATGTATCTTTTTATAGAAATCAGCGGTATGTGTGCATGGGAAGAAAGTAAAATCCTTAGAATGCTATTAAATGGAGGTAGATATATTTTAACCAACCATTCAGCTGCTTTTGTCGAAGTTATGTTTGAGTCGATAAAGATGGCTATCATCGAATATGATGGGACATCATGAAATGATAATATGTGCTTAAACTTAAATTAATTTGATGACGCAGTAAAGAGAGGAGCAATTTTAACGTTTATGATGGGAAGGCGAGTAATTCTCATTTTATTTAACGATAATATAGGCATGCAACACGGTTTTAGAGAGCATATGTACGTAGGTAGTAAAGTTAACAGAATAATGAGATTATAAATTAAATGATCTCTAAGGTGATGTTTTTTTTTTTTAAGAAGCATTTAAGTGGAGAATTTACCAATCCAGCAGCTGTTTGAGTAAGTGTAACTTGTGGTGCAGATAAAGGACATTTATATAAGTGTGGCATTTGGCTTGAACTCTGAACAATATAATTTTGATTCAAGGCTTCAATGAATAATCACTCTCGTTTCGTTTGACATCAATGCTATTTTATTTGAAAAAAGGACTTTGATTAAATTGTGTTTTCGCTTCAATATTTTTTCCAAAATCATTTCAATTATCCATTTGCAATGACAACCCTTGTTAGCTATAAATCGTTCATAAAAGCCTTTATAGTTCTTCTTCCTGTCAACACAGCATTGTCATTATAAGACCACAGATGGTTAAAGAGTTCTAGTACAAATAAATTCCCTTATAAATCAACCGCGAATGACTATGTGAGATATCCTCTTGGTCCTTGCATTAATATTAACGGTTCTTGTGTGCTGATGATTCCATTTTTGTTATATTATATTTGACATTTTATTAAAAGAAAATGAAAAACTAACGACCAGAGTTGTTGGCAGTTATTGTTGGTGGCAAAGAAATGGCATTCGTTCATGTCCTTGAATAGAGTTAAATTTATATCTTTATATAATTCTCCAACTCTCCAACTCCTGGGTTTATGAAATACCGTGGCATTTCATGTCCATCTTCTTACGATAGCGCTTTTGTGGTTGTGACATAATGTATGTGAGTTGGATGGTTGTGGTGTGAAGTCCTTAGGTTTGTGTTTTTATTTCAAAGGGATTACTTTCAATTTAATTGGTGAAATTGGATATAGTGGAATGGGAGTAATTGGTTTTGTCACTTAATTAACCACACAAAGGTATTATCCGGCTGAATGAATCTTTTATTGCATTTTGTGCAATTGAATGTAATTTAAAGATCATTTTATAATTTAATTTGATATTAAAGAACACTTTCTCTTTTTCTCCAAATTATTTGATGGGAGTTTTATAATGCAGAGAATATTCATTTGCTTTGCATGGTAGGTAAACATTATTTTGCATCTACTAAATGATAAATTAATTGTGAAATATGCACCAATTGCTCTTTTGTTTAATATAAACTAATAAATACCAAGAATTCCTTCAAACAGCTTAAGACACATCATTTATCTTTGGATCAAGATCTTATGTCAGGTTATAACGATTGAGGAAAAGAGGAAATTCTTTGACTTTTTCATGAAGAGCAACATTGCAACATTGCCCTTATCAGGGAGACCATCAACGTTACCAAAATCAACAACATCAACATCACTGGCTTTAAAAACTTCCGGAAGGTTAAGGCTGAAGGCCGGAGAAGAACGGCAATCTACGTAAGGCGAAGAACATTTATCCCAACACCAGTAAAGCCATGATAACAGGTCTCTACCGCACCGCCACCGTCGCCATTCAACTAGGAAGGGAGACTCTCAATATCATCAGCGTCTACTTTAAATGCTAATCCAGCATGAGAAACATCCACATAACCTTCACGTTCTCAACAGCATTTTAAGGAAAAGCACTTATTTTGCATTGAGGCTGGATACCTCTGTCACCAACGAAGGCAAGGCTTTTACTGACTGGTTTGATACTAACAGCAATCAGCATTCATTGGTGGTTATTTCACAACCCCAACTAACCCTCCTCACCAGGACACCGTCAACAATAGATTACTTTCTTTCATCATGTAATTTAACTACCAACTTCGCCTGTACAATAGTACCCAGCGACTTGGACCATGAAGCTGGTTCAACTAAGCATGACACTACATGCACCAACCCATCTTCCTGGCGAAATAATCAGTGAAGCATTACATCAACTACAGAAGACTGAATAACCAAAAGCAGCCTATGAAATCAAAGAATAGATACCAGCACCTTCTCTATTATCTATATCCAAAACGCCCATAGGAAACGACTTTGGAAATGTCTGCACTGGATCTACCAACGTGAGCTAAACACAACCAACAGCAACTACCAGACAGTGTGGAGTGAGCTTCAGGGCGTTACAACTATAATTCTATCCAACATCACAATAACAATAAATTCTAAAAGAGGCTGCAGTCAATCACACCAGGACTTGACACCTTCAAGATAATCATGAGACGATCATCACCAACAATGGAGAAGCAACAACGATACAGAATAAAGTTGAAGCATTTGCTACCCATTTTGGAGGAAACTTCATGGCCAGCCCATCTGATGATCCAGTCTTCCTAGGAAAAATTGAAACATCCATCTAGCAGACACTGATGCTTAACTTGGATAGAGCAATATTTAGTGACACCAATCCTGTAAGTAATCCAGTCGACAGCTCAAACCTGAGCACCCTAAAAGAAATAGCTTAAATTATAAGCAAGTCCAAGCTGAAGAAGTCATCGGGACCAGATGGGGTATCCAACTTTGTTGTAAGAAAGCTTCCACAAAATAAATTGTGTTTTTGGCCATTATCCTCAACAATTGCATATTAGCAACAGTTCTTTCCCCCAAAGTAGAAAACTGCAAAAATCAGGGCGATTCTCAAGAAAAGTGCTAGGAACATGGTTACCAATACTATAGGCCAATATCCCCCCTACACAACCTTGGTAAACTCAAGAAGCTCAAGAAGTTCTGCGGCGAAAACAAGACCATCCCATTCCAAACTGCATCCGCTCCTGAAGTTTCATCACGACATCAACAGAGTTAAAAACAAAAATCGAATTACCGTTGGATGCTTACCGGATATCGAAAAAGCATTCGATAGTGTATGGATTGAAGCCCTTATCCATAGACTTCATATACTAGGGAAGCCACAGCACTTATACAAATTATTTTCTCTTTTTTTCTTCTAGGAACTTTTTTGTGCAACTGAAGAATTGAAAATCTACAATGAAGAGCATCAAAACTGGAGTTGTGCAAGGTTCAAAACTTGGATGACTTTTCTACAATATCATGACATCTGACCAACCAGTTTCAAGCGAATGCGAGAATCTTTTCTTCGCTGATAACTCACTCATATATTATATTCATCATTATCTCCATTGACAACTGAAAAGAAACCGATACCCACGGCGGACGTACGCAAACTCTTCGAGTTTTACACGGATATGGATCACCTCATCCAAATCGGAGCTTGTCTGCTTTAGAAGACCTGGGGGCAGAGGTGGTGATCGCTCAGCTGGAAGCTTCAGAAGCATTACCCTAGCACTACCAGATGGTACCAGATGACCAGCCAAACACATTGCTAAACTTCAACGACCTGCTAAGATTCAACCCACGTTCATGGACTTTCCTTAAAAATACCCCTACCCACTGATGATAAAGACAACTCAGCTAAGCCAGCAGACAAAAGTTCTAATCTACAAACAACTCCTGAGACCAGTTATCAGTTTCAGCCTTTCAGTTTGGTTCACCATCTCCAAAACAGCAATGGAGGAACTGAAAATATTCGAGGGGAAAATCCTGAGGATCTGCTTTGGTCATAACTGCGATCGTCAACGATTGAGTAAAAAACAAATAATCTCACATTGGGTGCCAATCCATAGACTATTTGAATTGTTTTATTTTGTATAATTTTCAAATAAATTAATTTTCCTAGACGATAAAATCCCTTATACTCATAACTTGTATAAGGATTTTTTGCCAGGCTATAATAATTATTGAACAAAAACGAATGACTTCACATTGAGCGCCATTTTTAAGATAATTTCAATACGTTTTTTTTTTCATTTAGTTCGAATGAGTTTATTTTCTCATAAAATATATCCTTTGGCAAAACCAAGGATCTCGTGTTGGGCGCCAACCTATAGAATATTTTTTTTTTGTATAGTGATCGAATGAATACATTTTCCTACAGAATAAATACTCTCTTTTCATTATTTGGATCAGGAATTCTTTCCAGACAATAATGTTTGAGTAAAAATAAATGATCTAATATTGGGCGCTAATCTAATGATTCTATAAATGTATTTTTTTCATAGTTTTTGAATGAATACATTCTGCCACAGAATTGAATTCCCTAGAAACTTAAATCAAAAATGTATGTCAGCTGATAATGACTGAACAAAAAACAAATGATCTCACATTGGGCGCCATACCGTAGAATAAACACCATTACACTCATAGCTTGGATTAAGAACTCATGTCAGGCAATAATGATTCAATACAAAATAAATGACCTCACATTGGGCGCCAACCTAAAGATTATTTAAATATTTTCTTTCCATTGTTTTCTAATGAACACATTTTCCCACAGACTATACTTCCCTGGACTCAAAACTTAGATCAAGAATTAATGCCAGGCAATAATAATTGAGCAAAAAAAACAAATAATCTCGCATTGGGCGCCAACTTAAAGACTATTTAGATTTTTTTTCTTGGACTTCGAATGACAAAATTTTCTCACAGAAAAAAAATTAAATAAAATAAGGCTATTTATGTATATTATACATCATTCTGGATCTACACTTATCTAAGAACATGATCAAAAATACAAAAATCTCACATTGGGCGCCATTTGCATGGGAGAAAAAAGATTCAAACAGCTATATTTAACAACGCTTGTACATAGTTCTTAAAGAGGAAAAAGATGTAATCTTCTTTATATTCTTCCTACATTTTCCTGACAAACGCAGAAACCTGCTGCATCATTTCATAATAAAAACATAAACCTAAATAATGTAAACATTTTAAACCTGTCAGTTTATGTCTTGTCCATTAACAAATTTTTATTAAAAATTCACATTGTAAATTCAATATTTCGATAGAATTTCTCATTTTAAAATGTTCTTACTTTAAAACTCCGAAGAAAGAAAAGAAAAAAAACAAGGTATTTTCCATGAATGGCAGTGGCAGATTTTCATTATTTGCAATTTCCTGTGAATTCATCTCACAACCATTACCACCAGTATTTCAAACCACAGTATGTACCTCTAGCTGTAGCCGTAGTCATGTCTACTGCAACGGATTTACTTGTAATCTCCTGGTGAACAAGGCAGCAGCATGAGGGTGGGGGAGGGTGGTTGGTTTAATTTAAAATTCAGCTTAAATCACATTTCCAAAGTTATGCACTTGGACTATTCCGTTGTCCGTTGCAGTTTTGAAAACTTATCAGGTACAGTTTTCGTTTTTTTTCTCAGTTTCTTCTTTTTTTAATTTTTGTCTACAAAATTAGTAGAGAAACTGAGGAAACCAATTTTTTTTCTGTTGATTAAAATTAAAATCCTTACAACATTAAATACACTTCCAAGGATATCTAAGGATGTTTGCTGGACTATGCACGAATGACCAACTAATCTGCTAATCACATAAACTTTAATCTTGAAAAACAAGAAAAAAAAAAGAGAAATTTTAATTCATTATGAAATTTATGGTCAAGTGAGCACGAATTAAAATGAAAACAGCATCACAATGGAATCATTTTAATTGCTACATTTATTGCAGTGGAAGTTGAGCATCCCACCGGTTAATTGAAGTTGATGGTTTCATCAAAATTCTTGACAATTTTAAAATGTCAATTAATATTTTAAAATTGGTTTTAATGTGACATTAGTGAAGCCTTATTCACAATTGCTTTAAATGCAATTTGCCCTTTACTATGAGATTGCATTCCAAATGAGTACAAGAGATGTTGGTGTTCATACGACCGGTCCAACTTCTTATATCAAACTGTATAATAGGCAGGAATATTCGCCGTTTCTTACTTTAGATTAAAGAAACTACATTCTTAGCACTTTAAAAATGTTAAATGGCGCCCAACGCTGAATTAATTCAGTTCTGTAACCACTGTTCCAGAACTTTAATTCTTAAAGTTTCTTTTTCCTTCGCAAAACTGTTGGTTTAGTCCTGTTCTATCTTTGATGAATCGAGAGGGCAAAAAATAGGTCAAACGTTGAAAATTATTACTACGTGATGAACATTTTAGCGGATTACAGTTTTAATTTCTTTTTTGTTTTCTTAAATCCATAAGACAAATTAATGAATAAAAAAGACATTATACTTCAACAAAAAAAAAACTCCAAGGAATAGAAGGAAACTTTGAGCCTGGTGTTTAAATAAAGCAAAATATTAGCAGCAGTGTCTGTCTAAAACTATGTACCTATAAAGATACCTACTCGTTTATACGATACGAAAACGTGAATCCATGTGAATCTTAAGTTTGTTTGTCTTGAGCTAATGAAATGTTTACCAAGGAAGAATTGTAAAAGTATGAGTTTGCTGTGTCTTGCAGGTATAAAAGTTGAAGAGGTTAAGGACGAGTTTGAAGGTGGGAACGAAAAGGTTATTAATAAATAATTGAGACAGAAAAGTTCAACAAAATAAGGTATAGGTATGTAGCTAATTATCTGGTTGTGTGAACTTTTTCTTTTCGAAAGAAAAACAGAAAAGAAATGAGAGAGAAATAAATACGAGTGTATTTATTACAAAACGTTTGTTGGGTTCTGTGATTCGGTCAATTTATGAGCTTGACATGTTTAATGATTAATTTCGTTAGGAAAACTTCCAAAAAAGGAAAAGACATTTATTTCGTGCTTTCGTGACTTTGTCGTTTTGGTTTCTATTTACTTTTTTGGAAAGTTGAAAAAGATTCTTTTGCTGTGTATTAATTTTTTATCAATCAAATGGAACGCGTACGTTGAAGTTGAAAGTTATTATTCCTCGATTAATAAGTCTGACCCAATTGGGGTTACATTGTATTGAACGTTCCTCGTTAGAGAACGCTGCTTAATTTGACGTGACTGTAAACACTATTTTTCCTCGTGGGTAGAGAGTGGAGGCAATATTATAATCAATGAGGTTAGTTTTGAATGTATGAATCTTGGAAAAAAGGTGACAAAAGAAAAAACTATTTTCCAGCATAGCAGCAGGTATATGTCCTTTTTCGCCAATTGACATAAGCTGAGAGATTTAAAAAAAAAACATTTTGAAGATCAAATGTGGAAAGCGTGCCAGTCGCTCCAAATCACTCCTTATTAAGATGAGACACGCTGGGGCTGGGAATTGTTCCGTCAAAACAGTCATACATACACTTGAAGTGTGTGCCCCTGGCCCGACCTCTTGTAACCAAAAATTCCCTTATTCCAAGAATGATCAGAAAGTCCAAGAGCAGAATCATGTTTGGACACAGAATGACGTGATCTGATGAACCAAAGAGCACAAGTTCATCGTGTCATCTCGTCTGAATGTAGCAACCCTTGTAACAATTGATTTAGTATGGTTGTAAAAGAATGTGGCGATCTGCCTCGTGTCTGATCGGGAAACTATTGATTGCGCAGAACTTGGTCTAGGCCAGTAGCATAACAATCAGTCACGATGAAGTGCTTGATTTATCTCCTCATGGTGGTCCCCGGAGCCCGGACAATTATTTATTGCGTATCATAAGTAAAAAGGCTGAAATATTAATGCAAAAGGCCTAGCTTTCTCGGATAGGTTATGGAAATTAGCAATCTTCGAGACTGAAATCAAAAATGCTACCGCGACCGAAACTACACCTCTGATAAAAAATAACATCTTGACGACTTTTGGCTATTCTACCCGAACAAAAATTGGTTTCTGGAATGTGAACACACTACTTGACAGCGGAAGAGGAGGCCCTTTAAATGGCACTTTCCTCCAATTTGAAAAAGAATTCATGCAGTATAAGAAGACCTTGACATCTTAGGGACTACGGAAGTAAGAGGGTTGGTCTCGGGGAAGTTTAAGTCTCCAACTTGTAACACTTTACTACTTTGCAGAAAGGCACCTGGAGGCTATTGTTAATCTGGCGTTGCATTGCTGTTTTCCAAAACAGCTCTCAAGAGCTTAAACTCCTGGAAGCCTTTAGATGACAGGATCCTACAGGTACGTCACGTCACCATCACCATCATGTAGTGTTACGGCTCCAATGGAGTCCTCTTCTGTCGCAAAGAAGGAGGCCTTTTAGAACCAGCTGAATGCTGCTCATGAGAGTACATCACGTGGAGACATCATAATGGTAATGGGAGACTTGATAGCCAAGGTTGGTAATGACAATGATGACCACAATGACAACTCAACCCCAACCACCTTGTAATAAGAGGGACCATGTTTGAGCGCAAGATGTGTCACAAAGTCAGTTGGGTGTCGACGGACGGACACGCAGCTTCCAACGGAATTAATAAATTCACCATCAGTTGGCGAAGTAGTTTCCATTTCCAGGACGTTCATAACAGAAGGGGTGTAGACATGGGAATGGCCTAAGACCACCATCTGATAGTTGGTACCGTCAGTAACGTACAGCCGTAGTTTGAAGAATCCAAGAAAGCACGAGAATGTCCAAGTTTAATACCGATGGACTTAGGACCGTAGTCCGGCAAAATCTAGGAGAAGACCTTTCACAAGAATTGAGAGCAATCAATATCACGGAACCCACCTTGATCGAAAACCATTGGTGTTCTGTGAAAAATGTTTTCATATCCGATGCTGAAAGTATAATCGGTTGGTCACAAAGAAGAAACAGTGCCTGGCTTTCCGAAGAAACTTGTGGGCTAGGATTGGAGACAAAAATGGCTCAAACTTTACATTACATGGCAACTATTCCAGCAGCAGGGAGTAACAAGCTAGAGTCTGCGTATCGTAAGAAGAAGAGAAAAGTTCACCGTAGAGTGCGACATAGCAAACGTAACTATATATCAACGCATTGGCTTCCGAAGCAGAAGAGGCCGTAAGTGGGTGTGACAGTAGGACCGTCTAACGAATTATCAAAGAGCAAACCTGATGCTGATGGTCAAAGACACAAACTGATATTTGCTAGTTTCGAGTGAGGACCATCAGCTCAAAAGGTGGAAGGAGCACTTTTCTGCACTTTTAAATCACATTTTTGCCAGTGAAGTGATCGCAACACCAACACCCAATGACCCATCCGTAGTAACAAATTCCCGAATGTGCTGTATCCCCCACCCCAGTAGAGAAGAAATCTTACCCTACCCGTGATCAGAGCACTGAAGTCTGAAGAACAGCAAAGCGATTGGACTTGACAGTATTCTTGCAGAGCTCTTACGAGTTGTACCAACATCATGGAATGAGCTCCTACACCCACTCATTGAGACAGCTTGGGAAAGAGTGGAAAAGGCAAATTATTGTCAAGTTCCCAAAGAAAGGAGACCTTACATAGTATGAAAACTGGAAAGGAAATTGAGTGCTGCCTGTTGTATCCAAAATAATATAGCAAAAATCGTCCTGAAGCGAATAAAAGACCAAATGAAAAAATCGTCCTGGAGCAAATAAAAGACCAAATGGGAAAACACGCAAAACAAGCAAGATTCCGCGCTGGATCTTGACTTCATAAACAACTTGTGGATCATCATCGAACAGTGCCTTGAATATCTATCACCACTTCACCTGCTCTTCATCGGCTTCGAAAGGGCGTTCGACAATGTCTATGTGGTAGTTCTTGAAATCCAAAGTGAGGAAAGACAAGGTTGTATACTGTCACCAATACTGTTCTTGTTTCGGTGATAGCTGATAAGTGATGTACCCAAACATCTGGACTACGCGGATATATATGATCATTGATCATGGATCTAGAATCTCCATCTAATTACAACAAGGGTGAAGAGAGAAGCTGAAATCAATGCACTTAAGATCAATACGGCAAAAATAGAAAGGATCAGCCTTGGAACTTGAGCATCTTCCATAGTAGACATTTCAGAACAACCAGTTTTTCAATATGTTGGGAGTATTGTTTCTACTAATGGTGGGACCGACCTAGATATGGATAATAAGCCAAAACGGAAAAACACTCTTTAAGCCTAAAGACAAAGCTACGACTGTTCCGCTCCAATGTCAACAAGAAAACTGCAAAATTTCGAGAATGCTCAATAGATGTCTGCAAAACAACTTGTGGATTTTTCACCAAATCGTACCTCCAATAATCCAATAAAGAACTTCATGCGTGGATAGGTCAGAAATCGGATACCCTAACCATCGACAAAAACATTGCGTCTTAGATTGGGTATTGTGGCATCTAACTGATGAGCCCACCACCATGCCTGGGCGAAACGCATTCTTTGGAGTAAAGGCCACAATAACCTTTATTATTGAATTTTATTCATGAAACTCCACAAAAAGAATTTATTTTGGAATAAATTATTGATGGTTTTAACTATTAATAATTTTTTCTTTATGTTTTCTTTTACACAATTCAGGTCAGAAAACTGCAACTCTATCATACGATTTGAAAAGCTCGAGAGTATATTGCAGGCCAAACGATGCAATGGAACCCTCTCACGCAGCGAGGCAGACGAGTGGGCTGACACAGAAGTATTTGGAGAAAAGCAGCTGAAGAGGAATCGGCACAAATGGGGAAGAATTGGAGAGAGCTGAGGTAAATTTCCAAAAACCGTACACGATGGGGTGTAGGAGTAGAGGAGTCTCTATACCCTGAAAGGAGAACAGGTCCAAGGACCTGTTTTCTTTTGGTAATCTGGAAGAAGCCTCCGGAGCTCTTTTTGGGTGATGAAACATTCGAACAGCTGTTTCTCTGAATATTGTGAGTCCTTAATAACAGCAAGGAATATAATATCCACCTTTGATTTTTACTTTGAGCAAACTCCTTACCTAAGCGAAAATTCCACACCATGATGGTATGAAAATAATGATAATGGAGAGGATGAAATGATTGGTCTGATCTGATTGCAATCATTTGGTCTCCCATTCATTTTACAGCAAACAATTGAATGTAATCTTTTGGGAATTCATGCACTCCTTGAATTCATTCATTTGCATTCACTTGCATTTTTTTCACTCTTTTGCATTCATTCATTATTTCAACGTCAAATGAATCGTGGTTGCAGAATTTGAAGTAGCAGTGACAAAGTGAAGTCATAGAATGCAATCTTTTTATTGAAGTCATAAAAGATTGCATTCACAAAAGATTATATTCTCTTACAATCCTGCCGGTAAGTACCTTACGGAATACAATGAATTTTTTTAAAAAGACACGCTGGAATGCAAGATGTTTGAAATTCCCCTTTATGTGCCGAGATGTCTGGAAAAGCACTAGATGCCCCAAGAAGTATGGTTAAAAGGAAATACTTCCAGAACATTCGTACCTTCTTCATTTTTATGAATGTCGTACATACTTTATATACTAGCCTAGAAATTCTCTGATTAAAGCATTTAGACTGTGTTTTATGCTAGAAAGCTGAAGAAAAAGCTTATAAATCACACCTTTCATAATACTTTTGTCATTCTTGCATTTGAATAGTTCAAAAGAAGAGTCTTGGTGCGTATGTAGTGTCTCACCCCCCCAAATCACACAAGGAATCCCAGCATTGTTGGTTATATTTAAGGCAGCACACACCTTCCTATATCCACACTTTCGTCTTTATTTTTCAATTTCTCATAATGTGTCATTGCTGTTGGCTTCCTGCCTTTCTATGTTTGTACCTATGCATATGTAATGTCGAACGTTCTCAGAGCCCTCCTTAAATATTCATAAGTACAATTCGTAAGTATTACCTTTTCACTCTTTTTGTGGCTGTGATGATGCGAAAATGGTATAGAATCCTTACCGGAAGGAAATCTTTTTGCTTTTGTTATCAACTATGAGTGAACTTTTGTCTTTCACTATATAACAGCTTAAGGTGGCAGAGCATAATGATGCCATACAGAAGGCGTATGTCATCATTTACCGCCATTTTACTGTAAAGAAGGAATGAGGTATTCATATTCAATATGGGAACAATGAACAATACGAGTTTTAAGAATATTTGGGTTAAGTTGGGATTTTCGTTTGAACTAAAAAAAAAAAATGGGTTCATCATCTCATGGCGTGGTTGGCTTCACACAGCGAAACAGAATAAGACCTATAGACTTTTTCATAGAAAATTGGGACACTGAATATTCAAAGCATTTTGCGAGCCTTCTGAAACTAATGCGTCTTATCTTCTCTTTCAAAAATATTATTTATGTTCTAGGCTACAGCTTATTTTGATATGGGGACAGAATCTGAAATAATCCCCCCATATTTCACTGTCCTGAATCTCAAAATCACAGCAATTTAAAAAAAAATTCAATCTTCCTTAATTCTTTTATCAATTAATATGTTTTATATTTACCGACTTTAGTGCCTTGAAAAATAGAACTGCTATACTTTCAATTTCCTTTGATCCATTATTATTCTCAATCAATCAAAGCTCTATTAAATTCCTCTCTAATACCTTTCTCAAATGTTTTAAAATCTTACACACGAAAACTTAGAAAAGGCTATTTTTCATAAAAACATTGATCTGTAGTCATATTTTCGTCGTCCTTGTCGTATATGTATGCAGTTGACATGGAGACTTTATTGCTATCGAGGAATTGTTTGTGTACCCTCCTATTGGTTTTAATAAAAAAAAACATTCAATAGAAAAGCTCAAAGCCATTTTCAAATCTCCATCACTTTTTTTTTGCATAAATAGGTACGGATTATTTTCGGTTAAGGACTTTTATACTTTACAGGTTTTAGAATAAAAACAAACAACAATAAACTACTTTAGATGTAGGTTTAAAGGTGAAGAATTTTATGTGTCTCAATCGATGTACATATTATGTATGCATTTTTGAAATATTTTGTATTCTTTCAGCTTGGATTGATTTTTTTTTTGAAAGTATCATGGTTATTAAATAAAAATTGCTGAACTACTGAAACAAATCAGCCAAGTAGAAGACTTAGCATTAAGGATTGAACTTGTTGAATTATAAAATATATCAAAATACCTTTTTTATGACCTTTAGTCCTACAGATTAGCGTTTCGTCCAGCTTACTCACTTGGACTCATCAGTGACATAGTGAAGACCTTTGTCATACGCAATTTGTATTAAGTTCAGTTTAATTTACATGGATTTTTTAGCATAAAACCACTGTAAACTTTATCCAACAAGAATAGAATTCCTAATTATTAAGCTCGAAGTTTTTTTGCCCAAGGCCAGGCATTAGGAGTTCTAATTTTGTTGGATATAGTTTACAGTGGTTTTTTTGTTAAAAAATCCATGTAAGTTAAACTGAATTTGATATAAATGTATTAATTAATTTTACTCTTCGCATAAAAAACTACAAGAAACTTTACTGAAAATTGTTGATTTTTTTTTCGTCTCAAACATAATTAGGAACAAATAAATAATCCTACTGGCTTCGGGTTGATTTGATTCCTTATACTTGACTAGAATTAATAATTGATAGGTTTTGTAAAAGAATTCAACCAACAGTTATTTCTTTAATTTTACCAAAAAAAAAATGTTTTCCTCTCAAATATCTGGAGAACAAACAATGATATGGACGTTGGGACAATTTTATTTTACACAATAGTTCAAAATAAATAAAATTTTGTTAAAAAGTAATAAACAGTTTTTTAAGCAAAGGGCCTATAACACAGAACAATAAGTCATCTATTCAACTATGTTTCTGTTTGTTTAACAAGTGCAAATCATTTCTGTAACTCAATAAAAACCGTAACAATTGTTAACTGAAAAAATTTCCTTCGACATGAAGAACTAGTTCAACAAGTAATTCTTTCTCGATGAGTGGTAAAGTTTCCGAAAAAAAACATTTAGTCTTAAATCAGTGCTTTGCTTTTATTGGTGGACACACAATATTATTTGTAGGAGGGACTTTCAGAAAGATAATCCGCATTTTGTACACCACACACGGATACATATGTGGCTCTACTTCAAAGTCAATTTTTCTTTGAATATATTTATCTTTTTTTTATTTTTACTATCACTTCTCGAATTAGAAAAAAAATTAAAACATTTTGTTACCCAAATTCTTTACAAATAAGTATGTAAATTCTAATCAATCTTCCTGATTTCATCACTCGATAAACACTATCTACTGCAAGTGTTTATTTCTAACTTGTTGACCTCGAACAAGCCCGCAAACGTCCGTCGTCGGTTGAAATTTATCAACTATTCAACCAATTTATTCTCTATTTTTTGAACTCTTATTGTTTCCAGTTATAGAAACGATGGATATTTGAAATTTTCTCACATGTAGGGCCACGACCACGATACCAAACCAAACGATACTTTTATGCGTATCGTCTCGGTATCGTTAAAATGGAAAAATTTCAGTATCGTCTCGGTATCGGTCTCGGTTCACGACCTAGAAAAAAAAAACTTAGAAAAAATCGTATAAAAGAATCAATAACTGATCAATTACTGAAACTAGGTGACCTTTTATACAGATCATAGGGCCTTTCAGGTGGTATTAAATTTTTGTAAATTTCCCATAAATGAGGTGCCAAAAATCGCCATGACCTTGAAATTTTTAAAAATTCATTAAAAAAAATCTATACCTGACCAATTACTGAAACTAGCTGACCTTTTATATAGATCAAGAGATCTTTCAGATGGTAAACATTTTTTGCAAAATTCCCTGAAATGAGGTGCCAAAAATCGTTTTGACCTTGAAATTTGTTCTAAAATTCATTAAATATTCATAAAAAAAATCTATGGCTGACCAATTACTGAAAATAGCTGATCTTTTACAACCGTGAAGAGGCCTTTCAAATTGCATACTTTTTTTAAAAAATGACCCAAATGAGGTGCCAAAAGTTTATTTTGTGACCTTGAAACGAACTTCAAAAAATCATAGAAAAAAAATCTATGGCTGACCAATTACTGAAAATAGTTGAACTTTTATTACGATCTAGAAATCTTTCGGATGGTATAAAATTTTGGCAAATTTCGCTTAAATGAGGTGCCAAAAATCGCACGTGACCTTGAGCAACCTTGAGAAAGTTTAAGCCTTGATTAAAAGTTATCTTGGGCTGACCAATTTCTGGTACCAGTTGACCTTTTCTGACCAATTACTGACCAATTAGATGGGATATTTTTTTTATCAAATTTCCCTCATATGAGGTGCCAAAAGTCCAGAGCCCTTTATCTCTGTCAATTAAAAAAAATACATTTTGAGCATGCCATATTAAATATCTTAGCCTCTACTTTTTTTTGTGGAAGTATGCCTTGAGTCGATCTTTGTTCCGAAAAAAGTTATACACAATTAAGGAAAAAATTTAAAAATCTTTAATTTTTCTATTTATATGTTGGTTTTGGTTAATTTTTCTTGCTTACCTTTTTTATAAAATTTTCTAAAACATCCATTCCGATTGAAAAATCGAAAAAAAAAAATTTGAACAAAAAGTCTTAAGCGCAAAATTCTCAAATTCGGGTTAGTTTCCAAGTTAACCTAAAAAAAAATATTGAAAACAGGCCAGTGTAACCATTCTCTCAGTGAATTTAGTAGCATTTTCGGTTTTAAGCATGCTTACAGGCCCAACGAACATATTCAATAATAAAACCCCTGCACGTAATTGTTCCTTTTTAAAAGGTCTATTCAATAGGCAGACTTGTTGTTCCATGTTACTCAAATTTTAAAAGTTTTTGAATCTCACTTGTTCAACAAGCACTCTATGTAGATACTAGGGGTATTCATGCAACTGCGTAAAACACTAGATAAGTTTACGATTTGGTTAATTTTATCTTTTGGTTAATGAACTGTCAAATTTTGTATGGGAAATGGTTTACACAATTTGGTTAATTTTATCCAAGGATTTAGCTGCGGAAAATTAACCAAATATTTGGTTAAACTTATCCAAACGTCATTGTGACTTTTAGAGATTGAATTAGGCGTGTTTGTGACTTTGAGAATCAGGCATGTTCAGAAACATGATATAAATGATAATATCTCGGAGAACTAAAAAAGTTCTGAATGTGTTCTGTTATTATTGCGTTGCAATTAGTTGGTGATAAAAGTTGTGAATTAAAACGTAGTTTACACAAAAAAAAAAAAAATTAGAAGGTCCACATTTACTCAACGATTAAAGGCTCTGCCCAACTAACGCGAAATTATAGCGAAGCATTCACAAAGACAGTTTTTTGTTGTTTTTTAGTATTGAGATCATTCAGTTTAATTTCGTGTTGGTTTGGGATAGCCTTTAGGAAAGCTACTTTTCGTAAATTATTAAGGTAGAACTATAAATTCCCACCCAAACCAATGCGAATCTTTCGTTGACGACGACGAATGTGTTATTTTCATTTACAACAACGTGTTGCTATTAATGTATTTGTTGTGGTCAACGAATGATTCGCACTGGATTGGAAGATTCTGAATAGTCGGAAGCTGTTAGAAACAGATGTCATTAGCCAATGCAAAATATCTTTCTAAACTCTCAAAATCAGAACTAAGCCATAATTCACTTTTTCTCTTTTTTTCGTTCCTACCTCAACAAATTTCTGTTTCACTTTCGTGAAGTGTACTCGGGGGCGCTCTATTCACTTCCGAAAGCAAAAGTTAACGAAAATGAAGAAAAGTACATTATGGCCGTGACATATGATTTGTTTGTATTCGCTGATTTTCGTCTGACCACTGCCGTGAGCTTGCGACTAATATATTTCTAACTTACAACGCGACTATTGTCATGTATATTAAAGTAGAACTATAATAATTGTTGATAGTTTACTGAAGTGGTCGGTTGAAAATGAGCGAATACATGAAAACCATACTCATCTCACGGGAATAAAACTGACATGTGTTGAAGTTGGAACGAGAAAAAGAGAGGGATGATTCATTTTACTTAAGTGGAATATTTTTCACTTCTTCTTTTGACTGTTTGGAAAGCAACTTTTCGTGGGTTTTAATCCAGGTTTTTTGTCACTTGAGTTGAGTTGAAATGGTATTGAGATTCCAGCAAAAAGAATGGCATTGATGTATTTATTCCAATGCAAAACAAATATAATTGAATTAACAGGACTACTTACTACACGTATCTATTAAAACAAATATATATTTGTACAGGTAGATACACATGCAAATAAACAGACCATAATGCATTATCTGTAAAACCAACTCCTCGACCCAAGCCGAACGCGCCCAAATATTTGACGTTTAACGAACAGCTGATTCAATTACACAGCATTTAACCAAATTAATAAAAAGGTCGTTCATGCAAACTTTTTCGTAAACTTATCATTTTACACAATTTGTAAACTTACGACGTTGCATGAATACCCTTACTGTGTTTTTTTAGGCCCATGATAACGTTTTCGAAGAATTTGCGAATTTTTAATTAAAAATAACATCGGACATCTAGCTTCCGGGGTACTAATGGGAAGTTACCAGTGTTGGTCGCACCCAGGCTCTTTTTTTACTGTGATATTTAGTTCATGTATAAAAATGAAAAATTTCATTTTTGTTTCTCATTTGAACGCTTTGCGAATGGATCTTCAATAGATCCCGAATAATAAATTTTGGAAGCTTTGATGCGATCGTGAGGTGAATTTTACTTTAAAGGAATACAAAAAACCGCCATCGAATCAAAAATTGAATTTTTCATAAGAGAACGAATTATTTTTAACTTTCGAACCTTGATTTTGCTGAACTGCAAAATCCGGAATAGGAATGCAAGAGAAATGCAAAAAAAAAAACAGCAAATTGCTGTTGTGGTCCCATTGGTCTAGGTGAAAATTGATATTCTAACTGCACAGACGTCTAATAAATTTTATCTATAATAAGATAAGATAAGGGGCCAGTTATAGCGATCAGGAAAACGAAACAGGAAAAATGTTCGAATGGATTATTTACGATGTCGTCATTCGATTTGAAACACAAATGCTACACTAATCAATGGCAATTAACTCAAAAATTTTTTTTTGCTAAAAACATTTTCAATTGATTAATTATTTTTTGTTTAAAGCATAGTTTACAGTTCCGATGCGAAAAAAAATCAAAATTTTCAAAACGATTTTCCACCTATTCTGCGCACCAAGTTGAATAATATTCAAGGCAAAAAACGTTTGCTTTGGCCTTAACCACCCATTGAGTCAGTAATTTACCCTTAATTGACAAGCTATATGCCTAAAAATAGAAAATAATTATTTTTGGATGCGAAAACCATTTGCATGCAAAGAATGCCTTGAGGTGAATATTTTTTTTTTTTCGGAAGTATAAGCCGACCATCAAAAAAAAAATATTTTATTCACCAGACTTTTTTTCGCATGCAAATCAATTGCCGGTCCATTGTTTTGCATGACATTCCATGACAGCATAGTTTTTCTTTTTGCATGAAACTGTAAACCAATCATGCAAACAATTAATTTTACATTTCACCTCAGTTATTTTTGACATGCGAGAATATTTGCATAGATTTTTTTTTGCGCACGGGAACTGTAAACTAGGCTTAAAATGAATTTATCTATTTTCCTGATGTAAATTAATTTTTCGTGCCAGCTGATTGACATATCAAACAAAATGGAACAAATCGTTCCAATGATTTGAGTTCCAATTTTTTCCTGTTCCACTGACAGAATTGTGGGCGAAAAAATTTTTCGTATGCTTTTCAATCAGGAAAATTTTGCGGTAGGTTGTATGTGTGCATAATATTCACACATCATCAATATTCCAACTGACATATTTTTCCTGTTCGCTATAAACGACCATCAGGAAAAAGTATTCAATTTTATACTGTTTCAACTTTTCCTGATGGATTTTCCTGATCGCTATAACTGGCCCCTAAGATTATGGTGAACTAAAAAAGTGAAGGAGCGTGTGAACGGTAGAAAGGACAAACAAACGCAGATATCTCTCTAAAATTAATGGATTCCAATTTTAGGGAGCTTGAGACATCTTGAGATATGTCAAAATTGTCGGTTTGATAGATCGGGCAAGTTAATAAGCTAAAAACAAAACTGGGGCCTTAATGCGTTAAACGAAAATGATCAAACGATGTCGTTTTGACATTGGCTGTCTTTATTTTCCTCTATGGATATGAAAGCGATACTTTAAATAAAATTAATTAAAATTTGCTCTGAAATAAATCAAAAATAGGTACATATTAGCAATTTTTCACCACCATGCATGTACCACTTTCTGTGGTATATTGCCAGCTTCCTCCCTTATGATATGACTGAGCTTTAATTAAGGTTGAACAATAAAAAATTACTCGAAACAACTAAAAAGTTTTAATAATTTGAAACACCAACAATGTGGTGTTTTGTCATAAAAGTAATATTATATTTAAAATACACTAAAAGTAGCAGTAAACACTCAGATTTCTGTACCACATTTTTATCTACCCAAAAGTAATTACCCAAAACAGTTTTCATTGTGTGTATGTGTGTTTTCCTTTTGCTTTATTATGTGTAAAGTAATTTCCGTTAACTTCATACACTTTATTGTTGGGAAAAAATAAACCACAGCGAAAAGATGAAATGTAAAATGTGATACATTGCAACAGTTCGTGTTGAATTTCATGCATAAAACATTTCGTAAACTCACTCTTGTGGGATGAAAATTACACTTAGTTTTCAGTCTATGAATAGTTAAAGAATTTTGATGCAGTGCAGTTAAGGCAAAATTAATTTTAAAGTTTAAAAAAACGATGAACTTCAACAAGTAAGCACCTACACATTATGTAAACCTGCGGTCGTTATTAATTAATATGAAATGGCTTTTTGACATACGATATCTAGCGAGTGGGTAGCTTTAACTAGCCAAATGCATCCTATAAGGGACAGATAATTTCTTTATACAAACAGATACATTTCATAAGTCATAACTTACTTACTTATCCGGCTCCCAATCCATGGAGGGTTTCCGCCTGAGATATTGCGGTCTTCCATCGGTTGCGGTCCCTCACACGCCCTCTCTAGTCGTCGAGACCAAGCGCTCTTGCGTCTGTAACCACCAGGTCCCTGTAGCGGAGGTTGTACAAGATCAAATATCCGCCAAAGATTTGTTTCTCGAAATTGACCAGTATATCAAATCCCCTTTTTTACTAATCGTCCAGCACTCGGCGTCGAAGCCGTAGAGTAGAACTGGTAAAATTAGCGTTTTGTATAGCGTGTTCTTTGTCTTCGAGAAAGGAGGTTTGAAGCCACTTGTTTGGCCAACCCGAAGTAGCAACGGCTCGTTAGGGTAATTCTTCATCGGATTTCCACTAAGGTGTAGTTCGTGGAATGGATTGATGAGATGAATTCCTTGACTACCTAGAAGTTTCTACTACCAACAGTGACGTTTTGTCCTAGGCGATGGATAGGTGAGGCTTGATTTGTTGATAGCATATACCTACTTTGCTTTGCTTGTCCTCATTCACTTTAAGACCAACGCGTTTTGCCTATTCATCAATAGCTGTGAATACTTCTAGTACAGCTCGATTGGAGCGGACGACGATGTCGATGTCGTCCACATAGCCAAGCATTTGAAAATACCTGTAGGAGAAAGTGCATTCCTTGTTACCACCACTCTTCTGCTCCAGGACTAGGTTGAACAAATCACATGGTAGCGCATCTCCTTGTCTGGACCCTGTACACGTCTGGAATAGCTCGCATAAGCTGTTACTCATTAGCACGTTGCACCGCGTATTTTGTTACATCATGTGGCATAGCTAGATCCCGAGTGCCGACATCGCCGATAGAAGTTCTTAGCGACTTATACTTTCATATGCGGCTTTGAAGTCGATGAAAAAATGGTGGGTCTAGACATGAAATTCGTTAGTCCTTTCCTGGATTTGCCTCAATGTTCAATCTTCCTGGCCTAAGGCCACACTGGTACGTGCCGATCATAGTGTTGCAGAAACGTTTTAGACGCTCACATATTACGTTGGATAACATTAAGCAGGGATATGCCTCTGTAGTTTCATTCGGCAGGACATAGGATCGCCTTTTTTGTAGATTGGGCATATGGAGCTATTTGACCAGTCGTCGGATATACTTCCCCCTTCCCACACTTGGTTGATGAGCTGATGCATGTACCCTACCAGGATATCTCCTCCATACTTGAAGAATTCCGCAGGTATGTCATCCGATCCGGCGCGGATTTGTTGTTCTTAATCTTGTGGATGGCTGTCTTAACCTCTTCAGGGCTGGGCGCTGGGACTGAATCTTCATTGACTAGTCACATGCTATTTTGTATTTCTGTCACCTCCTCTACATAATGTCCACTAAGCAGTTTCTGGAAATGCTGCCTTCTACAATTCCCTGCGCTTCGTTGACTAGGTTCCCTTCGCCGCTGTTTCGAAGAGCTTGTGTGCCGATCCTATAACTAGATGCCAGTTGCTTGGCTGTTTTGTAGAGCCCACTGGTGTTGGTGGTGGTGCTAGGCTTTTAAGCTGAGAAGTTGCGGATGCTTTTTTCTTTCTCTTTCCTTCTCTTTCCACGGTACTCTTCTCTTTCTGCTCTTGTTTTCCGTTGCAGCATTTGCATTCGTGCATTTTCCGTCTCCTGCTTCAATACCGCGCCTTCATCGTCATACTACGGGTTCTTTTTTGTAGGTGGTTGATAACCTATGGTGGTGGTGGTCTTGGCTATCTCCTTAATGATGTCACGATACTGGTTCCACCGGTTGTTGACTCTTGTGACTGGGGGTACGGCAGAGAGTTTCCCCGGTGAATTGCTCACTGTAGTCTGTGGTTTTCTTCGATGTGCTACGTCTACGTCTACGCTTTCTTATCGTTGGACAATCGGGCTCTGAACTTTGTCACAACAAGAAAGTGGTCAGAATCCATGTTTGCACCTCGGAATTTTCGCACGTCCAAGATGTTCAATGAGTGCCTTGCGCCAATTAGCACGTGGTCGATTTGCTTGGTGGTTCGAACATCTGGAGATCGTCAGGTAGCTGTGTGTATCCTTCGGCTGGGAAACTTATTTCTACTTATCACCGTATTATGAAGCCGTTATCTGTTGTTGTTTCGTGGAGACTGTGCTCTCCAACTAATCCGCCAAAAATATTTTCTTTCCCAACCTCAGCATTGCAGTCTCTCTTGACATCTTACTCCAGACAGGCTCCGTCCGGGAGGTCGTAAAACTCCTCCTTGTTAGACTCTTCAGCTTCATCGCTAGAGGCTTGTGCACATTTAAGGCTGATGTTTTGGAAGGTAGCTTCGATGCGGATCACAGCCAGGCGATCGCTAATAGGCTTAAAATCGATGACTTTCGATCTGAGTCAATTTCCTACAATGAGTCCGCATGTGTCATCTTTGATGAGAACTGGAATAAATATCACAATCCTTTCATTCCGTTATTCCTGATCCTATCCATCGCGGTAATGTCTGCCTTGTTCCGCAAGAGAACAGAGTCAAGCTTTTGAGTACCACCTGGTGAATAGCGTGTCCTTATATTCCAGATGCATACTCCTAGATCGTATTCCATTTTCGTTCCGAGTCTGGTTGCCATTTGAGGGGGTCGTTATCCGAGGCTTCTTGCGTCTCTCTCATAACAAAAGGTTTTTTTTACTGTAGTCGGGTCGTTAGCCCAACGCACTAACCTCCAACCTGTGGGGCCATGGGTTTGGTGTTGCAATTTTTTTCTTGATCAACATTCGCACTTCAAGTTTAGAAGGTCTTGACATAAAGCCAAGACCAGTATCCGGCGGCTACCAATGTGGAGGTAATTTAAGCACTTATTGCGTGTAGGAAAAGATACAGCTCGAGTGCCCCAGTTCCTACAACATCCAACCACCACATTTCATAAGAACTGTTTCACAAATCAGTTCTTGTATTGGTGACACGCTCAAGGCTCATGAATAACATGATCTTAGACTATTACGTCCCATCATTCATTAAAGCTATTTGCACTCAAGTGTATTGAATATACATCATCATCATCAAGTCCTGTAACCCCGGTTGGGGCATAGGGCGCCATTGAATATACACATAACTTAAATTCAATTGAATATGATTTCTGGTTTGAGTTTTGAGCTGTAGATGCGAAATTCAATATTCTCCTATTAAGTACCTACCTCTCTATACTAAGTGCAATATAATTCCAATAATTTAATCTGAATCTTGAATCAGGCTTTGAATATAGAATATGTTTACTTGCCTCCCAGCAAAATTATTGTTTCAAGGATATATGCATGATGGTGGCCAGTAAAGACGTGACTTGCAAGGATATTATGCAAGTGCAATAGTTTGTTCCTTGCGAATAAATATAATTAAATATGCTTAGTCTGAATTTCGGAGTTATGAGTTCTGTGCAAATGGATTTATAATTAAAGCTTACAAAGCCATCGTGTGAGAATAGAATATTTCCAGGAATTCCTTAAGTCAATCCCAAAATTTGTTGGCTCTACTTTGAGGTATATAATTCCCACTAAAAGCTTTCGGTTTATTTTTGTATTCAAATTCTCTTGAAAACAGCTGTAACAATTTTCAATAAACTTCGTACCTCTATAGCTGAAAGTAACAATAGACCTTGAGTACACGTGCAATCGAGTCGTGCATTATTTTGTTTTATTTGTGATTGAAAATCTCTTCAAAAACTTTAATTGTGTTGACGCAACTCAAAAACAGTCCAAACTCAATTGAATATAAAACAAAGAAATTAAAAATTTCCCATCCTACTATCCGGTGACAAATCAGGCTTAAAATACAATAAAAAAAAAGGGTTTTAACTCAAAACCAAAATAAAATTAATAACATACATTTTAGTGACGAAAGTAAAAATAAATTATTTTATTTTATTTAATTGGCAATGAATTTATTTCGCTTTGTTAATTACTTCTGAGAGATAAAAGAGGATTTGAAATAATCAACCATTCTCGTTCTATGAATATGATCGGAATCTCAGTTTCAGAGTGTGATTAAAAGTGTGTATGTGTGTGAATGCCGCACGAATTGCCATTCAGGGACTAATTACTCTTGGATTATTTATTTATTCACATTCGTATTTTGCTGACTCTGGGATCTAGGCTCGTGTCTGGATTGTTTATAATTGGATTTGTGTATCTGCAACAATTTTCTCTGGAACAGGCACATGATTTTATAGCAGGTTAGGTAGGTACCTCCTTCTCTTTTTCACACGATATACAATAACCTACAATTCAACATACTCGTATACATAGTTCGTACTCACTTTAGCAAAACAATTAAATTGTTTGAAAATGAACATTGTGATGGTGACAAATGTGGGAATGTTTGTTGAATCTTAATAAAACAATCTCACACTATGAATCTCGGAGGGTAACTATTTATTCTTGTTCTGAAATGGACTTCTATTTATTATGTGTAAACAAATCTCAGAGTGCAAATTATGCTTTTAGTCCTAGAGCATGTGTTTCATATTGAGTGTGTGAGGATTGTAAGGTTGCCACTTTTGTAGAACTTCAGATTTTTCCTAAATTTTCAATTGAAGGTCTCCGTTAGGTTCGGAGCAAGCTCAAATATAGATCTCGCAATTTAGGAAAAATCTAGAGTTCCATAAAAGTGGCAACGTAAACATCAATTTTTTGTTTTTACATTTTAAAGAAAAAATAAATGAATTTGGTGGCGCAACAGCTCGTGAAGAACCAGAGCCTAGTGACTTACAACTCTCATCCATATTCCTGTGTGCGTGTTGCTGGCAGGAATAGAGGGGACCTACAATTTTTTGCGGAGTACGAACGGCTACATGAGAAGCACTTATTTATGACAAATATACTAGACCAGCCTAAACTAATTAAATTGAATTCGTTGGAAGAACGAAGAGAAATATCAGACATTCTCTTCATTCATCGACTACTCTCTGGTTTCGTTGACTACATGTCTTGAAGGATTTTTCAGTTCCTCGCTAGTCCAACACGCTAACCATTATGCCACGAGGTACTACATAATTAAAGAAAAAATAGGTACAACTGTATCGTACAAACTTGTTTTTCTAGTTCCAGGTAGTTATTGACGAAAATATATAGAAAATCCAAAAAATAAAATAATTATATAAAAATATGTCTAACACCCATTTGCGGAATAGCTTATGTAACAGTAGTTTACGATGAGAACGAGAAGTAAGTAGATCATAAGCGTTTAAGTTGAACATGAATACCTAAGTTTTGTTTAAGCAGACGAATCTAAGGGCCAGTTGTAAAAATATTTAACTCGTGGTTCAGCAATTTTAACTCACTGACTTTGGTAAAGGGCTACGAAGTTGATGTTATCTCAACCGATGTCAGCAAGGCCTTCGAAAAATTTTTTGATAAGTTTATTCTTTTCAAATTGTTCACTTTCGGCTTTGAACACTATTTTGTTAAAATGGACTTCTTTTTACCTTGAAAATGTTCGATTTAGATCTGCAACCTTTTGCTACCTCCGGTGTCCCCCAACGCAACGACCTAGGTTCACTTTTGTTCATTCTTGCTACTGACGATATTGAAAGGGCCATCAAACATTCTTCTATCTCTCTGTACGCTGGTGATACCAAGTGGTTCAAGACCATATCCTCAACACATGACTTTTCCTTTATTCAACAGGAGCTTGACAGTTTTTCAGTTTGATGTCTAAAAAATAGCTTGGAGCTAAACGTCACCAAATGCCAATCAATCACTTTTGCACGCAAACGCATCAAATCTCCTCCCCGTCTCTACTTGTTCCATAATCAACCTATATCCATATTATCAAATTCGCGACCTTGGCATTTTATGCGAACCAGAGCTTAATTTTCTCACTCACAAAGACGATATCATTCTCAAAGCAAAATCAGTGCTCGGCATCGTCAAAAGATGGTCTAAAAAATTCTCCAACTCCTATGTTACCCGGTCCTTATATATATCATTTGTTCGTCCTCTCCTAGAATACGCCACTCAAGTTTGATCCCCTTACCAACTTAGTCATATTTCCAAAATCGCGGGCATCCAGAGTCGTTTTTTACACCTTGCTCTTCGAGGTCTATTGTGGAACAATCCTCTAATTCTGCTTCCCTATCTAGACCACCTTAAACTAATCAACTTGAATTCGTTGAAAGAACAAAGAGAAAAATCAGACATTCTCTTCATTCATCGAATACTCTCCGGTTCCTTTGACTGCATGTTGCTCTACAGCTTTTTCTCTTTTAATACCAACCTTTATATACCCTACCCACCCACCGAACCTCTTATGGCTCCAACGAACCAATCTCTCGTATGCTGCGGCCTGTCAATTCAAACATGTGCTCCTTCGACTTTAACCTCAATACTCCTTCACTAAAATTCAAGCTTCTGGACCACCCTCATCCTAACGACCCTTAGCTTAAGTTCTTAGATTTTAAGTTAGATTAAGAATTAGCTTGTATTAAGCCGAATAAATAGGGGTTTTGCCCCCACCAAAAATGAAGTTCAATGATGGTTCAGGCATTTAATTGGCATACTTGAATCATCGTTGAACCTCAGTAATTTCACCGAAATCAGCCAGTAAAAATTATTGAATCACGGATCAAAATAATTTGAACCAACTGGACCTATGTATAGGTTCTATTTTCTCTATATGCATTTTTCGTGCAAAACGAAGTTTTACTATAATCATTAAAATAACACAGATACCCACGAGGTTTAATCAAAATCCTTCCAAATATTTTTGAACATAAAATGTGAAAACCCAAACTGTTGTAGGACAAAAAACAACAAAAACAAAAATTTGAAAATTGTTTGTCAAAGGAGAATGCGCATAATTGTATGGACTGCGCCCCATGGTTGTAACACTTTATGACGTATATCATCGGAAAGGTCTCAATGAGTGCTATTTTTTGTTCTAGGAGCAGGAAACTTGCTATAGTCTCATAACTGTTATTGGTGTTATAGTGCAGTGCAACAATTATTGGGCTTTAACACTTTCCTTGCACGATATACAGACTTATACCCATACATAAAATAATACCACTCATTGATACTTTTCCAATTATATAAGTCAGAAAGTGTTACAACACATGGGACAAAACGCCCATTTTTCCTTGGAATAAAGAAAAAAGTCCCTTTTAAAGGAGATATAACCATTCTAGGAAGCCTATAATCACTCGTAAGATGAGATTTTGCTTTATTTTTTTTCTCGACATTTCTAAGGGTTGGCAACCATGAATGAATTTAGGATGAAACGTCAATCTACTGTGGTAACAAATGAGTGAACATGTACAAATTGTACAATGGACATTATTGTGACTGCAATTTGAATAACCTTTGTACAAAATGAACATATTTGCATCTACATAACTATCTTGACTTTATGTCCATATCCTGGACTAGGGTGTTTGCTCTTGGAAATCGTAATTTAGAGTGACTTGACTTTTGATTAGATATTAAAAGTCATACATATATGTGAATAGACAATTTGTTGTGAAAATTTATGTCTGTGAAGTCAATTAGGTGAAAAGGAGTGTAAATTTTGTTAGAAATTTAAATGTTTCCGACATTATTACACAAACAGTACCTAAAGCATGTTATGCAAATATTTTATAGAGAAATTGATGTGACATTTTGTTTGAACAGTAATATAATAAAGTAACGTTATTGGAAATTCTTTGCGTTTGTGAATTTATCAAATACGAAGCATTAATAATAAATAGAGGCAAAACTGGCTCTGGACCTTTAACACCTCATACCTATAATGGGAAATAAAAAAAAAAAAAAAAATGCCATCTAATTGGTCAGTAAGGTCAGAAAATGTTAACTAGTTCAAGAAATTGTTCAGCCCTAGATAACTTGTAATCAAGACTAAAGGTTTTTCAAGGTCTCGCCAGGTCACCCATGATTTTTGGCACCACATTTTTGAGAAATTTACAAAAAAATTATACCATCCAAATCTTGTTACCGTCACACTTAAAGCCTAGTACGCAGCTGATGCGAAACGAAATATTTAGTTGGTCTCCAACAAGGCAACGAAATGCTTACGAAACCACAGCGAAAAAATATTCATTGACAGTTACACCAATTCAAAAAATCAAAACAAATCCAACTGAAAAAAAAGAACACACACAGCCACGCTGGAAGCAAAGAAAACAACAAAAATACACACGAAAAAACACAAATGTCATTTTTCCGCACTCAGAAAATGGCCTGGGTAATTAATTGTGTGCGAAAAAGAGTGTAGACTTCTCCAAAAAATATGCAACGATTTTCAATTTCGTTCATCGAACAGCGTACTGCAGAACGAAAAGTGAAACTAAATTTTTCGTTTATGATTTCGTTGTGTCATTTTTGTATGGGATTTTTCGTTTCGCATCAGCAGCGTACTAGGCTTAAGCCTATGTAGATCCGTTGTGATACCTTAGGAAGTTGTATTCTACTTAAAGCCTAGCACGCTGCTGATGCGAAATGAAAAATCCCATACAAAAATGACACAACGAAATCATAAACGAAAAATTTAGTTTTACTTTTCGTTCTGCAGTACGCTGTTCGATGAACGAAATTGAAAATTGTTGCATATTTTTTGGAGAAGTCTACACTTTTTTTTCGCACACAATTAATTACCAAGGCCATTTATTGTGTGCGGAAAATGACATTTGTGTTTTTTCGTGTGTATTTTTGTTGTTTTCTTTGCTTCCAGCGTGGCTGTGTGTGTTCTTTTTTTTCAGTTGGATTTGTTTTGATTTTTTGAATTGGTGTAACTGTCAATTCAAAACAAATGCAACTGAAAAAAAAAGAACACAGACAGCCACGCTGTAATGAAATTCACAACAAAAATACACACGAAAAAAAACAAATGTAATTTTTCCGCACACAATAAATGGCCTGGGTAATTAATTAAGCCTAGTACGCAGATCGAGACAAAATTTTTCTCCCATATAAAATTTTTCCCAGGACAAATTTTATCTCGTTTTTTTTCCAAGCGGTACGCAGCTCCAGCGCAAAATTTGACACTTGACACCGCTGTACGAGAAAAGGTAAAAAAAGTCTCCACTTAATTTTGCGCGGAAAAAGAATGCTCGAAGCATTATTTTTCCGGACAAATTGTGACGTTTTATATATATTTCGCTTTTTATAAACTAAAATCATCTCCCTGTTTCATTCTTTCCATTTAAAAGACGTTGTGAGGACGCAAAACTGAAATAAATATAAAATGCGTACAGAAAATGATGACATGGAATGAGAATAGAATTAATTGAACAGCTGTTTTAAATCAGTCAGTGGCGTAGCTAATGAGAAAGGGTACAAAAGGGCCACATTTCAGATACAGAAAATATTTGTTTCAATAAAAAATTTATATTGATTCCCACGAGTTGGCAATTTTAATTGGGTCTTGGGAGCAGTTGAAAAATGTGAACATTTCTGATTTTGACATGGTTTTTTTAATCCATCAATATCAATGGAATTTGACAGTTGGTGGCTTGAAAGATGAAGAACAAATTATTTTGACGGAAAAAGTTAATTTGATCCAAATGTCAAAAAAGTGCCCTTATCCACTTTTTCCCGGAGAACTAAAAAACCTTCAAAAATTTCAGAATTTTTAGTGGTTTTTTAATCCATTGACATCGTGGCAATCCTTCAATATATTTTGACAGGAGACAATCCTTCAATATATTTATTTGGGAGACAAACTACCTATATTTTGACGGAGAAAGTGTATTTAGATCCAAATGTAACCAAATTGCCCTAAAATCGACTTTTCCAGAGAAGTAAAAGCTGAAAATTTCAGATCTTTTAAAGGTATTTTCATCCATCCACATTATATTGTTCACCATCAAGCGCATGCGTTCAATTTTTCTTGCTCTGTAAATGCTTTGCAGGAATATGATTTCTGTACATGAAAAAGTTTCAAATTTATGTTAATTTAAGGAAATTTTATCATTTTTCAAATTTATAACTACGCTACTGTTCTCATTTGACTTTTGTTTTTATCTCTACGCCTTCAGAATTTGTCTCGAGAAAAAAAATGTAGAGATAAAATTTGTCTTTCCTCGATCTGCATACTAGGCTTTAAGTGCGAAAAAAGAGTGTAGACTTCTCCAAAAAATATGCAACAATTTTCAATTTCGTTCATCGAACAGCGTACTGCAGAACGAAAAGTAAAACTAAATTTTTCGTTTATGATTTCGTTGTGTCATTTTTGTATGGGATTTTTCGTTTCGCATCAGCAGCGTACTAGGCTTTAATGTAAAAAACTAACCTGTGTTCTGTTTGCAATCAAACCATTTAGAGGCATAGACTAAGTTCAGAAGGCTATAATGACTCCCTAGGTGTTTTTTTCTTAAATGACTGAGTACTGGACAGTGGCAAAGAAAGTGAGAGGTATCCTCGTGTGCTTTTTCATTGCTGCACCCTCTGCAAAGGTCATCGGTACTGAGCCCTATTTTCTTTTTTTGGTATCCCAGTAGATTGTGCCCGGTGATTATGCTGACAAAGGAACGAAGATGTTTTTTGTTGATTTGCATAATTTGGCTGTCCTCTCCTTATTGAAATTTGGAGATAACTTTCTAGTGTGTCACAAGCTTTGAGCAGGTTCCATCTCTCATCGGTTTTTTCTAATATTTTGTTTTATAATATGTCGTTTGACTTGACTTGAATCAAGCAACGATCCCGTTCTTGCCAGCTCATCAGCTCTTTCGTTTCCCTGTACATCACTGTGAACAGGAACCCAGCAGAGTCTAATGTTATGTTGCATGCCAAGAACCCTAAGCTCTTCGCAAAAATTAGTAACTAACTACAGGCCTATTGCTAAGCTTTCTGTCATTCCTAAATTGTTTGAATCTATTCTGTGATGTTCTGTCTTTTCATTGCTCCTCCGTTATATGTGAAAACCAGCAGGGTTTTGTGAAGAAGAAATCGACGGTCAGTAATCTACTACAGTAAACGACTTTCTGCTTGGATGCTTTTGAAAAATATAAGCAGGTTGATTGTGTTTTTTTTTTCTGATTTCAGTAAAGCTTTCGACAAATTAAATCATGAAATATTACTTAAGAAACTAAGCACCATTGGACTAAACGATCGCTTTATTTAATGGATTTCTTCGTATCTCAGCAAT
Source organism: Dasysyrphus tricinctus (assembly GCA_963921185.1). Lineage (NCBI taxonomy): Eukaryota > Metazoa > Arthropoda > Insecta > Diptera > Syrphidae > Dasysyrphus > Dasysyrphus tricinctus. Next base: position 42,132,716 of record OY992531.1, on the reverse strand, counting down.
AGATTATATAATATCATTTTAAAAAATGAACGTTCTAGATGGTTTATAGTAAATTCAGGTGTTCCTCAAGGGAGTCATCTTGGTCCGTTATTCTTTGTTTTATTTATTAATGATCTTCCTTCTGCTTTACGTAACTCTATGTCTTTAATTTATGCCAATGACTTGAAAATATTTCGAAAAATGTGAACTTTTACAGGATGATCTTCATAAGTTCTGGGAATGGTGCAATACTAATCGTCTGTCTTTAAATATTGACAAATGCAAAATCATGCGTTTTACACGCAAACAAAACATTACATATAATAATTTGTTGAATACGTCACATTTATGTAGCCTGTCAAGTTTTGTTGACCTTGGGGTGGTTTTGGACTCAAAACTCTAATTCACTGACCATTACAAGTACATTATAAAGAAAAGCTAATAAGATGCTTGGCTCATTTGCTCGTGACTTTCGTGATCCTTATGTCCTTAAAATTCTGTATGTTTCTTTTGTAAGATCAATTCTGGAATACGGTTGCATTGTATGGGCCCCATATTACGCGGTTCATGTTAACAGAATAGAGTGTGTACAAAGAAGATTTATGAGATTTTGTTTACGTCTTCTTCCCTGGTCTAGTAGGTTTGTTTTGCCACCATAGATAGGGATTATAAATGGAGCGGTTACAGCTCCATCGGTCCTTTGTAGACTAAATTTTAGTCTTAGCCGTCCTAGCTTAATAAGGCAATTGCCCCTTTGTAATATTTTCAGTAGATCTAACTATGGAGCCAATAGTTCTCTCAATCTCTTTATTAATGTCTTCAACAACAGCTATGTTCTAATTAATTCAATTAATGATAACGTAAAATCACACAATTTTAAGAATATGCTCACCCACTACAGTTAAATTTATGTAATAGATTTAAGTATTTATAATTTATAAATTAAGATTGTTGCGTTAGTATTTAACGTGTTTGAATAAAGATTGTAAGGTCCTAACATCGTTATAAATGGTCAGCTATTTTCAGTAATTGGTTTGCTATAGATTCTTTTTAACGTTTTTTTTAAGTTTTTTTTTAAGAAAAAAATACTTTTTTCAGAGTAAATTAGCATTAATGGAAAGGTCTATTCAAACCCTATATCAACACATCCAAGCCAATTGTTTCTTCATGATCTGGTTGAGGAAATATTCGCACCCCAAACAATGTTACTGATTTTCCGCCCCAACTACCTACCTTAATGTATTTGGGTGGTGATATTTCCGAAGTCAAGCCTTGTTGGAGAGCATTCTGTGATATCTAATTCTTGAAATATACGCATCCAAAGTGATAAAGCCAAACCTTCCATATGGTTTCGTTTTTCCATTTCTAAATCCTTTTTTCAAAAGCTATCCGTTCCTGAAAACCAAAACCTTCTGCAACGTCTAGTTCATTAGATATTTGCACTCAAAGTAATTTTACTGAATTTTGACGCAATCCGTTAGATGCGATAATATCTAACGAACCCAGCTTTCAAAATATTTGCTGTTTTCAGTGCTGAATAGGAAACTAACAGACTTTTCCAAAAATTTAAGAAAATGTAAAAATTTTGATGGATTTCGAAAAAGCATGGACTACCTCCTTGCCTAGTCGTCTGAGTTCGGTTGAAGGAGCAGTGGGTTCTTGTATACTGCTTCTATACTATACTCATATGAAAAGCAATTGTTATATAAACCACCACGAGTAGCTGTTTTATTGCAGACGAAGACCCAAATAGGTACATCAAAGGTATATAGAGCACATCGCTCAAATAAAATTTAATCGACCCAACAAGTCAGCTGTTGCAGCACATGCGATAGAGAAGGACCAACTTATCACATCAAAGAACTTGAAGCTCTTAAAACAAGTAAACAACAACAACATACTATACGCATACAAGGGCTTATACATATCCCGAAGCAAGAACCTGATGAACATCGAAGACGGCCCCATAACCTCGATCCTCTTTTACCTATAAACTTCTCTTTCGCATTCATCCAAAAAAAAAGGAAAAAGGCTTGTAATTTTGCCATAGATGTTGGTCAAAAGAAAAAGCGACTGAAAATGGTAACTGATAGAAATGCGCATCTCGCAAACGAAGATTTTTATAATTTTTAAATTAAATAAAAGTTTCTTAAACGTTAAGTTACGTCATTAAGGGTGTTTTTATTCGTTGATTCTTTTTTTAAAAAAGTTTTCAACTTCCTTATGACTTTATTGTATTTCTAGAATCTAAGGCTCATAGCCAAACTTCTCTAATGTCATGTTGACTCAAAGGATCAGTGGTATTTTGAATACTATTTTTATACGACACGACTAGTTGTTTTATTACAATTTTTGATAGAAAATCATTTTATTTTATAAACTACTCGAGAAAATCACCATTCCCAAATGCCATTTAAATCTTATCTATCTTTGTTTGACCCATATTCATAAATTAAAGCAGACCCTCATATAAAAGTAATCACCAGAAATATTGCTCATTTTCTTCAACATAAAATTTCTTATCTCCTTATTCCTGTCCATGAAAACAGTTAACATCCTTATAATTCTTTCAAAACGTTCTATCCTTCCTCCTGATGGAGAACATTGATAATTCTTCACGAAAGAACAGTTTTTGTTTTTCTTCTTTTAAGGGAAGTCATTCAATAAATATATCTAACCCCTCATCTTCGCCTTCTAAAAAGTGCTTATAACTTAAGTCATCTTTATCTCTATCAATCAGCAAAACACTATACACAACACAAAACAATTTGAAGAATGTCAAAGCACTTGAGCGAAATATCTTTTCCTTTTTTCGGTAAAAGTTACTAAAACAATCAAGCTCATGGGATTATCGGAGCTTCTTAAAGCAATTAAGTGATATCTAAGCAATAACATCCTCTGAGATTACCCATTGCCAAATTTTGTTAAGTCCGATACCAGAAATCAGAGAAGCCACTATTATTTTGCTATATAATCATCCAGGAATAAAGTTTCTCTCTCTCTAGGGTGGATGGGGATGGTTGACTTTTGGTTTAACTTGTCCTTTTGCTTTGTTTTCCGGAATTCCCCTAAGCAAGGACAAGTTGGTATTCGGTTAATAATAACCATATGAACTTAGAGTTTGTCAAAGGATTATCAAATTCCTAAGATAATAATGTGGGAGGGAAATAATGTTCGTGGCACGTGCCACGAAAATATTTTCCTATAAGTTTAGCGTTGATTAGCTTCAAAAACAAGTCAATAGTAAGATTGACATAGCTACATCAATTTGATGAGATTTCAAAAAAATTTCCTTTTCGTCTATTCCTGGAAGAATGTGTGGTTCTATCTGTCTATGATGTCTTACATTATTATCCTGCAAGGATTTTAGAGAAATTTCAAATATGTATTCTAAAATTCGTTGCTTGACTACGCACAAAACACCTTGGGAAATTTCTTTTGCTTGGGGTGTATGTGTAGAATGAGGTATTTTCAAAGGTTGCGGTTGTGGTGGTTATAATATACTAATTAAGTCAATTTCATAAGTTGCTCACGGAGGATATGAATTAGTAACGACAAACAGCGTATAATTTGTGGTGACAGCCTAAACATCAATTAATTTTTTGGTAAGGGCTTTCCTTTTTTTTTACAAGCAAACACTAGGTCTTAATATTCTTCTTTAATAAGATTGACAGTTTTGTAAAACAACAACAACAACAACCACAGCAAGAAAACCAAAACATCCTTTTTTGTTTATGTGGAAAAGTTTCAGATTACATTAAATAGGAAGTTGACAGGTGGTGGATATAAGGTGTTTGAGAAGGATGATGAAAGTCTGAAAGTTCGGTGAAATTCATTTAAGTTTTCTACGGAAATGAAATATTCAAGGCCACATTATGAGGGGTAATGGGTTCTCGGAAGACGTTTAACAGGCGAAATCTTGAGAATAAACAATGATGTTTTCTTCGAGATTTTAATCAAACCCAACGGTACAATCAGGAGGAAGCCAGAAATAGTATAGTTTTTGGCGTATTGGCTGTCAGGGGTATATTTGTGTGTCCAAATGCTTCTGTGCTTCTATCTTCCATGGACCTTTAGCATCTACCCGTAACCACTTCGCATTTGCATCGAATTTTGTAAAAAGTATTTGAATGTTATTCTCTAGAGTCTAGAAGATAAGTTCGATTTTTTTGTTTTATTCATCCTACCAGATCCGTAAGCTCAAATTAAGGCCCTAATGATGTGTGGGGATAAAATTACCCATTGCGAACAAATGTGAAAATCACATTTTTTGTTTTTTAATTTACTTATTTGCCTACAACTTTTGAAAGAAAATTCAATTTCCTTTAAAATGACTTACAGTGGCTGAAACTTAGCTGATTTTAAGTCTTTAAAAAGTTAATAAATGCAATTTTTGGCTATTTTGAGCAACTTGTTAGATACAGGCGCGGATCCAGGATTTCGTTCAGGGAGGGGGGGCAATTTTCGTGAGTTTCCAAAATCTTGATGAAATCTTGAAAATTTGATAACACTTCATACCACTCTACACGCCTGGTCACACAAGGCAATGTGAGTTGATAAGTTTGAAATTTGAAGAAAGCAATTAACTCTTTCATAACTGCCACAGTGCAGTGTCTCGAACAGCGGGTACTTTGAACTTGGTGAAATGAAGTTTTGCAGTGTGTAGCTATAGCATGGTGTCTTTACTCCACAATTATGCTCAGAAAACATAGTGGCACAGTGGTATGTTCCTATTCTGACACGTGTCGTTCGAGTTCGAGTGAAATTTCCAGCCTCTTCTTAAGATGGGACGACCTAACCTAACTTTGCCAGAAAAGGCCGCTTTTGAGAACGTCAAAATCAAAATTATTTTGCAGAATATTCTCAAACGTAAACTGCAAAAGTCTTGTGTTCAAAAAGGCAAATACAAGTTTTACTGCATAAGCATTGTGTTCGGTAATGCAGTTTGCTAAAGTCACATGTTCGAAAACATCATGTGTGGTGCAATTCTGCAGTAAAAAAATCAAGTTGGCAACAAAAATATTGAGAAGCCGGAGAACATGTTCATAAACGTCAAATGCGTTTGCAAGAAAATTGAAGGACGTAGATATTAAAGATTTTGTGCAAGAAAAATCATTGCATTAATTTGACAATAGCTGTATTTTAGCCAAACAAAAATTATAGATGAAAGCCGCGATGAACCGTATCAATTGCTCTGATGCCTTCGTACATCGATACAAAACCAAAGGTGCTTCTTCGATTGAATTATCCAAATCAAATTCATCTTCCGTAAGAATTTGTGAGTTAAAAGAATAGATCCCAGTAGCTCTAAAACCGTTAGTAATATTTTCATTTGAAAACGACTTTTGAAATGGATGATTTGTCAACATGGCTATGTCATAAATTGTCTGTAGTACCTCGTGGCTTGATGGTTAGTGCGTAGGACTGTCATGCCGAAGGTGTGGGTTCGATTCCCAGCCGTGCCACCTAAAAACAGAAATGTTTTATTCGAGGTACTGCCTCTTGCGAGGAACTGACAAATCCTCCAAGAGTATACTTGTCATGAAAAAGTGCTTCTCATTTAGCCGTTCGGACTCGGCAAAAAACTGTAGGTCCCCTCCATTCCTGCCAACAAACACGCACACAGGAATGGTTGTGAGTTGTAAGTCACTAGGCCCTGGTTCTCCATGAGCTGTTGCGCCACCCAATTTATTTATATTTATTTATGTCATAAATTGTGATCCGCTTTCCATTATTTGCAGACATAAAATCATTGAAGGACGTCCGGCAAAATTTTTTGAAAGGACCGAAGACAGCCACATCAAGTGGTTGCAGACGATGGGATGTGTGTGGTGGAAAAGTTAAGAGGACAATACCATTTTCTCTTGAGAAATTAATACTCTCTAAGCTGCAATGAGAAGAATGGTTGTCTAGCACCAAAAGTACTGGGTTGTCTATAGAACAATTGGTGTTTTTGAATATGCTTTAAAACATTTATAAAGAAACCATCCAACCACTTTTACTAAGTAAAATAAGAGAGCCTGGAAAACTTCCTATTTGAAATCTGTCATTGAATCGCTGCCGCGGATAGATGTAAATAGGTGGCAAATGGTTTCCAATGGCATTAATAATACCCACAATAGTTACCAATGTCCCACGTTCTGCGGATGAAACTTGACAAACGCTTCTTTGTCCTTTTTGAGCAAGCACCTACAAAAAACCCAATCACATTTGCTTATACATAAAAAAGGGGATAAGCTTCGTCATAATACCTTTGGAGTATCAAGAACAGTCGTAATTCCCGATTCATCCAGGTTGTAAATATCTTTTGGCATAAAACGATATTTTTCATACACTTCTCGCAGATTTGAAAAGTAAATCTCAACCGCTGTTCTGTTTAGGGCTTTAACTCGAGACACGCTGATGCTTTCCGGTTTTCTCAAAGATAGACTTTGATTTCTTTTTAAAAACCCATACAACCAATCCAACGAAGCTTCCTAACATACATCCCAATTAGTTGGATGCGATATATTATTTTGGATTGCTGATTCATAGCCCAACTTTCGAAAAGAAGTGTATGTTAGGCCAAAATGGTGAAAAGCGCTCTTTTTAACATAAGCGGCCAGTTCTTCTTCTTGGACCTTTGAAAAAAACTTGTTTTGAAGAATATTTAGACTGAAATTTTTTTTCTGTTCCGCTCTCCGAATCAGATGATTGTCTTAAAGGATCTCGTTTTGAAATTCTTGATTGTAGAGTTTGACGGTTAAGATGATATTTTCTAGCCGCAGAAGAAATCGTTTCCTTCTTCTTAACAACATCCTTAACAGCTTGTTTGATTGACTCCTCATTGATAAAGGCCCTGCTTGTTTTCTTTTGATAATTTCATACCATATCTACGTAAAATAGAAACAACAATTAGAATAACCCAAATATTCTTATTTTGGGGCACATTCGGCAGCTGCTGAAAGTGCCCCGACCTTAGATGCTGAATGTGCCCCAGCTTCTTTAATTTTGTTCTCCTTCTCAAATTTGTATAACTTTCTATTACAGTCTAATTTTAACTATATATTTCACTTCACTACTTAGTATACTAGCAGGCCACAAAAACCTGTTATTGAAATAAAAAAATTGACTTAAAAATCTCTTACTTACTTTATGCACAAAATAACAACAGAGAGGAAAAAAAAACAAAACTGCACCTAACTCCTTTGCGCGTCAAACTACAAATGTCAGATTTTGATCATGTTCATATATTCAGCAATGGAAGCATTCAGTATTATATTGGTTGCTTAATTCAAAGTGCATCTTATCGAAAATGGCTTTGACGAATGTGCCCAAATAATGAATCTGCCCCACTTTACCATTATGTGATTTTATTAAAAATTGGGTTCTTACATAAAAATAGTTGAACTTCACCACGTTTCGTACTAAGCTCTGCAAAATGACTGACGAAAGGCATAAAATAATATTAATTTTCGAATTGATTTAGAAGGTAAAAATAGTTACCTTTCTACATTTTTGTTGTAATTTTAGTAATTTTTAGAGAAAATTTTGCTTTAGTTTTTAAAATAAATTTTTATTAAATGCTTTACTCCTTTATGTACTAATAATATTTTCTGTATTCTCTCCTTTATGGAAATTTCGTAAAAGGGCCCCTATTTTCGTCCCGGGACCCCTATTGATTTTTTTCAGCGGCAACACTGTTCAGTAGTCTTCATTCGTAAAGATGCCTTGATGTGGGAAGGTTTGCTTGCTGCTTGCCGGGAAATATTTTTTTAGCAATATATTAATAGAATGCGATGTGACTGTAAGGTTATTACTTTAGTAGGATGGCATCCTTGTGGGAAGTTTAGTTTTCAGGAAGGTTTGTTGGGATATCTGTTGAGTTGAGTGCTTTTTGTTTTGTTTTGTTTATTATTTGTGTTTTGTTTAGCTATGATTAGACGGATTAACGAAGAAAATGAAAAATATGAAATAAGAATACAAGCGGGAATACAAAAATATAGGTAAATGAAATCACAAAACTAAAACATAAAAAGTCTTTAGTATTTTTAACTCCCCATTGGATGTTATTGTAATTGGTCTGATTTGTCAAAACGAAAATTTTTACATATGTATCTTCCCGTTTCGAGCTCCCTAGAATTGGAATCCATTTTATTAGAGAGATGTCTGTGTTTGTACGTACATACGTTCGTACATTCCTTCGCTTTTTGCGTTCACCATATCTCAAGAACGAATAAATTTATGGACTTCGGATGGATTTTATTTTATACATAGTAGTCCTTTAGAAGTCCTTTCTGCATGTAATGAAAACATGCAGAAAGGACTTTCAAAAAAATTCAAGGAGCAATTAAAATTTATTTAGTCTCCGATATCTCAAGAAAAAATCATGCTATCGACTTCGGGTTAGTTTTATTATATGCATATTGACGTTATTAAAGCTTAGATTGGACGGTCAATGTAAATGGTCAACGCGTTGACTCTTTGACGTCATCAGAAACACTGTGAACATACTGTCAACGAAGACTGTGTCAACGCATGAAACATTGACGATCCCACGAATTACGGCACTCGTCAATGTTGTCCCAAAATGCGTTGACGTCTTCTCCGTGTCAACGCAATTGGTACACTCTGGTGTCAACGTATTGACACGTGAAACGTAGACGAGTACACTACTTGACCATATCCAAACATATGAACGTTGACGCGGAGTTGAAATGAGCTAAATTGAATCATTTTGTACGTTGACGATCACACAACATTGACTGCGGTGTTATCGAACAATATGGATGAATTAAAAAACCTCTTAAAAATCAGACATTTTTGAAGTTTTTACTGCTCAGGAAAAAGGTGATTTTATGGCAGTTGGGTGACATTATAAATTGAAATACACTTTTGTCGTCAAAATATAATTCATCCCAAAAATTGTTGAATACAAAAAAAATAATATTGGGCCTCTAGCTTCCGCGACACTAATTGGATAGTTACTAGTGTGGTTCACACCCAGCCCCTTTTTGAAAATGAAATAAAGGGCCTTATGTCTCTACAGTCTCTTCTCTACAGTCTCTTCAACATAGACTGGTTGATTAGACTAAAAGTCGATTTATCTTTATTGAAAACTTGTTTTAGTAATTTCTTTGTGGTGTTGTCTCCATGTTGTGTGTATATATAGATATGGAAATAAAAATTAAAATGTTTATAAAATAATTTTTAATTTATTGAAAAAACTTTAATAATATCACAACATTAATATTTTATTTAAAATTAGCGACGCGTTTCGGATTTCTTATTAATCTTCGGGCTTAAAAAAAGTTCAACTGATTAAGCCCGAAGATGGATAAGAAATCCGAAATGCGTCGCTAATTTTAAATAAATGTAATGTTGTGATATTATAAAAGTTTTTTCAATAAATTAAAAATTATTTTATAAACATTTTAATTTTTATTTCCATATTTGTATTAGTAAATATGTTTCTATTTGATTACTAGCTGTTACCTGCCCGCTTCGCTGGGCCCCTGCAAGCACCTTGTATTATACAAAAAATATATCCTTTAATATAAAATTGATTTATCTACATAACGAAACCTCAAAATTGAAAACTTATGGACATTTCTCAATCACAATATTTCACATATCAAATCCAATGCATTTCTATAGAACTGTAGGAATAACAAATACCAACAAAAATAAATATTTAATTACCCTGGGGATTTTTTCCGTTATAGAAGTTGTCATAAAAGCTGTGGATTTTGATTTCTTTTTCGTATAACAAAAATAACTCAAAATACAAACTTCTTTATGCAATAGATATGCATTAACACTGGCACTGTACATAGGTTAGGTGCCTGGCCGGCTTTTAAGTATACCTGCATACCCTAATTGAAGTGAGTCTAAGAGCCGACAGCAAATTTTGGGACTGGATGTGTAACCAACATCTGTTTATGAAGGTTAAGAGGTAGGTACATGAATTGTGATATCAAATACCAAAGCCTGCCAGGTATCCTCTCAGCCTTTTGGAGGGGCGGATTGGTGTAGGGTGGGGTTAAAACAGCCAGTTTTTCTATTTTATTGTCAGGGTTATAATAACTTTAATATATTTAAAAAATTGAATATGATTATGTGTCATTTTTTCTAAGCATAAACACCTCAATCACCTTATCACCCCTTTTTGGAGATTTCAAACAAAACAAAAAATCAACAAAATAAATGCTTCAAGAAAAGACCGATGAGGTTTTCTTAAAAAGCTAATATCATGGGTCCTAGTCCTATTGATTTGATCATCAAACTTAGAGTCTTTAGACTAAGGGAAAATGACAGTGAATCAGTTCCTATTTTTTAAAGTCAATGGAGGTGTTGATGAATCTAACACAGATAAATAAGAACCATAGCTGAGTTTAAGCCCCCACCAAAGGCTGAAAACAATCCTGCCGGACACCAACAAACCCTAAAACTCATATTTTGGGTTTACATCCACTCAAAACAACCATAACAATTATCAACATCCATCAAAAGTCCATCAAATATCCATCAAACATCCATCAAACATCCATTAAACATCCATCAAACACCTATCAAACATCTATCAAACATCCGCCAAACATCAATCAAACATCCATCAAACATCTATCAAACATCCGTCAAAAATCCATCAAACATCCATCAAACATCCATCAAACATCCATCAAGCATCCATCAAACATCCATCAAACATCCGTCAAACATCCATCAAACATCCGTCAAACATCCATCAAACATCCATCAAACACCCATCAAACATCCGTCAAATATCCGTCAAACATCCGTCAAGCATCCATCAAACATCCGTCAAACATCCATCAAACATCCGTCAGACATCCATCAAACATCCGTCAAACACCCATCAAACATCCGTCAAACATCCGTCAAACATCCGTCAAAAACATCCGTCAAACATCCATCAAACACCCATCAAACATCCGTCTGTCATCCGTCAAACATCCATCAAACATCCGTCAAACATCCATCAAACATCCGTCAAACATCCGTCAAACATCCATCAAACATCCATCAAACATCCATCAAACATCCATAAAACATCCATCAAATATCCATCAAACATCCATCAAACATCCTCCCAACATCCGTCAAACATCCGTCAAACATCCATCAAACATCCGTCAAACATCCATCAAACATCCGTCAAACATCCGTCAAACATCCATCAAATATCCATCAAACATCCATCAAACACCCATCAAACATCTATCAAACATCCGTCAAAAATCCATCAAACATCCATCAAACATACATCAAACATCCATCAAGCATCCATCAAACATCCATCAAAAATCCGTCAAACATCCATCAAACATCCACCAAACATCCGTCAAACATCCATCAATCATCCACCAAACATCCATCAAACATCCATCAAACATCCGTCAAACATTCATCAAACATCTGTCAAACATCCGTCAAACATCCGTCAAACATCTGTCAAACATCCGTCAAACATCCATCAAACATCCATCAAACATCCGTCAAACATCCGTCAAACATCTGTCAAACATCCGTCAAACATCCGTCAAACATCCGTCAAACATCCGTCAAACATCCGTCAAACATCCGTCAAACATCCGGCAAACATCCGTCAAACATCCATCCAACATCCATCAAACATCCGTCAAACATCCGTCAAACATCCGTCAAACATCCATCAAACATCCGTCAAACATCCGTCAAACATCCGTCAAACATCCGTCAAACATCCGTCAAACATCCGTCAAACATCCGTCAAACATCCGTCAAACATCCGTCAAACATCCGTCAAACATCCGTCAAACATCCGTCAAACATCTGTCAAACATCCGTCAAACATCCGTCAAACATCCGTCAAACATCCGTCAAACATCCGTCAAACATCCGTCAAACATCCGTCAAACATCCGTCAAACATCCATCAAACATCCGTCAAACATCCGTCAAACATCCGTCAAACATCCATCAAACATCCGTCAAACATCCGTCAAACATCCATCAAACATCCGTCAAACATCCGTCAAACATCCGTCAAACATCCGTCAAAAATCCATCAAACATCCGTCAAACATCCGTCAAACATCCATCAAACATCCGTCAAAAATCCGTCAAACATCCGTCAAACATCCGTCAAACATCCATCAAACATCCGTCAAACATCCGTCAAACATCCGTCAAACATCCGTCAAACATCCGTCAAACATCTGTCAAACATCCGTCAAACATCCATCAAACATCCGTCAAACATCCATCAAACATCCGTCAAACATCCGTCAAACATCCGTCAAACATCTGTCAAACATCTGTCAAACATCCATCAAACATCCGTCAAACATCCGTCAAACATCCGTCAAACATCCGTCAAACATCCGTCAAACATCCATCAAACATCCGTCAAACATCCGTCAAACATCCATCAAACATCCGTCAAACATCCGTCAAACATCCGTCAAACATCCGTTAAACATCCGTCAAACATCCGTCAAACATCCGTCAAACATCCATCAAACATCCGTCAAACATCCGTCAAACATCCGTCAAACATCCGTCAAACATCCGTCAAACATCCGTCAAACATCCGTCAAACATCCATCAAACATCCGTCAAACATCCGTCAAACATCTGTCAAACATCCGTCAAACATCCATCAAACATCCGTCAAACATCCATCAAACATCCGTCAAACATCCGTCAAACATCCATCAAACATCCGTCAAACATCCGTCAAACATCCGTCAAACATCCATCAAACATCCGTCAAACATCCGTCAAACATCCGTCAAACATCTGTCAAACATCCGTCAAACATCCGTCAAACATCCGTCAAACATCCGTCAAACATCCGTCAAACATCCGTCAAACATCCGTCAAACATCCATCAAACATCCGTCAAACATCCGTCAAACATCCGTCAAATATCCGTCAAGCATCCGTCAAACATCCGCCAAACATCCGTCAAACATCCGTCAAACATCCGTCAAGCATCCGTCAAACATCCGTCAAACATCCGTCAAACATCCGTCAAACATCCGTCAAACATCCATCAAACATCCGTCAAACATCCGTCAAACATCCGTCAAACATCCGTCAAACATCCTTCAAACATCCGTCAAACATTCGTCAAACATCCATCAAACATCCGTCAAACATCCATCAAACATCCGTCAAACATCCGTCAAACATCCGTCAAACATCCGTCAAACATCCGTCAAACATTCGTCATACATCCGTCAAACATCCGTCAAACATCCGTCAAACATCCGTCAAACATCCGTCAAACATCCGTCAAATATCCGTCAAACATCCGTCAAACATCCGTCAAACATCTGTCAAACATCCGTCAAACATCCGTCAAACATCCGTCAAACATCCGTCAAACATCCGTCAAACATCCGTCAAACATCCGTCAAACATCCGTCAAACATCCGTCAAACATCCGTCAAACATCCGTCAAACATCCGTCAAACATCCGTCTAACATCCATCAAACATCCGTCAAACATCCGTCAAACATCCGTCAAACATCCATTAAACATCCGTCAAACATCCGTCAAACATCCATCAAACATCCGTTAAACATCCATCAAACATCCATCAAACATCCGTCAGACATCCATCAAACATCCGTCAAACATTCGTCAAACATCCATCAAACATCCGTCAAACATCCATCAAACATCCGTCAAACATTCGTCAAACATCCATCAAACATCCGTCAAACATCAATTTAAAACATCCGTCAAACATCTGTCAAACATCCGTCAAACATCCATCAAACATCCGTCAAACATCCATCAAACATCCCTCAAACATTCGTCAATCATCCATCAAACATCCGTCAAACATCCGTCAAACATCCGTCAAACATCCGTCAAACATCCGTCAAACATCCGTCAAACATCCGTCAAACATCCATCAAACATCCGTCAAACATCCGTCAAACATCCATCAAACATCCATTAAACATCCGTCAAATATCCGTCAAACATCCGTCAAGCATCCATCAAACATCCGTCAAACATCCGTCAAACATCCGTCAAACATCCGTCAAACATCCGTCAAACATCCGTCAAACATCCATCAAACATCCGTCAAACATCCGTCAAACATCCGTCAAACATCCGGTAAACATCCGTCAAACATCCGTCAAACATCCGTCAAACATCCGTCAAACATCCATCAAACATCCGTCAAACATTCGTCAAACATCCGTCAAACATCCATCAAACATCCGTCAAACATCCGTCAAACATCCGTCAAACATCCCTCAATTATTATGATGGATGTTTGACGGATGTTTGACGGATGTTTGATGGATGTTTGACGGATGTTTGACGGATGTTTGACGGATGTTTGACGGATGTTAGACGGATGTTTGACGGATGTTTGACGGATGTTTGACGGATGTTTGATGGATGTTTGATGGATGTTTGACGGATGTTTGACGGATGTTTGACGGATGTTTGACGGATGTTTGACGGATGTTTGACGGATGTTTGACGGATGTTTGATGGATGTTTGACGGATGTTTGACGGATGTTTGACGGATGTTTAACGGATGTTTGACGGATGTTTGACGGATGTTTGACGGATGTTTGATGGATGTTTGACGGATGTTTGATGGATGTTTGACGGATGTTTGACGGATGTTTGACGGATGTTTGATGGATGTTTGACGAATGTTTGACGGATGTTTGATGGATGTTTGACGGATGTTTGATGGATGTTTGACGGATGTTTGACGGATGTTTGACGGATGTTTGATGGATGATTGACGAATGTTTGAGGGATGTTTGATGGATGTTTGACGGATGTTTGACAGATGTTTGACGGATGTTTTAAATGGATGTTTGACGGATGTTTGATGGATGTTTGACGAATGTTTGACGGATGTTTGATGGATGTTTGACTGATGTTTGATGGATGTTTGACGAATGTTTGACGGATGTTTGATGGATGTTTGACGGATGTTTGATGGATGTTTGACGGATGTTTGACGGATGTTAGACGGATGTTTGATGGATGTTTGACGGATGTTTGATGGATGTTTGACGAATGTTTGACGGATGTTTGATGGATGTTTAAAGGATGTTTGATGGATGTTTGACGGATGTTTGACGGATGTTAGACGGATGTTTGATGGATGTTTGACGGATGTTTGACAGATGTTTGACGGATGTTTGAAATGGATGTTTGACGGATGTTTGATGGATGTTTGATGGATGTTTGACGGATGTTTGATGGATGTTTGACGGATGTTTGACGGATGTTTGACGGATGTTTGATGGATGTTTGATGGATGTTTGACGGATGTTTGACGGATGTTTGACGGATGTTTGATGGATGTTTAACGAATGTTTGACGGATGTTTGATGGATGTTTGACGGATGTTTGATGGATGTTTGACGAATGTTTGACGGATGTTTGATGGATGTTTGACGGATGTTTGATGGATGTTTGACGGATGTTTGACGGATGTTAGACGGATGTTTGATGGATGTTTGACGGATGTTTGACAGATGTTTGACGGATGTTTGAAATGGATGTTTGACGGATGTTTGATGGATGTTTGACGAATGTTTGACGGATGTTTGATAGATGTTTGACGGATGTTTGACGGATGTTTGATGGATGTTTGACGGATGTTTGACGGATGTTTGACGGATGTTTGATGGATGTTTGACGAATGTTTGACGGATGTTTGATGGGTGTTTGACGGATGTTTGATGGCTGTTTGACGGATGTTTGACGGATGTTTGACGGATGTTTGATGGATGTTTGACGAATGTTTGACGGATGTTTGATGGATGTTTGACGGATGTTTGATGGATGTTTGACGGATGTTTGAAATGGATGTTTGACGGATGTTTGACGTATGTTTGATGGATGTTTGACGGATGTTTGATGGATGTTTGACGGATGTTTGACAGATGTTTGGCGGATGTTTGAAATGGATGTTTGACGGATGTTTGATGGATGTTTGACGAATGTTTGACGGATGTTTGATAGATGTTTGACGGATGTTTGACGGATGTTTGATGGATGTTTGACGGATGTTTGACGGATGTTTGACGGATGTTTGACGGATGTTTGATGGATGTTTGACGAATGTTTGACGGATGTTTGACGGATGTTTGACGGATGTTTGATGGATGTTTGACGGATGTTTGACGGAGGTTTGACGGATGTTTGATGGATGTTTGATGGATGTTTGACGGATGTTTGACGGATGTTTGATGGATGTTTGACGGATGTTTGATGGATGTTTGACGAATGTTTGACGGATGTTTGATGGATGTTTGACGGATGTTTGACGAATGTTTAATGGATGTTTGGCGGATGTTTGATGGATGTTTGACGGATGTTTGACGGATGTTTGACGGATGTTTGACGGATGTTTGATGGATGTTTGACGAATGTTTGACGGATGTTTGACGGATGTTTGACGGATGTTTGATGGATGTTTGACGGATGTTTGACAGATGTTTGACGGATGTTTGAAATGGATGTTTGACGGATGTTTGATGGATGTTTGACGAATGTTTGACGGATGTTTGATAGATGTTTGACGGATGTTTGACGGATGTTTGATGGATGTTTGACGGATGTTTGACGGATGTTTGACGGATGTTTGACGGATGTTTGATGGATGTTTGACGGAGGTTTGATGGATGTTTGACGGATGTTTGATGGATGTTTGACGGATGTTTGACAGATGTTTGACGGATGCTTGACGGATGTTTGATGGATGTTTGACGGATGTTTGACGGATGTTTGACAGATGTTTGACGGATGTTTGACGGATGTTTGACAGATGTTTGACGGATGTTTGACTGATGTTTGACGGATGTTTGATGGATGTTTGACGGATGTTTGACGGATGTTTGATGGATGTTTGACGGATGTTTGACAGATGTTTGACGGATGTTTGAAATGGATATTTGACGGATGTTTGATGGATGTTTGACGGATGTTTGACAGATGTTTGACGGATGTTTGACGGATGTTTGACGGATGTTTGATGGATGTTTGACGGATGTTTGAAGGATGTTTGACAGATGTTTGACGGATGTTTGATGGATGTTTGACGGATGTTTGACGGATGTTTGATGGATGTTTGACGGAGGTTTGACCGATGTTTGACCGATGTTTGACCGATGTTTGACGGATGTTTGACGGATGTTTGACGGATGTTTGACGGATGTTTGACGGATGTTTGACGGATGTTTGACGGATGTTTGACGGATGTTTGACGGATGTTTGACGGATGTTTGACGGATTTTTGACGGATGTTTGACGGATGTTTGATGGATGTTTGACGGATGTTTGACGGGTGTTTGACGGATGTTTGATGGATGTTGGATGGATGTTTGACGGATGTTTGACGGATATTTGACGGATGTTTGACGGATGTTTGACGGATATTTGACAGATGTTTGACGGATGTTTGACGGATGTTTGACGGATGTTTGATGGATGTTTGATGGATGTTTGACGGATGTTTGACAGATGTTTGACGGATGTTTGACGGATGTTTGACAGATGTTTGATGGATGTTGCATGTTGCATGTTGCATGTTGCATGTTGCATGTTGCATGTTGCATGTTGCATGTTGCATGTTGCATGTTGCATGTTGCATGTTGCATGTTGCATGTTGCATGTTGCATGTTGCATGTTGCATGTTGCATGTTGCATGTTGCATGTTGCATGTTGCATGTTGCATGTTGCATGTTGCATGTTGCATGTTGCATGTTGCATGTTGCATGTTGCATGTTGCATGTTGCATGTTGCATGTTGCATGTTGCATGTTGCATGTTGCATGTTGCATGTTGCATGTTGCATGTTGCATGTTGCATGTTGCATGTTGCATGTTGCATGTTGCATGTTGCATGTTGCATGTTGCATGTTGCATGTTGCATGTTGCATGTTGCATGTTGCATGTTGTATGTTGCATGTTGCATGTTACATGTTGCATGTTGCATGTTACATGTTGCATGTTGCATATTGCATGTTGCATGTTGCATTTTGCATTTTGCATGTTGCATGTTGCATGTTGCATGTTGCATGTTGCATGTTGCATGTTGCATGTTGCATGTTGCATGTCGCATCTTGTATCTCGTATGATTAATGTTGTATGTAAAATGCATCAAACATGCATCAAATATCCATCAAACATCCGTCAAACATCCACCAAACATCCGTCAAACATCCATCAATCATCCACCAAACATCCAACAAACATCCATCAATCATCCATCAAACATCCATCAAACATCCGTCAACATCCGTCAAACATCCATCAAACATCCGTCAAACATCCGTCAAACATCCGTCAAACATCCGTCAAACATCCGTCAAACATCCGTCAAACATCCGTCAAACATCCGTCAAACATCCGTCAAACATCCATCAAACATCCGTCAAACATCCGTCAAACATCCGGTAAACATCCGTCAAACATCCGTCAAACATCCGTCATAATAATTGAGGGATGTTTGACGGATGTTTGACGGATGTTTGACGGATGTTTGATGGATGTTTGACGGATGTTTGACGGATGTTTGATGGATGTTTGACGGATGTTTGACGGATGTTTGACGGATGTTTGACGGATGTTTGACGGATGTTTGACGGATGTTTGACGGATGTTTGACGGATGTTTGACGGATGTTTGATGGATGTTTGACGGATGTTTGACGGATGTTTGACGGATGTTAGACGGATGTTTGACGGATGTTTGACGGATGTTTGACGGTTGTTTGATGGATTTTTGACGGATGTTTGATGGATGTTTGACGGATGTTTGACGGATGTTTGACAGATGTTTGACGGATGTTTGACGGATGTTTGACAGATGTTTGACGGATGTTTGACTGATGTTTGACGGATGTTTGATGGATGTTTGACGGATGTTTGACGGATGTTTGATGGATGTTTGACGGATGTTTGACAGATGTTTGACGGATGTTTGAAATGGATATTTGACGGATGTTTGATGGATGTTTGACGGATGTTTGACAGATGTTTGACGGATGTTTGACGGATGTTTGACGGATGTTTGATGGATGTTTGACGGATGTTTGAAGGATGTTTGACAGATGTTTGACGGATGTTTGATGGATGTTTGACGGATGTTTGACGGATGTTTGATGGATGTTTGACGGATGTTTGACCGATGTTTGACCGATGTTTGACGGATGTTTGACGGATGTTTGACGGATGTTTGACGGATGTTTGACGGATGTTTGACGGATGTTTGACGGATGTTTGATGGATGTTTGACGGATGTTTGACGGATGTTTGACGGATGTTTGACGGATGTTTGACGGATGTTTGACGGATGTTTGACGGATGTTTGATGGATGTTTGACGGATGTTTGACGGATGTTTGATGGATGTTTGACGAATGATTGACGGATGTTTGATGGATGTTTGACGGATGTTTGACGGATGTTTGACGGATGTTTGACGGATGTTTGATGGATGTTTCACGGATGTTTGACGGATGTTTGACGGATGTTTGACGGATGTTTGACGGATGTTTGATGGATGTTTAACGGATGTTTGACAGATGTTTGACGGATGTTTGACGGATGTTTGACGGATGTTTTACGGATGTTTGATGAATGTTTGACGGATGTTTGACAGATGTTTGACGGATGTTTGATTGATGTTTGACGGATGTTTGACGGATGTTTGACGGATGTTTGAAGGATGTTTAATGGATGTTTGACGGATGTTTGACGGATATTTGACGGATGTTTGATGGATGTTTGACGGATGTTTGACGGATGTTTGACGGATGTTTGACGGATGGTTTTTTCGGATGTTTTATGGATGTTTGATGGATGTTTGACGTATGATTGACGGATGTTTGACGGATGTTTGACGGATGTTTGATGGATGTTTGACGAATGTTTGACGGATGTTTGATGGATGTTTGACGGATGTTTGATGGATGTTTGACGGATGTTTGACGGATGTTTGACGGATGTTTGATGGATGTTTGACGAATGTTTGACGGATGTTTGATGGATGTTTGACGGATGTTTGATGGATGTTTGACGGATGTTTGACGGATGTTTGACGGATGTTTGATGGATGATTGACGAATGTTTGAGGGATGTTTGATGGATGTTTGACGGATGTTTGACGGATGTTTGATGGATGTTTGACGGATGTTTGACGGATGTTTGACGGATGTTTGACGTCAAACATCCGTCAAACATCCATCATAATAATTGAGGGATGTTTGACGGATGTTTGACGGATGTTTGACGGATGTTTGATGGATGTTTGACGGATGTTTGACGAATGTTTGACGGATGTTTGATGGATGTTTGACGGATGTTTGACGGATGTTTGACGGATGTTTGACGGATGTTTACCGGATGTTTGACGGATGTTTGACGGATGTTTGATGGATGTTTGACGGATGTTTGACGGATGTTTGACGGATGTTTGACGGATGTTTGACGGATGTTTGACGGATGTTTGATGGATGTTTGACGGATGTTTGACGGATGTTTGATGGATGTTTGACGGATGTTGACGGATGTTTGATGGATGTTTGATGGATGATTGATGGATGTTTGTTGGATGTTTGGTGGATGATTGATGGATGTTTGACGGATGTTTGGTGGATGTTTGATGGATGTTTGATGGATATTTGATGCATGTTTGATGCATTTTACATACAACATTAATCATACGAGATACAAGATGCGACATGCAACATGCAACGTGCAACATGCAACATGCAACATGCAACATGCAACATGCAACATCCATCAAACATCTGTCAAACATCCGTCAAACATACGTCAAACATCCGTCAAACATCCGTCAAACATCCATCAAACATCCGTCAAACATCCGCCAAACATCCGTCAAACATCCGTCAAACATCCATTTCAAACATCCGTCAAACATCCATCAAACATCCGTCAAACATCCATCAAACATCCATCAAACATCCGTCAAACATCCGTCAAACATCCGTCAAACATCTATCAAACATCCGTCAAACATCCGTCAAACATCCATCAAACATCCGTCAAGCATCCGTCAAACATCCGTCAAACATCCATCAAACATCCGTCAAACATTCGTCAAACATCCATCAAACATCCGTCAAACATCCATCAAGCATCCGTCAAACATCCGTCAAACATCCATCAAACATCCGTCAAACATTCGTCAAACATCCATCAAACATCCGTCAAACATCCATCAAACATCCGTCAAACATCCATCAAACATCCGTCAAACATCCATCAAACATCCGTCAAACATCCATCAAACATCCGTCAAACATCCATCATACATCCATCAAACATCCATCAAACATCCGTCAAACATCCATCAAACATCCGTCAAACATCCGTCAATCATCCGTCAAACATCCATCAAACATCCATAAAACATCCGAAAAAACCATCCGTCAAACATCCGTCAAACATCCGTCAAACATCCGTCAAGCATCCGTCAAACATCCGTCAAACATCCGTCAAACATCTATCAAACATCCGTCAAACATCCGTCAAAAATCCATCAAACATCCGTCAAGCATCCGTCAAACATCCGTCAAACATCCATCAAACATCCGTCAAACATTCGTCAAACATCCATCAAACATCCGTCAAACATCCATCAAGCATCCGTCAAACATCCGTCAAACATCCATCAAACATCCGTCAAACATTCGTCAAACATCCATCAAACATCCGTCAAACATCCATCAAACATCCGTCAAACATCCATCAAACATCCGTCAAACATCCATCAAACATCCGTCAAACATCCATCAAACATCCGTCAAACATCCATCAAACATCCATCAAACATCCATCAAACATCCGTCAAACATCCATCAAACAACCGTCAAACATCCGTCAATCATCCGTCAAACATCCATCAAACATCCATAAAACATCCGAAAAAACCATCCGTCAAACATCCGTCAAACATCCGTCAAACATCCGTCAAGCATCCGTCAAACATCCGTCAAACATCCGTCAAACATCTATCAAACATCCGTCAAACATCCGTCAAACATCCATCAAACATCCGTCAAGCATCCGTCAAACATCCGTCAAACATCCATCAAACATCCGTCAAACATTCGTCAAACATCCATCAAACATCCGTCAAACATCCATCAAACATCCGTCAAACATCCATCAAACATCCGTCAAACATCCATCAAACATCCGTCAAACATCCACCAAACATCCGTCAAACATCCATCAATCATCCACCAAACATCCAACAAACATCAATCAATCATCCATCAAACATCCAACAAACATCCGTCAAACATCGGTCGACCATCCATCAAACATCCGTCAAACATCCATCAAACATTCGTCAAACATCCGTCAAACATCCATCAAACATCCGTCAAACATTCGTCAAACATCCATCAAACATCCGCCAAACATCCATCAAACATCCGTCAAACATCCGTCAAACATCAATCAAACATCCATCAAACATCCGTCAAACTTCCGTCAAACATCCGTCAAACATCCATCAAACATCCGTCAAACATCCGTCAAACATCCGTCAAACATACGTCAAACATCCGTCAAACATCCGTCAAACATCCATCAAACATCCGTCAAACATCCATCAAACATCCGTCAAACATCCATCAAACATCCGTCAAACATCCATCAAACATCCGTCAAACATCGGTCGACCATCCATCAAACATCCGTCAAACATCCATCAAACATTCGTCAAACATCCGTCAAACATCCATCAAACATCCGTCAAACATTCGTCAAACATCCATCAAACATCCGCCAAACATCCATCAAACATCCGTCAAACATCCGTCAAACATCCATCAAACATCCATAAAACATCCATCAAACATCCGTCAAACATTCGTCAAACATCCATCAAACATCCGTCAAACATCCATCAAACATCCGTCAAACATCCATCAAACATCCGTCAAACATCCATCAAACATCCGTCTAACATCCGTCAAACATCCGTCAAACATCCATTAAACATCCGTCAAACATCCATCAAACATCCGTCAAACATCCATTTAAAACATCCGTCAAACATCT
This sequence comes from Dasysyrphus tricinctus, assembly GCA_963921185.1. NCBI lineage: Eukaryota > Metazoa > Arthropoda > Insecta > Diptera > Syrphidae > Dasysyrphus > Dasysyrphus tricinctus. The sequence goes on along the minus strand of OY992531.1, from coordinate 42,109,658 downwards.
GTCAAACATCCGTCAAACATCCATTTCAAACATCCGTCAAACATCCATCAAACATCCGTCAAACATCCATCAAGCATCCGTCAAACATCCGTCAAACATCCATCAAACATCCGTCAAACATTCGTCAAACATCCATCAAACATCCGTCAAACATCCATCAAACATCCGTCAAACATCCATCAAACATCCGTCAAACATCCATCAAACATCCGTCAAACATCCACCAAACATCCGTCAAACATCCATCAATCATCCATAAAACATCCGAAAAAACCATCCGTCAAACATCCGTCAAACATCCGTCAAACATCCATCAAACATCCGTCAAACATCCATCAAACATCCATCAATCATCCATAAAACATCCGAAAAAACCATCCGTCAAACATCCATCAAACATCCGTCAAACATCCATTTAAAACATCTGTCAAACATCCGTCAAACATCCATTTCAAACATCCGTCAATCATCCGTCAAACATCCATCAAACATCCATAAAACATCCGAAAAAACCATCCGTCAAACATCCGTCAAACATCCGTCAAACATCCGTCAAGCATCCGTCAAACATCCGTCAAACATCCGTCAAACATCTATCAAACATCCGTCAAACATCCGTCAAACATCCGTCAAACATCCATCAAACATCCGTCAAACATTCGTCAAACATCCATCAAACATCCGTCAAACATCCATCAAACATCCGTCAAACATCCATCAAACATCCGTCAAACATCCATCAAACATCCGTCAAACATCCACCAAACATCCGTCAAACATCCATCAATCATCCACCAAACATCCAACAAACATCAATCAATCATCCATCAAACATCCATCAAACATCCGTCAAACATCGGTCGACCATCCATCAAACATCCGTCAAACATCCATCAAACATTCGTCAAACATCCGTCAAACATCCATCAAACATCCGTCAAACATTCGTCAAACATCCATCAAACATCCGCCAAACATCCATCAAACATCCGTCAAACATCCGTCAAACATCAATCAAACATCCATCAAACATCCGTCAAACTTCCGTCAAACATCCGTCAAACATCCATCAAACATCCGTCAAACCTCCGTCAAACATCCGTCAAACATACGTCAAACATCCGTCAAACATCCGTCAAACATCCATCAAACATCCGTCAAACATCCGCCAAACATCCGTCAAACATCCGTCAAACATCCATCAAACATCCGTCAAACATCCATCAAACATCCGTCAAACATCCATCAAACATCCATCAAACATCCGTCAAACATCCGTCAAACATCCGTCAAACATCTATCAAACATCCGTCAAACATCCGTCAAACATCCATCAAACATCCGTCAAGCATCCGTCAAACATCCGTCAAACATCCATCAAACATCCGTCAAACATTCGTCAAACATCCATCAAACATCCGTCAAACATCCATCAAGCATCCGTCAAACATCCGTCAAACATCCATCAAACATCCGTCAAACATTCGTCAAACATCCATCAAACATCCGTCAAACATCCATCAAACATCCGTCAAACATCCATCAAACATCCGTCAAACATCCATCAAACATCCGTCAAACATCCATCAAACATCCGTCAAACATCCATCAAACATCCATCAAACATCCATCAAACATCCGTCAAACATCCATCAAACATCCGTCAAACATCCGTCAATCATCCGTCAAACATCCATCAAACATCCATAAAACATCCGAAAAAACCATCCGTCAAACATCCGTCAAACATCCGTCAAACATCCGTCAAGCATCCGTCAAACATCCGTCAAACATCCATCAAACATCCGTCAAACATTCGTCAAACATCCATCAAACATCCATCAAACATCCATCAAACATCCGTCAAACATCCGTCAAACATCCGTCAAACATCCGTCAAACATCCGTCAAACATCTGTCAAACATCCGTCAAACATCCGTCAAACATCCGTCAAACATCCGTCAAACATCCATCAAACATCCGTCAAACATCCGTCAAACATCCATCAAACATCCGTCAAACATCCATCAAACATCCGTCAAACATTCGTCAAACATCCATCAAACATCCGTCAAACATCCGTCAAACATCCGTCAAACATCCATCAAACATCCGTCAAACATCCATCAAACATCCGTCAAACATTCGTCAAACATCCATCAAACATCCGTCAAACATCCGTCAAACATCCGTCAATCGTCCGTCAAACATCCATCAAACATCCATAAAACATCCGAAAAAACCATCCGTCAAACATCCGTCAAACATCCGTCAAACATCCGTCAAACATCCATCAAACATCCGTCAAACATCCGTCAAACATCCGTCAAACATCCATTAAACATCCGTCAAACATCCGTCAAACATCCGTCAAACATCCGTCAAACATCCGTCAAACATCCGTCAAACATCCGTCAAACATCTGTCAAACATCCGTCAAACATCCATCAAACATCCGTCAAACATCCGTCAAACATCCGTCAAACATCCGTCAAACATCTGTCAAACATCCGTCAAACATCCATCAAACATCCAACAAACATCTAATATCTGACTCGCTATTCCTCTCTGTATGCTACATGGCAGGGAGTAAACATAAAATTAACCATGTGATCAACATTTTTATCTTTATTTAAACCAACTCGAACTCGAGTTTTCCCAAAATATCCCTAACTCAAACTAATGAAATTTCGACTTAAAGGGAGCCGACTGTATATCAAGCTAGTGATTTCGAAGTCTTTACTCTAAATATTACTTTCCAAACTCTAAAAGTATGTTTTAATTCGGATACTGTATTATTTACCAAATTTCACCTTATAATATACAATTTTCGAGTTGCCTTTTTTGGTTTCACCCCATTTCACCCTAAGAATGTAACTTAATTTTGAAAAATATTTTGCAGTAAACCCATGCTGGAAATACAGGGTGTCCGCCGGGAAAGTGTACTATTTTGTTTTACCGCCATTTTGGTAAACATTAGACTTGACAGTTCATATTTGGCAGTCGTAAAGTAGACACGTGGCAAATTTACTATGGAAAAATATTCGATAAACCAACTTGTTTTAAATGGTGATGTTAATTGGCCTCCACGGTCGCCTGATTTGACTGCTCCGGACTTCTTTTTGTGGGGATATCTGAAAAGCAAGGTTTATGCAAACAAACCAGAAACGCTTCAGCAACTCAAACAAAATATTCGTGATGAAATTAATGAAATACCGCTTGAAATGTGTGAGAATGTAATGAAAAATGTGCTCAAAACGGCTCGCATTTGTGAGACTATCAGAGGCGGACATTTTCCTGATATTGTATTCCATGCACAATTGCCGACATTAAATTAAACATTTATCAATATGAGATCCATTCTCAAACAAAGTAGTATAACTTCCCGGCGGGCACCCTGTATAACCTAACAACAAAAAAGAAATTCAAATTGGATACAGTCTTGTATTTTTCCCCATATCGCCCTATAGATATGAAGTTTAGTCTCGAAACATATCTAGTCTTTAACCCATTCTCTAAGTACATCCTCTTAGTAAACTCTATCAAACAGAAAAAAGAATTTTTGTAATCTCATTCCAATTTTGTTTTTATCCCATTTTACCCTACAAATAGATTTTTTACAATTTTGTAACCCTTAAAATAACATTTCCAGCTCCAAAAGAATTTTTGATACATAAAAATATAAAATAAAAAACTCTTAAATACCGTAACAAAAGTATAAATGTTTAGATTTTAACCTTAAAATTATCCATATTTAATTAAGCCTATGTTACTGAGGGACATATTATATCTTTCCATTTGTAATGGAATTTTAAGGATCGGTTCAATAATTCCAGAGAATACCCCCTACATAGGTACATACAAACAAACAAATGTTTCGTTTTTATAATTCAATACTTTGCATTTTTAATGCTTAACGCACTCTTTTATTTTGTTCACAAAACTTTTTTGTCACACAGTTATCATATTAGTTGGCTCTTAACTTAGAAGCTGCCATTGTCATATAGGTATCAAATAGCTGCGTATTAACAACCACACTCTAAGCCCCTTATAGACGAATTTGTTGAAAAGTTAAGTAGGTGGGTACCACGATCCACGAGTAAGTCTTGGTATTCCAGGTACCTACAGTATATTGTATATACACTTATTGCATTTGCTAAATTATTTAATTTTCTTAAAACCGAACAAAATTGAAACTATTTGTTTCACATCACAACGGTACCTACTCCTACACTATGTGGAAGGAGTACTCATGAATAAAGCATATTAAGTAAGTAGCAAGTAGAGTGTTCCTATAGCAAGAGAAAGTTTCCTTATTTTTGTTCATCTTTTCTTGTTTTTGTCATACATAGTTTAGTTATATCCGAGTTCTTTTAAAGTTTTACATTTAAATTAGTGGTAGAGTGCGGGTAGAAGTCAAATACGCAACATAATTGGAAACTTTCAGCAAATGCTATCACGGAAAATTTTAAAGTTAAATGGAAAAAAAGTTAAGTTTTCTTTTATGTCGCAAATTTTCAATGTACTTACTTGCTCAGAAGTGGGATGGAAGTGTTGTGTTTAAGCACAAAGAGACAGTTTATCAATTTAGTTGGGTAAAAGAAGTTAGCTGATGCAAAAATAGGATTGGTAGAGAGAGAGAGAGAGAGAGAATATGTAAGTGAAGATTATCAGTTAATTCAAAAGTCTTTTTGAATTAAAGTTTTTAAGTTTTGTCTTGGAAATTTTATGCTGTTCTTTTTTTATTAAGATAAGTGCTTTGGATTTAGAATATGTTAAACTCAAAAAGTGTTATAACTTTATTTTGATCAATAAAAATGCTTGTATAATACAAAGACTATATTATTACTGAAATAAATCAGCTAATTAGAAGACTTAACATTAAGAATTGGACTGGTTGCATTATTGTTTTTACCAAAAAAGTCAATGTCATTTGAACTCAACTTACTACAAATTGCATATGACAGGCTTATTTCACTGATGAGTCCAAGTGAGATCGCCAGACAAAAAGCCAATTTCTAGGACTAAATGCCTATCTGTTTTTAATTCGTTATTTTAATTCATTACTTTTATTCGCTACTTTTATTCATTGTCTTCGTTTGAAATTGTAGCATTTGAATTTTAAAACAACACAGTAGTGAAATGCATTTTAAATTCATTTTTAATTCATTTAGTTACAATTGATTTTTTTCACCGAGTGTTCAGTGTTCATATTTTTCAGGATAATTTCAATGCATTTGTACCAAGCCCAAGTCCAGCCAAGTTCGCGGCACACCGGGACCAACTCAAGCGACTTTCGGCCCATCTCTAACTTCAGTACCAATAAAGTCAGAAATGTCAAACTCGCAGCATTTGCTGAGCTGATCAAACGCAGGCGGCTCACCAACTCTTTGTAATTAGTATAGTTCCCTAGATATAGGACTTCAAAACTCGCTAAAACCGTAACTGACTGACACACTGACAGATTATCAAAATTATGGAGCACTTCCCGACACCACAACCGTAGAAACTGGTAATTCGAAGATAAAAGTAAAAAATTTAGATTTTTCTGAGTATGGGGTATGGCATCCACTCACATTCTTAAAATTGTTATTAATTATATGGTGCGTTTGCGGCTGTCGTAGAACTGTGAGAATTGGCGAGAGGTAGGGCTTTAAGTCAGGGCCATGGTAAGGCATTGTGGGGCACTTTCCTTCCCATGGGCGCCCGCAGGGCGGGCAGAGGAGGCATTTGCCCCTCCCCCTAGAATGTCAAGCTTTTACTTTTGTTCTTTGCATTAATTTTATTTTATTGTTCAGGACTACGATATGGTTCAATTTTTAGAATCGGAAAAAGATATAGAAAACATGTAGGTATCCTACCAACCTACCACTAATGCAATTCAATTTTTGTCACTCAATAATCGTATATCCCACAAAATTATATGATGAAATGAAATTATTAGCAAAAGTTGAGCTAGGTAATGTTTACCTACCTTAGCACATACACATGTTTCAAAAAACATTTTTTTTTTCCATGATAGGAAGGAATTTGTTTGAATCCTGTCCCTGCATTGAGCGAGCAATGATCGACTCAGCGGCCTTTGTATACTTTCTTCACATAGAGATCGGATATCTACTCAAGCCGCAAGAGCATTCTTTGAAAAAAGTGTGCTAGACAGATTTTCTAGGGAGCCACCAAGAAGGCTACAACTTCTCTTGCGAGAAAAAGAATAAATCCAATATTTCATGCAAGGTCTTAATTTGTAGGTCTATTTGATAAGTTTTTGTCTTATTGATAAACCCTTAACTGCAGTCCTGAAAATTATGTACACTTCTAAAGTCGAGGGTCCACTGGACCCAGCTATTTTTAAATGTTAATAAAAACTAAAGTATGAATTATTTAATTTTTTCCGCCGAACTTTAAGAATGATCACGAATATAGCTTTGAGAAAAAATCAACAATAAGAACTTGCATTAAATTTTTAATTTTCAATGAAAACAATAGGTTGTAATTCACCTGGCCTGGAAACATATGCACCCCGATTACAGAATCCGGCGAATGAGCTGCGGAGGGAATTAGACTCAATTTTGTCATTTTTGTTATGGGCCAAACGTCAAAATTGAGTCTAACTCCCTCCGCAGCTCATTCGCCGGATTCTGTAATCGGGGTGCATATGTTTCCAGGCCAGGTGAATTACAACCTATTGTTTTCATTGAAAATTAAAAATTTAATGCAAGTTCTTATTGTTGATTTTTTCTCAAAGCTATATTCGTGATCATTCTTAAAGTTCGGCGGAAAAAATTAAATAATTCATACTTTAGTTTTTATTAACATTTAAAAATAGCTGGGTCCAGTGGACCCTCGACTATAGAAGTGTACATAATTTTCAATAAGACTCAATTTTGACATTTTTACTATGGGCCAAACGTCAAAATTGAGTCTAACTTCCTCCGCAGCTCATTCGTCGGATTCTGTAATCGGCGTGATAATCTACAAAATATATGCAAAATAGTAAAAAAAAAATAATTAAAATCTTAAGAAATATTTTTCCTAGACTATGAAACATCCTCTTTAGAATTCCTGAAACAAAAACTTAAAATGTTTTTGTAATAAATTCTGACATTGGTCAAATAAAATAAAATGTATAGCATACAAAATACGCTGGCGCAGAGCAAATCATAAGGGGTATTCACAATCTGGTGCAACAAGCCTAGTTAAATTGTACATTTTATTTTTTTACAATCGATCTTTTATCTATAGTTACAATGTAGCAAACTCACAAAATTTCACAAACAAATATCAGCTGACAAAAAGAATGACATTTAGCAAACTATCAAACAAACAAGCGCAAACTTTACTATGGTTTATTTTTCTTTTACAATAGGGTTGGAGTATAGCAAAAGTGTAAAAGTGTAAGAATTTGACATTCAGTATATTTTGTTGTTGTAGTGCAAGAAAGCATAGGCGCCCGGAGGGGGGGCAAGGGGGGGCATTTGCCCCCCCCTGGCTCTGGACAATACCACACAACTAAGAAATTGTTCATTTTTTTCTTTGAATTTTAACAAATACTTTGCCTTCTCTCCATGATTTGCCCCCCCTTGGCTCTGGATTATACTAAATGTACCTGAAAATATCCTTAGTTTCGATATTGTTGGAAAATATGGATATTTTCTTTACAGCTTCTTTATTGAGTTCATGTTTGCCCCCCCTGGCATTCCCACATTTTTGCATGCATTTTTTTACTATGAATTTTAAGAACAACCTATGTACTTGTCTTTTTTGTCAGGGTTCATGATTTGCCCCCTCCTGGCTCTGGATCATGCCAAATGTATCTGAAATTATCCTTAGTTTCGATATATTTGGATATTAAGGCTTCTTTATTGAGTTCATGATTTACCCCCCTGGCATTACCACGCAACTTGCATTTTTTACTTTGAATTTTAACAAATACCTACTTGCTTTTTTTGTCTTTGAAGATTAGAAATTAATCTAGTGAAATCTTCCTAGGACAAATAGTTTTACAAATCAAACTAACCTATTCTTATATTGAACTGAATAAAACAGTTCTTCACTCTTTGACACAAATTTAACATTCTATATCACTGCCACTCCAAAAGAAATAAAATGCACGACTGGATCACACGTACTTGCTCTTATGTTCAAGACACTGCGGGCTTAAGAAAATTTTGTATAAAAACATTTAAATTATGAGAGAAAAATTTAGAGAAGCATGAAATACGTCATTTAAATTGGCTAAAACAACTCTTTTAACAGTTTGAGGTTCAAAAAAAAGAATGCCGTCTTAATTCTTGATTAAATATGATTGTATGGGAAAAAAAAATGTTAAATCGTTGGAGCGGTTTTTTAAAAAATAAATTTTTATATATAAAATTCTTAAAACATTTTAAAGAACAAATTTTGGTATGCAAATCTAGAGTTTATATTTCTGTGTTTATAAAAACAATATTTAAAAAATTGTCAACCCGTTTTTGAGATATCGAATTTTCAAAAAAAAAAAATTTAAACTTTTTTTAAAAATCCAAAAACTTTTTCTTTGAAAATTTTGATATGCCATATTATATAATTTTATCTTAAATTTGTACATAAAAAATTCATCTAAATCCGTTTGGCCGATAACGAGAAAATTCAAAATAAAAAAAAACGTTCTATGACAGGTACTATTAATAATTGCTAAGTGCAAAATTTTGTAATTTTTGCTAGCTTTTTTCAATGGAACACATCAAACTGCTTTCCCATGTAAAATGTATATCTACTCGCACATTAGAGCATGTGCAGTTGGTAGTACTAGATTAGGGTTTTCATCTACTTACTCACAAGTACTTTGCCACCTCCAAAGGAAAACGGCTGTTGTTGTAATTCACATCTATTCTTCAACACGAAATGAAATTACAAATACAACAATGTACACAAATGGGTTTTGGAGGGTGAAGCGTACAAGGGATTGGCTTCTTTACCTATTTGATATTCTCTGCTTCTCACCCTAGAACTGAAAGTTGCTAGCAACTCAGTTTCCTCGTGTGAAAGGGGCCTATAGTGCCGGAGAATTTATTATTTTTTGTATGGTCGGCTTACACTTAAAAAAAAATATATATTTACCTCAGCATACATTTTAATTTTTCTAACCCCGAGGCCACACGGCCTCACTCATTTGTTCACTAACACATAAACCCAAGCAACTTGCTCATCAACTGGCATGGAATTTTGGAGCCAGTAGTGAAGCAAGTTGAGAAGCAAGTGGAATGCAAGTGGAATGCAAGTGGAAAGCAAGTGGGAGGCAAGTGGAATGCAAATTACGAATTTGACAAGCAGTGTATGTAGCCAACTTGCTTGTCAGTACTTGCCTCCGGGTAAATGTTCTAGGTTATTCATAAACGTAGTAAAGTTGTAAACTGGGTAAATCTGTCAAATTTTCCATACGAGTTTTGACAGATGTATGTATGAACAGCCATTTTTTCTCAAGAAAATGGAAAAGTACCTACTATATCTTCGTTGTTGTGTTGTTTTGAAAGATTTCAATGAAATTGACACAGCACACAGGTGATGGCTCATACAGAATTAAAAAAGAAAAAATATTTTCAAAACAGGGTGCTTTAAAAGATGTCAACTTTGTTGTTCGTTGAGTGATTTCAATAAAATTGACAGGATAGCTGAGACAGAATTATAACAGAAACGAATATTTTCAAAACGGTGTTTCAACAAATGGCACCATCATCACCACGACATGTGGCAATTTCGTTGAAATCACTCAATTAGATTTCATTGAAATCTATTAAGGTCAAATGATTTCGAAACTTTTTTTTTGAAACTGTCCTTTTTCCATTTGTAAAATTACATTTTTATTTCTTATTTCAAAGATTCGGGAATGGATCTTCAATAACTCTCGCATAATAAATTCGGAACGAACCATAATTTAAAGATCCACATCCTAGCATTTTTGGTTCGATCGTGAAAATGAATTTTGTTTTACATAAGAAGGTTTTATAATACAAATTCTATATACTACTGAAATAAGTCAGCCAAGTAGAAGACTTAGCATTAAGGATTGGACTTGTTGAATTATTGATTCAAAATAGCTTTTTATGGCCTTTAGTCCTACAAATTGGCGTTTCGTTCGGCTTACTCACTTGAACTCATCAGTGACATAGTGAGGGCCTTGTCATACGCAATTTATATTTAGTTCAGTTCAACTTACATGAATTTTTCAACGAAAATTCACTGTAAACTATCCAACAAGATTAAAATTCGTAATCATTAAGCTGAAAGTTTTTTTTTGCCGGGGGCCAGGCATAGTTTCTATATAAGATGGTTTTATAATACAAATCCTATATACTACTGAAATAAATTTTGTTTTAATCGAATCAAAAATAACATTCCCTTTTGACTTTTTCATGAGTGAACGAATGATATTTTATTGTTCTATGAACCTTGCTTTTTATACAAAAACTTCCAAAAAAATGCTTGTGTGGTTAAATAAGTGCCGTCTACTATAAAATATAAAATAATTTTACGCTGGATAACTATTAACAGTACCTCCCATAGAAGATAGAACCACAGATACTAGAGTTACATAGATATCGCATCCAGTACAAATAAAAATGGCCATTTTTTCAATATTTTGTAATTATAAGCTCTTTTGTTTCGTCCTCAAAAATCGAGTCGGTTGATCAAACTACTGATGACTTGTTGTTGACGTTTTGTATTTGTGTCTTTGTATGTAAATCTATCTTTTTTAACATCATTATGTGGTCCATAACTCACACAATATTGATATAAGTGGGATGTAGCTCTACGTCCCACGATAAAAAAGTAGTCATTTTTATTTGCTCTGCGTGCGATATCTATGTAACTATAGTATCTGTGATAGAACGTTATTTTAGATTTTTTCATTATTGATTGAAGGATTTAAATTAAATTATTTATAAAAATTTCCAAAAAGCTCAACTTATATTGCATATTAAAATTAAAAAAAAAATTTAATACCCATTTTTTTGAAAATTCGATATGCCTCTCAAAATTGGTTTGGTGTCTGCCCCCCCCTGGACAAAATCCTGCGGGCGCCTATGCAAGAAAGTGTTACACTTCTACACTTTTGCAATGAAATACAATAAAAATACAATAAACTATCGGTACAGTTTTCTAATTTTCTTTATTTTACAATAAAAAACGAATTTCAAGGAAATGGCTCATATATTGATTTCATGTCAAACAAAAAATCACTAGGTTTAAATTTAATCTAATTTATGATGGAATAAGCAAACAATTTTGTCAAGACCTCCACCCACTGTTTCGAGAGGCGATCTTAAATCTATAAAATCTGAAGCAGTCAACCGATTCAGATGAAATTTTCAGGATAAGGAATATCATACGATAAAATTTCCGCTCACATACACTCCCACTTTTTAAAATAGGTCATCTAATTGTTGTTGATATAATTGAGGGGTGTGTTTTTAGAAAAGTTGTAATAATTTTTCTATACAAAACTTTTTCCACGCCCAATTTGGGGCGTTTTCGACAAAAATTTAGTTTTTTGACAGTAATTTGTATGAAATAAAACGAATGCCCCAATAACAGGTTTAGAATAAAGCAACAAAGCTTGATGGAAAATATTAGCCCCACCCACTTTTGTGGGCGTTCTTTTACAAAAACATTGTATAGTTTTCTATACAAAAATCCGAAAAAGATACCTAGAATAAAATGTGTATGAAATGCCTTTTTTGAAAATAAATTCATTCAAAGTTTTTTACCACGCCCACTTTTTAGAGGTGTATTGGAGAGAAGCAGACTTAAAATAACAACATTAAAAACTCTATTTCATAAGCGATAGTGAAGGGTGTTAAGGAAGTCATAAATTGAATATCCTAAAGCCAATAAAAATGTTTCCTACGAAGAAAGAATGAAAATGGAACTAACAAAAAATACAGCTACACAATTTACATTCGTATTGGTTTTTCCATAATTTAGGGCAAGGATTTTCAAGACATAAGCTCGGTGTTTTTGAAGGTTCGCAGATATTAGCATCAGCTTACTTTGTTTGTATTAGATACAGAAGGTGAAAAAATAACAAAATAGTCCAAAAGATCAGATAATTAAAAATAATAATTGTTACAATACTCGTATTCTCATTTTTATCTTCAAAGTCACTGAAATTTCATTTATCTGGAATTTTATATTTCGAAACTTTAAAAAAATGTATTATTATGCTTCAACTATTACTTGATCAAACTGCAATGTCAAAATTCAAAATATTTAACTTGTGTGTGTTACCACCGAATATATAGGCTGGAGTTATAGCTATTCACGAGAGCCGCCTCGATCATCAGACTCCTTTGGTGCTTAGTCTGGTTATGCTCGTATTAATTGAAAAACTCTTTGCTGTCATCTGGGAGCGAACCATGAACCTTGCAACTCAGAGGCCGATGCACTACACACCGCGCCACTGTCTATATGTCTGTACGTCTGTAAACCTATGCGTCCACTATACATCGAGCTAGACGCTAGATCTTAATAGAGCACATCAATTTGCTTCAAACTTGGTTCAGAGCATTGTTGTAGCATTTGTTGTAGCTCCTCTCGAACGAGAAGCTGCCGTACAACAGTTCTGTTTTTTTCGAATTTTCTCAAAAAGTTTTTGAGAAAATTGTCTTATTTTTGGTTTATTTCTATAATGCTCGAACAAGTTTTTTCTAATTTTGCAACACTTGTACCTACTTTTTGAAAATATGTAGGTACTATTCCATTCCAAAATTTTTCAAACTCATTTTTTTGTTATAAAACTATGGTGGTGAGAAAAGTCAATATGGTCAAAGAAAAAATGTCCATTGTGTGAACGAAATTTTGCATTCATCGTCAGCTAACAGTTTACCAAAGAAAATCGCTTGAAGTGCACGTCAAATCGGAACAGTTGTTGTCATAAGGTCAAACTCTCTGTAGTTTGTCCTTAAGAAGTTATAAAACGGCAAATTTTTCCAAAACCTACTAAGGTAAACACATGATGTTAGGAAACTTCGCTTCGATGACTTATACAATGTTACGCAAATGACTTAACTTTTTATGTCGTAGGCTCTTAGACAAAAATTGTCATTTTATATACTGCAACGAAGTGTTACACTTTTCCCCCGCACCAACCGACCTGCAATTAAACACCGACCCGTCACCGCCTATTTATAATAAAATACACCAACCACCATCAACATCAGTTAACAGCACCCTAAATCACCATTAAACCACCATAGACCAGTCATTAATAAACACCATCACCCTGCGTATCCAAACCACCAAATATCTACCTATGCCCTGCCCATATAAACAAAAACCCGCCACGGAATGATCAGCAACCAAAGTTCACCTAATTCTAACACATACACACTTGCAAGCAACAACAACACCGCACCGCACTCCGTGGAGTGGACGTCATACACAGTACACATATTAAAGGTAATATCATTAGAGTTTTGATTTTTGTTTCTTCTGCGCATATATCAAAATTTGTGTCAAATGTCAGTATTTGTTGTTGTTTTATGTGTATTTAAGTGATCACCCTTCCAGCCATTTTTATTTCTGACAATTTCAATTTTAATTTGTTGTTGTTTTTACGTGTGTTTTCTTCCTCACACTCACAGCCATTTTTTATTTTCGACTGACAACCTGCGCAGTATAATACCTTAGATTTGTGTACTGTGGACGTCATACGATTTTTGCATTCGCCCTCCTTACAGTTCACATTGTGTTGTGGCTGAAAAATCATTATGAGGAGGTACGAAATTCCGAAAAAGTCGAAGCTTATTAATTCGTGTTGATTCCAATTTTCATTTCATCCTAGAATAATAGGAGATATTAAGGTTCCAGCTAATCTCGGTTCGTCTTCGTAGCAACTTTCATAAGCTCAGGTGTCAGGTTACTTTCATGGAGCCATTTACAAATAATCTTTTTGGCTTCCGCCATTAAAAATAAAATAATTCTCACTTGGATTAGCCTTCCGCTGGAATCAGATTCCTACCGTAAGCTTCCTTCTTGCTCCTTCAGAGTGAGAGCTTGGGCAAAAAAAAGTTATTCTCCCTTGGGTCAGTCTTGAGTTGGAATCAGATTCCTACCGTAATTGAAATTTGAAATTAAAAAAATAAAAAAGAATAATTGTTTTAAAACTTAAAATTTTTTTTTTTTATTATTTATTTATTTAAAATGTTATTTAACACAACATATATTTAATATTTTAAGCGACGCGTTTCGGATTATGTATCCATCTTCGGGCTTTTTTTGATGACTACCGTAAATTCCCTCCTTGCGCCTTCAGAGTGACAGTTCAGCAAACAAAGTAGTTCTCCCTTGGGCAGGAATTAGATTCCTACCGTAAGCTTCCTTCAGGCTAATTGACTTTGCTGCGGGGCGAAACGTTGTGGTAGCTAGTACGCAGTTCCCGCATCTCGATATACATAAGGGGACATGGCGAATTCCTGGTCAATCAACCGCCAACCAAATAGACCACATTGCGATCGACGCAAGGCACTCCTCCAGTATCAAGGATGTCCGAACGTTCCGAGGAACCAACGTTGACTCGGACCACTACCTCGTTGTAGCAAAGGATATCCAGACCAAAGCCAAAACAGGGAAATACTGTGAGGAAGTTCGACGTCGGACGGCTACAGTTGCAGGAAATCGCCAAGTCCTTTTCCGATCGAGTCTCTAGCGCCCTCTTAACTAGTCCTTTGCCGCCAACTGCAAACATCGAGAACCAGTGGAAAAACTGCCAGGAAGCCATCAGAGATGCCACCTCTGACGTGCTGGGCTTTGCACGACCACCACAGCGAAACCCCTGGTTCGACGAAGAATGCCGGCAAGTAGGTACATGCAGCCAAACAACAGGCATACAAAGCGGCGCTGCATAGAAGGCCAAGAGCTGCTCGCGAGCTCTACGAGCAGAAGAGGAGAGAGGAACACAAGCTTCTTAGAAGGAAGAAGAAAGAGCATGAGAAGCGCGCGATCGAGGAGTTAGAGAGATGCCACTGCAGGAATGAAGTTCGGAAGTTTTACCAAAAAGTAAAAAGAACCTCCCAAGGTTACAAGGCCCGAACCGAAGCCTGCAAAGACGATCAGGGGAACATCGTGGTGGAATCGCAGTCGGTGCTGAGGATATGGAAAAATCATTTCTGCAAATTGTATAACGGCGATGACGAACCGAATTCCGCTAACATGCAAATTGCACCATTCAACTTGGACGACGTAGGCCAACAATTCCGTCCACCCGATCTTGACGAAGTGAGGATAGCCATATCTAAACTTAAGTCCGATAAAGCTGCTGGAGCTGATGGCCTTGCGGCTGAACTATTCAAAGCGGCTGGCGATGAATTGGTTAGGAGTATGCACCAGCTCATCTGTAAAATATGGTCGGAGGAAAGCATGCCCGATGAATGGAACCTCAGCATTGTTTGCCCGATCCTCAAGAAAGGCGATCCTCTGGACTGCACCAACTACAGAGGCATCAGCCTTCTTAATATCGCCTACAAGATCTTCTCTGCCGTACTTTGTGAACGCCTGAAAGCATTCGTCAACAACCTGATAGGTCCATATCAGTGTGGCTTTAGGCCAGGGAAGTCCACCATCGACCAAATATTCGCACTACGGCAGATCTTGGAGAAAACCCAGGAGTTTCAAATCGATACCCACCACCTTTTTATCGATTTCAAGGCCGCGTATGACAGCATCTATAGAGACGAGCTATATAGAGCAATGTCTGGTTTTGGCATCCCTGCCAAACTCGTCCGTTTGTGCAGGATGACGATGGAGAATGCACGCTGCTCCATCAAGGTCGGCAAAGACCTCACCGACACCTTTGATGTCAAAAAAGGTTTTAGGCAAGGCGACGCGCTGTCATGCGACTTCTTCAACATCGTTCTTGAAAGAATAGTGCAAAACTCTCACGTCAACACCAGAGGCACAATCTTTCAAAAGTCCGTCCAATTACTCGCTTACGCTGACGACATTGACATAATCGGACGAACAAAGCGTGATGTCAGTGGTGCTTTTGTGAGCATTGAGAAGGAAGCCAAGAAGATGGGTTTAACGGTGAATGAAAGCAAAATGAAATATATGCTGTCAACAAGAAAGGACACCCAACACCGACGTCTCGGACAGAACGTCACTATAGACAGCTATAATTTTGAGGTGGTCAGAGACTTTGTCTACCTAGGATCCGCTATAAACTCAGCGAACGATACCAGTACTGAGATCAAACGAAGAATTACTCTTGCCAATCGCTGTTTCTTCGGGCTAAGAAGGCAATTGAGAAGCAAAGCCCTCTCTCGAGCAACTAAACTGTCCCTGTATAAGACGCTTATCATCCCGGTCCTGATGTATGGTGCAGAGGCATGGACACTGCTAACGGTGGATGAGAACGCGTTAGGCTGTTTCGAGAGGAAAATTCCCCGGGTGATTTTTGGTCCCGTCTGCATAGATGGGGAATGGAGGAGAAGATACAACCACGAACTGTATGGGCTGTACAGCGACACCGACCTAGCCACAAAAGTGAAAAGCCAACGACTAAGATGGCTGGGTCACCTAGAGCGAATGGACACCAATGCTCCGGCCCAGAAAGTCTTTGAATCCAACCCCGTGGGACAACGCAGTAGAGGTGGACAGCGTAAAAGGTGGCGCACGCAAGTGGAAGAGGACCTCAACCAACTTGGCGTGCGAAACTGGAGACAGCTAGCTAGAAACTGAGCCGGCTGGAAGAAGCTTGTTGGTTGAGGCCCTGGTCCACCCCGGACTGTAGCGCCACCTTAAGTAAGTAAGTAAGTAAGCTTCCTTCTTGCTCCTTCAGAAATAGTGTGGGCCGATTGTAGCTCTACTGAACCAAGCTTAGCTGTATATGAAATACCGTGTTATTTATAATAAGTTTATCTAACATTGTTAGATTGTAAGCCCCACCTTTTATAGTTACAAATAAAGAATCAAAATTATTAAAACAGGTAACCACCTCGAGTTCTTTTACTTTCTTAACCCCAGTTTTACTTGCTTTCTTTGGGAATACCATGGACTACGATGAGTTTACCTCAGTTTCGATAAAAAAGCATCACAATTTCTAAAACAAAACATTAAATCTTCAATCCTTAGCCACTTTATATAACTGAACAACCCACAAGAGCAAGTTCTTATGATGCCAGTCATGCATTTTATTCATTGTGGTTAATGTGTGTTAGTTTCGAACACTCTCAAAGATCTCAAGAACTCTTTGATATATGTATGTTTACAAAATTCACACTTAATCTCAAAACGTCAATTGAAATAATTACCATATTATCCCGTTTCAAAGAGAAAATGATTTTCTTCTCTATTCAAAAAACTTTCAGATAATACTATTTCATATAAGTAGGTTGAAGTATATAGAGTGGCTTGAGTTGAAGTAGCACTTTCTATCTTCAAAGAGAAAATTTCTTCTACCGGATTTTCGGTACAATCATAGAGAGATGACTTTTCATATATTCAAAAGTTCCGCAAGGTTAATCCTAGATTTTCCTTTCAATGCGTTGGGTATACGTCTGAAATTCTATAGAATTATAAGGAGTGAAGTGGAAGAATGGTTAATTTATCAGTTTAAAATTCAAATACACTTTGGAAAGAAAGCTTATAAGCTTTATAGACATTAGAATTGTTGTACCTATAGTTATTATGGATTTAATCACTCAAATATAGTAATGGTTAAGAGCCTTAGAAACCATGTAGGTATTTTTATTTTGTATTATTATGAATGGCATTATTTAATCCTTTTTTTTTCGATGTGATACATGGGTACGAAATAATGGCAACTTTTGAATTACCAAAGTATATTTTCGTGAAGGATTTTTAATTCTTGGAATCATAACAAATTTGATGAAAATGTTTATTTTTTTTTTCTTTAAAAAGGAAAAGGCTTCCCTGGAAAAGTAAATGCCACTACTGGTATGCACAAAACTGCTCTTATCAAGGCTTTTGAAGAGCTTAGCATTGAAAATGTAAAGGTATCTATTTTGGGGAAGATTAGAGTTTACTTTCCTATTTATGTATTTATTATTTTTTTTCCATTCATAACTTTGGACTCTAAAATACTCATCAATTTTAATCAAAAAAGCTACGCTATACCTTTTTTCTTTAGTTCCTTAATTTTTCTTGTCATATATTTACGTTTTGATTTAAATTTTACATGAAGATATGCTAAATAAAAAAACCAATGCAAAAGCTATTCAAGGAAGGTATGTACACATTTAAAAAATGAAGATATCTTCCATTCAATTCGTAGCTTAAATAAAATATTTTTTTTTTTTATTTTGAAATCTGCAAGTCATGGAGCGGAAATAAAACATGTATGCCATTCCGGATATGGTCGAAACGTATGCAGACACGATTTCTATTTTATTATTTTTTTTCACACAAAATATTGCCTTTGCTTACCCCAGTCAGCCAGCAAGACTACACTATACTCTACTGTATGTTGTAAGCCCGGCAACTATTTATCGAATAGAATTCCAATCACGGAATTTACGTTTGTGTTGCATTTCCGTTTCTAGTTTCTATTGGATTTTTTTATTTCCAATTCTTTTGCCATCTTTTCTAGTTTTCCATTATCACACTTCGTTTGCTTTTTGAACGTGCTCTTTCGTCCAGCCAAACGGAAGGTACCCCGAGCGCCAGCAGCTACATGCTGGCTCATAGTCACAGCATATGTATATCAATATCATCCCTTTATGTACTTTAATACACTGAAAGGCCATACAATTTGGATGTGGAAATTTAATTGAATAAAGTAAAAGCCTGCGTTGCAAGTATTTGATCTCACTAAGCTTATAATAGAGCATTGGCTTTATTTTGAATAAAAATAAATAAAGGGTGTCAGTCCAGTCAGACAGACAGAATTGTGCCACCCACTTTTTTTGTGTTCTCTGTCATCGAAATGACATGTTTGATTGCTGTCCCGATTTTTTTTTGCACGAATCCAAAACTTGTTCTATATATCGCAAGTAAAACCTATGGCTGACTAATTAATGAAACTAGCTGACCTTTTAGGACTGACCAACTAGATGGCATAGTTTTTTTTTTTTAATTACTTTTTATAAAGTGCCATAATTTGTTTTGGCATTTGAGTAGTAAAGCCCTCTCTCAAAGAACCAAAGATAAGATCCTAATCATCCCGGTCCTGCTGTATGGGGCAGAAGCATGGACCCTGTCAAAGACGGATGAGAATCTGTTAGGGTACTTTGAAAAGAAAATTCTTCTTAACAATGAGCTTTATGGGCTTTACAGTGACGGTGACCTAGTCAGATGGCCGGGACACGTGGAGCGAATACACACTGACGCAACACCCCGACGAGCTTTTGAGTCTAGCCCTGATGGTCTGCGCAGCAGAGGAAGACCCCACCTTAGGTGGTGTACACAAGTGGAGAACGACCTCAACCAACTTGGAGTGCGTAACTGGAGGCAGCTAGCTAGGGACCGAGCTGGCTGGAGGGGCTTATTGGTTGAGGTCGTATAGTTCACCCTGGACTGTGAGCGCCATCTAAAGTAAGTAAGTATCCCAAAAACGAAGTGCCAAAAATCATGCTAGACCCTGAGAAACTTTAAGCATTAAAAGTTTTCTAGGCTTGACCAATTTTAAGAACTTTTATGACCAATTACTGACTGACTAGATCGCATATTTTTTTTGCAGATATCTCATGTATGAGGTGCCAGATCCCAGAGCCTGTTTTACGGCACATTATGATGACTTATTTTGAATTTGCATCTAAATCCTTAACTCTTATAAAGTTCAACTCACTAAAGAATTGAAGCCAGCTGAATGCGTATGAACATAAACCAATTTTTATTACAAGAAAAATTTCACGGACGAGTTATTTGGCGTTTTCGTGATGTGAACTGGCCACCAAGTACGTTTTTTTTTTTCGCCGTTGGATTTCTCTTTGTGAGGCTAAAAAAATAAAATGTTTATAATCTGCAAATGGCAGTAGACGCCAAAGAAAAAAGCGCCCGAATCAATTTGGAAAAAAATGCCTAAAAAACACTGAACAAATTGTTGTTGTAATATTTTTTTTCTCAGTTTGGGTGATATTTCCTTACTTCGCTTTCTTTAATAAAATGAAACAATGCCCAAAATATAAAATTAAAATAATAATAGAATATGAAGAAAATTTGAAAAGAAATTCTTCTATTTAAGTGGAGTGACTGAATATTTATAATTCAAGTTAAAAGTTCAAGTGAGCTCAACTCCATAATTGAGCCCAACTATCGTACCTGGGCGAAACGCGAAACGGAGTTGAGCTCACTTGAACTTTTAACTTGAATTATAAAATTAAAATAGTAAAATGGGAAATAAAGCACAAAATAGGAAAAATTGTCAAGTTACAATATAAGGAAATTTCGCCTGAATATGTTCGAGCGATTGCAAAAAATTTGTTCATCAAATATGCCGCTGTTTTTTAAAGAGCTTAAATAAAAAAAATATAACCTTTCACAAACATTCCTAAGAAATTTGTTGAAATGGATAGTTTAAAAAATTTTATAAGAAAATTAAAGCAGGAAAAGTCAAAGTCAAAAACCAACCTAAAAAATCTAAAAATCAAGGATTTTTAAATTTTTTAATAAATCGTGCATAACTTTTTTTTAAGCAAAGATAGGGTCAAGACAAGCATAGACAAAATAAAGTAGACTTAAATATGGCATATTAAAAAAATAATATTTCAGAGATATGCCCATTCAAACTTTACCATTTCCTATATTTTTTCCCAGTTTTGGCCCGAAAGCCCCTTTTTCGGTACAATAATTTCACATTCGTAAAAATGCTCTAAATCAATAAGTTGACCCAGCCGTTCAGTCTGTTGGTCTGAAAGTATTTAAAAATAGCCGAAAAACAAAATGGCGCGGGTTACCTACTTTTTAAATACATTTTCTCTATTATCGTATTGTGATTTCTAATCAAAATCTTGAGCTCGAATATATTTACGAATGTGAACTTTGTCATGCCTAGATGTGTGTAGTACTAGCACCGAAAACTGCGAAAAATTATGAGAAATAGAAATGATTCAGTTGTAAATAAAAACGACTTTAAAGTCCTATTTTTGCTCCATTAAGAAATTAAGAAATCTTTACTTCTTCTATGTTTTACTGGCGATATATACATATGTTATTATTATTATTATTTTTTATTGGCTATACTGCCTTAATACTATATATCACATTTCATTTTCATTTTTCATTATATTAATATTTTAATTCATAATATTGATTTTCTTATACAAATTATTTAAAAATAAATAAAACATATTTTATGCACGGGAAAAAAGCCTCCCCATTTATTCTCCACTCGTTTCTGCTAGCCGTTTTTTGGAACCATAGCCTGTCGAAAGCATATAGCTCATCTCTCCATCTTTTTGGTTGACGCCCACCTAGTCTGGTACCATTGTAAGGTGTCCACTCAGTACATTCTTTCGTCCATCTGACATCTGAAT
The DNA here is from genome assembly GCA_963921185.1 of Dasysyrphus tricinctus. Classification (NCBI taxonomy): domain Eukaryota; kingdom Metazoa; phylum Arthropoda; class Insecta; order Diptera; family Syrphidae; genus Dasysyrphus; species Dasysyrphus tricinctus. The sequence goes on along the minus strand of OY992531.1, from coordinate 42,088,187 downwards.
TTCGCATGACATGTCCTCCCCAGTCCCATTTCCTGGCTGAACAGAATGGAGACGAAGCTGCAACTGGAATAGCTGTCAAAATTTTGAATACACACAAATTCAATGATGCGAACAGAACACGACGCAGCTGCAGACGGAGCTGCAGACACAGCTGGACAAGTTGGCCAACTTTTAACTTTTGCTTTCAGCTTTTTTGATGTCTCAAAATTGCGAGCAAAACAAAGTGTTTACATGTGGGTTAAAGTGATTTTTAAACCCTTTTCGATCACTCATAAAGACGTAAAGCAATTTTAGCTTCTTTTTCATTATAATTAATTTTTATTTTTGTTTTTATTTTCGATACTAAAATGTCAGAGGGGCGCTTAAAAAAAATCACGTACGACACTTTTTCACAGCTATTCCAGTTGCAGCACTCTATTCTGTGCAGCCAGTTCGGCTTTTTTGTCTTCCAAACATCATCTTCAAAACCTGTCCATCTGCGTATGTTCACGTTTCTTACTCGTTGCGATCTTCTTATTCTTAGGGTTGCTCTTTCCATGAACCTTTGAGTTATTGCAGGCCTCCTTTTCAACGATATGTTGTTACTCCATGTCTGGGACCCATACCTACGTCAGCACTGGCAGAACCGTGGAGTCGAAGATGTATTTTTTGGTAGTTTTTGAAATATTTGAATCCAGCATTGGTTTAACGTCCGAAAATTTCCTCCAACCGTTTTCTATTCTTCACGAAACCTCCTTATTCTCCCTTCCATTAAAAGAAAGAAACGTAACTGTCCTAAGTACCTATATGTTGTCCTTCACATAGTCCAACATCTCTCCATTTAGATACATAGGTGTTCTACCCGCATCTGTTATAACTTTCGTTTTGTTCTCATTAACCTGTAGACCTGCTTTCAAGCATTCAACAGAAAGTTCTTTGATCATCTTCTGAAGATCTTCAGGACTATCACTCATCAGAATAATATCATCAGCAAACCTCAAGTTTGAAAGATATTTTCCATTAATTTTTATGCCAATGTGTTCCCAATTTAATTTTCGAAAACATTCTTCTAATATGGCTGCGAAGAAAGGTGGTGAAATTGGATCTCCGTCTCCTTGTTTTGTTCCGCTTTGTAGTTTAAATGGTTTTCCGAATACCTCTGTTTTTATTTGTGCCGTAGTAGAGTCGTATATATTTTTAAAAATTTTAACCCGGCAACCATTCACACCTTGATTAAGAAGTGAATTCCACATGAAGTTTTGATCCACAGTATTAAATGCCATTTTTAAAATCAATAAATATAAAATGAACTGGAAATTGCTACCCTCTACTATTTTCAATGATTTGATTGACTGCCTGGAGGTGATCTAGAGTCGAAAAATCTGACCGAAATCCTGCTTGCTCCACTGGTTGATGCTGACCAAGCTCCACTTCAAGCCTTTTCAAGATGCATTTTGCAAACATTTTGTAAATGTTTGAAATTAGACTAATTGGTCGATAGTTGTTGATGTTATCCTTTTTCCCCTTTTTATGCAACAACGTTATAAATGACTTTGTCCATTGGTTTGGAATTTCTGCAGTTGTTATTATTTCGTTGAAAATATCTTTTAACCAGACTGAAGATGTTTTAATTCCAAACTTTAGGATTTCTGCTTCGATCCCATCACTACCTTTGCCTTTTTTCATTTCCAAGTTCCATTATAGCCTTTTGTATTTCATCTTTCAGAAAAGGTAAAATCTCTTCGGATTCTTCTTCTAACCTCTGTTCTAGATTATCGCTGATTGGATTTTCCTGATCGTTTGAGTATAGAGTCTTGTAGAATTCGGTTGCAACTTGGTTTATTTGTTTTCTGTTTTGAATTTGTTCATTGTTTTTTGAAACCCCTAAAACCCACTCTTTATCTAATTTCATGCTTTGCTTCACTTTCTTTATCGATTTTGTGCTTTCTTATATATTTTACATATTTCTCTCATTACATTCTCTATTTTCTTGTTTGCTTCTTTTCTTTATCTCCTCCTTAAGATTCGAAGTTCCATCCTTCCGTTTTGCGAAATATTTTCCATTTTTCTTAAACATTCCCTTCTTTTTATAATGTTTTGAGTAACAATTGATATTTTTCTTTCATTTTTACCCTCTCTACTCTTGAAAACATGTTTCGAAGAAATTATTTTTAAAGTTTTTTTTTCGAAATGATCATATTTTACTTGTAATGTTCTATTAACACTTGATTCCTTCAAAATGCCATATCGGAGCTTTATTTCTTTGTTGTTATTAACAATTTGAACTTGGCGGGGTTCTTTTTGTATTACCTTGTGGATTTTGTGGTTGAACTTTCTTGTCTTATGACTGATTGTTATTTTGGCTCTTACCATCTGGTGATTTGAGTGGTCAAACTAATTCAACAAATTGACGTCTTTAAACACAGATCTGCTATTAGTAAGTATAAAATCGATTTGGTTCTTATGCTGGCGGTTTGGTGGGATCCAAGTCCACATCCAATTTTGCTTTTTCTTGAAGAGTGAATTTGTAACTGAAAGCTTATGTTACCATATATATGTTGGTACTATTTACTTTATGGCAAGTTATGCATTCGATAAAAAAAAATTGAACTTTATCAGACTTGTTATTTCGATTATAGGGAAGATGGGTCTCCCAATTCTGTATTTTGATCTGTTTATCTGTTCATCTACAGCCTAAACGGCTGGATCGATTTTGTTAAAACTTGGTACAAAGTGGTTTTTGGTGATGCTGCCCACACTTTTTTTCATTTTGTTTAAAGAACCAAAAATAACGGTACCTGCCATACATTTTTTTGGAAATTTTACATATGTAATCTTTTTTTTCAAAAACGCCTCCAGAACTTTTCTTAAAAAAAAATTCAATAAATTACTTATTAGTTTTTGAAAAACTGCTACTGAAAAGGCTTAGCAAAATGATAGAAGAAAGAAGACTAATTCCAAGCCATCAGTTTGGATTTAGAAATAAACATTCCACGATAGATCAAGTGCATCGAATTACGGATGTTGTGGAAAAGGCACTTGAAGAAAAACAAGTATGCTGGGCTTTATTCTTAGATGTTGCTCAAGCCTTCGACAAGGTTTGGCACTTGGGACTTGAGTACAAACTGCATAGGGACCTTCCCAGGCAGAACTTCAAAATACTGAAATCCTACGTTACGAACCGACTCTTAAGAGTACGGGACGACCAAAATTACTCGGAACTGTATTGAAGCCGGTGTACCACAAGGAAGTGTCCTAGGACCAACCCTGTATCTGTTATATACAAGGGATATTCCAGTGGACATCAAAGCTATCATGGCCACCTTTGCTGATGATACTGCAATATTGGTGCCAGATAAATCCGTTACGAAGGCTACAAAAAAATTGCAAAATGCAGTTGATAAAGTTAGTGATTTGACGCAGATATGGCGCATATCAAACTAAACGAAACAAAATCGACGCATATAAACTTTACAAATAAAAACATAAACAATGTTCCAATTTATATAAACAGTACAGCAGTACCTTACTCCAATACCGCCAAATACCTTGGAATGACTTTGGATGCAAAGCTTAAATGGAAAGAGCACATCAAAAAGAAAAGAGAAGAACTAAACTTGAAGTACAGAAAAATGTACTGGTTACTAGGAAAGAACTCTTACCTATCTATCCAGATCAAACTAATGTTATATAAGCAAGTATTGAAACCCGTTTGGACATATGGCATCCAACTATGGGGCTGTACAAAGAAAACAAATGCTGAACCCATCCAAAAATTCCAAAGCAAGGTCCTTCGTGGAATAATTGATGCCCCTTGGTATATAAGAAATAGCGATCTACATCGTGACCTTCAAATTGAAATGGTTACAGAAGTGGTTAAAAAACACGCTGTGTCACACAATCAGCGACTGCAAAGTCATACAAACTCTGATATGGAGACCGTCCTAAATGTACGAAAAAATGCTCGGAGATTAAGAAGAACGAAATCTCATGAGCTGATGGTCTAAAAGCTATGGGAAAGTGTTATAACTTTAAACTTCCCCGAATGCGATTTAAAAATTAAGAAATAAAAATCATTTGTCGATCTTTCATAGATTGGTCCTGATTCACCGGGGGTTTTAGTGCGGTAAGAGTCCCACACTACTTGGTACCGATTCTTACCGAGTGTCTTTTGAAGATTTCCATCGGATAAAAAAAAAATTGGAAATTTTTTTTCAAAAAAATAGTTATTAATGGTGCCTTCCAAGGAACCGTTTTTTTTAATTTTCGATTTTCTTCAAAATGGTTTGTCTGATTGATTTATACAGAAGCTTCCAAAAATATAAATAATACATTATTGTGTAGCAAAATTTTTGAAAATATAATTTTGAATCTGGATGTTTAAGAGTTTTTTAATACTCTCTAAAATATTTTAAGAACAAACTTTTCATTTAACTTTTTTCGTATGCTCAAAATAGTACGTACTACTACAAAAAACTATAAAATTCTACACTTAGCAACTATTAGCATAGTACTTCTCATAGAATTTTTTTTTTTATTTTTATTTTCTCATAACACTAGTTTACAAAATTTTGGGTCATGGTAGGGTTCTTAGAAAAAATATATTTTCTTGACGAATTTTGGGTCACTAAACACGAAAACCAAAATTATTTATTTTTTTTTCAAAGAAGCGTTTTCGAGATATGCGCAAAAACATAATTTTCTCATCAATTTTTACAGATATTGCCATAAATCTCGCTAACGGCTTAGCTAATTTACATAAAATGTATATTTTCTGAATGACCTGATTTGTCTCCTTCCAACGATGTACTGCTTGTATAAGTCGGACTGAATGTTTATAAGTTGCAGGCATTCACAGTTTGAAAAACAGTTTTTTTTTTTAAAATTTCTAGTTTTTGGTTGCTCCATATGAATAGAAAAAAAAAACTAAGGAGAATTGGACACACCAAACTTCAAGACCAATAATAATGTGATATACATATTGTACCTATATCGTTGGAAAGGTATTTTTAAGACCTACATTAGTTACTATAAGAGTTTATTTCAAATCTCTATGTGAAAAAAGGAGATGAAAATTATTCCGAAGTCGATATATTCATTCGTTCTTGAGATGAGGTGAACGAAAAATAGGTGAAGGAATATATACGTACGTACAAACGCAGACATCTCTCTTAAAATAAAGAACTCGAAATGTGAAAATACATCAAAATTTCCGATTTTACAAAACGAAGCAATTACAATAACTTCCAATGGGTGGTTAATGAAGGTGGGGTGAGCATGCTGCGATGTAGAATGTTCTAATTATGCCTATGCGAAATTGAAAGTGAAATCCGTCACCCCGCAAGAGCTTTACTTAGGGCTTACGAATGGTATGATATAAAACCAATTTATACATCACTGCACATAGATTGCAAGATTTTTTCTAAACGAAACCAAGGCGTAATTCATACAAATTAATTATTTAAATTTTCTATACATTTTACGCACATTACATACAACATTAAATTTCAATACTAAATTTCCTTCTCAATTTAATTTTTAAGTACCGTTCCATATAAATTTCGGCATAAATATCGGCATTATAAAAGACATTATCTTTGTGCAAATATTTATATAAATCGAATTGATATCCTTTAAAATCAAAATAAATAAACCCCATAATCAATTCGACACACCTAATACAAACAAATGCAATAGCAAACAAAACAACATTTGCATACAAAATCCCAACAGTGATTCACGAATCCCATTCATTAAGTAGAGTATATCAGTGGATGTAGTGTGAGCTTAGCGACATCTATAATACTAAAGGATCAACAAATCAAAAGTGCATAGCAATCAAAAATCCGAAAAACATACATTGGGACGAACTGCCACTTATAAACAACAGAGCAGAGGGACAAAATTTCGCTTCCAGCTCACACTGTTATAGCCAAATGGGAAACAAACCCTTATTTATTGCATTTGAAATGTCTCATTCTATAAATACTGAAACAATTATACACCCATTGGCGAATAAACTTTATTTAGATTTGGGTAATCGGGTGCTGGTGGGCGGAGACGGAACTCTTGTATTTAACTATACATCATTCCATGATAGTTATAGATTTACTAAAACAGTACAACAGAGCATTCATTGACCGAACTTCTGACACCCTATGGCAGTGTCCAATTATCTCAACAAGGACGGGAATAAATTGCATTCTATTTTGGCGGGAATGAACATAACCTATTATACCGCCCCATATCCCAAAATTAAAGGACACACTAAAAGGGTGACTGTAAGCTTTGCATGGATTAAAGTTGTTCCTTTCTGCTGGCAAATATGTAGTCTGAACTCTGTGATGGTGCTAATCTTTGCGACTCGGCAGTAGGCAAGAATAGCATTCGCTACAACAACTGCTGATACATTAAAAATCACTGTGATCTAGTCAAGCAGGAAATTTAATTTCATTATTTTGTGAGTAAATTCATTGACCTATTGTGGAATTAAAGAATTTACATTCATTGTTATCCAGGGAAAGCAAACGAAACATTTCTGTAGCCTCAATTTGTTCACAGAGATATAGTGCTGCTCATGGATTGTGCATTTAAATTATTTCTACATATCCAAAACATTAAAGTCGTTTGTGATGAGGTCCCTTCTTTGATGAATTGGTGTCTGAACAAGCAAAATTGTCGAACATGGCACGGTACCAATCTACACGAGATACCACCAACATTATATGCATCCGGGGAAAGTTTATGCTGCTTCCAAAATGAAACAGATATTGCCACAAGCGTCAACAGCTACAGACCTATGATAAACAACTTCTTGTGATCCTAACTTAGGACCACCTCCTAACTGCATGATATGGGTACCGACGCACTAAGGAGCATTTTACCTTAATAACCGGACAAAATTGAAAAAATCAAACTATTGTGAAAGTCTCCCAATTTGGTTTTGCTTGTAGCTGATTAACCATATTATCATAAACCAGTCTTAAAGTTGACCCCCACCACGCCACCTCTTCGGGCAGCTAGTCAGAAACTAGACCAATTTTGTAGGCACGCCTGCATGTGCAATGCGCTATATTTTCACCAATTTGAAGTTGGTGTTTTATGTTTTTTGAAGTGACTTGAAAAAAATTTTATCAATGAATGTTTGAGACCATGGTGTATACTTAATTTCAACGTTTGAATTATTTGATTTCATCGACTAATTTCTATGTTCTTGGGCAAACATTGATTCATCAAAATGTCGAGAAATTTACTTATTTTTTTTACAGTTAAGTGTTTTTGTTGTATTGCCGGGTGCTGTCGGGTTGTAAATTTATTTTTAAAGCAAACAGTAAGGTCTCAGTGTTTTGTACAATCTAAAACATTTTCCTCATATTTCCTCCTTTTTGAGAAAAAAATATTTAAAATTGCAGTTTTTTCCAAAGGTACTATTTTTGAACAAGTTTTTCCTTTTTATTATTCGAAGTTATTCGAAAGTATTTTGGATGCAATATGGAAAACCAAACCTTCAACCTTCGATTTAAAAAAAAAATTATTTGATTATTACCCTTTTTGGTCAAAAATTAAATAATAGTTACACACATATTTAAGCCCATGGGTGGAAAAAAATTAAAAAAAACCCACTATTGTTCATTTATGTTTTAAAGAATGGAAATGCTTTAAAACGGTATAAATTTAAGTTTTAGATGAATATTAGGTCATTAAGACAAAAAAATAATTTTGACCAGTTTTTTCATGCAAATGCTCCTATGTGCGACGATAAGTGATATGTGCCACAAAGTGCATATGCCACGATGGACAAGCAACCTAAGAGCATGGTTATCTTGCACAGTGGTGACTTGAACTAGCCATAGAGGTCATTTCATGCTAGGACTGCACTTGCGATTTCAATCACGCGACTATATTCAATCGCCAGATATAGAACACATGAATTTAAACTATAATGAACGCACGTGTTAACCGAGAAATCGCGAGGTTAAAAGTCAAATATTTGTTCCATTTTTCAGGCAATGTGTATGCGACTGTCGAACGTTAGAATAAAACACGCATTTAGATGCTAGTGCATACATACGCGATTATAAAATCACAACTTACCAAATCTATTTGTGGAGCGATTTCTTAGGCTATTTAGTCGCCAGAAATATAACACAAGAATTTGAATAAAAATGAACGCACATACTACCCAGAAATCGTGACGAATAAAAGTCGAAAATTTGAATTGGATGCTTGTGTTCACACTTTAAAATAGCGTGACTAGAAAATTGTAGTTGCAACTAGAAATAATCATGCACGCACTTGTGATTTTAAATCGTACGATTATTTAGCCGCAAGAAATGAGACACACGTTTTTAAATGTGAGTGCACACATATAGAATTTTAAAATCGCTGTGATTTTAGAAATGGAACCATTATCTATTTTTTGAGAATTTTTTCAGTCGCAAAATTAAATAGATGAAATGAAATTAAATGGATCTGCACGCACTTGCTACATGTTGTATTTGTTTGCCATTATGAATTCACTCGACAGATAACCGCAAATGAGTGCATGGAAATAGCTATTTTTTAATCGCAACGACAGAAAATAAGAAATTCCTCCCTAGGATAATCATATTATAATGTATTATTACTCCTTGCGATTAATTTGATGCTTGTGAGTGCACTCACATTAAAAACTGTATGTTGCATTTTTTGCGATTAAAGAATCGTGCGATAGATAATCGCAAGTGAGTGCATGACCATAATATCTTGCGATACCGATTTTTTATTCGCACCGACAGAAAATCGCAAGTGCGGTTCTAGCCGATTTCTCGGTAGCATGAGCGTTCATTGAAATTTAAACTCAACTTTTCTATTTCTGGCGACTGAATACTGAATAGTCATGCGATTGAAATCGCAAGTGTAGCTAGCCTTATAAAGATAGCCGCCAGTGAGTGCATGGCAATAATTTGTTGAAATTCCAAATTTTTTGTCACTAAGACTGAAAATCGCAAGTGCGGTAATTGCCCTAATACTATAAAATTTATTTTTTTAAATAATAAAAATTATAAAGATTTAAAAGTCGTCCTTATTGAAAGACTTTTTATGGTTTTAGTTTGCTAAACAGAACTAACTTTAAACTTTTTGAAAAAAGCAAAGAATATTTTCTGTTTTAAAAAAAATAATCTCGATATTTAAAATTCAAGAACAAAATACAAATAGTTAATAAGAAAAAAGTTTTGTCGTAAAGCTGCTATTACTATCCCTTGCCAAAAGGAATTAAGTGCTTTCTTTAAGTGGTTGAATTTTTTTAGATTACCCGGGTGTAAAGTAAGTGAGAACAATTTTTTTTGTATTGCATATTTTTTCAATTCAGGTTCAAGCTTCAAGGAAGTTTCAGCACAGGGTAAAGGCTGACACAAAAATTTAATATTAAGGAGCTTTCAGAATAACTCTATTACTTGCTGTATATAAGGGAAATGTATTGGTTTCGAGGAAAAAAAAAATCAAAATAATTTAAATAAAAAAGAGGCTTTGTCGAAAACATTTGTTTTAGGCTTTAATAAATTGAAAAAAAAAAACAAGTTTAAAAAATTAAATTTAAAAAATTTAAGACCCACTGTTGATTTTTTAAAACTGTTAGGAAAAGTTGAATAAAATAAAAATAGCGCAAAAACATTCTTAATTTGCAAATAAGCTATTAAGGATGAAAGTGAGATGAGCGTTCTTCGACTTCTTAATCTCAAATTGTAGGTGCTGAATGCTGACGCACTTTCTGCTCATATGGAATATTTATATATTTGTGCTAAATACTTTGAAATTTGTTTTCTTTTAATATCTAGCCTATAAAGAACAAGTTGGTTTAACATATGCAGACATTTAATTTGTTATTCACTCAAAGAGCTCATCCACTTTAATTCTTCCTCCACAAGATTTCCTGAATGTTTTCAACGACCTTTTGAGTTACATATTTTCTTTTTATTTGCATTATTCTTTCCATTTTAAAATTTCTTTGACTTAAATCATGTCAAACTCAAAGTGTGTATAGATATGGGATTGGATTTGGTTTTAAAATTGTCGGAAAGTCAACAAGACTAAATAAAAATATCAAAAACGAATGGAGAAAAGGATGGCGGATGTAAACATCATTGCGTGTTGTACTATATTTTTATTTTAGATGGTTTATTTTTTCGGAATGATGATGGCAAGAGTAGGAGAAAAGGCACTTCCTTTATTGTACTGGAACCATCAGAGAAAGAGATTGAGAATAGATAACTTCTCTCTGACTATATACATCATTCATACAAAGCCCAAATCTTTCGTCCATTAATTATTTTGAATTTTCAATTTATGTATTTGGTTTTTAAATAGGTACTTTTCTAGTAATTTTTAATTTTTGGTTGTTGTTCCAAAAGGGACTGTCTTTCTGTTAATCTATAGTGTCCTTTCCTAACATCATTTTTTTCTTTTTTTAATGTGCAATGCAAAGATAAGTTAAATAGAGCTTATATCCTGTTTTTGTGTATGTTTTTTTTTTAAGTAGCACACCTACAGTACATGGATAGCTTGTCGGCTAGGAAGCTTATATTTTGAAATACGTATGTATATGTACATAATGGTGACTTTTAGAATTTGTATCTACCTTACTGTGAATTGTATGTATTAGGCGTGCTCAGGAAAATGAGATCTTGGAGGGCTCATGAAATTTTATCCTTCAAAAAGTGAGCAAGAGCAAGCGAATCCAATAATTTGTTTTGCTCAGTGATTTGACAGCAAAACTTCTTAGGAATCTGTTCACGAGACTGAGATTGCTGAGGGCTCTGAGATCACATTTTGCTGAACATGCCTTTTATTTACATAGTATATACTCCGTTAAATGTTGGTTTGAAAGTTAAGGCCAAAGTTAATACGGATACTCGAAGATTTCTTTGATTAATTCACATTCAAGTTTTATTCAAGAAAATTTATTGAAATTATAGTTTTACCCCCAGTTTCCCGCTGGGAGTTTAGCTCCACTTTTGATTTAAACTAAAGATCAGCAGAATAATTGAACTCAGTTCAAGGTGTAAACGAGACTGTGAAACTGAGGGTAAATGATTTAAAACTTTTTTATGTTTAGAAATAAATACAACTTGGGAGAGGTGGATATGGTTTTGTTGAATGCTCACTTAGAAGTGTAGGCTCATAATTGGCTCAATGAAGAAACGAAAATAGAATCAACAACAGCCCTCACGGGCCAGAGCTCCATAACAGAATAGGAAAACGTGACCAAAAGCAAAATCAAAACCAAAGACCTCTAAGCTGAGGCGCCCCATAATCTTCTACTTTCGCTTATAACCTCAAACCTTTCCCATATTCTGCATCAGCTTAGACTCAGAATAGTAACGGATCTCTTTATTGACCAATATTGTTAGCTAAGAAAACATCTACACATTCTTCTTCTATATTAAACAACAAAATAGTACGCATACGCCACAGTGAACCTCTGGAATACCGGTTGTTTTCTTATTCATGCTCAACATCATGAGGGATGATACCTAGTATTAAAATTGTACAAAGGGAGATATTATCTCCTCCCTCTGTGGCAGGCAGGGGAGAGTAATTTTTAAAAATTGACTAAAAAAGGAAAAAAAATTATTACAAATCAAAGAAAGTGCATAAGACGATGTGATTTAATTTTTTTTAAAGAAAACATTCCATTCTTTTATTTTATTTTCAAACCGAGCTGTTTAAATAAATAGATTTTGAGAAACTAAATTTCAAAATCAATATTTTTGAATAAAATTTGCGAATTTTTTTTAAAGTCGATTCTTTTCAGATCATTTCTCATTTGTGTGCTACTGTTGTTTTTAATATTCAGTACTTTTATAAATTCTCAGTCAAATACTGATAATTTACCCTAGGTAAAGCTCCTCTGATCACGGAATCTAAGACTATTTGAATGTACATATATAGTTTGCCCTGCCAGACTCAATTCACATGTTCAAAATGAAAACATGTTTCTTTAACAGTCTGGCAGGGCGAACTATACAGTCAAATGATATCGGATTCCGTGATATATGATCAGAGGGGCATTATCTAGGGAGGGGTGAAAACCACTTTCGGCTGACACGCGATTTACCCTCGAAGATGCACTCATATTTTGTTTTCGATGCACTGTTTAATGGCACTTGAGTTAAATGTTTAGGACTTAACAGACTATATATGCACAGATAAAAAACATGTAAACGTGCATACTAGGGTGGTCCTTATATTGGTTTTTTTTTAAATTCCAACTTGGATAGGTATCAAATGACTCTAAATAGAGAATACAAATTTTCCTAATTTTTTCAGATTTTTATTTCACCCCCCGGGTATCCCTTTTTTCATTTTTAATTTAAATAGTTTCTGAAAAAAATAATTATCAAACGAAAAAAATTATTATTTTTGTTTTTATTTTTGAGTTTGAAAATTATTTTTTTCAGAAACTATTTACAATAAAAACTTGATTTAAAAAACATATTAGGGACTGGATTCATGGCTTTAAAAAAAAGCAAAAGCATGCCATTGGGCACGTTCCGCTGGCTATTCTCAGTTATCCGGATAGCTTTGTGTTGTTGTAATCCCTTGTTAAAAAACAGCTGATAACAGCTGACGCAACAACAACTCAAGTTATCTCAAAATTTTTGGGATAGCTAGATAGCATAGCGAATAAACATTGGAACGCGAGGATTGTGACTCCAACACTCATCGTTATAATGAACTTGGTTGCACACCCAAATTCCTAACAACATCAAACTTGGATGCCAAAGAGGATAACTACCTAAAAAGAGTAAGAAGTATATAATATCCTCCCACTCACAAACAGCTTGCCATCTCATTAGGCACATCAACAAAAATGCAAGTATGTTTGAAACTATTTCGTATACAAACTCAAAGCCACAAAACTAAATTGGGTAAACCACGCCTGCAAACCTTAGCTGTTTTATGTAACAAACTTTGTCACTTTTTGTAAATTGTAACAACAAAAATGCATTATGTTATTTTATCTTGGTAACGTTAGTTTTCTTCTTTATGGGGAAATTACGAATAATTGGATGTGACTGACTTTAAATTTCTACCTAACTATGACTCTACTGCAACAAAGACAACTAAGGATGTGAAAAAATGCGTTTATTATTTCTTTATGTCTTCGGTAGATAGAATTGTAACAACAAATAAAACAGTTGAACCAAAAAAATAAGAAGTACAAAATTCGACATAAATTAAACTGTTAAAAGAAAGATTCTAACTTCAAAAAAGGATTGTTTTATTCATATTTTTTTAACGGTAATTTATAAATAATAAATTGAAATTGGATTCAAAAAAATGTCGAGTCTCTAGCGTTTCTATAACGGAATATATTCTTATTATGCTTTGGAAAGTTTCAAAATACTCAAAGCAAGACGTGTTTTTACTGAGTGAATCCCATACCGTTATGGAGTTTTGGGTAAATCCTTTTCGAAGAGCAAAAGGAAAGCGAAGTTATTTAACACCGTAATGACAAAGTTTCAAATAAATTCTAAAACAAAGCATTCAGACATCCAATACCTTGGGCATGTAGCAAAAGGAAAGCGAAGTTACTTAACACCGTAATGACAAAGTTTCAAATAAATTCTAAAACAAAGCATTCAGACATCCAATACCTTGGGCATGTAGTTTAACTTAAATGTAAATACTTAATAGGATGTGCCATTCAACTTTAAATTTTGAGTTTGTATCGAATCATTCCTATTTACACACTTCCTTAATTCCTGTTGGCTTCCATTTTCGAAAATTTCGATTTTCAAATGGTGTCCAAAGGTGCCAGCCCATAACTTGATAAAATCGAGTTGGTCGATACTGTCACTGCCAACATGAATTTCCATAAAAAATACTTTTTCTTATACATATTAACTTAACTTAAATTTACTTTTTTGTTATTTATAAGTAACTTTGCTAGTTTTTAGTTTAATTTTAATAATTTGTTTTTATATACTTATTTTTCAATTAAATACAAACCAATCACGTTCAAATTATTGGAGCTAAATATTTTAATTGCTAATATTACTAGTTTTAATATATTCCTCAGCAGATACGTTGAATCAAGCCAGGAAACAATCGACTGATCCAACTTAGGGACTACCTATTTACGATTGTATCGGGTAAGATCGATCAAATAAAGTTACGTCCTAGTAGCCCAGTTCAAAGGCTAATCTTAGACTAAGGACCTACGCAGAGGGGCAGGAAGCGACGGTGTACAAAATTTGTTTTAAAAAGTTTGCCATCCCTAATCAAAAAATCCTACGAACGAAATTGTCTTACACTGACTAAAAGATGACAATTCTATCAAATATAAATTAAATCTACAAGGTCTTCACCGACAGGTCACCGCATATTCTAAAGTAGATTGAACTTAAAATCAAACAAAACATAAGAATTTAAAAAAATTACACAATTATGTTTATTTGTCTCTTTCTTCTTTCTTAAGTCTATAAGTTATGTCTAATATAACCTTCTAAAATGTAGCTGTTGTCCTCTTTGCTGTTGTCCGGGCATTTGTTGCTGCTGCTGTTGTTGTTGTTGTGGATGTCCGGGATTTCCACCGCTCTGCGAATATCCTTGAGTGATGCTTCCGCCTGGCTTGTTGTTCTAAGAAAATAGAATTTAAAATCGAATATTTAAAACCATCGATGATGTTGAATACCTGCTGAGGGTTTCCGGTCATTTGCATCACACCCGGATGCATCGGCATTCCAGAAATCAATGAAGTGTAAACCACTCCTTCGGGCAGGTGTGTTGGCTGAGGAGGTCCATGTCCTGACTGATCGACTTTCAGTTCGACATGATAACGATCGGGGATCTTCTCCATTGTAACTTGGGGTTTGTGCTGTGATCCAACAGACACTGAGCCAGAAGCCTGTGATATCGGCGGCTGGTCTAAGTTGATGTGGTACACTTGTGCGGGTGGTTTTTGAGATTGTTGGTCATTTTTCGAGGAATGGCCTTGCGCTGATTGTTGCTGCGGTTGCATTTCCATGTGATAGCTCTGCCTCAGCGGCAAATTTAGATTAGGATTATACGAAGGGTAGATGATCGCAGGCCCCCGATTGTCCTGCTGACCGTGACTGGGTGCATTGCTAGCTGTTTGGTAGAACAGAGTACCAGGTGGATTTTGATACTGGTTTGGGGGTTCTATGGAAAGAGATAAAAAAGGTTTAAATGCTTTTCATTTCAAGTAGCACAACTTACTGTTCCACAAAACGCGCGCAATATCTGCCCCACGACGACCATCATCGTGCTCTGGAAAAGAAGAATTGAAAGAGAAAGCATAGCTTGATTGGTAATTCTTTGAGGTAGGCTCACTTGGCTGGGGATATGCGGCGCTCTTGTAGTACGCCTGATGTTGTGGCGGTGACGGACTACGATTCCGTTTGATTCCCTGATTACTAACCCCTACAGGCTAAATAAGAAAATAAAAATGGTATCTTCGACTTTTTTGAAGATTTTAAGGCAAAACTTACAACTTTTTGAAGAATCTGTTGGTGTTGGTGTTGGAGTCTTTGAGGGAGGAATACTTGAGGCTGAGGTACGTTTTGTGCTTGCATCGCTTGCATTGCAAACAGTTCACTTAATCGAGGAATATCATTAGTTGGTGTTTTTTGTTATGAAAAATATACTTTTTCTTACCTATCCTTTTGTTGTTGTTGTTTCTTACGATTCTCATCTTCGTTGAGAACTTTTTTCAATTGCAGAAATAGCTGCTGCTTTTGATTCCTCAGTTCAGTTAACTTTTGATCCAATTTTGTGATTTGTTCTCGTGTCTCGCCCAGGGTCATTACATCCTGACGTTCTCGGGCTTCGCGCTCTTTTCGTTGGCGTTCTTCTTCAACTTCGGCTTCATATTCTGCATAATTAAATGTTTGAAAAGTATATTTTTGATAAATATTCGGCAGCTAGACCTTCTTTTTTTCTTTGTCGTTCCTTTAATATGAATGATTTTAGGGCCTCCCGCAGACGTTCGTCACGCTCAGCCTTACCAGCCTGGGTAACTGCCGAAGCTGGTGGCATTTTACTGGAATTTTTTTCCGAAATTTTGGCAATTTTTCACAAATTAATAGTTTATCAGAAGAGAAATCAAGTTTTTGAAGAATTAAAATAAAGAAAATTGTATTAAAATGTAACAAAAAGTAAAATTAGTCGAAAAACTTTAATTTTTGCAGCAGAGGATTTTGTTGCGATGAAAAATTGATGACAGTTTACTGAAATCTGAAATGTCATTTCGTTTTCTGTTTTGAATTTAAATGGACGCAGTCAGTGCCAATTGGGTTGTCAGTGATTGGGCACGTTCCGATGGTTATTCTCAGTTCCGGATAACTTTGACGCTGTTTAGATTGGGAAGGCTGAGACCGGTCTCACGGCAGTTTCTGGACAAGAGAAGTGGGGGGTCAGGGATGTCGTGAGGCATGGAGAAAACATAAACATCCGACTCATGAGTCTCATTTGTTGTTGTTTCAATGCGCAAAACATTGTAGTTGTTGTTGTTTCTATGTGTTTTGAGGCGCCTCAATTTTTCTAATGTAGACACGATGAGACTCACGAGTCCGGACTCAATTTTCCCAATCTAAACAGGCTCTTTAGGGGTTTTTCTTTTTTAATTCAGAGCAGAGCCTGAACTGTCAAACAAAAAGTTGTGTTTCTTTTTTAGCTCTGAGCGTTCAGAGCTAAAAATTTGTATTTCTTTTTACGTTCTGAGCGTGTTCAGAGTTTGTTCAGAGTGCGCTCTATGAGCTCAGAATAAAATGACTGAGCAGACAGAGTTCAATGCTGAACACATAGCATTTGACAGCTAGTGATCAGGTGTGTTTCAAAAATGGTTCAGGGTGCTCAGAACAAACTTGCTCAGATGATGTTCTGAGCATGCTCGACATGCACGGTCTCTGTTCAGAGCTCATTTCTGAATTAAAAAAGAAAAACGCCTTTTGTGTTGTTGTAATCCCATGTTAAAAAACAGCTGATGACCGCTGACCCAACAACAAGTCAAGTTATCTCAAAATTTTTTGGGATAACTAGATAGCATAGCGAATAAACATTGGAACGCGAGGAATAGCGATGCCTCTGTGTCCATTCACACGAGGAAACTGAGTTGCCAGCAACTTTTAGTTCCACGGTGAGAAGGGCAGGAGGAAAGAGGGGCGAACAAAATCTCCCCGGTCGAGGATTTGAAGAGATTTTTTGACATTTCCTTTCACATCTAGGTTTAGGTGTGTTCAACCAATAGACTTTCAAAGGAAATTTCAAAAATTGCCTGGAGATTTGTTTCCTCGTGTGAAAGGTACAAGAGATTAACCCCCATATTAATAAACGGCGGATAACAATGTGCTAACGTTAATACATCTGTTAACTAGTAATTCTTATTAACAAATGCGTAATAGTCTGTGACGTGTGTTAACGTACGGATAACTTTAACTACCCAGATTCCACGTATAATGAACGGATAACTTCTTAACACATACACGCACGCGTATGATAGCACTGTTTACTACTACCAATATACACTTTGTAAGGCAGTGCATGCATGTGACACATGTATTAGAAAATCACCATAATTTGATGAAGTGGTGAATTTGGTGAAGTGATAAATACTGGAAAGATATCATATCTTTTTAAATAAGAAAAGTTATCAAGCGGACAAGTTGTATATCCGTGTGCCACTTAACACGTGTGTTAGGGAGCGGATACCAGTTTTTTATTAATACTGCTGTAAGAGATTAAAAGAAAACGTCAAAAAAATCTCCAGCAACTTGTTTCTTCGTGTGAAAGGGGACTTTCAAGCCAGAGAATAATGACCTCTATTACACGATGATTCTTTGCGTCTGACTCTTTTCGAATTTTCATGAGTGCGAAGGAGAAAAATCATCGGATTTCACCTTCGCACTCATTGAATTTTGACAAGAGTCAGACGCAAAGAATCATCGTGTAATAGGGAGCTATCAAATAAAGAAGCCAATCCTTCGTACGTTTCACCAACAAAACCCATTTGTTTACATTATGTTGTATTTGTAATTTCATTTCGTGTCGAAGAAAAAGATGTGAATTGCAACAACAACAAGACCTGTGCTGAATGATGTGCTGAATGACTAGTTGATTCTATGTGTGCGTTTTGCACTGCTTTTCACTAATACTTTGCAAATCTAATACATCAGCTGTTCGCTTCCAGCTTGTAGGCAAATCAAATTGACAGCTGAGGATTGACTTCTTTATTTCATATTCTCTGTTTGAAACGCAGAAACTTTGTCTTGAAATAAGCATGGGAAAATTGAGAATTGATTTAGTGGTTAAAAATTGGAGAGGTTGATAAAATTTGTTTAGTTTACATATCAGAGCGCTAACCTGAGCAGACAAATCCAAAATTTGTTTACTTAGTATTTGACAAACAAAAATGGGGAAATTCTCTGAGCCTTCAGAAATATAAACTGTACATTTATTTGTTGGACCACTTCAGGACTAGCTGCACAAACGTGGATCAAAATGTGATCTGTTGTTCAGCAATTTTACTCCATCGATTTCGGTGGATATACTTCAGTTGAACGATGGTTCAAATTTCACATATGTGTTTACCCAATTATAAGCTTGAACAATTGTTGAACCTCAGATAACTCGGAGAAATCGGTGAATTAAAATTGCTGAACCATGGATTAAATTTTGAATGTACAACTGGCCCTCATACAAAGAATCAAGTTGCTGAAGGGGGTCAAATTTGAATCATTGGTTTGCCAAATAAAACTCACTGATTTTGAAGGATAAACTGAAATTTGATGGTTCAGAAATATATGGTTCAAGTTCCAAGTATGTGACAATAGCCAATGATATGTTTGAAACACTGTTGACCCCTAGTTAATCTGGTGAAATCGCTGAGTTCGCGTCCTCAGTGTGTGGGTACTTATGGTTCAACGGTTTAATCCCAAGCAGGGTCCAAAATGTATGATAGAAGGTGGTGGCGTACTTGAACCACGGCTGAATTTCAATTAATGCTATGTTCCCACCAAAATGAAATCCGAGATTTCGGTTGAAAACTTTTGATATTTCAAGTTGATGGAACAAGATTTCATGGAAATTTCAACGAAATCTCAATGAAAACTCTAGATTTCAACGAAATCTTAATGAAATCCCGGTCCACCAAGTCGAGAACTCCAAATTTTTCAGCTGAAATCTCAGATTTCGTTTTGGTGGGAACATAGTATAATTGGCTGATATTAGTGTTGGATACATTTTTGATCAAAACATTGAACCACGTTTTTAAAAACTATATTTTCCAATTTTAAACATATTAGAACTTTTCCGAACTTACCGCGTAACCCTGAGGCCACACGAGCAAGTACTTACAAGCAAGTTGGCTACATACACTACATGTCAAATTCGTAATTTGCATTCCACTTGCCTCCCACTTGCTTTCCACTTGCATTCCACTTGCTTGTCTCCCAACTTGCTTCACTACTGGCTTCAAAACTTGCATGCCAGTTGAAAAGCAAGTTGCTTGGGTTTGTTTGTGTTAGTAAACAAATTTGTATGTATTGCAACTTGCTTGCAAGTACTTGCTCGTGTGGCCTCGGGGTAAGTTCCGAAAAGTTCAAATAAGTTTAAAATGATCAATGTCCGCGAAAAGAAAAGTCTAAAATTTTATATATTTTCCAAACCCAAACAATAAAAACTCTCACCCGCACGTTTATCTCATGGTCAACTTAGGTTTTCATTGGTCCTGTTATGGTTTTTCCCAAGTATAATTGGAACATCGCTCGTGCTCATGTGGGGGTGGCATGTGTTATTTTGGACGTCTGGATCCCCTCTGTTGAATCAATCTGGATTTCACGAATGACAAAATATCATTAGCCGCGTTTTACTATCGCTCATAACCCATTATGGTTCACCTCGTGAAAATAAACCGATGTGGGTTAGTGCAAAAGTAGTGCTGTATATCATAGTCTCTTTTTTTCTTATGTTTATTTGTTTTTCATGTAAGCACTTGTCTCTTTTCCTCACTATATTCATAATACTGCTGACAAATCACCGACATCCATCCACAATGGTAAATAGCCCTCTGCCGATCAGAGTGAAAACCTCTATCTGGGTTATTGAAATTAACCTCGATAGAAACCTAGATCCCATGCTGTTTTTGTAATGCATGTTAAAAGATAACCTCGACCCAGACCCAGAGATAATAAAACGCAGCTATTACCTCACATTACCTCATAGCACACTACAAATGGCTAAAATTTGACAGAATGGCATTTTGTCAGTCGTATGAGCTCTGTTTATGAAAAGTCACAATCTAAAATCAGACACCAGCTCCATCTCAAACTCAAATATGACAACGGCCTCATTCAAGTTATCATCCACAGTCCACAGAAATCCATTTACCTTATTCCTCTTTCTCGTGAAATTCGTTCCAAAATCGTGTGTACTCGCTCTTTATTTTGTTGTTTGACTTTTCTCCATCATATTCGCCGCGGTCGCCGATGAGTTATGTTAAAATAAAATTTTTTCCAGTCTCATCAAAAGTCAACCAAAACCAAAAGCAATAAAGTTGTAATTTCATTTCTCTTAAAACTCAAATGTAGTGTAAATTAGTTTTTAAAACTTCTTGAAAAATTTCCAATTGAATATAATTTTTGTATTTTATTTCTTGGTGTCGTGTTTTTCTTTCCAAATTATCTCGGGTCGTGTGTCTCAAGTGCACTAAAAAATTTTCACCCTGTTTAGAGAAAATTCAATAAAAAACGGAGAAACTTTTTCCAAAGTATCCCCTCATTCCTCGTTCATTACGAATTAATAAACAAAAGTTTAAAATAAACATACCATGGCGAGTAAGTAAAATATAAATAAGTTTCTGTCTTTTAAATTAAACAAATAAAAAAGTAATTACAATAAAGCTCTACTTCCAATCTAAAAAAAAAAATTATCCAAAAATGGGGGACGAAGTCATCCGTGAAATTCCAATGATCATTTATCGTAAGGATTTTTCATTTACTGAATTATAAGTTGGTAATTAAGGGTCTTAAAGATCCGTGCTAGCGAATAATTGTTCATTCATCTTTTCATTTGGAATTGCTGTTGAAAATCTAGGGAAATCCAATAGAAATGCTAGTATTTGTTTGAAAAATCAATATTAACGACCTTTGTTGGGGCCATAAATAACATTGTGTCCTAACCTCACTTTTGCAGCAGCAGCAAAAACAGTGTTCATAGACCGAGTTTATTTGATTCTGATTGGGATTTTTAGAAGTGGAAGTATTTATGTAAGTGGCTTCCAGAAAGGTCTATAAAATTTACAATTTTTTTTTTGTATCTATAAGGTTTACAGTAAACCAAAAAATCGTATAAGAAGTCTACTCCAGACTTTTTCTGATTGTTTAATTTCAAAGACAACGAATGCCAAGGTTTAGAACGGGTTGAAAAACAGTTTTTAACAACTTCTGAAACATCCGAAAATGGACTCGACTAGAGTTGCCGCAGATCTATGTTAAATGCTATTTTTGACAAATCTACTGACTATAACCAAATCTACTATGTACCTATATAAATGTACATAATCAAAGATTTTAGAAAAGTTTACCATCACTACCAGCCGCGAAAACTTGAGATATTTTAACTCCACACTAAATTCATTAGTTTTATTTTGGTAAATCTCATTGGTTAGTCTCGAAATGTTGTCATTGATAACTCCTCAAACCAAGGTCTATAGAATGTAGTTCTGGTGCTCCCCAAGGTAGTCATTTGTGTCCTATTATTTTGAATATTTGTAAAATTGATATTACATTAGCTATTGAACAATTCCAGTACCTAACTGTCATATTCTCACTTTCTTTAATTATTTCTGGAGATGAAAAGTGTTGATGTTATTTGTATATTATTTAAAAAAAAAACTTTAATTTGGGTCTATAGCTATAGCAGTTCAAAGTTTCGAAAGTATTTTCTTAAAGTAAGTACTTTCGTCCACCTACATAACTTACAGGTCAAGTGCCATGTGCGTGTTTTTATTATGATTTGAAGTGCTAGGTATAAATTCTCAACGGTTAATGCTACGAACAAAATTCCGTGAACGTTTTTCATAGAAATTCAGCTATCTTGGACGATTGGACGATTTGGACGATTTTGTATTCAGCCTCAATCCCAACGTGTATACCAAAAATCAGCCTGGCACAAATTTTCTCTAGAAAAAAATGTATTCTCACTGGGCTACTCACATTGTTTTTAGAAAAAGGGAGTGAAGCCTTTTAACGATTTCTCTGATTTAAGTTTGACTTTATTGATAGCCCCCAGATTAAAAAGATACTTGTAAGCAACTGGTTAATAGCTTTCGTATTACGAGATAATACCTATTACAAAAACAAACAATCATCGGTTTTTACTCGGTTAAAAAAAAAATTAGCTCTTCTCATAATCTCACATTTCAGCAACAATAAGTTGGTTAAAATTTCGAATCCTCAATTGTAGCTCACAAAAATATCGTTAGTACCTCGCTTTGAATTGGAACAAAAAGCATCATATCTCTTCGAAGCAAGTTTTTCGTTAGAAACATCAAATCCCGGTCTTTCCTGTGGAGCATGAAATGCCCTTTATTTTCCAATAACTTTATTACTTGTGCTAGTAAAGCAAATCTTGCGATTAAATTTCCAAATATTTGAAATCAGGTGGTAAAAGTTGTGATTAAATTTCCCGTCAAACTAATTTTTATTTCAAAATCCAAAATGGGAAATTTCAGTATTTTTAAAAATAATATCTTACAAAGTTCCCAAACCGAGAAACTGAAAAATCCTTCACGAGTAAAATTGTCATGAATAAGTGCTTCATATCTAGCCGTTTGGACTCGGCAATAAATTGTAGGTCCCCTCCATTCCTGCCAACAACACACACACAGGAATGATTGAGAGTTGTTAGTCACTAGGCCCTGGTTCTCCACGAGCTTGTGCGCCACCAAATTTATTTATTTTAAAGTTCCAAAACCCTACCTTACAAATTTGTCAGTATTTTTTTTTTTTTATTTTGGAAGAATTTGTGTTTGTGTTATGAAACTTGGTTACATCGCTTTTAAATGAAGCACATATTGGCTTAAGAGATAGTACGCTAAATTCGCTTTGTTCGTGCTTAAATTCGGTCTTATCGAACCCGTAGCCTAAAACATTTTATGTCGTTTTCGTTTGGACTTTTAGAATTATTTCTTTTTCACTCCTACTCCAAATTTCCCATATTCGATTAGAATGGTACTTCCAAAATCAAATCGAAAACAACATTACTGATTTCTTTCTTAAACAACAAATGAAAACAAAAATATTAAAAAAAAAATGTTTTAGTTTGTGAAAATTTGGACTTCAAAAAAAAAAAAAATAGAGATACATAAGAACGGGATTTTTATAACAAAAATCAGGGATGTTTTTTTTTCTTTTAAACATTCTCACTACACTGGAAAAGGTTTTGTCCCAGTAGAGCACCAGCTACCAGAAACATCGCAATTGCTGGAGGAATTGCTGATGCTTATATGTTGGTTGTTGTTCGTCATGGTGCGGGTGGAGAACTGCGTTGTATATATTATTTGCTTCTTCTTCTCTGGTCGAGGTTTAACTTGGAGTTTAGTTTGATGATGATGATGATTGGTGTTTCTGTTTCTAATGCTGGAATTGCGGCTTCTCGCTAGTCTGGGATGAATGATGCACCCGAACAAGGGGGACGAAAGTCTGTTTTTTTTTTGGTTGATGTATGATATTTTTTTTCTTTTTGTGTAGTGATGTATATGTGCAGAGGAGTTGAGGGATGCAGAGAAATGTTTTTACTTGAAAAAAGAATCAGGAAAAAATTCAGAATGGCATTCACCTGTGCAGATGTTAATTTTCTTGTCATTCCTTTTGGCTTGGAAGAGAAGTTGACTTGATTTGTTAATTTAATTATATACTCTTGCAACTAAATAAATTAGGAATAAAAAAAGTAAATAAATAAAAGACACGTGAAAAGGGTGGGTTGGTGTTTCACATTTTAAAAATCTTTTTGTGCACATTGTTGGAGGGTTGTTTGTGGTTGGTAGTTACATAGATGTTTACACTATCATTTTTATAGATTGTATGTATTCACAATCAACAAAAAATCTGAAGATATGTAGACAAGTTGTTTTTTTTTGTTACGTAATCTATCAAAAGAAATATGTTTTGTTTTATTTATTTTGTGTAACCGTTGGGCTTTTTAAATAGGTAGTTTTCAATTATAATAATAATCCTATAAGCTGCAAAGCTGAAACCTTAGGGTCTACTTGATTATTAAAGTAAAAATATACCATAAAAAGTTGCATAGTAAGATGCGTATATTCCAGAGTCATTATCGAAAGTTTGGTAGTGAACGTTCTATCAAATGCACCTTTGTTTTTGCACAGAGTTTTCAAGTCACAGCTAATAACTCATTCATAAATTTGGATTTTTCTTTTGTAATTCGCAAGCGTACTATGACCGTTATTTTGTAACTATACGTATTATACAAGATTCATTGCATTTTAGTATATTTCCCATCTTTCAAGTTTAGGCGAATCTTTGCGCTAGTACCTATATTAAATTCAGCCGAACCGCAACATTGGAAATGTGTGTATTTCAATAATTAAGTCAAGTAAATAAAATGTAAAATTCCCATTAAAACAGCATTAATACAAACAAATCCCCACCATCGTGAGAGAGTATCGTTTTTCCAATTCAAAAAGTTGATAAAAAATCACCGAATTTTGAAAACAATAAACTGTCAACAAAACCAAAACTTGAAACCGTTTTAGTTTCCAAGTTAAACTACCTATCCAAGTTAATTTTATATTTTTTTCACAAATTACTTAATTGCTGTTTGTTTTTATGATTTTGAATAGTGTTTAAACACAATCATACAAAAACGCATTTAATTTCATATTACACAAGTTCAAGTCTTGGCTTCATTCTATAACACTTACCCATCATACTATTTCATTGGAAGCTCCTGTTCTTCACCTTTAATTAGTCGTTTACGAAAACAAACTTTCGGAAACCTTGTAACAAAATATCTTTTAATTGATAATTTTTGTTTAAACTTACCCAAGCTGCTGGATTAGATGGAAATCGAGATGAATCCAATAGATGCATAGATATCGCTTTAAGAGAAATCAATAGCGGCAACTACGAGAAAGCACTCAAATTTCTACGAAAAGCTCAAAATCTTTATCCATCCAAAGAAGCTGAAGAGCTAATAAGTTCCATCATATCAAGCTATCAGACGTCAGCTAATGCTGATGAGCAGCAAAAATCAGAGCAAGAAAACACTACTCGTCAACGAAAACGCAGTGAAAACGAATTTCACAATGAAAATGACTACTCTGGCGAGCAGACAGAACTTGTTAAGAAAATTAAGAACTGTAAAAATTTCTATGAGGTTCTTGGTGTTACTAAGGACGCCACGGACTCTGCTATCAAAAAGGCCTATAAACGTCTTGCCCTACAACTACACCCGGATAAAAATCGTGCTCCGGGAGCTGTAGAGGCTTTCAAGATTGTTGGCAATGCTGTGGCCACTCTGACAGACCCCCAGAAGCGTAAAGAGTACGATATGCTGGGTTCGAAGGGAACCATTAATGGGGTGAATGGCCAGAGTAGCTTCCAACAATACTATGCGCATCACAACCATAATCGAACATTCGAGAGTGCATTTGAGCGCGAAGGAGATATATCCGCTGAGGAGCTCTTCAACATGTTCTTTGGGAACTTTCCCGCAAATAGACGACGTGGTGGTGGTGGTGCAGGCAATGGTGGCCATGCCCACAGAGAGACCAGCCCTCAGCCGAGCTTGGCTTTTGGCCTCATCCTTATACTCATTCTGATTTCGATGTTGTCGTCCTTCTTCACCTCGGATCCGGTGTATAATCTATCTCAGTCCACGTAGGTTTCAAATTTAAAATGCATTTATTTTCAAAAACCCATCCACACAATTTGTTGATTTGTTGAACACACATTGACTGACATGACTTCCGTTTCAAAATTTTGCAGAAAATACCCAGTGAGACGGGAAACCCAGCACCTTAATGTTCCGTATTACGTGCGAGAGAATTTCCAAAGTGATTACCAAGGCTCACTAGGGCGCCTAGAGAATTCAGTGGAGGAAGATTTCATTTACACTATGAAACAGAACTGTTTTCGCGAGAGGAGCTACCGTAAGTGTTGTGTTATTGTGACCACGATAATTTCTAATTTGATTTTTATTGATGTAATCCAATGACACAAATAACTTACTTACACTCTCTCTCTCTCTCTCTATCTGTTCTTCTCTTTTCTCTCCCTTTTCTTTCAAAATATGTGCCTCAACCAGGCGAATCAATGATGGCTCGAGCTAGAAGTTTTGGCAGCCGTGCGCAGTTGGCACAGGCTCAAGGCCTCAAGATGCCCTCGTGTGATAATCTCTATAAAATCGGAATCACCCGCTACTCGCTTTATTAAACAAATTTATCTATAGAAGCATTGTTGTTGAGAGTATTATACCCCGAATATCGGTTGAACGTGGACGAACCGAATTTAATAATAAAAAAAACCTAGTAAAATATCCTAATCTCAATTTCACCAAAATGTATGTCAAAACAAAATTTAACTGTCAAAATACCAAAGATAAATCCGAATAAAAAACGAATTTAAATCATTAAATAAATAAGCATTCTTCAAATGGTTTATTTTATCGTTTTGTTATTGTCACTAATTTTATGTTAATTTGCACAGACAAATACCATACTGAAATGAGGAGAAGTCAAATTACATACATGCAAATTGGAGTATATAGTCAGATCGTAATTATTATTGATGAGAGTCAAATGATTGTGGATTGGCTGGCCTTTGACTAAGTGGAAAACACCTTCAATTGGATAATGTGAAATCTGCTATTAATATTTTAGGCTGAGTACTTTGTTATAAAACCTTTGGTTCAATTAATTGCGTTGTGTTGCATGTATTTTTTTTTTTTTTTGTCGGAGCTATCCAAATTTTATTTTATACAAAATTTTAAATATTGATTATTGTGGTTCTAACAAGAAAAGAATTTAATTCAAAACAAATCAAAAGAAAGAATTTGAGAATTTTAGTATCGAACAAGAACTATGAATTATAATAATGGACTTATAAGTTTGCGGAATGGGATATATGAGATTGCGTTGGGAACACTACCTTTTCCCGTAGATCAGTTGCCCGTATTACGTTTGCCCGCCGATTGTATATGTACTTTTTTGACTCCAATCCCGCAGTACGATATCCCGCGGCACAGTTTCCTATGGATTTTTTGACGGGATTGGCTGCGGGATTGGAAAAAGTATTTAATACTTTTGGAAAGTACTTTTTCGTATTTTGGAAAAAAATATTTTATTTATTTTGATGGATTTAAAGCGCGAAAAAAATAATTTTAAGCGGGAAAAAAATAAAATTCACAAAAAAAATTTCTTAGCTAAAAAAAACATAATTTCAGTTCAAAACGCTTAAAAACCATTTTAACTATTTCAATGGATTTCAAGGACGAAAAAATGAATTTTAAGCGGGAAAAAAATAAAATTCCCAAAAAATGATTTTAAGCTAAAAAAAAACATAATATCTGTTAAAAAACGCTTAAAAACCATTTTAAGCATGAAAAAAATTGAATTCTTCTAAAATAATTTTTAAGCGTAAAATTGAATTCCTCTTACGAATCACCAAACGAAAAATGATTTTATCTCTTAGAGATGTTTATTGTTTACCCTACCGAGTCCTAGTGAGGACTGAATTTTATTCTGGAATTACTTTTGCTTTTATACTTTTATGTGTCGGACTTACTTGGATGTTCGTTTCTTGTTGATTCTCACAGTTTCATATCTCGGATTAATATGAAAATTATTGAAAATTTGTAAATGACATGACCTCGACGCTTGGCTAATTTCAATGCTGATGACAGTGAACACTATAAAAATAGCTCATCAATTTCTCTGTCATACAGCTTGAAAACTCTTTTGAAGTACAATCTAGCTACATTAGTTCTTTTTGGGGCTAAATTAAAGATTGTAAAGGGATGTTAAATTAATCTAGCTATGAATATAAAGTAATTTTTCTGCGCTAGACGATAGACGCAAGGTACTGTTGACATTGGCGCCTGTCAGACGACTTTACATACCCGAAGCGGAGCAACGGAGTTGCGTGAGCGGGACAGAGGACCCAAAAAGGAGGGTTAAAATCCTGAGAACCCGCGAAGCGGGCCACCCAAGGTACTGTTGCTCAAGAAAACTTGACATTGGCAATGAAACTCGCTATAAGCGTCATATTCTAGGAAGTGCCGATTTTCAGTTGATGCATCGCATTATATGAAAAATTGACTTTTATCTTTAAACGCGATTTGCGGCTAAACTAAGTGTCCTAGAGGCATCAAAGTTTGCATCTTTAAACTTGATTTGCGGCTAAACTATCCGTCCAAGCGACTTTAAATAAAGAAACTTTGCATACACCCAACCTCGCACCCACCCCAATTCCTATAGTGAGCGCAGACAGGGGGGTTGCAGGGGGGCAGCATGCCCCCCCATACACATCTCACTGTTTATTCGCCACCCAAGGTACTTTTGCTCAAGAAAACTTGAAATTGGCGCTCAATTATACGATAAATAAACTTAAATCTTTAAACGCGATTTGCGGCTAAACTAAGCGTCCTAGAGGCATCAAAGTTTGCATCTTTAAACTTGATTTGCGGCTAAACTATCCGTCCAAGCGACTTTAAATAAAGAAACTTTGCATACACCCAACCTTGCACCCACCCCAATTCCTATAGTGAGCCCAGACAGGGGGGTTGCAGGGGGGCAGCATGCCCCCCCATACATATCTCACTGTTTATTCGCGTTTATTCGCCACCCAAGGTACTTTTGCTCAAGAAAACTTGAAATTGGCGCTCAATTATACGATAAATAAACTTAAATCTTTAAACGCGATTTGCGGCTAATCTAAGCGTCCTAGAGGCATCAAAGTTTGCATCTTTAAACTTGATTTGCGGCTAAACTATCCGTCCAAGCGACTTTAAATAAAGAAACTTTGCATACACCCAACCTCGCACCCACCCCAATTCCTATAGTGAGCCCAGACAGGGGGGTTGCAGGGGGGCAGCATGCCCCCCCATACACATCTCACTGTTTATTCGCGTTTATTCGCCACCCAAGGTACTTTTGCTCAAGAAAACTTGAAATTGGCGCTCAATTATACGATAAATAAACTTAAATCTTTAAACGCGATTTGCGGCTAAACTAAGCGTCCTAGAGGCATCAAAGTTTGCATCTTTAAACTTGATTTGCGGCTAAACTATCCGTCCAGGCGACTTTAAATAAAGAAACTTTGCATGCACCCATCCTCGCACCCACCCCAATTCCTATAGTGAGCCCAGACAGGGGGGTTACAGGGGGGCAGCATGCCTCCCCATACATATCTCACTGTTTATTCGCGTTTATTCGCCACCCAAGGTACTTTTGCTCAAGAAAACTTGAAATTGGCGCTCAATTATACGATAAATAAACTTAAATCTTTAAACGCGATTTGCGGCTAAACTAAGCGTCCTAGAGGCATCAAAGTTTGCATCTTTAAACTTGATTTGCGGCGTAACTATCCGTCCAGGCGACTTTAAATAAAGAAACTTTGCATGCACCCATCCTCGCACCCACCCCAATTCCTATAGTGAGCCCAGACAGGGGGGTTGCAGGGGGGCAGCATGCCCCCCCATACACATCTCACTGTTTATTCGCGTTTATTCGCCACCCAAGGTACTTTTGCTCAAGAAAACTTGAAATTGGCGCTCAATTATACGAAAAAGAAACTTAAATCTTTAAACGCTATTTGCGGCTAAACTAAGCGTCCTAGAGGCATCAAAGTCTACATCTTTTTGCGGCTAAACTATCCGTCCAAGCGACTTTAAATGCAAAAGAAACTTTACATACACCCAACCTCGCACCCACCCCAATTCCTATAGTGAGCCCAGACAGGGGGGTTGCAGGGGGGCAGCATGCCCCCCCATACATATCTCACTGTTTATTCGCGTTTATTCGCCACCCAAGGTACTTTTGCTCAAGAAAACTTGAAATTGGCGCTCAATTATACGATAAATAAACTTAAATCTTTAAACGCGATTTGCGGCTAAACTAAGCGTCCTAGAGGCATCAAAGTTTGCATCTTTAAACTTGATTTGCGGCTAAACTATCCGTCCAGGCGACTTTAAATAAAGAAACTTTGCATGCACCCATCCTCGCACCCACCCCAATTCCTATAGTGAGCCCAGACAGGGGGGTTGCAGGGGGGCAGCATGCCCCCCATACACATCTCACTGTTTATTCGCGTTTATTCGCCACCCAAGGTACTTTTGCTCAAGAAAACTTGAAATTGGCGCTCAATTATACGATAAATAAACTTAAATCTTTAAACGCGATTTGCGGCTAAACTAAGCGTCCTAGAGGCATCAAAGTTTGCATCTTTAAACTTGATTTGCGGCTAAACTATCCGTCCAGGCGACTTTAAATAAAGAAACTTTGCATGCACCCATCCTCGCACCCACCCCAATTCCTATAGTGAGCCCAGACAGGGGGGTTGCAGGGGGGCAGCATGCCCCCCATACACATCTCACTGTTTATTCGCGTTTATTCGCCACCCAAGGTACTTTTGCTCAAGAAAACTTGAAATTGGCGCTCAATTATACGATAAATAAACTTAAATCTTTAAACGCGATTTGCGGCTAAACTAAGCGTCCTAGAGGCATCAAAGTTTACATCTTTTTGCGGCTAAACTATCCGTCCAAGCGACTTAAAATGCAAAAGAAACTTTACATACACCCAACTTCGCACCCACCCCAAATCCTATAATGAGCCCAAGCAGGGGGGTTGCAGGGGGGCAGCATGCCCCTCCATACATACCTCACTGTTTATTCGCGTTTATTTTCCACCCAATGTAGTGTTTCTCAAGAAAACTTGACACTGGCGCTGAATTGATGCATCGAATCATACGAAAAATCAACTTTTATTTTTAAACGCGATTTGCGGCTAAACTAAGCGTCCTAGAGGTATCAAAGTTTACACAATTTAAACTTGATTTGCGGCTAAACTATCCGTCCTAGCGACTTTCAATGCAAAAGAAACTTTACATACACCCAACCTCACCCCAAATCCTATAATGAGCCCAGACAGGGGGGTTGCAGGGGGGCAGCATGCCCCCCCATACATATCTCATTGTTTATTTGCGTTTATTCGCCACCCAAGGTACTTTTGCTCAAGAGAACTTGAAATTGGCGCTCAATTATACGAAAAATAAACTTAAATCTTTAAACGCGATTTGCGGCTAAACTAAGCGTCCTAGAGGCATCAAAGTTTACATTTTTAAACTTGATTTGCGGCTAAACTAAGCATCCTAGCGACTTATAATATTCATATTCGTGATCTAGGAAGTTCCAGTTCTAAAAAATGAAAAAAAATTGGTAAAAAAGTATTTTTCAAAACTTTCGAAAAAATATTTTCAGTTTACTTGCTCACCCTTTTTTTCTTGTTTTAATTTGTCTTCAAAATATTAATGATTTTTTTTTTTTTTTTTAATTCAAAAAAAGATCTGAACTTTTCTCAACTTTTTTTTTTGAAATTGGCACCAACCTGACCAACGCTTAAAACGACTTTAAAGCGTAAAAGCAAATTCCCCTAAGGATTCACCTTAAACGCTTCCAATCGTCCTAAGCGTCCTGATTACCCAACCCAACCCAACCAAACCACCAAAACTGAAAATCTAATTTTATCCCTTAGAGAGATGTTGATGTTCACACTTCACGCTACGGAGTTCTAGTAAGAACTCAATTTTATTCCGGAATTATTCCTCCTTTTTTACTTGTATCGGACGACTTACTTGTGAAGAGGTTCGTACTTGTTGATTCTCACACTATAGAATTGAATACAGTGAAGTCTTCTACATATTGTTAAAAATCATAAAGAGTATTGAAATTCATTTTCAATGATTTTGATTGGCTGATGCCTATGGGAATCCAATTGGATATGGGAATCCAATTAGACTACAGCGTCGTTACTTTATATCAAGGGTAGTAGCAAACCGCGGGCAAACGTAACCGCGGGAAAACGATCCACGGGATATTGTTTTTCGGGAAAACGATCGACGGGAAATCGTTTTTCGGGCAAACGTGACGCGGGAAAACGTGACGCGGGAAAACGTTTTTCGGGCAAACGTACCCAACCCATTGCGTTACCAGATCGTCGTCGTTCATTGTAATCTCCCTAAGTCCATTTTTACTTGCGATATAGGTACTATATAGGGAATGTTTTGGATTCGTGCAAAAAAGAAATTTTGAGATAACAATCAAACATGATATTACGTAATAGAGAACACAAAAAAAGTGGGTGGCACAATTCTGTCTGTCTATCTGTACCTCAACCAAAACCTAAACCACTGAAGCGGTTTTCTTCAAATTTTGAACTTAAGGTTTTCTTGTAACTCTCCAGAGGGGAAATTGAAATTTTTTTTAGCTTCAAAAATAACGGTACTTGCCATACAACCGTAAAGAAAAAGCTAATTTATCTCGAAAACGGCTCCAACGATTTTGATAAAAAAAATATCAGTGTGCTATTGTATATATGGTGTACTTTTTGGTCTACAAAAAAATCCAAAAACAGTTATTAACGGTACCTGCCATATAACGGTTATTTTGATTTTCTATTTTCTCTTTAACGGCTCAACCTATTTCAATATATTTTTTTTATACAAAAGCTCCTTTAAAATGTCAATAATATAGCAAAATTTTGAAAAAAGTAAATTTTATTATTATTTTTTTTTTTAATTCAATATTTTGAAAATGGGTTGGTGAATTTTTTTGTAAATATACATTAGTAAATACTCAAAACTGGAATCCCAAAATTTTGTTTTAAAAAAATAACTAAAACTTTATATATAAAAAAATTAGTTTATAAGAAAACCGTTCATACGATTAAAATTTTTTTTTTAATACCTATATTCCTATTTTTGCAAGTAATAAAATGGCATACTTGATTTTGAGTGCTCAGCTATTTTACTAGTTGCTATACAACTTAAAGAACTATTTAAATGCTTTTTATGTATTGTTGTTATTTTTTTATATTATTTGAGTAGTTGAGAACCAAAACTCATATCCAAAATTTTCGTTTTGTGCAAATGGAAAAAAACTTAATACGGCTAAATGATAAAGATTTTTAAATCTATGTGTTATGATTAAGAACAAAAATAAATATGAAGTTCCGTGCAAAAGATATTTAACAATTAAATTTGGATACGAAGAGTTTTGCTACAAATGATTGTATATAGCCAGTTTCTACACATACCCCCCCCCCCCCCCACTTTTTCAATTGCAAAATCTAATATAATACCTCTACACTACAAATCTGCATCGAAATCTGAAGTTTTGATAAAAGTGGATATGACGAAAAATGGCATGCATATTTGGGTTTTTGTCTGTTCTTGCTGTCTCAAAAAATATCCAAGGTTCATCTTTGGAGAGAATATATTATTTACTAACCTTGTGAGGAAGTTTTGATATTTATTTTATCTTAAACAAAAATGTCCCTTGTAGATTGCCCTCGTGGCACCTACCGAACATGGATTTAATGTCAATCTCGTTAGGTTTTCAGAATAAAACACGAGCTCGATATATGATCTACTTATTTATTTATTTGCTAGCTTATGTTTAAACGACCGATTGTGATTAAGTTAAGTTGATGAGCTCATAGGTTCATATTACGCGTAACAAAGCGAAAGCTAGTACATATTCGTTAGCTTCTCCCTACGAGAGCTTTCTTCTATTGATCCAAATTATTTCAGGTACATCTGTGGCAATATTAACAGCGGTGCAGTTTGCTTTCGACCGCTTAACATAATCAAAGCACCCTCATTACGAAACTAGTTTTACTTGAACGGCCGTTCTTTCACAATATCTTTTACTTATTGTTTTTAAGTTAGTTTAGCACTGTCTCAGTTCTTATATTCTCGAAATCTTAACACCAAAAATTAGGTATGACATTTTATTCTTTTAAGCAAACCGCAAGATCAACATACCATAACAGAAATTTTAGTAATAAGACTATTATAATTTGGGTGATAGTACGCAAGCTTGCGAAAATATTTGTTGGCTATTGCTATAGCGCATTTTCTCTTTATTTATTTTTTGAAAAGAATTCTAGTTTTTTTGGGATCTGCTGTTATGAAAATACAAAACGATCAATTTAAAATTAATTTTTCGTTGCGGTTCTAATTGATAAAGTAAAATTTGTTAAATTTCTATTATTGAAAAAACTCTACGAATGTGTTATACCTATTTACTCAATATTGCAGAACTGAAATCCAATAAAACAAAACAGAAGTATAGATTTCCATATTAACAACAGAAGCCATGGATGGAACACCTTCGGCAATCAAGAATGTGAATCGTTAAAAAAAGAACGTGCTATATTTATGTATGTATGTATATACTCTATCCATTCCACACCATGTCCCAACGAACGATGCAACTAATACAAAAAAACCACCCCCGACCCGCCCATGCCTTTCTGCCCCCAGCAGACTGTTGAACAAATAAACCGAAAGAACATAAAAAACACATTCTCTTGACTCTGAAACTCATTCAATGAAGGGTGCTTTGCTTACCCTTGGATTGGGCTTTTGGAGTATATATTCATGCGGAGGAAGAAGCGTGGTGTGGATTCCATTGCAACGTGAATCCTAAAATAGGACATACTTAATGCGTCTGCAAGCGCGAATGAACATAAGGACCGGACAGGTCTGGTGGTATGTTAGGGAGTATGAGGCTTTGTATTTATTCAATTTTTTTCTCTATTCATTGAACGAACTGCTGTTTCATATTGACTGAAAAGTCTTCTTTATGTATGTTTTTTCCGAGCGAAGGGATGAAAAAAAACATTTGTATCCAACAGCCCTTGGGTATTGTTTCAGACACACTTTGGAATGTAATTTGTGGAACAATTGTCACGTTTTATTTATTTTTGTTTTGTTTTAGAGGCAGTGATCCCTTTAAAAAGAAAATATTGCAGGAAGAAATATGAATGATTGGAATTTAAAAATTCTGTAAAATTGTCTAGGTTTGAATTTTAAAGATAGTAAAACTAGACCTCAACCTGCTGCCAGATGATTTAATTTTTATCATTTCTGCAGGTAGTTAAGACCTTTCCATAGCAATGCATTTAAATAACCGCGACTTTTAGCGTCTGTCACTTGTTTACATTTACATACATACATAATATCCGTACTCAGAGAGTCAAGACCTTTTCCATTCACATTTAAGTGGTTACTTTAAAGTTCAATAACATATCAGATATCACATTCATAACCTGAGATTCGAAAGGTATGTGATGTAAATGAAATGGCTTCATTCACCAATTCTTTTTTCAGGGTAGTCATAGAACGAATCAAACTTTGCAACAAGTTTAATAAGATTATTTTTTTTTTGTGTCTGTTCGCGTGCCTCCCAAAACTACGAACTTCAACGAATTTAGCCCAAAGTTCTGTCAAAGCTCATGTACAAAAAAAAAAATCGTAGAAATTCGTAGTTTTGGGAAGTACACGAACAGACATTATGTATTGTCCACCCTTAAAAGGACAACTTCCTTATCCGGGTTAGAATTTCAACCTATCTTCGGGAACTAAAAAAAAACTTAGCTAATTTGATTTTTTTTTTTAAATTTTACAGAAGAAATTGATGATCTGATACAGAAACTTAAATCCACCTCAATCGACAGCACAACCGATGTTGATAAAACTGCCTCGCTTCTTAGTGAAATATCAGCCACAACCGATCCCAAGAGTTTCGATAAATTCGAATTGGCCGATTCATTTCTAAATCTCATAAAATCTGATAATCAAGTCATTCAAAAAGAAGCTGCCAAATGTATAGCAGAAATCACCAAATCCGAAATACAACGAAAGAAATTCACAAACAAAAATGTAATCGATATGTTTGTGGATTGTTTGAAGAGTGTCAATAGCACTTCAAGTCTTGAGTTGCCCATACAAATATGTCGTGCTTTGGGTAATATTTGTTTTCTCAATGACGAAGCACGTGATATAATTTTGAATACACGAGGTGATGAGCATCTTATAAATCTCCTCGATGTTACCACCGAATCCGATAAGGACAATGAATTGCT
Source organism: Dasysyrphus tricinctus (assembly GCA_963921185.1). NCBI lineage: Eukaryota > Metazoa > Arthropoda > Insecta > Diptera > Syrphidae > Dasysyrphus > Dasysyrphus tricinctus. The sequence continues at coordinate 42,052,036 of OY992531.1, read as the reverse complement.
GTTTATTAAGGTCCGTGGAGGTTTAATATCGAATTATTTGCTTGGTGGTGAACGTGTGGCTAAGCGTGCCATGGAACTTAAGATCATGGATAAAATTCAAAATATAATTGATACTAGTATTGAAAATGTTGATGGACACGAAGATCTCTTGATAAATACATTGCCAATTTTGAGCATTCTCACAGAAAATGTTGCTGATCTAAATTTTAGTACGAAATTGAATACGCAGTTGGCGCGGATTCTTGCCGCATCAACAAATCCCGATCTAGCGGAAATGTGCCTTGAACTTCTGCATTATCAAGCGGAGAATGATGATGTGAAGTTGTTGTTGGCGAAAGATGGTCTCTGTGAGACGATCTATAATCTTTTGGAGAAATATAAAAACTTGGCTAGTACTAGTGAAGCGCGGGCCTTAATGAAGCTGGCATGTGAGCTGATTGTTCTCATATTAACTGGCGGTATGTAGATTAGTTCTATTTGTTCAGTCTTAAATGTGATGACGATTTTTTATTTTTATAGATGAGTCAATGCATTATCTCTACTCAACGCCGTTGTTAAAAAACATGGAAGATTGGTTGGATTCAGTGGATATAGACTTGTTGACCACAGGAGTATTAGCTTTGGGCAATTTCGCTCGCACAGACAGCCATTGCATTTACATGGTCGAGAACAAAATTATGAATAAGTTGCTAGGTAAGTAAAATATTTGTGCATAAATGATACAGATATCGACTGTTAAAGCAGAAATGTGTTCTTAGTAACGGATATCAAAAAGTTGAAAGCAAACAAAAAATTTCAAAACAATAATAATAATAATAAATAAATAATAATACTTCCAAGTTTGTCAAAGGGAGGTCAAACCTCATTTTCATAAAATTGCAGCAACATAAAGAGCAGATTTTTTCAACATAGGAATATAATTTTAACAATCAGTAGAAGAATAGATATCTTCGGCTTAGATCAGTCTTTCTCAAAGCATGCGATTAGCACCCCGTTTGGATTCTGTAAGTCGTTAAGGGTACATCAGACAGCTCGGAGAAACCCGTGGGGCTTAAACTTTTCTAGTGATAAGTATTATATACGAGAAGCGAGATTTTGAAATTGTATTCTTTTTTCTGGTCTTATCTCTACGTATTCTATAAAAGTCCCAACTTAATTTGTCACCACGGAAACCGTAGAATAGCTTTGATAGTGCGTTATACGCTACGCTAAAAAAATAAAGTTCCAGGCATGTTTGCCGTACATTGCGTTATTCATGGCAATTTTTTTGTTTTCGAGAAATCTGAGTGAACGCTTATCACACTAGTTAATAAAACTAGAAACAACTCTAAAAAGACAGATTATCGCGTTGATAATGATAAAGATTGCAAACGCGCCCGGCTTCACACAGAAGTGCCGTAGCTATAAAAAAGATACCAGGGAGGCTGACTAAAACATTTTGGGGGTAAACAATATTTTGTAGTCTCAAAATGAGTGATGGGCAATATAATTTTGAGATCCTGTGGCTTAACTTAAAATACAAAAAATTATCGAAACTCTTTAAATATTTTGAATTAAGTAATGAGAACTAGATGCCTGTAAGACTGCACTAATAGAAGAATTAGGAGGATAAGAAATAACCTTATTCAAATTTAGGAAAAACAAAAAATACAAATATTTTCAGAACTGTGAGAGATTTCGATCATTTACAAATGGCATAACATTCATGCGGAAATATCAATTTAAAATTAATGTTTTAATCGATTGTTTTTTTTTTTCAGATGTTCTCTCAAAAAATAACGGTGTTAGTAATGACGTTCGATTACAACATGCCTTACTTAGTGCATTGAGAAACTTAGTCATACCAAAGCCAAATAAAGGTGCTGTTATACAAGCAGGTCTTGTGCAAACCATTCTACCGATGTTGGAAATACACCAGCCGCCAGTTGTCTTTAAATTATTAGGAACACTCCGCATGACTGTCGATGGACAAGGTATTCTTTGAAAAAACAAAAATATCTATTAATACAAAATTTTGAAACTTACCTTATTGTTATATTCCATTTTAGAATCTTTAGCCATGGAACTACTCAAAAATAAGACACTCATTACCCAACTAGTAGAATGGAGCAGGTCATCAGATTATGCTGGAGTTACAGGAGAATCTCTACGTCTCTTAGCTTGGCTAGTAAAACATGCGTATCTTTCAAAAATAGCTTATGTAATGAACAGAGATGGTGCCGAACCGTCCGGTAGTGCCGCACCACCAAAACCACCAAACATAGATGAGACCAGTTTAAAGGCTTTTATAGAAATCGATGGTACTGTTGAATCGATGGTAAATATGTTAACGTCACAGCATTTGGTAATGCAAAATGAAGCCCTTATTGCCTTATGCATCCTCTCCGTTGTGTACTTAAATAAAAAACCAGCTGATAGTGAAATCGAACTGCCTGAGATGCTTATTAAATATGAACTTGGCAAGAAGCTTGGTGAATTAATACGAAAATCATCGGATACAATGACAAAAGAAATTGTTGAAAATCTACAAAACTTCACAACATTGCTGATGACATCAGATAAGTTGGTTAGTCATTTAAATCAAAATAACATAAATGAATTGTTGAAGTCAATTCCACGTTTAACTGAGTACTGTACGCTATAAGACCTAGGCTGGGTGTGGGATGGGGGTGAATTCGAGATTGTTATATAAAAAATGAAAAAAAAAAATATTTGTAAGATGTTAGGTTTTGTAAGAGAAAGAGGTGCAATTGACGGGAAGCGAGCGAAAAGTGAAGTGTAGTCGCATTGAATGAAAATATTTTAAAAGTCTTATAAATATCTTTGAAGTCAAAAGGTTTTCTAAGAAATTCACTATTTTTTTTAATTCAAAAGGGATTACTTCATTGGAACGTGTTATGTTTTGTCATAATCCAACATACATAATTCTGATTTGCACTAAAATTAAGTTAGTTATTTCGGCACCAACAAACAAACGTGTTTCCCTTTCTCTAATAGAGTTACTGTTGGGATGTCTCGCCTATTCAAACATTTTGCACGGTACATAAAACAAGGGAAGAAAGCACTCATCACCTTTATTCATTCTCTACGTCGTCATTCCTGGTCAGGCGAGAAATACGATTTTTCTATTTAAATTCTCTTTTCAAACGTGAAATCGAAATCGGACAATTTGTTTGTTTTGTATTAATTGTACCAAAGAAGTGTCAGTGGGTATGTGCTATGTGTGCAAATCATTTTCGCTGGCACTAAAGAATATGCTCCAGATGTTTCGCTCAAAAGAACAATTCTTGAGATCAAATCTTTCCAATTTCAATGAAAAATTACATCAATAAACGTTAAATAACGGGTTGAACCAGGTTTTCTTGACAACCCCAAAAATTGTCAAAAAAAAAACCTCAGTTTTTCGGTTCTCAAAAAACACCAATTGTGTTGTTGAGATAAGCAAGAAACATTTTTTTTTTTAATAAATAAAAACAAACCATTCTGTTAAGATTTTGTGTTTCTATTTGTCTTATTAAAGTGAATTTGTGTATTCCTCGAATTTCTATTTCAAAACAAGAAAAATTACCTGCTTCACGTAAATCCATGACAAAAAAAAATGCTTGACAGTTTATTCTTTACCTCAACTCGTCCCAGCAACAAAACCTAGATCTTCTTCAGGGTGACTCTAGGTCTTAAAAAACACAGAATTTGTTGGCCAGGGTGATTTCAGGGTTTTCAAAAAATGCTTTGAGGCGACACCAGGGTGACTTCAGGGCTCAACGAACAAACCTATATACCACTTTTTTCACATGAAGTATTTAACTGCAATTTGATGCACTTTGAAAAGTACAATGGCAGTTTAAAATTTGGGCACCATAAAGATTTGCAAACTGAGAATGTATTCCTGTGAAGATTTCCAAATCCGAGATTAGATTCTGAACAAAATATCTTCTTTTTTTTGTTTAAAGACTTTGTTTTCCAACTTTATAGATTGTACTGTTCTTCATTTTTGACGAAACTTTAAAATCAGGTGTGTATTTTTGTCCACATGCTCCACTTAAAAAACAAATTTCATATAAAATATAACAATTGCGCTTAGGTAACGAAGAAAAAGATCTCCACTTATCCATACTAAGAATTACAACTGTTATAATATAGGGAAGACGGAGATGGCATTTCTTGTGCACTCTTATTTTTAGCGCAAAAATGGTTTCAAAAAATACACCTATTGTTGAAGTTATGTCCAAAACATAGCGATATTCTATTTTGTATGTTATATTTTCCAATGAAGTAATCTTATCATTTTTAAATCAATACGCACAAAAAATCTATCCATTACCATAAGCCTTAGCATTTTATTTAACTGCTGAATCTTCTTACTTATTTCACTCAACATATATGTTTGTGTCCACATCTATTTATTTCTGATAGTCTGGGAGCCGACCGTAAGATTACCTTTCTCATCGCGGCCACGCGAAAATTGGATGCCAACTGATAGCTTTAGAGCAAACATTTACAAAACTACTGGTCGGACAAGCTTTATCTGGCCGCAATGGTTAGAAAATGCACTTTTCAGGTTGCATTTTCCACTAAATGTACCTATAATATAAGCAACTGCTTAGATGGGGTATCAAATGAAAGGTAGGACTGTGCTCTACACGATACCAATGGTCGGACAGACTTTTTTTGGCTGTAATCTTACGGTCGGCTCCCGGACTATGACTGCCAATTTATATAAGGAGACTTTATTAGTATGATTTTTAATTAAAATAGTTTTAAGGTTTTCTTTATTAATATGCTTGTAAATTTATGCTCTTGCATGTTTAAAATTACATTTTGTATAGACTTTGAAAATTTAATATTTATTATTTAATCAAAACAGTCGACATGTTTCAAACGTGTTAGCAATCTAAAAAAAAGTGTTACTATTATTCTATTTTATGTTTAAATAAGAGAAAGTGATTAGATGATATAATGATAGAAGCAATCGAGAAGCAAATATTGATTTAGAGATAGTCGAGGTTTCTAAATCAAATTTAAACATAAAAAACGTCTGTGTTGTGAACATGATAACATCTTTATTTCCTTTAAGTCTTAGTTTTACCCAACATTGTAAGTCAAAGCACATTTTATAATAAAATGAAAGAAAAAACTTATGCAACGAGTTATGTAATTTAGATAAACAAAAAAAAAGTTTAAAAAATCACAAATCGATTGTGAGAAAATCATTATTACTGTATGCATTTATTTACAATTATTTCTTCATTAAACGTTCATTATTAAGTAGAATTTAAAAAAATATTTAAGTTATAAATAATTGAAAAAAAAACAATACACAAAAAGTATTTTACTAATAAGGATTATCTAAGCAAAGTAGTTGACACCCAACAATCATTACATAAAAGAACCAGTTTCAACAAAATATAACAAAAATAAAATATTTTACTTAACGAACAAAACAATATTAACGCAAACAATCAGTGGTAACAACAAAAACAAGTGAAACATTTTTTTAAATAGAAACATTTTCAATTCAAAACAATCTGCAACCAAAAACTAACAGAAAAAGAGATTTTTTGAGAGTAGGATTTTCGTAAAAAGAAATTAAATTTTTAATATTTATAATATAGACAAAAAAAAGTCAAATTCAATTTGAATAAAAAAAAGAACTAAAAATAATTATTTTTAAATTAAATATTGAGGACATTTAATTGATTGAAAAAAAAAATATAGTGTGTATTTATATTTATTCTTAATTGGAGTGAAAGTTATACTTAAGAAATATACATGAAAAGTTTAATTTTAAAAATAAAAACAAACAAAAAAAATATATATTTAAAAAAAGGTATATTACAAATTTATTTAAATATATAGACAAAACAATTTAAATTTTGTGTTTTATTTTTTTGTTTTTTTTTTTTTATCTACAGGACCTTGAGCGCTTTCTCTGGTTTAAAAGGGTTTATTACGTTTTGGTAAATTCATTAGATTTTTACTTCTTGTTTTTTTTTCCCGGCCAACAATTTTCTTGGTTGAAATGGGTGAAAAAAGCCGTTGGGTGGCTTTATGCTCTTTCTATTCTACAAAAGCGGCACAATGTGGGTACATGTTTGACACATCATATTCCAAACATAATTTTATGTCGTTTACGATTGGATTGTCCCATACCTTACCTCTATCGAATATTGAAAACCTTCTACTCCAAATTTTCCATATTCGCTAGGAATGGAACAATCCTATAATCCAATCGAAAACGACATTATTGATAGACCTTTTAACGTCGTTGTCGATTGGGCGTTTAGACTAGAGTACTCCTTTTCTACTCTTTTCACACCTTCTACTCTAAATTTTCCATATTCCATAGGAATGGAAAAGAACACCAAACCAAATCGACATAAGTTAAACAACAAATATCGTTCATATCGCATACAAAACTTGTTTTAATCATAATAGGAGTTTTCCAGGGATCAACATGTTGGACAACATGGTTAATGGAAACGGAACATGCTTTCAAAATGGTTGTCTGACTACATACATGTGTTTAATGTCGTTTTCGATTGGATTTTGGAATTGTTCCATTCTTCCTTAAGAATATGGAATATTTGGAGTAGAAACTTTTCCTTATTTGATAGAAATGGAACAATTCCAAAATCCAATCGAAAACGACATAATTATGTAAGTGATCAAACATCGGTGGTTGTCAATATGTAGTTCGATTTTCATAACCTGTGTCCCACGTTCTGTAACTCCCGCATCAATAAAATCATTTGAGGACCTGTTGTCGCTTTCGATTGGATTTCGGAATTATTCCATTTTTATCGAATATGGAAGATTTGGAGTAGAAGGTTTACCATATTTGATAGGAATAGAACAGTTCCAAAACCCAGTCGAAAATGGAACAAAACTCGTGTATTTTGATTCAATTTTCATCGTTTCTCGGCCAGTTAATTGCATATATATTTTTTATTAATAATATATATACAAAGGCAAATTTTATCGATACGAGAGTTACAGAACGTGGGCACTTAGGGGAGACCGGGGATAAAAGTAACACGTCATGAAAGTAACAGGGCCATTCACTGCCGGAATTAATGTGTTGGGCCATTTTCTTGTATGCAGTTTTGAAAAGAACTTAGCTCTTCTCCTTCCTAGCCAATTGTTGTCGATCGGTCGTGAGATGGGCACATCGCACATGCTACATTGAAAAATAAGAAAAAGTCCATCATTTGAAATTTGTTCGGCCAACGGTTTTTTAAGTAAATTAAAGTTAAAATCTCAATATTTTAAAGCAAATTTCTATTCAAGCACTCTTTAATGTGTTGTTTCTTTATACATGTTCACCATTTAAAAAAAAATAAGAATCTGAGTGAATTATTTAGTTTTTCTCGGAAAATGGAGGCATAATGTGGACAAAAGTAACACTACACCATGTGGACGAACGTAACACATTACCTACACGTCCAACAAGATGTTTTGACCTCCCCTCTCTTCCCCTCTTTAAATGCGTCTAAACGAAAAGCCAATGCGGGGATTTTGGTAAATGGAAATCGATATTGAGTTTCAAAATCGAAACAAAGCATAGAAAACAGATCTTGCATTTTAAAGACCAAGTGGGCAAACCAAAAAGAACGAGAAAGTGATGCCCACATTTTCAAATGAAGAAGAGTGGTGTAGCAGAAGTTGTGGAGGTGAAAAATCGGTTTGATGTCACCAATGTAAGATTTGAGCCCATGGAGATTTGTGTTACTTTTGACCTGGACATGTTAGGACGAAAGTAACAAGGGAAAAGTCTAGGGAAAATTATCACAGCTATAAGAATTCTTAATTTTAAAGAAACGTTACTGCATTGCATCAGTTCCTAAATAAATAACCCATCGATAAGATGATATTTTTCGTTTTCTGTTATTCCAATAAAACCCTAGAGCAGGAACCCCAAAAGTAAAAAATTTTACTTTCGTCCCGGTCTCCCCTATACTCGTATTTTTTGGCTCATAGCTCCTCATATTACTTGCAATTTCGGGTAGCCACTGAAGTGCGTTCAAATGGTTATTATGGTATAATTACGGAAGGATTCAAAATCCCGAATGGCAAAAAATGAGAATCTCGAATGACAAAAAATCCTGAATACATTCAGGAATCCCGAATTTCAATAGCTTTTCAGTACTTTATTTCAGTAGTTTCAAAGAAACCAAACTAATTTTATATGCCATGACTTCAGTTCACTTTTAATACCAAACTATAGCCATTCGGGATTTCGAGATTTCAACCATTCAGGATTTTGTCCATTTGGGATTTTTGGTTTTCCACATTTTGTACCCAAACATAGTAGTTTCCGATGGAAGCGCTACAATATCCCGCAAACCAAAATCTCGAATAACGAAGTCTCGCATTTTTTTTAAATCTCGAATAATGAAATCTCGCAAATTAAAAATCTTGCTTTTCATAATCTCGCAATTGCAAAATCTCGCTTTTTACAGTATCTTATTTACATTTCGAACCTAAAAGTCTTGCAATTTAAAATCTCGCAAATCAAAATCTCGCAACACCAAATTTCACAGCAACGTATCGAACACGGCTTTTAGAAAAAATTTGTTTTTTGTTGATTGTCAACTATCAATTTGATAGTTGATAAATTTTAAATTCTATGTTTAAAAATCCATCTGATAAAAATTTTGATCATTGAAAATGATGCAGACAGTTGCGGATAACAAGAAAATTAAAAAATATAACAGAAATTTCAAGCCCGTTTATTAATAAATTGAGTTTGATGAAAAAACAATTTTTAAGGTTTATCAATTATCAAATTGATAATTGACAATCGTAATAGGGGTAACTGTTAAGAACCTCTGCAATCATTTTGGTGTTTTTTACACGTTTATAATGGAACTAAAAGTATTTTCTAGTTCAAGGCCAAATACGTTTAATGCAATTTGCACATGACACTTTACAGCTTGGTATACCATCTCATCTCTATATGTTCTCTCTCTTTCTTGTTCTTTTGACAACAATAATATTGAAAAATCAACACTTCAAATTAATAAATAACAGTGTGGACACTGGATTATACATTTTGCAGTAATACATACATTTGTAAGAAATACATTTTTTAAATCAAAATCTCGCAAATTGAAATCTCGCGTGAGATTTTAATTTGCGAGATTTTGATTAACAAAATTTATTTGTTGCAATGCAATTCAATTTTGCGAGATTTTGATATGCGAGATTTTAGTTTGCGTGATTTCGTTATTGCGAGATTATGAAAAGCGGAATTTTGTAATTGCGGGATTATGAAAAGCGAAATTTTGTAATTGCGAGATTTCGTTATGCGGGATTTCAAATGCAAGATTTTGATTTGCGAGATGTAGCCAACCCGTTTTCGATTGCTAAACATTTCAATCTTGTTGATTTTGGGTTTTTTCTATACACTTTTGGCCATCAACCAAAGCAATTTTTCGTCAACTATGACATTGACGGTATTCACACTGGACTGAAAAACCGGATTTTTTTACTTTTCAGTGCTCACATAATTATCGCTCTCACCCTTTCAGTGAAGGGAGATGTGAATACTGGAAACATCAACATGCCCTCAATCGAATGGTAACACCTTATCATACAGGATATTCATTTGCATCTTGTAAACGCTAGTTAAAAGTCGTGTTTTTTTGCGAGGCTAGAGGAATCGGGCAAAAAAAGAAATCATGACGTCATCACAGACAAAAAATGGAGTTTCCACAGAAACTGTTGATAGTAATAAGTTTCAAATTCGAGAGGCTTAAGCCCCAAGAATTCTCTAGGCAGCTAAGTCCGAAAGGGTTAATAATAGTTGTTGTGTTTAACTTTCAAACTGCGTTTAGCCCCGAGATCTTTTTTTCGACCAATTCCCTACGGCCTTCAAGCAAAAACACGCCTAATGTCACAAAGCGTCGGAAAGTTTACGACGCTGAACAGGAACTTTCACAATGGGTATTTATGCAATGTAGGAAAGTTTACGATGTCGACACTTCGTATACGGATTGTCAAAATTAAAAGCGAAATCGTAGCAACACCATATAAAACGTACCGTCAAGATTTGAATGGGAATAATCTTTTACAACATATCGAAAATTATCCGACGGTAATAAAGCAGGTATTGCAAAGGCCAACAAACAAAAACCAACAGTCTGACAGGAATCGCTGATGTTTTCATTTCGAATGTTTCACGTTGGTTTGTGAGAGCCTTAAAACAAAAGAGGCAAAAACAATTTCAAAAAACGAATGGCTTCGTATATTCAGGCCACAGATAAAATGACTGAAAGCTATGATGTTGAAGAGCAAACAACAATTAAGGCTCCCCCAAACCAACGCGAAACATTCGCTGACGACGCGAAATCATTCACAATAATACAAAATATGATAGATACACAATGCTAAACAACAACAATAGACTGTCTTTGCGAATGATTCGCTATGATTTCGCGTTGGTTTGGGAGAACCTTTAGTGGAAGCTATACAGGGTGTCCCGGACCTGAGTGGAAGTATTTCAGGGGATGATTCTTTGGGTTATTCTAAGAAAATAAAATGCACGACTGGGTCGCACGCACTTGCTCTTATGTTCAAGACACTGCGAGTTTAAGAAAATTGTATACACAAACATGGAAATTATGAGAGAAAAATGTAAAGAAGCATGAAATACGACACTTAAATTAGCTAAAACAACTCTTTTGACAGTTTGAGGTGAAAAAAAAGTATGCCATCTTAATTCATGATGGAATATAATTGTATGGGAAACAAAATTTAAAAATCGTTGGAGCGGTTTTTGAAAAAATTAATTTTTTATATATAAAATTCTTAAAACATTTTTAAGAACAAATTTTGGTATGCAGATCTAAAGTATATATTTATGTGCATATAATTACAAAATTTGAAAAAAAAATTGGCAACCCGTTTTTGAGATATCGAATTTTCAAAAAAAAAATTTGAAACTTTTTTTAAAAATCCAAAAACTTTTTTTTTGGAAATTTTGATATGCAATATTATTTAATCTTATCTGAAATTCGTATATAAAAAAAATCATTTAAATCCGTTAAGCTGATAACGAGAAAACTCAAAATAAAAAAATACGTTCTATGACAGGTACTACTAATAGTTGCTATGTGTAAAATTTTAAAATTTTTGATGGTAGATCATACTAATTTTAGTATTTTAAAAAAGTTTAATCAAAATCGTAGGAGTCGTTTTCAAGCAAAAAAATATTTTCCTTTGCGGTTTTTTCACTTTTGTATGGAAGGTACCGTTATTTTTTCGTAAATGTAAAATTTTTTCTAAAAATATTTTAGAGAAAACTAAAAAAGTCTTAAATATCGAATTTCAAAAACATCAATGATGCCGTTTTCGAAATATTTGATTTTCCAAAAAAAAATTTGAAATATTTTTTAAAAATCCAAAAAATATTTTTGAACACAAAACTGTTAACATTTTTTGGAAGCTTCTGTATAAAAAAAATAATTGAAATCGGTCATACCATTTTGAAGAAAATCTAAAATTAAAAAAATGGTTCCTTGGGAGGTACCATTAATAACCATTTTTGAAAAATGGTTTTCCTTCCAAAGAAAGCCTTTACTAAAATAAATTTATTGAATTTTTTTTAAGAAAAGTTGTCGAGCTGTTTTTGAGAAAAATACGATTATGTAAATTTGCCAAAAAAAAATGTATGACAGGTACCGTTATTTTTGGTTCTAAAAAAAAAATGAAAAAAACGTGTCGGCAGAATCACCAAAAACCACTAAGTACCAAGTTTGAAGAAAATCGATTGAGCCGTTTAGGCTGTAGACGAACAGACAGACAGACAGACAGACAGACAGACAGACAGACAGAATTTTGCCACCCACTTTTTTGGTGTTCTCTATCATCGTAATATCATGTTTGATTGTTATCTCAAAATTTTTTTTTTGCACGAATCCAAAACTTGCCTTATAGTACCTATAATCGCAAGTAAAAATTGTATGGGGGGAAAGTTTTATCTCCCCCCCGGAGGCAGGGATTTTACGTAATTAAGGGCATTTTTTGAGTTCAATATTCAATGCCCTCATTATTTTTTAGTCCATTACCGAAAACCAAATGTAAAAACCTTTCTTAGTTTTTGAGAAATTAAGAAAAAACAAAAGGTACTTTTCCCGAATAAGCCTGAAAAAATGAATTTATTCATGAATTATCTATAATTTAACCCTTTTTCGGGCTTTTGTGGTAAAAGTACCTTTTGTTTTTTCTTAATTTCTCAAAAACTAAGAAAGATTTTTACATTTGGTTTTCGGCAATGGACTAAAAAATAATGAGGGCATTGAATATTGAACACAAAAAATGCCCTTAATTACGTAATATTTTGAAAAATATCGACTTAAGAAAAAAAAAATTACATTTTTTTTTTAAATTTTGACTTTGAAATTTAATTTCTCAAAAACTATTCGCTTAAACAACTTGATTTAAAAACCAAATACAAGAATGGAGTATTAACTTTCAAAAAAATTATAGCAAATTATTAAATGTGTTTCCGTTGATTTTTAATGTTTTTTTTTGCATTTGAAGTCAATGTTTCAGAAACTGCCCCTCCCTGCCTCAGGGAGGGGAGATACAACTTTCCCCCCATACAATTTTTTTCTTAGAATAACCCAAATAACCACCCCCTGAAATACTTCCACTCAGGTCCGGGACACCCTGTATAGTTCTATACTTAACTTTCACAATGCCCCTTTTTTTGTTTCTTTTGCAAAAATATTCTGTTTTTTGTGTCTACAACGAATTCTGCTTTTTTTGTCTACTGCAAATTTCTAAAAACCGTGGAATATTCTTGTCTTTTCGGAGAAAAAACTATTTACATTTGAATTTAAACAGGTACTATTCCAATTTCATAAAAATTAATTATTACAAAAATAAATGTTCTTAAAATAAAACAAACTTCTTGGCATCACTTATTAAGCACACAAATCATATATAACTCAACAGATGCCGCTCTCTTCGCCCACGGCCACGTCAAAGTGTGCTCATTTTCGCCATCCAAAAAAAAATTACTTGAAGTTTTCTCGCGTACGTAAAACTGCTGTGACGAGTGACCTGTCGTGGTTTTTCTTTTGTTTTTTGAAAAGAATCTAAAATGTTAAATTTTTAAAAACCCATAAAAATAGATCAACCACAAAACTCTTAGTAAATTCTCATTGCCGTGATATAACTTAATTTAGTGCAAGTTTGTGAAAAATCGGCTTTAAAATTGGCATTTAAGACGAAAATCAATTTTCGCTCTGTCACGGACAACTTCATCGTCGTTGTAGTCTCGTCCTCCAAAAAATCATACCAACTTTGTTCCGCTCCTCTCTTTTTCGCTTTGCGGAAATTCACATATATTCAGATCCACCAGTCGCCAAATCGACAATCGGAATTAATAAACAATAAAGAAGCCCGTACAAGAAAATTAAAACCAATTGGCGGGTGGGTGCTCTTTGGATTCTTTCTACACAGGGAGTGTATGTAATGATTTGTTAAGGGTGAGTCTCAATCTATCTTTTTTTATCAAAGATGATTATGATGTATCTTCTTCTGGAAGTGAGGAGCTTTTCTGTCTGTCCAATTAGTCAAATGTCAATTATGTGAGATCAAAGTTCTTTGCTTTGTTCAAAAGGGCAGTACATAATGAAATGATTTATTCCATAACTTATAAATTTTCCCAAGAAGCTAGTCATAGGTATCCAAATCGATTGACACACTTATCTTATTTCAAAAGTAGGGCTTACTGGCTGTGATAAGATTTTGAACACAAAATGAAAGGACTTGTTCACCTTTTCTGTCAAAAAAGGTTCCAAGTAAATACTTCAAATTCAATTATTGGAGTCAATTGTTTTTTGCAATTTTCAATCTAAAACAGTTGACCTACATCGTGTTCCATATGAATACATAATCAAAAGACATCTCTATTCCGGGTTTGCGTTTGCGATTCACCCTCGCCATGGGAATACATTTTCAGAGCTACGCGAGAAAGACTAGGTATAGATAGGTATGTGATGTACAACTGCCACACAGTGCGTGGAGTGTTTATTAAACTAATTTCATTCCAACTTCCGACTGAGTATATTTATACAGGTAGTTTAATGAGCTTCTTGGCTATTAAAATAGATTCGAGCGTCGTTGAATGAATTTATTTTTTTTTTACTTCAAGTGTCAGTGGCATTGTGACACTGACCTCGAAAGTTAGTTAGTTGATTTGGAACGTGCAAGGTTGCTAGATTAAGTTTATAAACATATTAGCAGAACAGAAAGAAACCAAACTCACTGTTGAAAGTAGTCACCACAAGAAAATATGTTTTCAAGCTGAATCATCAATACAAAACAAATTCGTCATAAAACTTCATTTATCATTGTTTAGAATATTCCATAAAACGGAATAGTAATAAACAAATTCTTGAATTTCATTACTTTGGGTCAAGAATTTTTTTTAACTTAATCAGTTATGCATATGCACACAAACTAGCCTTTAATACACTGTAAAAGCTAACTGGAAAATTGCAATTTAATTAGTAAGAGATCAAGTTTACTACCAATTTATTGGCAGTAGTAGATAGCACTAGTACCGTTGCAATGGAAAAAGTTACAAAGGTATTGAGTTGTGTGTGATTGATTAGCTGTTATTATTGCAAATTATTTAAGCTGACTCGAAATTAAAACCTGTTGTGATGACGTTATTTGTTTACAAATCTAATTAAGAAGGTGTCGCCTCAAACAACGTGTTATACTACCAATCAATTGTTAAGTTTTTAATAAATAACACATTTTATGATATGTTTAATTTATGAAAACCAAGTCACTATATTATGTTCATCCTTTTTGTGCTGATGAGAGCTTAAATAATTTTGACGAAGGCATGCACTTAAATTGTGTATGACTATTTGGAGAACTCTATCCAATTCAAGTTTGGCGCATATTGAGGGTACTGTTGCCGAGAAATTAACTGAAGACCCTGGTAGACTAAGGCCTTAAACAACAAAAATTTGCATCCAGCTCGGTCTAATGTTAGCTGCCTCAAGTTTATTCAGACTACCTGCACCGAAAACGAAAACCACTCGAAGAATTTTTTGTCAATTTAATCAAACTTTATGATGTTCTTGGGTGTTTCTGTTCTATTTTATCCAATACTTATTTTAAGACATTATACAAGCTAGGCGACCAGTTTCTGGCGTAATATCCAAGGTAGGAAGGGCGCTATGGAAATGGAGTAGTGAAAAAAATTGATATATGAACTGATAAAGTTGAGAGTGCCCAATAGTTAGATGCTTGGACCACATTTAAATGACATTAAATTACATTTTTTTAGTCCGAAGTCATTTTTAATTTAACAGAACTTTGGACCTAAATTCAATTTTTCGGGAACGTCTGTCAGTGGTCTAGGGACCAACCGTATTTATAATCAGAGAGGACATCAATGTGTTATGAATTTGTAGTGGTTAAACTCTCTTAATAAATTTTCAGAAAAATTGTACTTTTGATGCGTTTTTTCTCGGTAAACGAACTGCTAAACGTTGAATGTTTGAGTTTTGAGTGAATGCTTTGAGTTGTTCCCAAATATATATAAATTGCGTTACATAAAATATACGTAAATAATTTGTTGAATATTAAACTATCCAAGAACGTTTTAGAAATGTATATACCAAATTATTAGTAGGTATTCTTGCTTTAAAACGCAAAGACTTTACTGGGGCTTATCATTTTTCTTATCATTCAATTTTTCAAAAAAAAAAATTTATAAAAATAATTGCTTAAAGAAGTCAGGTAGAAAGACATGTGCGAGAATAAATAAATCAAAAGAAGCAATAGAAAACAATGCAAGCAGATAAGACTATATTGGTAATATCATTAATAAGAGATAAATAATTTTAGAATTTAAAAAGATTTTATCTTTCTGAGCGTACCTGCATGACTAATCTTGTATGCATCTATGAAGAGGTGCAGAATATGATTATTTTATAAGTTATAAAATATTACAATTTTCATGAGAATGATGATGCACATAAGAAACTTTGGCAGCAAAAAATTTTATAGGTTTTTTTTTACAATTACTTTAAAACAATAGAAATTTGACTAGTTTTTATGTTTGTTGGCAAATTGAAATCGACTGCATTGGTGCAGAGTACATGACTTAAGCAGCTTGGTGTACATGAAACTAAGAAATAGAATGTACAATACCACCAACTTCTGTGGCTAATACAAATGCTAGTCTCATTGCAGTTGATAAACAATACAATCTGCATTGGGATGGATATTATCACCTAGTTTCGGGTGCGTAGTGCCTGTGCTCCTGAAGACGCTAGGTCTATGTTGTTCAAGCTTCAGTGACGGCGATAGTTTTTCAATTGAAATGAACGTTATAGACTGAGCACCACCAAAGGAGTCTACTGATCGGGTTGGCCCCCGTGAAATAGCTGTAACTCCAGCCTATCGAAAATCTTAGTGTTGGAGCAGGCTCAGCCAAACACACTAAAACACGGCTTATGTGATTATTTTATTTACATAAGAAATTAAAACGCTAAGGGCAGCTGAACAAACGTGGGTTAATGATTTGTGAATAAACGAGATGCAGCACGGTTCAAGTTTGTGTCTGGCTATTATCGTATAGTTGAACCTTGAACCCTGCTTGAGCATCTTGAAGTGCGGATAAAATAATTGAACCACGTTTGTACAACTGGCCATCAAAACAAAAGGATTAGGCTACCAAGGTGATGTTTTTTTTTTTATTTATTTATAGGGCAAGTTTTGGATTCGTGAAAAAAAACAACAATCAAACATAACATTACTATGATAGAGAACACGAAAAAAGTGGGTGGCACAATTCTGTCTGTCTGTTTGTATGTGTATCTAAACCAATTATGCGACTGTCTTCAAATTTTGAACTTAATATTTTTTGTAACTCTCCAGAGGGGAAATTGAAATTTTGTTTAGCTCTAAAAATAAGGGTACTTGGCATACACCCGTCAAGGAAAAGCTAACTTATCTCAAAAATGGCTCCAATGATTTTGATAAAAAATCAGTGTATTATTGTAGATATGGTGTACTTTCTGGTAAGAAAAAAAAAATTACCAAAAGCATTTATTAACGATACCTGCCATATAACGGGTTTTTTGATTTTTGGTTTTCTAATTCCCGCTCATCCGATTTCAATAAAAATTTGTACAAAAGCTTTCTTAGAATATAAATAATACTGCATACCTACAAAAATTTTGGAAAAAATAAATTTTGGATTTTTAAAAAAAGATTCAAATTTTTGTTTGAAAATTCAATATTTCAAAAATGGGTTGATGAATTATTTTGATATTTCAGTTTTAAATGTATATTAATATATGTATACCAACTCAAAATTGGAATTGGATTTACCTATATTTAAAAAATTAATTTTTAAGAAAACGGCTCCAACGATTTAAATTTTGTTTTTGCTTACATTCATATTTTTTCAAGTAATCAAATGGCGTACTTTTTGTTGAGCTCTGAGTTATTTATCAGGCTGTTTATACAATTAAAAGAATGATTTAAATACTTTTTCTATAATTACTTGAATATTTTTTAAAGTTATTAAGTTCCACACAACTCGAACATAAGCGCAAGTACGTGCGATCCAGTTGTGCATTTAATTTTCCTTATCTCTGAATAAAATAAAGAAAACTATGATGAGTAGTAATAAAGTATTGTATCTTTTTTATGCTTGTGTGCTTCAACCAGTGACGAGCCTTAGCAGATCTTGTTTATTGACCTTGAATTTACTTATTATAATATTTGGTATAGTATAATCATACACATGTATTTATATCGAGATATCGCAGAACAAGATAATTAAAGTTCGTCACTTCTTCAATGCGTTCTTCTTCCGCCTGTTTATTTATTTTGCTTAACTTTTAATTGATTTTATCAAAAATATTCATGTTTTTACAAAAAAGTAAAAGTTATTTAATAAACATAAATATGGAAATACTTTTATCAATACTTGTTTTTTCACTTTCCAATTGGATACATTATATTTTTATGTTCTCATATTTATTAAAATCTCATAACCTAACTCTAGTAGGTCAATCTATTGACTGCTCATTCAGTTTTTTTACTTACGATTATAGGTACTATAAGGCAAGTTTTGGATTCGTGCAAAAAAAAATTTTTGAGATAACAATCAAACATGATATTACGATGATAGCGAACACCAAAACAGTGGGTGCACAATTCTGTCTGTCTGTCTGTTCGTCTACAGCCTAAACGGCTCGATCGATTTTCTTCAAACTTGGTACATAGTGGTTTTTGGTGATTATGCCCACACGTTTTTTTCATTTGTTTTTTTAGCATCAAAAATAACGGTACCTTTTTTTAGCAATTTTACATAATCGTATTTTTATCAAAAACGGCTCGACAACATTTCTTAAAAAAAATTCAATAAATTTATTTTAGTAAAGGCTTTCTTTTGGTGGAATACCATTTTTCAGAAATGGTTATTAATGGTACCTCCCAAAGAACCATTTTTTTGATTTTCTTCAAAACGGTACGACCGATTTCAATTATTTTTTTTTACACAGAAGCTTCCAAAAAATATAAATATGTAGTTTTGTGTACCAAAATTTTTGAAAAAAATATTTTTTGGATTTTTAAAAAATGTTTCAAAATTTTGTTTGGAAAATTAAATATTTCGAAAACGACATGATCGATTTGTTTGAAATTCGGTATTTAAGACTTTTTAGTACTTTCTAAAATATTTTTAGAAAAAAATTTTACATTTATAAAAAAATAACGGTACCTTCCATACAAAAGTTAAAAAACCGCAAAGGAAAATATTTTTTGCTTAAAAACGACTCTTACGATTTTGATTAAACTTTTTTCATATACTAAAATCAGTACGATCTACTACCAAAAATTATAAAATTTTACACTTAGCAACTATTAATAGTACCTGTCATAGAACGTTTTTTTTATTTTGAATTTTCTCGTTATCGGCTAAACGGATTTAGATGAATTTTTTTATGTACAAAATTCAGATAAGATCAAATAATATTACATATCAAAGTTTTCAAAAAAAAAGTTTTTGGATTTTTAAAAAAAGTTTCAAAATTTTTTTTTGAAAATTCGATATCTCAAAAACGGGGTAACAATTTTTTTTCAAATTTTGTTTGTATATATGTACATATAAATATATAGGTACTTTAGATTTGCATACCAAGATTTGTTCTTAAAAATGTTTTAAGAATTTTATATATAAAAAATTAATTCTTTTAAAAACCGCTCCGACGATTTTAAATTTTTTTTTTCCCATACAATCATATTCAATCAAGAATTAAGATGGCATTCTTTTTTTCCACATCAAACTGTCAAAAGAGTTGTTTTATCCAATTTAAAAGTCGTATTTCATGCTTCTCTACATTTTTCTCTCATAATTTCCAATGTTTTTATATACAATTTTCTTAAGCCCACAGTGTCTTGAACATAAGAGCAAGTACGTGCGACGTGCATTTTATTTTTTATTTATGTGGTAAGCTCGAGCTTTGTTTTTGAGTAGGCACGTAGTATGGGTACTGAAAAAAAAACATTAACAGTACAATGCTATTGATTAATGAGTCTTGATTAAAAGATTTTTTTTCACTGTGTGGATATGTCGTAGTTTAATAAAAGAAAGTGAGAGGGGAAAATATGGGACTCTAGGCAGAATTGGTAACTTCTTTATCACAGAATAAAGAATAAAACTCTGACTAAGATGGGAGGCTGTTGGAAAAAATGGATTTTTTCCATTTTACTCATTTTTTAAGGAATTTCCATTAAAGTTTTAATTTTGATTTACTCGGTATCGAGAGATTCGCTTGAATGCGACTATCGAAATAATGGGGGCTGGTAGCACTCAATAAGGTGTTACGAAATCCTCTAGAGTCGACCATGCTCTCCCTTCCAGGGTTTCATTCCATTTCGCCCTTTTATTTTTAATAAGTCTAGGTACGTATTTGTATTTCTATTGGTCCATTTGCATTTCGAATGAAAATTTTGTTATAAGCTCTCAAAATTTGTTTAGAGTAAACACGATAAAACCGCCTTACCTATTTGGTTTTTAATCAAAACAGGCTTAATTTCAATATATTGTTTATTAAACGTGACTCAAAGCTTCCTTTGTATGTTTTCTACCTATATCACGAAAATATCATCACCCCATTCTCTCTTACCATCAAACTTGTGTAGTACCACACTCAAATTTACCAATTTACCTATACAAGCACTCTTCTCCTGATGAATGGGAAAGTATCACAAAATCGTTATTTGATTCTCATGTGGCATAAACACAGACTTTTGTTCATAGAATAAGTATCTAACAAAAATAGTTCTTAAAACTGGGTTAGTAATGCTTTTGACAAATAAATAAGTAAAATCACACAGAAGAAAGGTAAATATTTGCTATCTACTTTTTTACTCTGATTACGAATACGTGATAAAATTGTCTTAACATTTAAAATTTTTGACTTGCGTTATACAAGGTTAATGCGTTCTTAAAAGAGAAATGAATAATTTTGTTTAAGTTTAATTTTATAAATAACTAAATTTTAATTACTGACTGTTGTTATTGACACGAAACTAGGAACAATTAATCGATTTTAGCTTCGTTTCTTGAACTAAACCTAGGCTTGACCCAAGTTTTCTTGACAAATGGAGAGCTGTAAAAAAACTTAAGTTTTTCGGTTCTCAAGAGAAACGAACAAAACACAAACACCAATAAATAACTTTTGTGATCTTAAAATTAAAACTTAAAATTAGTTTTTAAAATAAAACAATCCAAAATTTCCTTTCTTTGTTTTAGTTCATTGAAAAGTTAAATTTGTGGTTGCATTTGTCAGAGGACGCAATTTTATTTTATAGATATCAAGGGGGAGTCAGTTTAAAGTTAAATCCAAGTTTTTTGGGGTTGCAACCCTTGTCCCCCGGCTGCCATCTTGGAAAAAGTGGTTCCAATGGTTTTTATCGTTAGTCTGACGAACTATAGGTCTCACAATAAAAGTCGTAGAACCAAAAATAAAAAAGTTATAGGTGAAAATCCATGAAAATTTGAGAAAAAAATAGAATTTTTTCGATATAATATAATATAATAGATATTCAGCCTTATCGCAAATAAATTCTCCTCCCGATTTTTTTCAACGTGTGATACTCTCCAATCATAAACAATTTTCGAAATTTTCATGGATTTTCGGTTCTACGACTAAAAGTTACTCAACAAAAGTTGTTGAATAATCTTATTTGCAACAAAAAATGTTAACTAGTTTTTTTGTGAGACCTATAGTTCGTCAGATAATCCATAAAAACCATTTGAACTTTGAATTCGTTACTTCAACTTGTCATAGGTTCAAAAACACAGAATACGCTAGCAAGGTTGATTTCAGGTTTTTCAAAAAACGCTTTGGGGCGACCCCAACGAAAGTTCAGGGCTCAACTAGACAGTAGTCGCACAGTGGTCCGTTTGTTGAATTTTGGCGACAAAAAGCGTTTCCCATGCCAATTCTACATACAAATTAATGAAATTTGGTACACTTAATGCTCTAGGGACATTGAATTCAGTGATGCTGTCTTTTTGTTTTTCTATTTTAAACATGGTGCAAAATTTATAAATTTTAAAAAGAAGCATTGTCGAAGTCAGGAGCTGATTCAAGTTTATTTTTGAAATGTCCTTATGTGTTTGAATGTTTACTTTCATATAAAAGTGACTGAAATACTGATCTTTTCGGAATTTAAAATAGCTGCATATATAGTTATTACTAATTCCAGCGGTAGTTTTTAAAAATGCTTGTATTCGAAACTATTTTTAGATTTAAAAACTGAGACTGAATTTTTTTTAGGATTCGCTTGCTTAATTATTATGTGTCGCTATAAATTACAGAAGAAGAAAAGAGAAAGAGAGTTGTTTTGACTTCTATGTGAGGGATCGTGTTTATATTTTATTCTCTTGCTCTGTCAAAGAACGGAGGAAAATTACTGAGCGCTCAAGAAATATAAACTGGCTAAATCTGATCGATCAATCAAATTTTAGGTCAACTACGTAAAAACTACAAAAAAAAACAATTATCTAGGGTTTTAGTTTTAAATGTTATATTTTATTTTTTCTGGTTTCATTATTTAAATCTGACGTCAGGCTTCGAATTCTGAACAGTGGAAAAAACGTTAAATTACCATTGTTTTTGAAATACGGTACAAACTCGATTTACGCAACTAATAGAAATTGGGGCAGTTGCAATAACCGAGATTGTTGCACTTACTGGGTTGTATTTTTAGGTAGACAATTTTGTAATTTTTCTTGACACTAATGAAATCGCAACCCATTCAAAAAACTTAGATGTATTTTATGTGCTTGTGTATTATTTTTACATGGAATTTTGTTCAGACAAATTAGCTGTAAATTAAAGGCAGGAATACAGAATCAAAAGGAGAGCATGCAAATAGAAAACAGATGAATAAACACAAGAAGTTGCAAAAATCGAGGTAGCATTTTTGAAAAGTTGCACTTATTGAAACAAGACGTGCTACAAATTTAGTGTTGCAAAAATCGAGGAGTTGCATGAATCGAGGGTTGCGTAAATCGAGTTCATACTGTATAAGAATATTTCAATTGATTGATTAATAATGGTAAAATAGAATAGATTAATAATGGTAGAAAAATCAAAACAAAATCGCAGTTTGAATGCCAAATACTGACACTGAGGAAAGATAATTTTTAGAATTTCTTGCTCATTTTTGAGATAGATATGTGTCTCTGAACTTGCTGAATTTTCCCATTTTCGGATCATAAATAAATTAGGACACATTCACAGACATTGTTTAAGTTGTTACTAGGCAAAACTGGAATTTATTCAATAAGATAATCTCCAGATTTGCCTAACAACCAGTTTAAACTATATAACTGCTCAGTCAATTGACGGAGCAAAATCTCTGAACTCTGAGAACTCAGCAAAGTGAACTGGCTTCATAAAAAAATATCGTGTCAGAAAAACCGAAAAACCGCTGACAAATATTGTGAAGGTTATGATAAAAGGTCAAAGTTTTCAAATTCGTCTAGTGCTAATTCACACCACTGCCAAAACGACATTATTTCTGCCATATCTTAGCCATTTGCCAAGCATACTGGCGTTTTGTCAGTGGTGTAAATCCAGTACCTAGATCGCGTAACACGATTCGATTTAACGATCGTCGTTTCGACTATTACTCTCTCTATATTTTCCTGTACATGTGAATAGATACAGCTACAGTTAAAACGACGAGCGTTCAATCAAATCGTGTTCCGCGATCTGGGCCCAGAATAAATCTATTAGGTAATAAGTTAGTTTATATTTCTGAGATCTCTGATTACCTCGTATTCTTATTTTTTCAGAAGTACTGTCTTCTGCGAAGAAATGACGAATCCTCCAAGAGTATCTCTTATCACAATTAAGTGTCGTTAAGATTTGACATTAAATTGTAGGTTCCTACGTACCGCCCGCCGTTCTATGAAACTTAGCACGAAAAAGACGACCATTTCACCATTATAAATGTATAAATTTGACAATAGGCATTTTTGTAATGGGATAGTTTCTTTTTTTCAAATGCGTCGCGATATCATTGGTTGTAAATCTAGCATGTTTTTTTGTTTACATAAAATTTATTATACTCCAAAAGGTTCAAAATTGGGTTCAATACACATCAAGTATTATAAATTATAAAGAAGAATTACCTATGCATCTAATTTGAGATTTTATAAAAATATTTATAAATCGTATTCTATTAACCTTAAGATTCACGTTCATTGTTCACATTAGCTGATAAATTTAATTTTAGGCTGAAATCTGTTTGCCAAAATAAATATTCTTTACCATTATCACGCATTTTTGTTTCGCACGTGTTCAGACAAAACGGTTGTGTTGACATAATGCGAACAAAATAAACAGATTTCTTTATGTTTAAATTGGGTTGATATTTATTTTTGTCATTTTGTATGTATTTATTTAAGTTATCTTTTATACTATAAAATATTTGCCATAGGAAGTTTTGATTGAAGTCTTTTCATCGAATGGATATAGTGTCAGAGAAAGCTTCCGTGTTTACATTTCGTTAATGATATGTGCGTGTTAAGCTTGATAAACCCTACAATCATTATACAACGATCTATGACTTTAATTTTAATAATTAGAATTATTTTTTAAGTTTCATGCAATTAAAAACTGATAAATAATAGCGGGTTTAATTCTAGATTAGAAACTTAAGCAAGTATTTGTTTACAGCTTTAATTAAATATGGAAAAGCTAAAAGTAAACTTTTCTCAAATTAAAAGCTCACTAAACTTTAATGGCTGATTTAATTGATAAGTAAAAAATACAAAAAGTCTTTATTTCTCGTATTAGACGAGGTTCCTAGTGAACGCTATTTGAACCTTAATTTGACAGGTTATTTTCATTTACATTGAATACATATGTACATTATTACACTAGTATTTGCTGTATTAATAGGCGCGTCTCACTGAGCGCTCAATGTCAATTCGACTTAGGCGGAATGCTTTGGTGGGACAAGATTCTCCCTTCAATTATATAAATAACATGTGTTATAATTCTTCTACTGAAATTATGGGAACAAAATTTCAATGTTTCTTAAAATATTTAAAAGTTAAACCACAAAACTTTATGAAATCAATGAAAGATAGTACCAAGTTCAATTTATTTTCATTTTTATGAACATTCCACCTTTATTTTGTATTTATTTATCGTTTTCGTATTTGCACTTCACTGAGAAATTACAAATTTGGTTGTCAAACGCTGAGAAAGAAGATTGAGAAATGAATCCAAAAAATTTTCGTCTCAGTACGTAATCTCCGAAAAAAATCTCAGGGCTCAGGTGAGATTTTTTGTCTTACTTAAAAAATCTCTGAGAGCTCAGAGATTTTATTTGGTGAGACACGCCTAATGCTACTTCTTTATTTTCAAAACTTAAAGCGTATCACTTCTATAATCGTTTCCAAATCATTTCCACATTTAAAATGTTCTAATTGACTATACCTGATATCTGCTCTTATGATACTATTCTTATCTCTACGCGACTTCAATCAGGCAACCAAAACTAAAATAAAACACGTTTTGCTTTTATCATTCGCGAATGTACAAATAAAGAAAGTTAGATTATAATACATAATAATAATCATATCTTTACTTATCTTTAATGCTAACTCAATATTCAATGCCATTTCTAATTGTAAATCACATCGTTTATCTCTTCAGGTTTATAACTGTACGCATGTTACAAGTAAATTGAAATAATTAAATTACAATAAAATGTCGTCATTTTCAAATGCAAACTATCCACCACCAACACAGCAACAGCAGCTCTCTTCAGGAGGTGGCAATATGTTGGTTAATGGAATGACTCAACAAACTATGCAGTCAGTTGGACAACAACAAACACAACAACAACAACAACAGCAACAACAATTGCTTCAACCTTTGAAAACCATGCAAAATAATTTCCCTCCAACGTCTAAAGCAATGCCAAGCATGAACCAATTTATGCCACCAACATCGCAATATATGCCACAACCACTATCAGCAGCACCTGCACCAGTATCGCTTTCACCAGCTCAGCCACCAACATCCGCGGCGTATGGAAATGGACCACAGGTGCATGGTATGCAAGGAAATCTTCCTCTGCATCTAAGACCTCCTAGTGGGGTGCCATTAACAAATGGTGGTGGTGGCAGCAGTGTCAACTCATCCAGAACCGCATCACCAGCTTTAAATAGTTCACCAAATCATTTTGCACAACAGCAGCAACAGAGGATGCCACCACCTGCATCTCAGCAGAACCTAATGACTCCCGGTAATAATCTCAGTAATAGCATGCAAAATCTCTCGATGGGTAGGCCTAGCAACGGTCCACAAATGCAACCCACAACGACAACAGCGGTCAGTAGTCCGTCGCATTTTCCTCAAAACTTTCAGGGAAACTTCAAGACATCAGCGTTGAATACAAACCCAAACCCAGGAAGTGGCTTTCAACAGCCTGCTAGCCAAGGTCAGCTTCTTCGAACTTCAATGCCAGCACAACCGGCTCCCTATCCAACACCTCCTGCACCCCAATTTGTTACAACACCACAAAACGCCAACTATCCTCCAACAAGTACCGCTCCTTACCCAAATGCATTCAATCAGAGTCAACTGAATAACAACATGGCTCCACCACAGATGGCAGAAACTCAGCAGCATCAGACAGCGCCAATGACAGCACGGCGACCGATGTACCCACAGCAGCAAAAGCTTCCACCACCACTTAACCCACAACAACAGCAGCAGCAGCCTCAAGCTTATCCACAACAAGTCTACCAGCAACAGCCAATGGCACAACAATCAACGAATGGACCCGCAAACCCTGGCCAGCAGAATGCATATCCCAGTGTCGTCAAACAAGGATTCAATAGTCTATGGGGTCAGGATACTGTAGATCTTATGCAGAATCGTCATGTGCTTTCGCCAGCAACATTGCCATTACCAAAAATAACACTGCACAATCAATTCCATGAGTCCATCAATTGTCATCCCAAGTAAGTATTTGCAAGATCTTTCATTTAAATAGTGTTCTTTTTTAATATTTTTTTTTTTAATTTTGCAGTATAATGCGATGCACTGTTACTAAAATACCAGAAAGTAATTCATTACTTCAAAAGTCAAGACTGCCACTTGGTATACTCATTCATCCATTTCGTGATGTTAATGTAAGCCCAGGATTTTTTTTTACTATAGAAAATATCAAACTTAGTGGTACACCTTTTTTTGCTTTTAGAGCTTACCAGTTATCCAGTGTCCAAATATTGTAAGATGTCGCTTATGCAGGACATACATAAATCCATTTGTCTACTTTGTAGATAGCAAAATGTGGAAGTGCAATCTATGTTATAGAGTCAACGAATGTAAGTCGTTGTTTTCTTGTTTATAAAACGAAGCATTTTTTTACGAAAATAATAATTTACAGTGCCCGACGATTTTCAATTTGATCCGGCCACAAAAACATACGGAGATGTTACACGAAGGCCTGAAGTTCGTGCAAGCACTATTGAATTTATAGCTCCATCCGAGTACATGGTAAGAACTTTTTTTTTTATCTACGAAAATGAAGTTATACTTATCTTATTTACTGTCGGATATCACTTGACAAACCAAATATAATATATTCTTCCTTTTATAGTTACGGCCACCACAGCCAGCGATCTATTTGTTCCTGTTCGATGTCTCGATAATTGCCCAACAAAGTGGATACCTTGAGAATGTGTGTAATGTTCTATCGAAACATTTAACCGATATGCCCGGTGATGCACGTGCTCAAGTTGGTTTCATTGCATATAATAGTGAAGTACATTTCTATAGTATGGCTGATGGTTACAATCAACCTCATGAAATGACTCTGATTGACATCGATGGTGAGTGTTTTTCTCGGTTTTTCTTTTCACATAATTTGACATGACTCTTATTTCCAGATCCATTCCTTCCACGACCGGATAATTTATTGGTTAATTTGAAGGAATGCAAAGACCTGATTAAAGACTTGCTAGTACAATTGCCTGAAAGATTTGCGGGAACCCATGATCCTGGTTCTGCTCTGGGAGCAGCTCTACAAGTTGCTTATAAATTGATGGTAGAAAAAAGTTGTTCCTTTTTTGAAAAATAATAACAGTTTTTTGTTTTAATATTTCAGCAAGCTTCTGG
Organism: Dasysyrphus tricinctus; assembly: GCA_963921185.1. Taxonomy (NCBI): domain Eukaryota; kingdom Metazoa; phylum Arthropoda; class Insecta; order Diptera; family Syrphidae; genus Dasysyrphus; species Dasysyrphus tricinctus. The sequence continues at coordinate 42,024,326 of OY992531.1, read as the reverse complement.
TGGACGTATAACAGTGTTTCAAACGTGCCTTCCTAACAAAGGTCCTGGTGCTCTAGAGGCGCGTGAAGATCCAAACAATCGTTCAGCCAAGGATGTTGCACACTTAAACCCGGCTACAGATTTTTACAAACGATTCGCTCTCGAATGTTCCGGTTACCAGATAGCTGTAGATCTATTTTTACTCAACCAGCAATACAGTGATCTTGCAACAATGTGTAAGTTATCAGTAGATGTGATTTGGAGGCACAAAAGTAATTTGATTATTTTGTACTTAAGCTGGCATTAGTAAACACAGTGGTGGAGCAGTTCATCATTTCCCTCTCTACCAGAAGACCAAGCCTCAACATGTTGATTCATTCAAGCAGTGCTTCAAGCGGTATTTAGTCAGAAAGATTGGTTTTGAAGCTGTGATGCGGATACGTTGTACGCGAGGTCTTCAAGTTCATACATTCCATGGGAATTTCTTTGTGCGATCAACAGACCTTCTTTCATTGCCAAATGTTAATCCTGATGCAGGCTATGGCATGCAAGTAAGTTCAAGACGGTTATTTTCCTATTCAGGGAGTGTTCTTTATCTTTGAAAATTTTCAACAGATTTCGTATGAGGAATCGCTTACAGATGTAAAAACGATATGCTTCCAAGCGGCTCTACTTTATACCAACAGCGAGGGCGAACGTCGCATTCGTGTGCATACACTTTGCCTTCCAGTCACGGCTAGTTTGACGGAAGTAATGCATTCGGCAGATCAAGAAGCGATCATTGGACTCCTATCGAAAATGGCCGTAGATCGATCGATTTCGTCAAACGTGGCCGATGCTAGGGAAGCCTTTATAAATGTAACTGTCGATATCTTAAGTGCATTCAAATTGGCACAAAATCTTCCCTCTGGCCAGGGCGGATTGATTGCGCCACGAAATTTGGCACTGTTACCTTTGTACATTTTAGCTTTACTGAAACACGTAAGAATAATACAAAAATTGATATCGAGACATTTTTGTTAACGTATTAAATGTTTATCTAGCCCGCATTTCGTGTTGGCACTAGTACACGACTTGATGATCGTGTCTTTGCAATGGATGAATGCAAAACACTACCGCTTGATCAACTAATGAAGTATATTTATCCTGAGTTCTACCACATTGATAGTTTGTTCTATAATTTGCAAAATTCAAACGACACCGATGACGACGACGATAATATTGCCGATCTGCCAAGATTACAATTATCAGCTGAATTGTTAGTCTTTTTGATATTTATTTTTTTAATTACATTTATTTAACCAATAATTTCATTTATCTTTCTTTTTAGCCTCGATTCGCGTTCAATTTTCTTGCTAGATTGTGGAAGACTGATAATTATTTATGTTGGCCTTAATGTTCCAACTAATATTCTTGAAAATGTTTTTGGTATGAAATATTAAAAGAAAAAAGTTGTTTCAGCTAATTAAAAAAAAATATTTCGGTTTTAGGTATCAAATCAACTGCAGAATTACCAGATTATTGTTATGGTTTGCCTACAATAAATAGTCCCGAAAGTACTGCTCTTAAACGATTTATGCTGAAATTGAATGACGATAAGCCTTATCCACCACTTATACAAATCATAAGGTTAGTAATTGTTGTGCCCTGTGTGCATTATGAAATTGAACTACAAAATTTTATGAGTAAAAAGAAGAAAAACAAAAAAATTGGAGTTTAAGTTTTTGTGGACTATATTGAATGCAATTAATTCATTTAAAAGTTTTTATGACCTTTAGTCAAAATACGTTTCGCCCAGTCACAGCAGTTGAGCTCATTAGTTAAATGCTGCCGTACCCTTCTGATACGCAATATTTTGGTCGATGATTAAATCTATGCTTCTACACTCTTTAATTTGTTCAGTGAATGTAATTTTTGTCTATACCTCTGTACTCATAGTTAACAGAGTTGCCACTTACTCTAAAGTAAACGAAAAGGAAAGAGTAATTTTCATAATATAAAAAATAATCATGTATGGTTCTTTTGATAAGTTGAAACAATCAATATTTGTTTTCAATTTTTTTACTGAAAACTGTGGTGAAAATGAAAAAGAATTTAGAACGATACCGACAAAAATTCAATGAATTAATAGAAAGGATTCAAGTTTCGGATCACATTAACCCCTTCTGTATTATGTTTCTATTAAGTGAAAACACACCCAAGTCGAAATACGTCCTTTTTTAAAACAAAGGTGTCGTCAGCCAGAGGTAGAAAGCAGTTATTTGCATTCAGCAAAAAGAAAAATATAGAAGTCTGGGCTAACTACTTTGAGTAATATGAGTTTTCATTTTTTATTTTTTTTTAATCAATTGCTTATTATTTTATTATCATTCCACTTGACAATATTATTGCTCAATATCAAGCACAGCATATTTATTGCAGTTAGCGAAATATGCTTACAAAGCGGGAAGATCTACAGAAACTGTCCTATATGAACTCACAAACACCTTACAAATAGCCTTAGACTCCCCAGAAATGGCCTTATAGACCAGGAAAAATAGCACAAATCGTATGGGGAACCTTGAAAAAATTAATTCATGAAATATTAAAATTGGAATCGACGCAGAACTGCAACCTCTATAACATATCCAAAGTCCCCCAAAATCCCCGCATTGGCTTTTTGTGAAGATGCATTTGAAGAGGTGCAGACGGGGAGAATTTGGAGGTCTATCAAACTAAAATATTTGTTTGGGAAAAACTTTATCATATGATACATGCTTTAAGGGTAGTTTTTAACGCAGAATCTAATGAAACCAAATTCAAAATGATACAACCACCCAAAAAGAAGTTATAGTCCTTTTTATGTAATGATGACTTTTTTTTCAGGTACAACAGGTAAAATATTACCGAAAACCCTTTGAAAATAACGGTATGTTAATGAAACTTGAAATGAATGTTCCATTTGTCATAGGAACTAAGAATCAAGAGAGGTCCCTAAAAATATCCATGGTGAAAGGGTGTTTTTTTAAGGGGGAAGGGCAAGTGTAGAATGTTAACCATAACACCCACGTAAAAGCTCTTACACTCATGAAACTCGCCAAAAATATTAAACGCTTCATGGCAACCAAGAATCAAAATAGTCCATACAAATATCTTTGTTCTAATAGTGTTTTTGGTGACTGTTAACTTTTGACTTGTTCTACGGAAAATACGATTTCAAAAACTAATTTTTGCTTGAAAAGGCCCATAACTTTGTTAAGGGTGCTTGTATCATTTTAGTTTTGCTTTTATTAGATTCAGCGTTAAAAAATACCCTTAAATCATATACCATACTTTGTGTATATACCTCAATAACACCAAATCGGAATTTTGGCTCAAATCTTCCAACTTCTTCCCAGATTTTCCCTCTCCTTAATAAAAAACCCCAGAACAAATATATTTATGAGGACTATTTTGATTCTTGGTTGCCGTGACAAATTATATATTTTTGGCGAATTTCATGAGTGTAAAAGTTTTTTCGTGGGTGTTATGGTTAACATTCTACACTTGCCCCTCCCCCTTAAAAAAACACCCTTTCACCATGGATATTTTTAGGGACTCTCTTGATTCTTAGTTCCTATAACAAATGAAACATTAATTCCAAGTTTCATTAACATACCGCTATTTTCAAAGGGTTTTCGGTCATATTTTACCTGTTGTACCTGGAAAAAAAGTCATCATTACATAAAAAGGACTATAACTTCTTTTTGGGTGGTTGTATCATTTTGAATTTGGTTTCATTAGATTCAGCGTTAAAAACTACCCTTAAAGCATGTATCATATGATTAGGTTTTACCTAAACAAATATTTTAGTTTGATAGACCTCCAAATTCTCCCCGTCTGCACCTCTTCAAATGCATCTACACAAAAAGCCAATGCGGGGATTTTGGGGGACTTTGGATATGTTATAGAGGTTGCAATTCTGCGTCGATTCCAATTTTAATATTTCATGAATTAATTTTTTCAACCTCGGAACCCATTTTTCCTGGCCTATTATGTGTGTTCAAGGATCTTAAGGTTTCTTTGACTTTAATAAGGAAATGTGTACCCATCACTATAATCAGGTGAATAAGTGAAATGCTAGACACAAGAACGGTGGAAGCGTACGCATGACAAAGGGTCTAGAAACTGACCATAACAAGAAACTGTACTTGAAAAAAAAACTATCTATGTTTTAAGCCTAAGAAACTGACAGTAAAAAGAAAATGGAGTCTATTGGTGAGATTCAACATTAAGCCCACCAAGGGAGCGATAGTACTATTTAATAAACCACATACTCAGTAAATGTTATGCACTTGTGCATCAAAGACATCGGCGTCTGAGAAATCACCAGATAGAAGAAATCAGATTACAGCCTCTAAAAGTACTTCAAATACTCAAGTTTATCAAAGAAACTAGTTTGTACAGTAAAAAAAAACTAAAATGAGTGACCTCACTTAGCTCTAGATGGGACACGATAGAATATAAGGTTGCAGTGGACCCCAAATGTATCCATTCATTTATATCATCCTACTGGGTCAAAAATAAATTGGTTACCATTGGTCGGTAGCGCTCTCCTCTTGTTATAATTAAGTGGCGGTCATCTTAGCCGTTAGGGTTTGGCAGTAAAATTGTAGGTCTGTGTAACTCGGCGCGAGCTCGATGAGCGCCCATCGATGGTAAGATATGGAATGCGACATTAACTCATGCCACACTCATCGAGCTTCACCAGCAAAACCTGCACTAACACTAACACTTCAATGAGCAGAAGTGATTTTGCCTGCCTGATCAGATTCCTAAATGACCCAAAGCACCATTTACTCGTTAACAATAGGCCCTGGTTCTTCTCTATATGCCGCGCCACTAATTTATTTATATTAGATGTTATAAAATTTGTATTCACAAAAAAATATGATTTTCATTTATATCATGATCTTAAAATGCAATACGAATGTGTGTATATTTTCTTTCAGGGATACAAGTACGGCGAAACCAACATTTATTGAGAAACTTGTAGATGATCGAAGTGAATCTAGTTTATCATATTATGAATTTTTGCAACACATACGGACTCAGGTGAAGTAGTACTTTATAAGCTTAACTAAATAATTAGTGTAATAAAAATATCGAGTAAAAACAAAAAAATATTGTGTAAAACTGAAAAAAAAACAATAGAAGATATAAATGTTATGAAAATAAAAACAATAAAAAAAGAAAAAATATTAAAAAACAGAACATTTATGTATGTATTTACGAAGTAAAGCGAAAATTTAGCTAGATATTTAAGAAACAAAAAAATTATTAAAGTGATGAAATGAAAAGAAAGCCCTAAAAGAAAAAAACAAAACAAAACAATCTGCTCCCATGTGTGAAAATTATTTATTTCAAATCCGCATTTGGAACTTATAACTACAATTATATAAATTAAAAGTAAATGTCAGTGGGTATTATGTTATCTAAAATTTCTCTTGTATGGTCTTTATTTACTTTCGCATTCTATCGTGTTTTTGCTGATACATATATAATCCTACATCTGCATTATATACACATCTAACCTTTTAAATAGGAGCAAAGACTTGACCATGAAATTAAAAAAAAAAAAGAAAGAGAAAATTATTGTTAAAGTTAATTTTTAAATATTTTTCGTCAATTTGTTAATTTATCCCTTTTAGGGATGTGGAACTGCATGCAGTAAGATTATTCGGAATTTGCTAGGCGTTTTAAGGAATCGCTAATGCTTTTATTTATAATATAATTTTTTGTTTAAACAATAATTTATTTAAGGAAATTATGTTTATCTTGTAAATAATATAAAAAAAAGTCCGCTGTGTTTTTTTATAATTTATTTAAAATTTTTCTTTTTTATCTTTTAATTTTTCTTAAATGTTTTCAATTGTGTCTTTGGGTTAAGTAAGATTATGTTATGAACAATTTAAAATATATTCGCCATCGAAATATTTTTTTTTAGTTTAAAACTAATTATTATTTCAGGTGTATTAAAGATAATTGTATCTTATCTACTGTGAAAGAAAAATTTATCATTAAAAAAAAATAAAACAAAAAATATTACTCACTGATGTAAATATAAATTTTGTTCTTTTTCTTTAGTTATTTTGGAAGGAGGAGATGCACTGAGTAGGTGAAAAATTGTTTACACGATATGCTTTAAGACAAACTCGATACATCAATTTTTTCTGGAAAGAATTTTCAAAGTTTACAGGTGTACTGTTAATTGAATTTCTGATCAGCACAAACTATATACATATTTACATATTATAACAGCTGCAATCATTGGGAATACCTCTAAAGAAAGATTCCCCAAAGTTTTACATCCTACACATATAGACTTAAAGCCGACAGCAAACTTTGGGAAAGCATGCATCTTGATGCCGAATACAAAGTCTGGTTCCATGCTTTGGTGGGAGCGAAAGGAAAAAGAGGCGTTTTCCAATTTTTGTGTTAGGGAAACAGCCAAAAGATTCATCAATTCAAAATTGAAATTGACGCTCAATCACGTTTGTACCTCAAAAAGCAAACAAATTTGTAGATTCAATATCTTGACAAGTGATATTTTAGTAACTCTTGGTTTATCTTTAGATTTCTATTCATTTTCTTATTAAAACTCGATTCAAATCGAGATGAGCTTAAAGATTTAAGGGTTTTTTTATTTGTACATTTATATGTATTAACCTTCAAGGAAATTTCAGTCATTGATTTCTCTGGTACCTCCCACACCCCAATTTGAAGGTTGAAATTTATAGAAGTTCTGCCTGAGATCGAAAACTGGCGTTTTCGAGTAAGTTAGAATCAATAATATGTGCTTGAATCCAGTGGCCTGATTAGGGAATACGAAGCGGATCGTTTTAGATGGCGAAAATAAGGTTTGCTATTATTGCTTTAGCTTTCGCCTTTTTCGTTTAACATTCGCCCTATTTTCGAAATCGAAAGCGAATGTGAAATGAGATTTCCGATAAGTTTTTCTTGGCGGATTGGTGCATCGACGGGCGAAAGTGAATGTGTTAATTGATTGCATTAAAATAAATAAAAATGTGATGTAATTGTTACTTTTTATATAATAAAACTAAAGAAAGAATTATAATTTATTTTTTTTTAAATAAACGTAAAACAGCAACAACTTTCAACGCTCATTGAATTTTTGAGGGAATATGAAGGGACAGCCAAAGGAGCACTCAATGCACCTTAATAGGAAACCTTTTTTTGAAAGCCCAAACAGCTTATTGAACCTATTTTTTATAGAATAAAGCAAATTTAAGATGAAAAACACTTTACACAAAAACACTCACTCTAAGCAAGAGAGATCAAGAGGTGAAGAAGCACTTTTTAATAACTTTCTTGAAAGTTTGAGGAAAATTCTACATCACAGTTTCAGCATATTATATAAACAACATTATGGAGTCTATTTTTAATTTAAATAATACATATTTTAATTTGATTCTAAGCAAATGACAAAAAATTGTAAATATTTGCTCCTCGCAAAATGATTTTAATTAAAAAAACACAAATATTCTCTGGAAATCAGCTGTCAATTGTCTGGAAATCTTGGAAGTATAATTTACGACTCGCTTCGTATTCGATAATTGCTCAAATCGAAGCGAGTCGAAAAGGAGATATCGAATTGAAAACGATTCGCTTCGTATTCCATAATCAGGCCACAGTTTTAAACATTAAAAACTTTGTGAAGAAGGTTAGTACCCAAATTTATTGAAATTCTTAAAAAAAAATCACAATCTTAACTAACACACAATAAAACAAACTGAATTTTCTCACAAATATTAAACAACCAAAAAAGTCTCAATACAAAGAAACCATACATTTACGCAACAAATAAAAATATTATTTTCAAAAAAAAAATCCACTGTGCTTGAGTATTTTTTTTTCTACAGATTACAATCGCAAGGTCAGGATCAGACCGTAAAAAATGCATTTTATTAGTATCACTATCAGTATGGCTACTTGTTTCCAGTTCATTTTTTTGTATGGATGAGTCAAATTGGAATAACATTACAATAGCTTACTCAGACTGCGAGGCGACCGACCTCGAAAAATTCTAAGATTACATCTGATTACTTAGTTTCTATTAAGTCCAACAATTCAATAATAATTTAATATTTAATTGTGTGCTTCAATTCGAAGTCGACAGACAATTTTTCTCGGCGCGTTCAAATCTCACAAATCTGTTCCGTATTCCGTGTAATGATGGCGAGTTTCAAATTTTCACTAGTAATGTATTTAATTCTATTTATTTGTACAGTTATGCAATCAACTAATAGTTATACTGTGTTAGGTTTGAATTAAATTGCTTTCATTTAAATTTTGTATTTATCAAGAGAACCTAATTTTAGGAGGACGAAATCAATACGAAGAAATAAGTACTAAAAATCAAGGAGGAAATCGCCCGATCTTTATGTTTTGTGATCAGATAGGAAACCACTTGAACTGTATGATGCATTGTAAATCTTGGGGGCACATAAGTGGACATTGTGCCAGTGATTTTTTGTGCAACTGTCTGTGATTTAAAGTTTTTAATTGAATATAACATGTGTGATAACTTATGTATTTAAGTTGAAAGAGAAGGTCAAATTTAAATAAATAATCTTAAATTAAGCAAAATAAAAAAGTAGTCTCATGGTATTGAACCTAATCCCTAATGATAATCAAAATATACCTACTTTTTTTTGTATACTCTCAGCACGCATTGAAGAGATGGTGTAGCTGTAACTCTAAAGTTATGATATAATCAGCGGGAGTGGTAAGGAAATTGTGAATAATCATTCATATATAGAGAACACGAAAAATGTGATTCTCGAAATTTCGTATGTCTTGCTGTGTGTCTGTACCTCGATCTACAGTCTAAACCGTTGAAGAGATATTCTTCAAACCTTGGACTCAATGTTTTAAAATGATTCCATTAAGAGGGAAATTAATTTTTGCAAAAAACTAACGGTTCTTGAAGAAAGGAAAACTTTATATATCTCGAAAACGACTAACGATTTTGATAATACAAATCTGTGCCAATTACGTATGTACGTATGGTCTACATTTTAGTAGATTCGAACAAGAACTGTTATTAACGGTAACTGCCATGGTATCGTTATTTTTCAATAAAATATATTTCATGTGTAAAAAAGAGATCACATTTTTTTACATCGAATATTCATACGGGTAGTCTAGTCTTGTTAGGCATCCTTACATGGTGTAGAACGCTTGGTATTGAACCCATCATACATAGAAAGCCCCGTTTGCCTTGCTTATCCAACAAGCTCTCATCAGCTAATGTATTACAGACTTCAAATTCTCTGGGAATATTTTGCAACTAAACCATACAAATAAGAAATTTATACCCACGACCCAGCCGAAATTTTATTAAACAAATTTTTAAAAATATAAAAATAATTATAGTATTTTGCTTATCGATAAAATATTGTATCACACTATAGCTTGGTAAGATATGTATTTAAAGTTTGCTTTGAATTGGCGGTGTTTCGATTGTAAAACCCGGAAAAATATCTTTTGCCACCAAATTATTTAAAACTGTTATATCTGAAACAATACAGAGCAGAAAGTTATACACATACACAATAAAAATATATTAATCCTTGAATAAATCTCACCATTAGTTCTTGCATATTGCTCTAATGTGTGTCGGATACCAGTAATCGGCACAGCGGTATTACAATTTGGATAAATTACTTCATCCAATTTTAAATTGGACACACAAATTCCAAGTACACAACCTTTCTCATCGAACATTGGTCCACCACTTTGTCCATTTTGAACACAACCATCTGACATAATGGCGCCTGGGGAGCATTTTATAATTCTACCTTGGAATATCGAAGGGTTAAAATCATAATCATTGTGAAAATTGATGAAGAAGGGGAATCCAGCATTGTAGACCCTCTGACCAGAATGGGGTTTGGATGTTGAGAGTTTAACGAAATATTTGTTCGGAATATCTGAGCTTGGTTTTAGTAGAGCCACATCAAATGGTTGATCAAAGTTTGGATTTTTCCAAACTAAATTTGCTTCGAAATTTCCGTAGGCACTTCGGCAAAGAAGTAATTTATTGTCCTTAAATAAACAATCATTTTTAATTATTGTGACCGAGATTTTTGTTTTGAAAAGACGTACGTTTGTAATAACATGAGAACATGTAAGGATAAAGGCCTTATTAAGAATTTTAACCAGAGTGCCAGTGCACTGCTTATTGTTTATCATCACAACCACAAGACTACGTTCCCCTGAAATTATTGAAACATAGTAGATTTTAAATTCGAAATCGATAGCATTCTCACATTGAAAAGCTGAAACCTTTGTTGGCAATTCAATCGATGTAACATTTATTCCCACTTTCTTCAAAAAGTCCTTCAAAACATAAGAAAAGCTGGCTGCCAAGGTGAGGGTAACATTTTCGTTTTGCCTTTGAAAAGTTGTGCAAATGATCATTCCAACAAGACGCCTATACAAAAAAAAAGACTATTAGTTAGCTTGACCCAGTTTATGATTTACCTTGCTCACAGTTTATCATTAAAAACGGCTGCACCCTCACATCCCGCCGGCAGAGTGTTAGACAAAACAAACAAACTTCCATTTGAACTAATTAAATTGGATACCTTACCAATATTAACGGTTTTATAGAACTCCTCCAATCCGAAAGGAGTACAAATAGTCAGGACATTGTCCAATTTTTGAACTTTGTAGAGAAATGTAAGGTAGTGTTTGATGTTGGTTAAGAATCTCTCGAAGGCTCTTTTTTCGTTTGTCCCTTGGAATGATAGTACGACAAAACTGCGTATGAAACACTCTTCTTCGTTACCAGCGAAATGTGCACCTGTTGTGCATATTTGACGAATGTACTGTGACACTTCACTGCAGCTAAATACGTAGAGTATCTTCGCGCAATAGCGAGTTAAGATTTGAGGTCTATTAACTAAACCTTTTTGATCAAAGGTTATTTGATAATTGAGTGAATTGAGGAGCTTTGACTCATCGGTTTCTTTCTGAGCATTGACCAGCAAGTCATTTTGCAGATTTTCAATGATTTTCGAAGAGGTACATTTTTCTCTTTTTCCCAAGGGTCGGATGAAGGGTTCGAGGATACTCCCAGATGATAGGATGATTTCGTCGTTGATGATTATAGCTGATTTTCGAGTGTTTGGATGGTTTGTTATTTCCAAAATACCGTGACGTATTTTAAGAAGCATCTACTTGGGTGGATTTTTAAAACAGAGATGTAGAAATAGGTAAAATGAATCGTTATTTTAAGAATAAAGCACAATACTTACGTTTATATGATGATAATAGGGCTTTGTTTGATTATTATCATTTTTTGTATGTTATTTTGCTTTTATTATTCCAAATAGCAAGTGGAAAAGTTAACAAATTGTTTTCTTTTGTTATATTTGTTGCGAAAACAGAATACAAATAAAATGACAAAACAAATACGATACGTCAAAATGATGGCAGTTTTAAAAGTTCAGATAGAGGTGGCACTGTCAACATATGGTAGAATAATGGCTGTATCCGGTTAACTATGAATTATCGTTATTTCGTGAAAACATTTTTAATGCTGTGTTTATTGAATTACTATTATAATAACTGGTTCTATATTGATTCGTCGGTTCTCTAAGACCAAATTTATTTAATAGTAAGAAACCACACGTCTCGTAACATTAACTTTTTTCATATTGACTTCCATCATAGCGATTATTTATGGTCCCAGAGCATGGGGCGAACCCAAGAATATTATCTATCTGTGCGTATTTTGTAGTTTTTTCAACTTTATATTAGTTTCCAGGTTTATTCTGGCAACCGAAAAGAAAGCGAGTTTGACTCTTATTGGATTTTCCATATGGGACATTTTTTCTTAAAATATTAGCCTTATTATGAGTTTCTCCCGGACAATAATTCACCCAAAATCTTAAAAGCTGTTATGAGTTTAAACCAAACTTCTCTTGCCCTAAAATAAACAAAAAACTTGTGCGAAAAGCGCCAGTACCCCTCGTTTTTCTTTCGTTTGCTGCCACAAAATAAGTGAAAATTTTAGCTCTTAATAACGATAATGAGTACTCACTACAATATAATCATCAGGGTAATTTTCGAACATTACCTAAACATTTTTCGTGTGAAACTCACATTAGGCGAAAAGTGAATAAATGTCAGTTTTTCCGGGTGGAATGTTGTTCGGATGAAACTCACAATAAGACTGAATATAAGTTGCTACGTACGATCTTTGTTCATTTTGTAATGGCGCGTATTCTCCTTTCAGACTAGTTTACAGTTCCCGTACGAAAAAAAGTATATGCAAATATTTTTGCATGTCAAAAATTATTGAGATGAAATACTATTTTTAGCATGATTGGCTTTCAGTTACATGCAAGAAAAAAATCATTGCTGTCATGGAATGTCATGCAACACAAATGGACCGGCAATTGCGTTTTGCATGCGAAAAAAGTGTGGTGAATAAAATATATTTTTTTTTTGGTGGTTATTATAGCTTACACTTCAAAAAAAAAAAAAAAATATTTACCTCAAGACATTATTTGCATTCAAATGGTTTTTTGAAAATTTTGATTTTTTTCGCATGGGAACTGTGAGCAATGCTTAATATTACACAATACCGTGTACAAAATAGGTGGAAAATTATTTTGCAAATTTTGATTTTTCTCGCATGGGAACTGGTAGACTATGCTTTACTGAAAAAAGTACGTAAAGAATGAAATAGATACCAACCAGTAAAATTTGAGAGATATACTAGATATCAGTACATTATCGGCTTTCTTCTCCTTTTGTTCTTCCTTCGTTTTTCTTTGGACCTTCAAAATGTATTCCCTTCGTAATACTGCCATTTTATCAGTCATATAAATCTATAGCATAACGGAAGACACACAATTATTGAAACAACAAAGGTTCTCGCAAACCAACGGAAAATATTTGGAACCTCAATGAAACTTTCACTTGTCAAAATTAATTTACATGGTGTACTCTTTATGTCTGCCAATAATAGGTACCCGTGCGTGGCCGTGTAATCAGCTGAATAATATATTTATCTCTGGGTGTAATCTTTCTCTATAAATAAATAATAATACTCAATTCAACTATTTCAAATATGTTCAATTGTGTATTTTTATCAAACAAATATGTACAAGTGTATATACATTATTCACTCATGAGCAACAACAAAACTGTTTCCCACTTTGCTTTATTTGAGTAGATTTACCCCTCTTTATTCCAACACCATAATTCACCAGACAATTAACAGAGCCATCAGTTTGACAAGTTTTGATTGCTTCACAGACAGACATTATACACAAATACAATGGCAAAGAAAAATCAGTCTAAAGGTAGAACTATAATAGTCGGAAGGACACTGAAGCTATTGTCAAAAACCAACAAAAAGTAGGTTTTTATACCGTCAAAAGGGGAACACATCTATCTCTTTTTAGCATTCCTATTTGACCAATCGTCAAGCTTGAACTATAATGCTCGGAGGGGCACTTAAGTGGTCGGAAGAAAACAAGCGAATACACGGAAAGCATTTGGCGCCGACTATAATTGCGAATAGTGGAGCGTTTCGTCAAATTTCGTTCAACTTTGGTTACAGAAGTGAGGTGCGCTCCCGAGCGCACCTCACTTAAGTAAAACTGACATTTGGTGAAATAGGAATACCAAAAAGAGTTAGATAATAATTACACTATGGGTGTGTTCCCCTTTTTTCGGTACGGAAAGCTACTTTTCGTTGGTTTTTGACATTAGCTTCAGTGCCCTTCCGACTATAATAGTTCTACCTTCAGTTTAACTTAAGCAAAGTTGAACGAAACTTGACGAAACGTTCCACTCCGCAAATATAGCCACTTGTCTTCTTCCGACCACTTAAGTGCCCTTCCGAGCATTATATAGTTCTTACTTAATGCGGCATTTAGACCTTCGTTCTTTATTCGGTGAACTTTGTTCCACAAACAACGACCAACGAACAAAGTTTATCGAAAATTCAAAACAGATTTGAGTATCTATCTTCGTTGTTCGTGTTAGGTGGTATCATTTACACCAGTGTTGTTCCGAGTACGGGCAACATCAAGGAACAACGTACATGGACAATGAAACCGAAGGTCTAAATGCAGCTTAAGGTCGCATAAATACCATTCGCGAAGAAAACCCATCGAAATCTGAATTTACCAATAGTAAACCCGCATTATGGCCTTAAGCATACACTAGACCCATATACGAATCAGAGAACTGCAGCAAGTAGCTCGTTTAACGAGCCACTCACAGAATTCATTGCCTTATGGTCGTTCCACACTATCCCACTGAGTATTAATACATGTCAAAAAAGTGGGAAGAAATCATGTATAATAGTGTGGAAGCAAAATATGAAATTTCATCACACACAACTTGACAGCGCATCCGACACGATTTGACATGTGTTAATACATTAAAATATTTAGGATCGGTTCTAAAACCATCACACTTTCTATCCCACTTGGGCGTTTGAGGTTATGGTGAAACTGATTTTTTTTTATGCAAGTGTGGAAGCAAAATATGAAAGTCAGTTACATCACACAAATTTGGCAGTCGTATGAAATTTCTTCCCACTTTATTCTGACATGTGTTAATACTTTGTGGGATAGTGTAGAGGCACTTTTACACAGTATTCAGACACAATCGTAATCATTTCCAATCTACACTTACATTGTATTGCTTTTCATAAACGAATCTGAATGGAGCTCACAGTTGTTTAAGAAAATGATTCACTTCAACATGATTCATTGTATGAATGCATTGTAAGCTGCTACAAAACCTGTTTTCGTTCGAATGTGAATGTGTCTGAATTCTGAACAAGACAATGAATATTTGGAGCTTCATCAAAAATTATTTCAATTTCATTCTGTCTCCACTGGCAAAACCAAAATGGATGCGACAGATGGTTTGTGATAAGCGCATGCGCCCTCTTTTTTCATTCTTTGCTCTTTTTTCTATTTAATGCTATGAATTTATTGTAAGTGTAGAGAACATGTTATGTTTCGTGAGCCACTTACAGCTTATGAGCCACTCATAAATTTCAATGCTGTCATGAATCACCTGATTCATTGCATGGTTTGAGTGTGAGCCCCTCAAACATTCAGAGATTCATGAATGCAAGCAAGATAACGATTCGAGTTCGGTTGTGTAACGTACAATGAGCCTTAGAAAGAAATGAATATGATTCACATTCGTTTCATTTCCATGAATGTGAGACTGTCAAATGGCTCGTATTTTTGCGAATGATTCAGAATTGCGAATGAATGGATTCATGCAGCTCTCTGATACGAATATACTATGTTTTTTTTGTAAAATTGTTTTCACAAATGATAAACTGCTGCTCTACTGGATCTAGTGTATCAATATATGTATTTATATACTTTTGTGACTAAGTTATGCATATATTGAATATAACATGCAAAAAACCATGAATTTGTAGTTTTTTCCCAAAAAATCGCTAACAATTTGCTTTCATCACTAAGTTTGAAGACAACTCAAAAATTCAATCGCTTCCAATTAATATTCGCTTACACCCCGACTCCACAGGGCATATACAGATGTCCAACATCACAACCACAATCCAATCAACAATCAGCAGATTTTTTCTCGCTGGGCAAATCATGTCAAGTCGTTTCATTTCTCTCTCACCACTTCTTCTATCTTTTGCAATAATACACGCCCTTTAGACACCAGATAATAGTAAAGAGACTTTTTTTTAATATCCAGCTACCTTGAGATACAACGAAAACCAGAAAAAAACTCATACGGACGTGAAACGTCAAATCTCATGGCCAAGCTTTGAACAGCATACATGTCGTGTTCAAAAGTTGGTTTTCTTCGACATGTCGTCGACCAGACATGGATTTTTCTGGCTCCATTGGATTTTTATTAGACGCATGTTCATAGTCTTGGCATCGTTCATGGCAGGTGGAGCCAGCATGTTTCTTTGAGGCGACACGAGCGAGTATACTTGCTTGCGAGTTGTACATATGTACATTAATTTTCCAATCATTCGTAGCTCTACTTGCTTTTAAACTGACTTCAAAAAATGCAAGCCAGTTGACGAGCGAGTTGGAACAGTTTATATATACATATGTGTTAGTAACTCGAAAGTTACGTAAATACGCTTTTTATTTTCAATAAAGAAGTACCTAAATCTAAATTCACAAATTGAATTTATATGGGATTAGAACACTTTGGTGAGAGAAACTCTACACTCAATTAGATTTACATATATCATCCCGTTATCGCAGGATTTTGTTTATTTTTATCATTTGCGTACTATGATTCATAGCCAACTACTGTCTATAGCAAATGAGTTTTAACTTTTCAAAACTTTATAATTGCAACATGTGAACACCATAAGTTAACTTATTTATGTCTGTTTTATGTAGGTAGGTATATGTATATCTTGTTCTTCCCAAACAACCTCTCTTCTTGCTTTTTATACCTATTTATTTCAATTAGCTTTTACAACCATTTTAATCTTAAGTATGTCGTTTTGACAGAGTATCTATCGTTAAAAAAACCTTTTTCCGCTATTCAATCTTAACCACAAAATAGTAATTACTTCCCAAATAAAAACAATTTTACTTTCTTACAAAAAACAACTTTTTTATCATTCACTGACTGATAAGTTCCAAGTAGATGCATACGTACATACATATGTAGATAAATACATATTAAACTTTAAAATCTTTTTGAATAACCGACTTAATCATTGCACAATTTCATAAAATCAAATTATAGCTATGTCGTTGAAAGTTTTGTTGGCTCTTTTTACTATATCAGATTCATGAATTTCCAGTTCTATCCTGATGTTTTTCTTTCTGGTATCTCGGAAATCTGGAATCTTTTCAGTTAACAGCTTGTGAATTTTGTAATTTGGAAACTCAGCCGTTTAAAAGTGATGCCAAATTAGCTAACACCAAACTAAATAGTTAAATCTATTTCCAAAATATGGAGTCGTGTGTGGGTATTCATTAGTACATACTAAAAGTTAAAAATCGTTACAATACTATATAAAAGACTAAAGTTTAACTTGTACATTACAAGTAAACTAATTGAATTGAATCAAGTTTAATTTGATGTTGTAGGCATTACTGACCCGGATGCCACACGAGCGAGTACTCGCTAGTGAGTTGACTACATCATAAATAATTGTCAAATCACTCGTCGGTCTACTCGCTTCAAAATTGGCTTCGAAAAGCTAAGCCAGTTGACTAGCGAGTAGGAAAAGTTTCCATGTATTAGTAACTCGCTAGCTATTACTCGCTTCAGGGTGAATGGACAAAACGAACTATCAGGTTAAGAAGTCATTCAAGAGATGCCATACAAAAAACCATAAGCATCTAAGCATCCAGCCCCTGCTGTATTTAGCAGGAGCAGCCTGATGGGCACGGACATGCAACAAAAGGAAGAACCCTCATTGGGCACCTGTCCACGAATAAGTTGAAAGTGACATTAATCCCATCAATATGTGTAACGTTTAAGGCGCTATAAAAAGTGAAGTTAAGTCAGACAACAGAAAATTTTTCCAGGAAAATATTAATATTATTTTGGGTTAATATTAATATTATTTTGGGTTAATAAATATATCCATTTTAAATAAAACACAACAATTCCTCTTTAGTTCTTAGAATATTTTAATTGTTGCATCAACAATCAATTTGTCCTATACAAAAAAATATCAATAAAAAAATTATCTCATAAATTAAAAATTAAACATTAAAATAATTACAATTTAAATTTAATCAAAATAATAAAAAACAAAATAAAACAGAAAAAATAAAACCATAAGAACATAAGAAAGATTTTTAAGGAAAATAAAATTAAAGAAAAATACAAATTAAACAAAATTATACATTTACAATCATCATTAATTTTACGACTAGATCCAAAGAAATTTAATCATATTAATGTTCGTTTATTGTTCTCCCCTACGTTTTTTTTTTTTTTTGTTGATTATATTGATTTAATCCGTTTTTTTTTAATTTTTCCTTTAAAATTTTCCATTTAATGAAAGAGTATTTTAAGAAAAAAATTACAAAAAAGTAGTTGTCCTTATTTATGATCTCATAAAGTATAAATTAAAATTAAAAAAATCATATTTACATCAGTTTTTGTTTGTTTTTTATTATCTGTTATGTACTATTTTCAGTATGAGTTTTGCAAAATACAATATGTAAAACGGAATATGTTGCATGGAATATTTTCATATATATTTTACAAACAAAAGACATATAGTTGAATATTATTTGAGGCAATTAGAAGCGCTTGAAATTTCAATAACAGAAAAACAATATATTTAAGTTCTTTATTTCGTTATTTTTTTCTTTTCAATTTAACAATAATGTTTGAAAAATATACAAAACTGCAAAACAGACGATATATTGAAAATGATTTCAAAGAAAAAAGAAATTACTTTCAAATTGTTTTCTATTATTGTTTGCTTAGTGGTCAAAGTTAAGAGCAGAATTTTCTTCAAGAGTTACAGATGCATAGAACCACAATTTGATTGGGACAACATACAAATCATTTTGTCTCTTATTTTTTTTTTTATTATTTTTTTAGGTATGTACACAATTTTGTCAAAAGTTTACATATTTTTTTTTTGTTTCATTTAAATAGATGTTTTTTATTTTAATTATACATTTGTATGTGTATATTTTGCATATAGATGTTAACGATAATAAATAAATAGATAAATACATGGATTTTCATTTTTCTTTTTTATTTTCAATGGCCTTTCTAGATGTCAATTTTTTTTATTTTGAATTAATTTCTAAAAATCGGTCGTTTTTCTAGCTTTGTAATTGTAGTTTGTAATTGGAAAGTTAAATTTTTGTCAGCTTATTTCTTTCCAAGTTGATCACGCCAGTCAACGAATTTATCCATTTCTTCGTGCAATTGTAATGCTTGAATGCATGCTTCGAAGAATTCAGTACCAAAGCAGTCTTGCCTGTAAATTATGAAGAAGAAATACAATTAGAATCATTAAATTGATATTATTTTATTATTCCAAGCAAAACAAAAAAAAAAAACTTTTCTTGGTGAGCAAAAAGTTTTAGAACAAAATTGAATCGATTTCAATTTGAGCTACAAAAATTTCAAATTACTACTTCGATCATTGCCAAAAAAGGGCAATTTTTGTTTAAAACAAAACAGTTTTTTCACAAATACAAAAATTGTGTAGGTTCAAAATTAAGAAAAAATCTAAATAAAAATTAATAAACATTTTCGCTTGTAATACCACTGGTTTTGTTTGAAATAAAAATAAAAACATAGTTTCTTTTCAAAAAGACATCATCACAGAAATTATCCGCTTTTACTTTTCTGAAATGCTTATAATTTATAAACGTGCCAAAACTCAAAAGTACTTTTTTAAGCAAATCACTGAGAAGAAAAAATAAATTCGGAAAATAACAAAGGATTATAATAGCACCCTAGTAAGTTGCCATCAAAATGCACTCCGTCCCTGTTAAAATGCATGTGATTGTGAGAAATTACACTTTTATCAAAAATACCGCAGTTTTTTTTCCAACAATGGAACTTCCTTATATATCATTTTCTAAAGAGGTAAGGCTATTATTCATGCAATTTAATAAGATTTTGGTTGTCGAATTTAAGACAAACGTCATACGACACTGCTAGCGTAAATGCGGTCAATGATGTGATAAACCCAGCAGCTTATAATCAACCAACTATAAAAAATACTTATGTGGTTTGTATTGCACACCCAGAAGCATTTCGAAGCGTCCGGGAGTCTTTTGAAGCCATTCCTTAGGCACAAAAATACTCTTCTGAAGAATCTGAGAAGAGAATTTCACTTCTCGATTTGAAATCAGAATCTACTCGTGAAGCACTAATACATACATTCAGATTCAAACGTCAAAACAAACTGCAGTGCAACTTCATATTTTTTTAACCATTAAACAAAAAGAAAAATTATTTATTCTGTTCCTTTACTTCCAAAAACTACGAATTTTAGAATTTTTTTTTTAATATAAACTTTGACAGAACTTTGGACTAAATTCGTAGAAATTCGCAGTTTTGGGAAGTATGCGAGCAGACATTGTAAATTAGGGGTAGATACCTACGCAATTGTTTTTAATTTCACTTTTTGTGTGCCAGCAATAAGTTTTGTCTCCAATATAGGGACAAAACTTCAGAATTGAGTAGTATCAACAAGCGCTGTTCCATTGGATTCAGAATGAGTAACTTCCTGAGTGAAACCAATGGAAAACGACATCGAAATGTTAGTTTTCTCTAATTTTATTGTTCTTTTCTTCTTCTTTTGATCCTCTTGTTTGATTTTATTCAAGATTCTACTATTTGATTCAAAATGGTGTGTGTTTAAGCTATTGATAAATGCTTACACTTGAAATGTCATGATACTATTAGAATTTTTTTCTTCAAATTTACCATCTTCTTTTACGACACATATTCATGTCGTAAAGCTAACAATATAGGTCTGATCCTTTACTTTGGGTTTCTGTGATTTTTAGTCCAAACTTGTGTCAACAAATTTTTTTTATATGAACTTTGACACAACTTTGGACTAAAATGCGCAGAAATCCACAGAAAATCACAGAAATTCAAAGTAAAGGAAAGACCTTATGTTGTAAAAGACACACAAAATTTGACAGTTCGTTTACATTTTACTAAGTCGTAAAATTTTCAAAGCTTATGATGGTCTTACGACGTTGCATGAATATCCTTAAATTGGGAAATACACGATACAATCGTTGGTGGTTGGTTGTTTGTTAGATGCATTTCGGTCAGTTGTAAAGCTGACTGAACAGATACAAAAATGTGACGTCGTCGGTTCGGTACAACAGTTGTCGATTGTTTGGATAAAAACTAACAATTTTCGTACCTAATACAACAGCATATCTGTCAAACTATTGGTACAATCGTTGTAAAATGTATTTGCCACTTAAACTTAGCTTAGCTATATATTAGCTATATGTCTAAACAATTGACTAAATAGAAAATGTACAAAAATAATCTTTGGTACAGTGAGCTCAATCTGAGCAGGGTCCATTTTTCTCAACTGATATGAAAAGTATTTACAGTAGTTAGCTTAACGAATTTGTCAACGACAAAAGCGACAACTATTATTTTGTGAGAACTGACATATGCCAAATTGCTGAGAGAAAAGTACGATAAATCTTTAGAGAGGTTCACGCTTATGTACATAGTTTGGATAGTTAGCGGTTGTTTTATTATTAAAAGTTGGTATAACGTTGATATCTTTTCATAGAAAAATATTGTATACAATGCCAGTATTTTATTTTAAAATTAAATGCAGAAATACTGTCATCATGACAGATCCCACAAAATGATAATTTAACGTTTGTGAATAAATGGTTCGTTGTATGAATTCTTACAACGGTGACGTTGAATGAATTGTTGTCAAACCTCATAGGAATATTGTTCTAGTTTGTGAGCTGCAAGAAGCTGTAGCAAGTAACCAAACTCACTGGATTATCAAAGTATTGAAGTTTATTAAAACATGAAGAGTTATAAATCCTGTTCACATAAAAATATAAACTTATCTGGATTCTAAAGCTAAGCTTCGCTTAACGTCTATGGCTCTATAGGTTTTTCCATCCTTTGTTTAAGTTTGTAGTGATATTTATAAGTTTCATTGCATATTTTAAATTTTAAAATTGATTCTTTTAATTTAACTGTTCTTTTCAGATCTAGAAACTCAGTTCTGTTTTGTTTAGAAAATAAAACGCAGAAAATGTCTCAAATACATACGATTAAACAAACCTGATCTCTAACATTAAACCAGTAATAAAACACGCTGAGAATGTAATAAGGAAAATAAATTAAGCAAAATACAAAAGTAAACCTTTTGTGTAGTAAAAATGACACTTAAGTGTTTTTTTTTTTCTCAAAAAACAAAAAGATCAAACATCATAAAAAAAAATAAATAAAATGTATAATAATAAAAAAATTCAAATAAAAATCAACATACCAATAAATTGAACTTAAGTCAAAATGAAAAGTAAAATGAATGTATTTTGTTGTGATATACGTAGTTGTAGGTAAAGTAGTGTGTTGTATATATTTTATCTTCTTGAAATTCAGTAGCCTTCTTAGTTTCATTTTTCATCACCATTGCACTTTTCTTATATTTTGTTCGTTATTTTTAATATCCGTAGACATTTTGAAATTCATTTTTATGTTTTTTTTGTTCTCTCCCAAAATCCATTAAAATCCTCATGTTTCAGCTGCTTAGCATGTGTGGATACGCCATTCATTTTATATTTTTTCGTTTTTATTATTTTTTTTGTTTTGTTTTATTTAAAAATCTATTTAAATTTTTAAATTTTTTATCATCAAGTTAATTAATCGAGTAGTGTAGTAGTTTTCTTTTTTTTTTTGTTTTGTAAAAATATAGAAGTAGTTATATCACTTTGTTTTCATTTTAAACTAATATAAAAATACAATTGAATATTAAATAAAAATCATAAAAAGTAAAATCATAAAAAAAAAACATTTTCATATAATATATAAATCTAAAAAAAAGCTATAGATAAGAAGTATAAAAATAAATACAGTTTCATTTTGTATAGTAATATATACCCAAAAAGAATTATATAAATTATGTATCTAACAACAAATTAACAAGAATGTACGTTTTATTTTGTCCTTTTTCTTAATTTTCACTGGAAATTTTGCCTTTTCCTTTTTCGTTTTAAATTTTTCTTTTCGGTCTCTCTTTTTTTTTTTAAGCTTACACTTAATTTTGTGTGTTTATTTCTTAGACACAATGCACTTAAAGGAAACAATTTAAGTTTTATTTTTAAGTTTCAAACTTATTTGCACTTGATATTATATATAACAAAATAAAACATTATACAAGAACTATGATTTAATAAAAAAAAGAATTATGTGTCGTTATTTTATAAGATTAATAATTTTGTTTTATTTTTTAAAATAAATAAGAAGAGTATATAATAAGAGAGGGAGTTGGAAATAATAATAATAAAAAAAAACAAAGAAACTAAGAAAAAAAATAATAATTTTGCTTGTATTCTTATACCAATTAAACTACTGATTATATTGAGTATGGCGTTGGTGGTGGCGCAGCACCATTTATTGTTTTCACATATGTTTTAAGTGCTTCAACTTCCTCTCCCAGATGTAGCGCTTCCACACATGCCTTAAAGTAATCCGTTGTAAAGCAATTTTTCCTAAATGATTGACGAAAATATTAGGTAAATTCAAATTTAAATCAAATTGTATGAATAATAATAGAATTTTATAGATTTCAAAAATTTAATTTGGTTCTTTTTTATATTAATTTATGTTAACTTATATACAGAGTAAATTAATAAACACATACACATAATTAAAATTTCGTTCCATCATTGACATCGAACCAAAATCATTCATTAATCATATAAAAGGGCAACGACCATCAGAAGCTGACGAAGCCGCCGACCGACCTACGTTGTGTGAATCTTAAATCAATTTTAAAATTTTAGCTATAGAAGAAAATTAATTTATTTTTACTTCGCTCATTTCACTCATCAAATTAGAATTTTCCTGCGGAAATGTTGTAAACATTGTTTGGATCGTTTTAAATACCGTTTGTTTTAGTGAGTGGGAACATTTTTCATTATTGAATCACCAAACAATACATATACTTAATGGAACGCTTGCTAAGTCTTAACGATCGATTTTATGTATTTTAAGAATTTCTAAATTTAAGCAATTCACAAAATAAAAATTTCTTAAAAAAAAAATACAAATTAAACACGTAAGTTTCAAATATGCCAACAAATGATTGATGGATATTAATACTGGTGGTCCAAATTTTAGTTTAAAAATGTACTTGAATATTGTTTGAATGAGGTGGCCTTAACACATTTTCACTTTTGGAATGATCTTAGTAATTTGGATAAATTTTAAGTTGATTCATCAATGAAGCATCATCAGAAATAGTTTAAATTTTAAAGAAATTATTGTTTCTCACTTATATTTTTGATTTAAAATGCATGATTAATTATCTGAATCGTGAAATGTTTTATAAGGTAAACAAGGGTCAATGTGCCCAAAAGTAGGTTGAAAGTTAATTTTTTTGCATTCGATAGATTCTTAGGCATAAATAATGAAGTCCCGTAATATGTAGGTATTATAGTTATATTGAAAAGTTA
Source organism: Dasysyrphus tricinctus (assembly GCA_963921185.1). NCBI lineage: Eukaryota > Metazoa > Arthropoda > Insecta > Diptera > Syrphidae > Dasysyrphus > Dasysyrphus tricinctus. The sequence continues at coordinate 42,000,135 of OY992531.1, read as the reverse complement.
TGAAACCCCTAGAACTCTCCGATATGAATGCTTAGCCCCGTCTATACCAAATTCAATGATCATTGGTAAAATAGTACAAACCTTGTTAAAGTCATTTTATGTGGAAAGCTGGGCCAAAGTGATTTTTTTTTACTAATAATGAAGACAAGAGCTTTATTTTGTAAAAAAAAAACAATTTGTATTCTGAAAATCCGAAATCCTACCTCATTGACGCGACTAACTTTTTTACCTGGGGCCTAGGTGAAACGCATTTGGACTAAAGGTCACTAACAACTATAAATTTTAGCTTTTCTTCTTCTTAGTTCCCATAACAGCTATAACCAGAGAATATCAATTATCAAGAAGCCAATCCTTCGTATGTTTCACCCTGCAAAGCCCATTTGTTTACATTGTTGTATTTGTAATTTCATTTCGTGTCAAAAGAATAGATGTGAATTGCAACAACAACAAGACGTGAGCTGAATGATGTGCTGGATGACTAGTTGAATCTATGTGTGAGTTCTTCACTGTTTTTCACTAGTAGGCTTTGTAAATCTAATACATCAGCTGTTCGCTTCAGCTTGTAGGCAAATAAAACTGACAGCCGAGGATTGGCTTCTTTATTTGATATTCTCTGGCTATAACTGGCGCCTTAGGCCTTGCAATACTGACACCATTTCCTCTGTTTTTTACACTACTAGCCGTTTTCCATTGGGGGTGGCAAAGTACTCATGGGTAGATGAAAGCTATAATCTAGTACTTCCATTTAATAATGCTCTCATACGCGATTAGATGAGTAGAGTAGTTACGCAACTTAAATCTACCAGAGAGCATCTGATTAGGTAAAGAGATTCTCTTTGTAGACGACATTTTGTTTTCAATTTGTTTACAAATGAAAACATCCTATGGCAATTTGAGATAATATGCCTGTTTGGTTAAGTTTTCACCAAGTTTCCCAAACTTGGGTTTTTTCTTCTATGGTTTCGTACAACAAATTGTGAACATTTGCAAGAAATTTCACGTTAACAAACACAAACAATTTAGATTTTAATAAGTTGATTTAGCTTTGTAGTGTTGTTTCTAACTACGTATATATTTTTTATTTGTAAAATAAAATAAATTTATGCGAAATTCTATCTAAATATTACTATTTTGTTACTAATTATAAATGATTTGCTTCTATCAGACCTACTCACAGTGAGCCATGGCTGTCAATCTACCCAAAAATAAATTATCTTAGGTTTTCTATAAGAATACTTTCGAAAGAATTTTCTACACACGCTTTCTCAATTTATTGGAGTTTGTGTACATATACGTGCAAAAATCAACTAAAATGAAAAAGTGTGTGTCGAATTTCTTATTTTATTTTTTTTAGATTTTCCACATTTAAAATTGTAGTAGATTCTTACTTGTAGAACATTTTTTTGTGCGTTCCATTGGAAATGGCTAGCAAAGTACTTGCAAGAACTTCGCCATCTTCAAAGGAAAACGCCTTCTGACACTATTTCCAAATTAGCCACCTACTCGTCAGTGCAGAAGATGGATTTCGTGTTGTTTTTCTAATTTACGTTTTATGGAAAAGGAAATCAAGTCCGTATCAGATTTAGGAAAAATTAAAGTTTCTTTTTTGAAAAATCAGTGAATGTAAGAGGAAACATGCTCACATAACACAGTATACATATTAAAGGTTATATCATTAGAGTTTTGATTTTTGGTCAGTTCTGCGCATATATCAAATTTGTGTCAAATGTCAATATTTATTGTTGTTTTTACGTGTGTTTTTGTCATCACGTTCACATCCATTTCTTATCTCTGACAATCTCAATTTTAATTTGTTGTTGTTCTTACGTGTTTTTGTCATCACGTTCACAGCCATTTTTTATTTCCGACATTTTCAGTTTTGACAACCTGCGCAGTATAATATCTTAGATTTGTGTAATGTGCTCACATAACACCTAGAAGAAGGAGGGACATATCTATAAGATGTTTAACAAAAAAAAAAAAAAATTTTTGTCATATAGTCAGAGTATGAGTTAACTTAAAAACATGTAAAAGTATAAACAAGTAAATACCATTTGAGTATAACGGTTTAATCCTTACGCGTGTTGTCACAACAAACTTAAATGACACATCGTTTATGAGCTGTCATCAGAACAAAATTTTATATTAGTTTTGTTCTGATGACATTTTTTGATGAATACTCATATGTCCTTCAAATACATTTTATTGCGCTTCACCATAAATATAATAAAACACTTTTTAATGGTAAAAAAAATATTTATACATAGTATAACTTTGCTCAAAACGTGATCAATTTCTAAATGGATGCATTTAAAATGTTATGTAGTTAAATTATACTAAATATAAATGCTACGACAAGAAATTTTAAGAATGCCAGAACCAAATCAAATTATTATTTTTCATATTACTATTCACAGCAAAATTCTTTAAAAAAATTAGTAATCTTTTAAAATTCTTTTTTTTTAACTCACTTGCACAATCGATGCACAGTTGTCTCCCGGAATAATTGATAGCAATCTTCACATATACGATCCAACCGGAAGAACATTGATTTATTGTAGACACCTTTACAATCGAGTTCGAAAAATGTGTTACTTCTCTTGGACAAACTGTGATTGTGTGGCAGGGTAACGATAAAGGGGACCAATAGTAAAATTAGCACCACAGAGATCTTTAAGTTGCGGGAACACATCTGTAATTGCAAATAATAATAATAATGATTGGTTAGTTTGAATGTTGAAGAACATTTTCCATAGGTTAAGATAAACTTAAAACAAATATGCAAATTAAATTTAAATTTAAATTTTTGGTGAGATAAATCTCTCAGTTATACAACTATCAATGGCCGCGTTCAAGTTTCAATGGATATCATATCTAGGATAGCTTTGTATCCATGTATTGTATGTGCCTGAACGCAAGTCAGCTGTTGTTGACATTTCTCATAGGAAAGCTTCACTTCATATCCTTTTTTATTTTTATGATAGCTTGGGATTTCTTTCCTACCAACAGCTGTTTCGCCATCAGCTGTGTTTTGACAACAACACAAACCTATCCATATCGCTTTAGTTACGTTTTTGAATGCGGCCGATGTCATCCAGAACTGTTAAGGTAGGACTGTAATAGTCGGAAGTTCACTTTAAGGCTTTTTTGGTCACTCTTTTTCTCTATGCAAATAAAAAACTTTTATTTCATATTTTTTCCCTACGTTTCGTTGGATTCTCCCAACTTCCTCGAGGGGTGTTTATTAAATCTAACAACAAATGAATAATTTATATTTTACACATTAATTTTTCAATTTGACACTTACATGAGATATTAATAATTGTTTACATTGATTTTGTTGATAAACATTAATTTAACTTTTAAATAAATAAATTAAACGATTTAATTGCAAAATCATATAAACACTACTTGTTCAGAAACAAAATGAAACAGGACTTAAACATTTATTATCACAGTATTGTATTTGTATGACGTTCATGTGTCTTCTCTAATTGCCAGAGCGTAGCTTACGATGGTCTTATCTCTATCCTCTTGAGTGTTCATTGTTTTATCCAGGTTTGGCTGAATTCGTAGGCTTCATTTCACTTTTGTACATATGTAAGTGCAAAAGTCAAAAATTCAAATATATGCTAGCGGCACCTTTTTGCGAAAAAGAGTATGAAATTTGAGTTGAGCTGAATGCATTCGACCACGGAATAGGCTAGTTCAGCAACTATTATCGATGTGAGGGACATCTATGGGTCAGTTTCTCAACTGTTTATTTAGATGTAGCTGTGTTTTGCTTTTCTGCAAAAGTAAAAGTTAGGAACGCTCACTTTTGTAAAACTTGAGATAAAAGATAAGCTAGAACTATAATGCTCGGAGGGGCACTTAAGTGGTCGGAAGAAAACAAACGAATACAAGGAAAGCATTTGACGCGACTATAATTGCGAAGTGGAGCGTTTCGTCAAGTTTCGTTCAACTTTGGTTGCGGAAGTGAGGTGCGCTCGGGAGCTCGCTTGTTTTCTTCCGACCACTTAAGTGCCCCTCCGAGCATTATAGTTCTAGCTCTATTCTTTACGAAAGCAAACATGAACGAAAATTTATGAAAAGTCGAAGTGCTTAGTTAAAATGGAATCATATTTATTTCCTTGTGTTTTTTACTCTCTTCTTTGAAAACATTCGGATAAAATATCGAAATACTTTAACTTTTCAACTATACAGCTGTTGCAGTGAGCTGTCATTAGGCTTTCTTTCACTTGGGTAATGTTTTCCATTTTCCTACATTATTGGATCATTTTGTCAGGTGATGTTTACAAACACTTGGATGAGTCATTTAACAAAATCAATCATGTTATATCGTTTCATTTCTCACGTATTGTTTAGTCTGAAATTGATTAAAATCTTTCACCACAAGAAATGTGCTTTCAATAATAATTTATACAATCATTAAAAAAATTGGAAAGTTTTCGCTGATCTAATCTAATGACAAACCTATTCGTATTCTTAATTCATAGTGAAAAATTACCTAGAAATTAGTAATCTAATAACTAATAACAATCAACGTGCCGGAAATGCAAAATCAACTAAAAAGTTTTGTTTTCAGGTTCAGTCGGCAGAAACAAAAAGGCATAGTTGTGACTTCTTTTTATATATGTAAATAGTTTTTTTTTTTTTGGCAAAAAGTTTGTTAGCCCATATTTGTTGGCAATAAATGTTTTCCATAGTTGAAATCTTCACTTGAAATACAGCTTCATGCTAAAGTCAAAAGCCTTAAGGCAAGTTTGACCAATGTGATTTAAATATTTGACCAACAATTTTAATTCACAAATTTTGGTGGATTCACTAAGGTTCTGTGATAATAGACAATTATATACCTAAACCATCATTGAACTTCAGTACGCCGAAATCTGCGAATCAAATTTATTTCCATAAATATTGTCTTGAAATAAAAAAATTTAGAGTTGTTAACGGCTATAATACTGTAGGTATGTTAAGGATATGATTGGGATCAACTGTCAACTATAGTAAAACAAAAAGAGATTCATAGTACCAAGTACAGCTACTTGGCCTTCTTGAACTACAATAAAGCTATATCTTCAATTATTAGTTAGTTTAAATTTTTTCTTCTTTCAAGAATAAATTTTCAATTACAAAGTGTCATAAACAATCACGCATTTTTGGCTAAAAGCAGGTCTGAGTTAGCTTATTTTCCACTCAAAATCAATTTTATTCTTGGCAAATGAAAACCTCACTCAAGTGTCAATTGCAATTAAGTATTTTCCCAAGCACAGTGCAACATCTACCTACTTTAGCTACGTGCGGCTTGGACACTTGATGAATGGCTGACTGTAGTCTTCTCTTCTCTTCTTTGTTTTGCTTTGTATTATAAAAGAGTGCGATCAAAAAGATTCAATTTTGTTTTGTTTTTCTTGCTGATTGACAGTCTAAATACTTGCGATTGTACGTGAAGGAACACACAAAGTCTAGCCTTATACACTGCTGCCGTATAGAAGATAATTGTATTTAATTCAAACATTTAATCGCCCCATTATACTCTGTCTACATCAACTACTACCTGTTTAATGGAAATTGGTTTATTAAAACAACAACGTAGGTAAAGCAAAAGGAGCAGCAACAATAAGAAAAAAAAATTGCAATCACAATTTGCAATATGTGGGAAACAGCGATCAGCATCAAACCTGAGCAAGCTCATTTTACACGCACAATTAATGCCCACCCGGTGCACATGCGCACAAGCAAAATATAAAAAAAATAGAGGCACATATAAATGAGCGACAACACAACGATTCGCCATTATGATGCCTTCCTGACTGCTGGCTTTACTCTACTCAACTAGTCTCTCCACAGAAACTCTCCTCAACAAGATCTTATCAATTAAATTTCCACCCAGAATTAAACATTTTGCCCACCGTGAAGTTGTATTAACAACTTTTTCCTGACTCCCGGTGCAGCAGCACGCCACCTGCAATGCACTCTGCAATAATCTGCAGTTACAAGCCACAGCAGCAGCAGCAGTAACAACATGGTGGTGATAGCCAAGTTGGAGCTGTTGCTCTTGTGATCTGTCTGCCGCAATGTCTGTAGAGTGTGTACATGTTTTAGACCCGATGGCATCATGAATTAGCAACCAGTTGCTTTTGAGAAGATACTAGATTGCCGATGGAAGTTTTTTTTGTTTAACTTTTGTTTTTCAATAGTAAAGATAGAGGAGGATGCGAAACTTGATTCCTGATGGGTTATGCTATTAATAACGATGTTTCTTCTGGCCAAGCTGCCGCTATTTTATTTGATGTTAGCTTCAGTGGTTGTGAAGTGTATAGTTAGTTGAGGATATATAGAATAGCTTGGGGAAATTTGATCACAAGAAAATTTTCAGGTCATAATTAAAAAACTTTGTTTAATGACATTCTGGAGGGAACTTCTTAGTTACTGTGTGTAAATATGATTTTCGTAATTTAGGACTCTTCCAATTACTAATTTTCCACCGACCATTAGTCTTGTTAAATTTTCCTAGGACTTTTACAAAACAAACTAACCTATTCTTATACTAAGGGTATTCATAGGTACAACAGCGGAAAGCCGTCGGCGTCGCGTCGTAAACATTGTAGAGTTTAAAACTTCGTAATTCTGCCACAATGTGTATGGTTAATTTGACAGATTAACGAAGTTTAAAACTTTACTACGTTCACGACGACTTTACGCTGTTGCATGAATACCCTAACTATGTTTTCACCGAACACTAAATCGAGATTTAATAAGATTTACCTCAAATCTTATTCAAAGTTCGAAGATTTACCATACAAATTTATTTCGTAAACCTAGATATATTGATCTTGTTAAATCTTCCTAGGGCAAAAGATCGAAAAAAACGAATCGTGTATATCAGGCTCAATCTTCTACCTTAAATCCCGGATTATCTTTAGGTGGAAACGTATTATTTATTAACCAAATTGAAATTCACACCTATGTTCGAAAATTTACAAGCATTTAGAGTACGGGAACGGACCTTTTACTCAATGGTCCGTTCGTTAACTTCCAAAAACTGCCAATGTCCCTGATCACACGTGCAGAAATTCAAGCTTTTCTGCAATTTGTGATGGTGATGTGGTAACCTGCAGAAGAGGGCAGGGGATAAAATATTTTAAAATATTAGAAAATACTCGATGAAGAAAATTGACGTTGTCTTTCGTACCTCTTTTCGCATCCAATCCAATAAATCAAATCGCGTCTTTTATTTTGAAATTACAAACAACACAAAGATTAAGACAATATCTGCAGAATAATTTCCTTCGCAACTGAACACTTGTTCTTCACGTGTACGCAAACACAATGGCCCTGAGTAATAGATCCGAATCTAGCTAAAGTCGACTTTAACAAACACATACGTAGATTAGATAATTTTAAACTTAGCTTGAGGTACTTCTAAGCATTTAGTGGTGAAATTTGTATTTTATTTCTACGGATGTCTTTGATAAAGTCGACTTTAGGTTAGATTCGGATCTATTACTCAGGGCCATTGTTCACAAATTTTACAATAGGTGTGTTTATTAACTTGAAATTTCTTGCAAACTTTGACGATTTGTTGTAAGAAACAATATAAAAAAAAACCAAGTCTGCGAAACTTGGTGAACATTTCTACGACGTACATATGAATAATATGTCTGTTTTGTAACGTGAATTTTTCACCAAGTTTCCAATTAAACGATTTGATCATAGTTAAATAGGTACTAAATTTGAACAAAAAGTGATTTAAGCATTTTTTTTATTATCACTTCATGTCTATTTTCCAATAAATTTACCTTCAATTATTTGAACGTCAAAATCACGAATAGACTTTTTGGTTTTGTGACAAAACGTGTAATCACGAAGGTTCGTACCTGCCTAAAAGAAAAAAGAAAGAAATCTGAAACGAAAGTAAGAGCCTGACTAAACGCTTTATTTTTTCGGTCGTTTCGTGTTTCGTCTTTTTGACACATTGAGTGAAGGGTGTAGAAATGTATGGGGAATGAAGTTAAGAAAGCACGTATGAAAATTTTAAAATTTTTTCCGGTTGAACTTTGGCGTTTATGATTTGACAAATGAGTAAAGGCGGGGGATGCTTACAAATATTAAATTATGAGATTAAAAATTGTTTTTCATAATTAAATAGGTAGATATACACTTGAACAAGAAGTGATTTCAAAATATTTGTAATTATTATTTCTGCCAATAAATGAACCTCAAATTTTTTGAACGTCAAAATCACGAATGGAGTTTTTTTGCTGTGTGTAGTCACGAAGGTATATACCTGTCAAAAAGACGAAAGACGAAACGAACAAAAAAACGAATCGTGTAATTAGGCCCCAAGGAGAATAGAGAAACCCACATATTAAGGGTATTCATGCAACAGCGTAAAGTCGTCGTAAACGTGTTAAAGTTGTAAACTTCGTAAATACCTACATATGTCAAATTTTCCATACAAATTGTGACAGAATTACGATGTTTAAATCTTTACAATGTTTACGACGACTTTACGCTGTTCTGTTGCATGAATACCCATATTATCTTTCGAGCCTCAACTTGTTCATAAAAATCTAATATAAAATCACTTCAAACTAGGCTCAAAACAAATCAATTTATTATAATGATGTCATTTTTTATTTGAAAACCATTTTTTTAAAAATTGATCAGAAGTTTCAATTAGATATTGATATCACAGCGGCAAATAGAAATTGAACATTTAATATTAAGGATTCAGTCATAGTACACACAAAATATCGTTTTTATAGACCCCAATCCAATAACTATCAATATTCTATTCGATTGACGTACAATTGCCACTAGTTGTCAGTGATTGTAATCATAATATAGCTATTGACAACAACAAATAAAAAATTCAACATATAAATTCTCAATGTTTTGATGGTAAATAAATTGATTACATATCCAAGCGCACAAAGTCCCTCATCCCCATACCAAAAAAAAAAGAAACATTTTAACGATCAAACGCTGAACTGAATACTCTATGAGCGATAATAGTTCGGTGACAAGCTGTCTGGTGAATATATGAAGAACTTTTAAATTGAAAACTACACTGTCAACGAATATTCAACTTCATGCTCGATGAGATAATGCTCAGCTAGGTGTTGTATGTGTGTCATAATACAATGACACCATCCCATGCTTTGATCGAATCAATATTCCGTAAAGAGTTTACGACAAAAAAGCAACAACAATACAGAGTATTCTAATTGCGGTTTCAATTGAATGCAAAACAGAGCAAACATGTCATGTGATACGCTATACAAAATATCGAAATGATAAATCTTATGTAATCTATGTATGTGTATGTGTTGTGTATACGACTTTTCTATAGTGATATACAAATATAGCTAATAATAATTGAACTAAAAGAAAAACAATAGTAAAATAATAAAATTATGAACCATGTGCAGTTAAGTCACATGTTGTTATAAAGCTCAAAAATAGAAGCTACATGTGTAGAACAACTTGTTAAACATGTCACTTTGACAATTATCTACTGACGCCGATATATTATGTTGACGTCGAGTTTAGCCAGATGGCTATTTAATATAAAATAAGAAAACCTCATTGATGAAAAGCAATAAACTTCACAATCGTATTTAATAATTAAGACAGCCGGAGGCAGTCGGCAGATGGGTATGGGTAAGCTTATTCTGTCCGATTCCTTTCATCTAAAAAAATAAATTATTTGATTAATGATGGTGGGCGAGTATATTTTAATAGCAAAATGTCAGAATGCTTTTATTATGTGAATGTGTAGGTACGTCAGTTTTTGGGAAATTAACTGCTAGCACGCGTGTTACTCACCACTTCGTAGAAAATTGGATTTATTTTTGTTTTTGTTTTTATTAATTTCATTTAATAGACTACCTTCAGACAGTTCCTGAAGTATAGCTTCAAACCATTTTTGTATTTGCTGGTTATTTATAATTTTAATGTTAAATAAAAAAGAAATCAATTTATTGTTTTTTTCGAAAGTCTATAGGAAATACCCAAGTGTCACTAAGCTGGAAGTAGATATTTAGTATCCAATTCTGCCATTTTTTAATTTCCGAGTAATAAAAACTTTTTTCGACCAGATCTGTTATCTATAAATAAAAAGTGAATAGACCCCTACAATACGATGACTATGTGCCCCTGAATGTCTGAATCTTTAATTCATGTAAAAAAAAAATGGAATAAAACTGGTACCAAATTGCAGTTTTGACCAATACAATTATTGGTTTGTAAGCAAATTAATGGTCCTTTAAATAAGGAATTTTAAGATTCTTTCAAAGTGAAAAAGGGACCGCTATTATTTTGATGAAACTGAGAGATGCTTAAATACAAAGCGATAATCAAAGATGTTTCTTTTATTGCTTACAATAGTTTGTGCTGAATTTTATATTTTAAAAGTATAATTTAAATAAATAAATCTTCCTATTTATATTTATACATTCCACAATGTACCAAAAAAACTTAATAAGTGTCAGCTTCATCAATACGTAGACTTTGACGTTTATGATTAAAGCGATATAGGCTAACATACCCTGTGGTTGTTTACTTTCCAAAACTGCCCATTTTTTTCGAAAGTCATGTCAAATTTGTTTTTGTTTTATATGATACTTGGACTAAAATTGCTAGAAATTAACAGTTTAGGTAAGTAAACGAATAGACCTGTTTTTTGTATGTCGGTATTTACATTGCACTATTTTTTCAGTATGATTTTTGTTTTTGTTGGTGGGTGGGAGTTCAAAATGAGGGAAAACTCAGTGTATTACAACAACAACAAAAAGATCGTCATTGGAAAAATCGGGCGATGTAAATGCTGACTATGTTAAAGTCGTTTTGGTGTCAGAAAGGCCGCGACCGCGATACTTTTCCCTAGCAAAGTCTGTCTAGCATAGGCGAGTGTCCATGATTCTTGCCTACTAAAACTAAAAAGGAATAGCTTCGTATCTTAATTTTTTTAGGATAACTTGAAATATCTTTTTTGGCAACAGCTGCTTCATCGAATGTTTTTTTTGCCCACAAGGCACTTCGACTTCTGTTCAGGTTGGAAAGATTGAGTCCTGCCTGTCCTGCATCACGGCAGTTTGTGAGCACAGTACACAAATCTAAGGTATTATACTGCGCAGGTTGTCAGTCGAAAATAAAAAATGGCTGTGAGTGTGAGGAAGAAAACACACGTAAAAACAACAACAAATTAAAATTGAAATTGTCAGAAATAAAAATGGCTGGAAGGGTGATGACTTAAATACACGTAAAAACAACAAAAAATACTGACATTTGACACAAATTTTGATATATGCGCAGAAGAAACAAAAATCAAATCTCTAAGACGGTGTCCACATTGGGTATGAAAAAGTGAATTTTTAATGACTTTTCAGTATTCATATCTCGCTCCTACTCCTTCATTGAAGTGAGATGTGAATACTGAAAAGTCATTAAAAATCAACTTTTTCATACCCAATGTGGACACCGTCTAATGATATTACCTTTAATATGTGTACTGTGGTTTGTGAGCAAGAGAAGTAGGAGTCAGGGATGTCGTGAGTTTTTAATTTAGAAAACATTGAAATTGTAAATAGGCCTGTTCCTTCACTTTGAATATCTGTGCATTTCCTCACATTTAAAACCAAAGTCCTGTCAAAATTCATACACATTTTTTTGACAGAAGTTTGGACTTAAAATCACAGAAATTAAAAGTAAAGGATCAGACCTATGGCCAATTTCATAAACAAACACTAAAACTACTTTTATCTAAACTCCTTCTAAATTTTATCAGACATTTAAAATTTGTCAGTTTCACCAATGCAGAAAAGGGATATTTTAAGGATATTTTAATTTTACTGAGTTTGCTCACATCCCTGGATTAAAAAAAAGAGGTTTTTTCCCTCGCTTATGCAAGGTCTATGAGAAAAAGTGAAAAAGCATTATGGACGAGGGACAATTATTCTGACAGCAAAATATCAGCTGTTGTTGACTGGAATGGCTTAGCAAAAAAGACTTTTATAATTTAATGAGACAAAAACGAGCTTTTAGTTTACAAGGGCATTTAAAATCTTCTTAAATATAAAAGCATTTGGTGAAACCAAAAAACATCATGTTAAGGCTAAATGGCTTTTAAAATACATAATTAAAAGCCTTTCGTGAAATTGGCCACTAATGTTTCAATGTGTTTGTAGGCGCCTTAAAGTTTCTTATTTAGACATGATGACACTCACGAGCCCGTACTCAATCTAAGCCCAATCTAAACAGGGCCCTAAAACAACACAAATCTATATCTAGATGATGTTGAATACAAACCTGGAAGTGGCTAATAATAGTTCTTGTTTTGAAAAGAGGAAGAAATGTGTGCGACAAACAAATAAATGAAAAGCTAGTTGAACGTGCGTTAAAGCTTACAAAAATTCATTAATTTATTCAAAAGTGAATGAATACAGGTATTTCACTGAATACCTGAGGTAATATTTGGACCATTGTTGGAATGCGTTTATAAAAATCGAGATGGATAAACTATTTAGGCTAGCTAGTCAAGCTGGACAAAACTGACCAAGCATATTTTAAGAAAATCTAATAAATAAGACTGATGATGTTATAAGAATTAATTTTTATTTCACTTGACCCAAAAATTCACCAGATCCTCTTTCAAAATGAAAGATTGCCAATCATTCGGATAAGTATGCGTTTTGAAACTTAACCTCAGGATATATGTAAATTATTATTATTATACATTATAAATTATTTTATACTTTTTCTACGATGTTTATTTAAGCTTAGTTTTCAAGCCTAGATAATAACTAATGATTCAAGTGCCTAAGCATAAAATTACTGTCGTAAATGCATTTCCTTTATATCCACTCAATCTTTTCTTTCAACATCTTTGTTGATTGTTTATTTCTTTTTTATTTGATGCTGTACATGTTATAAATGAGCTTTTAAATGTTTATTGATTGCAGAATTAATTGTAATAGAAAAAGACAGTTCGTATAGTATCTATAGTAGGTACAAGAGAAAGAGAAAGTTTATTATTTTGTTTTAACAGTGTTTCTTCCGTCATTTGACAAATTGAGCTGTCTTTCAGATTAAAAAAGAAAATCTATTTTGAAAAATGTACACTTTATGTTGCTAAGCTTGCAGATGTTTTTGTTTGTATAAAAAATTTGTTTCATACACAAAAATAGTACAATAATTTCGTTTTGGAGCGTAAACAGTTATTAATCTTTTAATAGAATTTTATGACTCTCCTACATCAATTGGTGATGTTGCTTTTTATAAATTTGTATTAAACTCTGTGGAATGCATTGTCTATTGAAGAGTATAAATGAGAAGTCTATTATATATTTTATGAAGAGTTTGTGAACAAGTTGTTGAATTCATATAAAAAATCGAGAATTTTGTATATACAAAAATCAGAAACATTTATAGACTATTATACAGTTAATGGCCCATAAAATCAATTGTACTTGCGTATTACTCATATTGTATTGACAGATGTACGAATTCATCACAGCCTCGTATTTTGTAATAGCACACATTTTTCAAATGCAATAGGAGAGTTCGATATTTTTTCTCCTTGCAATTCAGCTTTTAAATAATATAGTTGATGATCGTCTTAAAAATTACGCGATTAACATGATTTGCTGCTTTCGTATATTTTTCAAACCACGTTTAAATGTAAACATTTACTTGGGCGCCACTTAAATCTATGCGTGGTAGAGAGCCTTTAAATTTTGGAGATCTATCCACAGTACTTCCTTTAAAAAAAAAAACAATATAAAGTAAAATTAATATAAGACACAAAATTATTGATTGCTCAATTACGCTCAACGGTGTAGGACCGAAGCCTGAACCTTGGCACCAGGTTCTGGCACCAATATGTATACAACATTTTGAATGTTAGAATTGATGTCAGTTCCGAATGGAAATAAAAACAGTAGGTTGTAGTTCTTCAAGGAGTGGGCCTTCTGTCACTTAAAAAAAATACATATATACATTTAGGAAAATGAGCCCCACGAGCTTTATAACTGAGGCACCTTACTGCATCTGAATCTGAATTATTCAATAGAAAAGTTTATCAGTTTTTTTTTCATCCAAAGTCTTACCCGCGAGTAAGTATATTATTATTTGTCATTTATTATCTTGAATTTACATTTTTATGGATTTCTCGTTCATGCAACCTGACCAGATACTTCAATTATACGACATCTGACACAAGCGGTAACTGTTTGCAGTTTGCATAATTTTTGTTTCTATTTTGTATTTCAAACTGCCTTGCCGTCACACGACTAATTAAACTAATAGCTACTTCATCAAACTGCCAGTTTCAAAACAAAGTCTAAACAAACCTATTTGCTATCACACCACAAACAACGCTCAGATGCTTGCTCAGGCTATACTCTCTACATCATATGCAATACATATAAGATTTAATGGAAAAACATTCTAGATACATCACATCTGTCTTGTGTACTGTAGCTTGCTTATAATTTATTGTAACACTCTTATTTTATCGGCAATTTTTGTTGCGTGCGAAGTCTTTTAATTGAGTCGGTGCATGCATTTACGTCTATGGATAGATTCTCCCTCGGAGACTCTACTATAAGCTACAGAGTGGCTATCGACACTCGGCCCCCTTTCTGTGTGGTAATTATAAATTAAAACAGCAACAAAAAAAGTTGTATCACAAGTAGTTGCCTGAGACTGCTTGGAACCAACTACATCACCATCCGATCCGCGCTCATTTTAATAATATTTGCCTCTGCGCGAAATTAATAGGCGATAATAATTGGATCCTGTGCGGCCCCGTAGGAACTAGAGAAACAAGTTTTCCGAGCTTCTACCTATTAAAATGGGTATATAAATGTGTATTTGTGTATATAATTTGTTTGTATCTTTATAAACGCTTATGACTCAAACACTCTTTAGTCGCACCGACCAACGATTAAATTATTTAAAAATTTTCTTAATTTTTTTTTTATTTTTGCCATACTTGTTCAGCAAAGTGATCGAGCAAATATTTATAACTCATGTTCCTCCCCTAACCAATTTGTGTTACCTTCACAAGTTTTAATCTTTGCCTGAAATTTTTCAATTTTTATTTTCATACAAATTTTAATTGTAAATTTTCATTTTCCCCACAACACGACCAACGCTACGAACGACCGACGACGCAACTGAGAGACAAATTATTATACCAAAAAGAAAAATAAAGCATAACGTCCACCGAGCACACGCCATCTACAAATACAAAATAAAAATGGTTTGCCATACGCGATCCTATAAATTTCAATGTGTGAATATGAATATCTCGCAGCCAGAAAGTGGATTTTTAAACCAAATGTGAATGATAAGGTAGACATATGAGGTGTAAGGTTGCGAGCGGAAGTAAATTTTCGCAATTACAATATATTTAAATATTACCGGAAAATTGTAAAAAATAAAAATTCTGTGCATACTTTAGTATCTGTCTGTTTGTTGTTGCTGATTAAATGAAGTGTGTTTTGAAAATTTTATAAAGTGGTATTTTCATCAATATGCACTTAGCTAAGAGATGAGTGATATTTTATTTGCAATTTACGGTCGCATCCTACATGTGTATGAAAGTGATGTGATTTTTTTGTAAACAAAACAAAAATCCACCTCCTAAAGTCAACAATCACATTTCTTAAGCTCGAGTTTGCTAACAATTTGGGTTCAATTTAAAAACATATAATGAGGATATTCATGCAAAGGAGTAAAGTCGTCGTAAACGTAGTAAATTTGAAAACTGCGTAAATCTGTCTAATTTTCCATACAAATTGATTACGATGTTGTATGAATACCCTTAATGTATCATAGAATTCGTTACCTATTTATTATTCAGATAGTTTATTTCTACATCAAAATAACACAATTTTAAATAAAAGTCAAAGAAAATAACAGTTGACAGTTCTTAAACTTCATGCGCACAAATAGTTTGTGTTGTAGAAATTCAGAAGTTTTTTCAATAGAGCGGATATTTTTTGTCTAAATAATTGTGCTTGTGCTCTCTCGAAGCAAGAATTATTGTGAGAATTGAGATTTTGTGAAAATTTGTAAAAATTTACAGACGGTTTCAAGTTGCCAAACAAAATGTTAAAACACCTATAGTCGTTTTCATAAGATTTTCTTAGAACACGCTTCGGCAGTTGTCCAGCTAGTCAATGTATAAACAGTGATATTAATTAGATGGGCAATTTTTGAGCAAGTCATTGCCTAAATTTTTTAGCCAACGCGGTATTTATTAACGCATATTCCAACAATTAACTAAATGTGACCTCATTTATTCAGTGACATACCTGTATTCCTTCATTTTTGAATCAATTAATGACGGTGTTTATACCAGAGAATATGAAATTTGATTATTCTCTGGTTTATACCAGCTTCACGTGAGGCGACTGATTTTGACGTCTCTGTTTTTATCTTATTCCTATTTATTGGAAGGAAAGAGATCGCGAGGTTTTCAAAAAATTTAAAAACTTCAGCCTCACTTGACCATCTCTTTCTTTCTAAGAGATGAGAGTGAGATACAAATAAGGGACGTCAAAATGAGTCACCTCACGTGAAGCTGGTATGAACACCGTCAATGAATTTTAGTACGCTTTGGGGCACGTTCAACTAGCTTATCGATAATTTCAAAACTGACAAATTAGAAAACTAGAAATATTTGCCTCACCCACTGATCTCTATATATAACTGGATAGTGAATTCCATAGAAAGTATAACAGTGTTTTTGACTCCAATTGAAGATGACATTTGTTAGGCATTCTCACTTTTTGACGTCTGCTGAGCACAAAAAAAAAGTAATTTGAAGAAAGATTTTTATTAGTAAAAACAATAAAATTAATTTTTTTTTTGTTTAGTTCTGTCGGAATCTGAACGAATAAACTCCAATGCAGTTCTTCAAATTCTCGAGAACTGCGGTTTGCCGAAATATCTATCGTGCCCCAGGAGGTGGTCGAGCGTCAGTTCGAGGAGCAACTTACATTCCTTCGCCAGGAAAAAGTTTTGTTGAGTGTCAATATTCCCCTAAAGAACTTAATGATTTACGGCATCAATTCGTACCACGATGCCAGCCAAAAACGGCAATTATGTAGCGGCATTTGTGGCCTTCATAAACACCAAGTTCACTCGCTGGTACAGTAAATCCGTGGTCCATACAAAGCGGTAGGATGAAGTGAATGGGCTGTGTGTGTCGCTGATATCTAAAGGCAGGCAAATGGGAAGAAAACAACAAGCTTCCAAAAAAAAATCATAATCTACCGAGACGGTGTTGGCGTTGGACTTTTGTACTTGGTAAGCAACTTCGAGATGCCTCAGTTCGAGGCGGCCTGTGCCAAGGGATTCCAGAACTATTCTGTTGCAAAAGTGGACCAACACCTGAATGTTTAGTGGAAATCGTAGGGAGCTCTCGAGTCCTATGTCTGGAATAATTTTAGATCACACTGTCACACAATGAACGGTTCGTGTGCCTGCCAGCTGTCAATACTCCTACGAGATAGCTTATCTGATTGGACAGAGTGAGAACGTTCGGGCATTGAGAAGAGCTACTATAAATTTTTCTTCCTTTAAGAAGACACATTGATATGCTAATATTACCTTTTAAAATTAGTATGACTTGGTGTGTCCCAAATACAAAACTTTTAACTACTTGAGATGATTTTTTAGTTTTATTTGTTCTTCATTTGAGTTTTGGTCGGTACTTTTCTGAATATCTACTCGCAAATTTCCTTCGTCAAGAATTAAACAAGTTTTTGCTGAGAAAATGTGTTTTTATTTACGAGAATGTGAAGACTTCTAAGATCTCAGAAATATAAAAAAAATGTTTTATTGTTAAGTTCTAAAACTTCGTAGAAATTTCTTGCTATTGATAGATAGAACAAGCTCCCATTTCCAAACTATTTGATTTATTTGAATGATTGGAACGCATTTAAGTCTCTATTCAAGTATTCTAACTAGTATCAAAAACCATTTTCAATTCGAAAAAGGATTTCAAAAAATTTGCATATAAAAGTAGTATCATCATTTTTCCACTTTCAAGAAACTCATGAAATGTGTTTTGTATGCAAATTTTTCGAAATATGAGTTTGAATTAAAAATGGTTCGAAGAACCATTTAAAGGACTTAAATTCAAACTCCGAAACGTTTCAATCATCAAGAAATTTCTACGAATTTTTAGAAATTTCTTGAAATTGATGGATAGACCAAGCTCTCATTTCCAAAATATTTCGTCCTTTCGGATGACCGGAACGTTTCTGACGTTTGAAGATGTCAGTTTTCCCTTTTTATGTTATACTTTCATACAGTATAACAAAAAAAATAGGCAGCGCCACTTATAACAGTTATTCAAATGGAGTCAACTTTTTTGTATGGATACGCTATCCAGTTATATATAGAGATCAGTGGCCTCACATTATTCATTGAACGTGTCTTCTTTAATATAAGATTTGGACAGAAAATTTCAGTGGCTAAATTAGCCAATCAGTGCCAAATGTTTATAGATAACATTTGGAGTTGGACAGGTGTCTAAAGTTAGACATTGCTTGGAATGGGTGTAAAGATACCACTGAAATAGT
Source organism: Dasysyrphus tricinctus (assembly GCA_963921185.1). Taxonomy (NCBI): domain Eukaryota; kingdom Metazoa; phylum Arthropoda; class Insecta; order Diptera; family Syrphidae; genus Dasysyrphus; species Dasysyrphus tricinctus. The sequence continues at coordinate 41,981,527 of OY992531.1, read as the reverse complement.
TTAGCCATCTCGGTATTTATAACTGCGTTCCGACATTGGTCCAAATATGACCTAATTTATTCAATGACATACCTGTATTAATTAATGTTCAAATGAATTAATAGCCCTGTTTTTTAGTGCATTTTTATCTTCGCTTACAAAAAAGTAGCGTGTTAAATACAACAACAATACGGAATTATACCAGTTTGTTGTTGTAATTAACATGCTAGTTTTTTCTAAGCGAAGATAAAAGTGCACTAAAAAACAGGGCTAATGACGGTGTTCAGACAAACTTCACGTGAGAGGACTCATTTAGACATCTCTCATTCACGTGCGACGTGCAGCCTATCTGAACACCGTAAATGAATTTAAGTAAACTTTTGGACGCGTTCAATTAGCTTTTCATTAATTTCAAAACAAAGAAACTAGAAATATTTGCCTTAACTTTTTCATTGAATGTGATTTTTAAAAAACGATTTGGACACAAAAATTTAGTGGCTAAGTTAGTCAAACATTGTAAAATGTTTTTAGATAATTTTTTTTTGTTGGATAAGTTCCTAATACAACGTTTCCACCGAACACTTAACAGAGTCTAGAAGATTAGAAATAAGTCACTCTAGGACAAATAGTTCTACCAATCGAACTAACCTATTCTTATATTGCGTTGAAGGATTCATTTGTGGCTGGACTCGGTTCTTCATTGTGTGACTTAAATGAAACATTCTATCTCACTTTTCCACTTCATAACAAAAATTAATTAAAATTTGCATTTGAAGTGTGCTGTCAGAATTAGTCTTTGTTTTAATTTTTTCATGCGGTGTAAACACCAGATAGATCGTCTGCCTTAAATCGCAGATTATTTTTCGGTAGAAACGAAGTATAAAGTTAGGTATTGCTTGGAATGGGTTTATAAATACCACTGCAAGATTTTCATACATTGAACTCTGAATGCATTAATTTTACAGTATCCATAAGACAGTGTTCACATTAGACTTTTTGGATTCGGAATCTCTCTTTCCTTAAAGTGAATCTGAGCTGAACACAACCAGCTTCAATTCTCAAATCAAGTCCAGAGACAAATCATTGTCATTCGATTGCCAATTCAAAATACCATAATTTATTGTCAAAGGGGGGCTTAAGTGCATGTGTATATGTAATCAAGTTAATACAAGAAAATTGCTGGCCCTGGGCATAAAATTCTAAGTTTATTGATTAGGAATTCAAATCTAAAAAGTGCATATAAATTGAATTCAGCTTAAATAAAAATGGCGTTTGACAAACGCAATCACTAGTCACTGATGATGAGTTCCAGTAAGATCGCTTGGACGAAACGCCAATTTGTATGGACTAATGACAATTTAAAGCTAATTTAAATCAATAATTCAACAAGTCTAATTAAATGCTAAGTTTTCTACTTGGCTGATTTTTATTTCAGTAGAATATATTTGCATTATAGAACCTTCAAATAAGTGATTTATTCGCACGAACAAAGTCTTCTGTTTATTTCCAGCATTTTTTTTTCAAAATCCCGCCAAAATGCAACTCTCAATTTTTATTATACAGCTTTTATAACGGGTGATTTTTTAGCTGGTTTGGTTTTGGCAACACTGGTTTTGACAGCTGACGTGTGTTTAGTACCTTGTGTCACTGTCAAACAGCTTCAGTTTGGTTTGCAATTTAACCATGGATCGTCTTACAAATGAACAACGCTTGCAAATTATTGAATTTTACTATCAAAATTCGTGCTCAGCGATGAGGCTCATTCAGTGTTCAGCGATGAGGCTCATTTTTGGTTGAATGGGTACGTAAATAAGCATAATTGCCGCATTTGGAGTGAAGATCAGCCAGAAGCATTGCAACAGCTACCAATGCATCCCGAAAAAGCCACTGTTCGGTGCGGTTTATGGGCCGGCGGCATTATTGGGCCATATTTCTTCAAAGATGATGCGAATCGCAGCGTTACTGTCAATGGTGAACGCTACCGAGCGATGATAACAAACTTTTTTTTGCCCGAAATGGAAGTTCTTGACTTGCATGATATGTGGTTTCAACAAGACGGTGCCACATGCCACACAGCACGCGAAACAATGGCGCAATTGCGAGGCGAGTTTGGTGAACAGTTAATTTCACGTTTCGGGCCGGTCAATTGGCCGCCTAGATCGTGCGATTTGACACCATTAGATTATTTTTTGTGGGGGTATGTCAAGGCTAATGTCTATAGGGACAAGCCCGCTTCGATTGACGCACTGGAAGCCAACATCCATGCATTCATTCGTGAGATACCGGCCGATATGTGTGAAAGAGTATGCCAAAATTGGACTCAGCGGATGGGCTACCTGAGACGCAGCCGCGGTCAACATTTGCATGAAATTAACTTTAAACATTAAATTGCAAGGTTCAAACTATCGATTCAAATAAATATTTCATTCATTTTTTCGAATTTTTTGTGTTTTTTTTTTTTTTAAAGTTCTAAACCTCTTAAAAAATCACCCGTTATATGATTTGCGATTTTACCTACTGTCTATGTCTACATACAATCCATATTACACCTCTTTGATGGGATCCTCTGAGCAAGGTCAAACATTAAACATTTCGACTTTATAGCGAAAGTTCAAGGATAGACGCAAGACGCTGAAAAATTAATTGGAACTTGGTTGCCACGATTCTCTGTACTTTTAATTAGGTAATTAAAATAGATAAAACAAAAATATTCGACCAGTTTTTTTGTTGTTTCAATATAAATTTATAAACATTTAATTATTAGGTAAGTAGGTAGTAGTAGGCAGGTGGTATTGTCTGAGTATACATAAACATTGAGAGAAATGTGTTTAAATTGATGTCTGTTATGGTAACGTTAAAGCTGATAAACAGGTGCGATTTACATCTTCAAACGTCAAAATCGTAATTACTTAATAATAAACTATAGGTATACGAATATGAGAAACAAATCCAACAAATAAGTCAGAAGTTCAAACGGACACCTGTCGTGCACGTTTACGTTTAGGCAGCACTTATAGCTATTTTAAGCCCAGAAAAGAATATTATATCTACATGGATGTTTATGCAGAGGAAGTCTCTTTCAGTAGGTATATTTTCCTATGCCATCCAAGTGGTTAATACTTTGCATGAATCAATTCAACCAATCAATTTATTATTACATTAAAGTGGACTGATATTGTTTGACTCTATTATATGATAATCGTTGAGTAATACGGTGAATCTTTAAGACTATAATATACGATGCTGTGTAGTTAAACCATTATATTTTTCTTCCTTAACTCGAATACCTGTTACCACTATGTATGCCGCACAGCATTACAGGATATCAGAATGTATCATCACATCTTCCGTTTCCCTTTTAAGACGGTGTGTGCGGCAAAAACAATTGTCAGATGACTTGGATTCGGTTTCGATTTGATGCCACAGTTACGGTTTGAATTTTGTTGCCTTCAAGCATCAACCAAAGGAGGATATAACCAACATTTGCTAAGTGAGTTGTTATTGCAATTAAAGCGAAAATATAAACATACAACATTCGATATTATCACGTTGAACGTACAATAAAGATTGATACAAGGACGGTGTTGTTAAAGCCACAGAATAACCGTTTAATAAAGCCAATTTCCCTGAGTTCATCAAGACATAAAAGCAATATTTAAGTCGCATAAGTTCGCTGAAAGATCAAAGATGTTCTTTATAAAATTAAGAAAAAAAAATTATACCTACGAGTACAACGATTTAAAAGAGACAGTCTAAGGTATTCTTAAGTCCGGTCTTAAGCTTTTCTAACTTTAGCGCAGCTTTCAACTCTAAAATCTTCCTTAAAATCATTTCTCATAGATGTCTTAGCTCTTTAAGTCATTCTAAGTATGAAACCGAAATTGGTCGTCGAAAATTTTTGAATTTATAAACCAATTCCATTAATTTTTGACCAGTTACATTCACATTTTTATTTGTGGATGGTATTTATAAACCCATTCCAAGCAATGTCTAACTTTAGACACCTGTCTAACTTCAAAAAGTTATTTATAAACATTTTGCACCGATTGGCTAACTTAGAAACTGAAATTGGTTGTCCAAATCTTATTTCAAAGGAGACATGTTTAATGAATAAGGTGGGCAAATATTTCTGGTTTTCTAATTTTTCTAGTTTTGAAATGAATGAAAAGCTAGTTGAACAAGCCCCAAAGCGTACTAACATTCATTAATTCATTAAAAAATGAATAAACACAGGCATGTCACTGAATAAATGGAATGTTGGAATGCGTTTATAAATAACAAGTTGCCTAAACTTTTTGGGCATTGACTAGATGGACAACTGCCCAAGTGTGTTCTAAGATAATCTAATAAATACGACTGCAAATGCCTAATTTATTAATTAACTGCTGCCTAAAAGTTGTATTACTGAGGCAATGGAATCGGTTGTTTAAAACTTGACAAAAATTATGTTAATTTTATTCAATCAAATATATGTAGTAAATTAATTTGCAACTATGTTTAAGGAACTATTAAGACATTGCCTAACTAGTGAAGCGTCTAAGAAAATCAAATAAAAGTAAGCCAAGCTTATAATTTTTAGTTTACTAATAGTTGTCTTGAAATAAATAATATGTTCACTGAACGTAGGAAAAAGTTCACTAAAATTAATTGATTGAAGATAACAGAAAAGTTGGTGAATATCTGAGGAAAGAAGCACATATTTTATTTAGACAGCTGTTGGAATGTGATTATAAATACATAAATACGTACCTAGATCGCTAAGGTATGTCTAACTATTAAGACAATGCCATGCAGCCTCATTCATAAACGTATTTTAGAGACCGCGTACGGTTACAATGCCTTTAAAGGAAGAAATGGTACTCATAAAAGTTATGTAACGTTGAATAGAGCCATTTTAAGCTAAATATGTTTAGAGATTGAATAGTGGTTACCTAAGGATATTTTGGTATGACATCCAAACGTGGGTCGGGAAATGTTTTATGAATAAAGATTTATGCAACGGCAAATAGAGCCTTAATAATGTTTATAATACATTGCGTAGTAACTATTCACCCGTTGAGAGGTGTTTTAGGGAATTCTCGGTACTTTATGACTAAGCAAATTTAATAAGTGTGTTATATTGTGTTAATATAATAGTGTCACACACGTAACAATCGAAACACCTACACGTAAATACTATACCTATTTGATAACAATACTTGACCCTTAAGATGAATCAACTACACAAATTTGTGCAGTGACGGAAATTTAACATTTATGCTACGGGTTTGCGGCCTAAACGTATTAAAAGAAAAACAAAAACAAAAAAACTTCAAACTACTCGCACTCAAATCATCATGTTGTATCGAAAGGTAAAGATATATGTATAAAGAGTTTTTCATTCAGACTTTATTATTGGCTAAAAATAGATTTTCTTGTATAGTTTTTTGTTGTTGTCATTATTTCTGTCCCGCAGTCGATTTTATTTTCCAAAACTATTTATAACTCTCTGCTCTGGTACGGGTATAGGTACATACCTATGTATACTCTAAGGCAGCAAGGTGGGAAACGGCAAACCATTATTTGCCTGTGAGGTCTTCGAATTTCTGCACCCAGAAGAGGCCAGAGGAGCCCACACACATCTGGTGCCCATTTTGTGCCTTAAAAATACCCATTGCGTGTTTCTTTCAAAGTTCGAACCAACTTTAATGGGAAGGAGCGAGGGATGGTGGAGGCACAAAACATCGGTTTCTTGAGTTGAATTGAATGGTGGTTGTTCTGTGTCTTCTATGGTGCTGAACATGATCTCCCATGGGAAAAACTTGGCTCACTTATTGGCGCTGTGGTTTCTTTCATCTGGTTGCGGTTTAACTCTGATGCGGTCGCAGCTGGAGAAGCCGCCTCCACCAGTATCTTTATCATCATCGGAACAACTGGAGACGATGAAACATTATGCGCTCGCACAAGGAGCACACTCTCTGTATGTACTTCACGGTACCTTTGCTTACAAGATATTATACACAGATATGTAGGTAGGTATATATTATGAAGGAATATGTGATTGATCTTGAAATGCTATTTTTGTTCCATGCGGTAGTGTAGTGTATTTTTTGCTATGTGAATACTTCTTATCCACCAAGTATATCATGAAAAATTAATACTACTCCACAGCCAACCATCACTATAGTCAGCATCGTCACTACCACCACCCACCGGTTGCTTATTGGGCGGAGTGCCCAGTTGCACCAAAATTCACTAAAAGCGGTTTTTGCTAAAATGGAGTTAAAATTTATCGGACTGATAAATTTATTTGGGTTGCACCAATCTCTTTTGCGTGTTTTTTAGCTAAAAATCAGTTCATGAACCATCCCTGGATTTTATCTGTTTATTAGTGCAAGCGAGATAGCAATAAGGAAAATGTGAATACACAATAAACAGAAACATGGTATTCTCATTAAATACAGTCAATGTGCCATCTTGGTGTTTTTTTATTATTATTTGTTATTTTCTTTTTTTTAGAGAAAAATGGATACCAACCAACACTAATATTTTTTTGACACACTGCTTGGAAATAATGAACCAATATTTTAAAGCGACGTCTTCGAATTCAGAAAATGGATTTTTCTGTGTACCTGAACAACTCTTCGAAGTCTCACTATTTTTTGGTTTAGTTCGTTATCAGATGAATACCAGTCTATAATTATTCTGGAATAATTTATTTATTTAAGTAGTGAATTATAAATAGGAAACTTAATGCCTTCACCTGTTGTTTTCGTTATTTTAATTTTGAATTAACAATATTCCGTAAAATAAAATTGAATTATTTTGTTTGTAGGTAGTGTAATATGTTCGTTTAAACTTGCTTTTAAAATTTATCTGGAGGAAAATGGAACTTTAGTTTATTGGTTCGTTTATTGGCTTGTTAGATTTAGAAGTGGTTGGTAAACCGATAAATGTCATTTTAAAATTAAACGAAGCAATAAAAATTTAAAAGAGGTCCGTGCAACTGGCCATAAATGTCACAATTGGCGTTTTTTTTTTACTGAACGTAGATCACGGAACTGTCAAACAAAAATTGACGCGGCTATAGTTGCTGAGTGGAAGGTTTCGTTCAACTTTGGTTACGGAAGAGAGGTGCACTCCCGAGCAAACAGCTGTGACAATTGGTGATTTATTTTTGGCTTTTGTATTTATTTTTTCTGTTTTAAACAGCATTTGTCAAATTTTCTTAAGTTCAAAACCATTTTATCGGTTCTACTTTCGTTTCGCAAACTAATATGTTTAAAAAGATAAAGACTATGTAGTGGCTCGCGTGGCGTATCTAATGCTACATTTCCATCTAACGCTAATCTGAGATTTAATAAATTTTACCTCAAATCTTCTTTAAATGGTAACAAATATATTTCGTAAATCTTGGAGATAAGAAATTAATCTTGTTAAATCTTCCTAGGACAAAAAGTTCTACAAATCGAACTAACTTATTTTAACATGGTGCTGAACGATTCATTCGAGACTCGATTCAGTTCTTCATTGTTTGACACGAATCAAACATTCTGTCTCTTTCGCACTTCATAAGAAAAATTGAAACGGCATTTGCATTTTTGAAGGTGTTTTCAGATTTAATCGTTTTTAAATCTTTTTGTGCGGTGGAAACACCAAAAAGATTTATTTAATCTAAACTGAGATAAACCTTAGGTGGAAACATAGCATAAGCTGTACAACCGTGGTTCAAATTCTGATCCGTGATGGTTCAGCAGTTTTAAATCACCGATTTCGGTGAGTTAAATGAGGTTTGCTTAGTGCTCCCAAAAGTCAAAGTTAAACGATAGAAACGAAATATTAACCGTGCTTAATAACAACAAAAATCTGTAGACAGTGAGTTTCGCGTCGATATGTTAGAATGACAACAAAACTTTTGCTTTTGTCTGATTACGCTACTTTTCCACCTAACGCTAATCTGAGATTTAATAAGATTTACCGCAAATCTCTTTTAAATCTTGAAGATTTACCATACAAATTTATATCGTTAATCTGGAAGATAAAATTAGAAATTAACCTTGTTAAATCTTCCTAGGACAAAAACTTTTACAAATCGAACTAACCTTTTCCTGTATAGCGCTGAAGAATTCATTTATGGCTGAATTCAGTTCTTCACAGAGGAAACATTCTATCTCACTTCCTCTTTATGAGAAAAAATGAAACACCATTTTGATTTTAAAAGGGGCTGTCAAAGTAAATGTTTTTGTGCAGTGGAAACAACAAATAGATTTATTAAATCTGAGCTGAGATAATCCTTTGGTGGAAACATAGCATTACCCTCATTTATCGCCATGTACACTAATTTTGACAGGTGAAAGTTTCGTTGTCGTTCTGAATATTTCGCGTTGGCGTTGGTTTGGGAAAGCCATTAAGCGTCAGTTGGTTTATTCGCCAATAGATTATAGTCGTGACAGTATTTTAACATTGAAACTTTTAAGGATCCTTCAATTGAAAATAATAAAATCCGTTTTAATATGATATCTACCTAAATACAAGCAAGGATTAAAATGGCAGAGAATAGGTATGTTGATTTGTGAATATCAATTCTAAATCCAAAACTAGGTACTAAGTTCCCGCAACAAATTACTAAAAATATCACAATCATTATCACTAGATTCACTGCGCATCTTTATAATTTTTATGGCTTAGCAACAGATTTTTATTTCAAGGGGATAGTGCGCACTAAAACTTGCTTTCAATTCTTTCTTTCCTTATGTCCCTTCTTTTTTAAATTTCTTTATTTTTTTTTTATTTTATTTGTCTCGTGTGTCCAACATGTTATATTCTTAATTTGTCTACATGTTTCTTTGAAATAAATTCTAAGAATGTCAGCTTGCGGACTCAACCGCTTAGAAATAGGAAGACAAAAAACAAAACCACAAGGATTGTCGGCTTCCGTCGTCGGCATCATAACTTCCATCCTGGGATTTAATTTTTAGTTATTTATAGATCGATAGCATCATCGAATTATTTTTCTTCGGGTCCCATATACGTATATATGTACATATTCTACTTCTCCCACCTCTAACTTTTTTTCTGAACTATTTTTGCGTGCAGTCTTTTCTTTTCCGTCGAATAAAGATGTATCATGGTATTGATTTCCGCTAATTGGTTTCAAATTGCAAAATGAATGGCCTTTAATATCATGATGGTGACGGTATATACCCGCAGATATAGTGGTGTAAGAGCCGTAGGACGTAGGTATTCATATACATGCACATATAGTTGTGGAAGTGTGGTCAGTTGAAACTGTCACGTGTCGATGAAACTTAAAAAATGAGCTGTCAAGCTAGACATGGGTCTTTTGACGTGCCTAGCCTATGCCTAACCTATAAGAATTCCTATGAATGATATTATTGGCAATCATCAGCATCATCATCATCAGCATCAAACATTTGAAATATAATTGTCATCATACGGTTAATATCAAAGGGAACATAATATTATCGGTTAAGCTTGCGATTTCTTTTGTGCGTATTCTCTATCAGTTTTTCAAGAGCACTAAGCAGAGCACACACTTAAAAATGTATACCCTGCTGTCACTTTATTCGGTTGGAGATTGTAGGATTTGTATTGGCGTTTATTCACCCAAGAGCTGTCAGATGTGTGGGGAGATGAAGCAGGTATAGCGAATGAGAAAATCAAAAGAAATATCATTTTAATTGAAAAGGAATTTCATTTGAAGGAGACGACGCATGAAGTTTTTTTTTTTTTTTTTTTTTGATTTTTGGTTAACGTTCGGTCGCGCTGGAAAGAATGAATTAATAAAATGAATCAAAGCATTATAATTGTTTTGATTGCCATCACTAATATAACTTTGGATGGCAATTTAATTGTTTCATTGAAAATGTAGCGCCGAGAATGAATGGAAAATCTGGATACATGGTGGTGGTTTGATTTATTTTTTTTGCACGAATCTATATACTACGTACATATATTATATATTTTATACATTTAAAGGCACAAGCACATGTATGTATGCATAAGTATGTACATACATATATTATATACATACATACCATTCCATTCACTCAAAAAACCAAAATTAGTTCTCAAACGTCCGATACATATTTGATAAAATAAAAATGAAAAAAAAAACTACGAAACTTAAATGCGTGGTGATCATAGTGGCCTTTTTTTAAATTAAATGGCGCAGAAGATAGTCTACGACACGACTTGATACCTATTATTAGAACGCTTGATTGATAGCCTACGCTGTTCAATTAATCAATTGAAATTGTCGGTGAAAATAATTGAAAATGAAATGATATTTTTTTTTGTGAAAGTTGGTACACACAAGAATAAACTAGCGCAGACAGTAAGACTCAATTATTATTATTAGAATTATGCATAGACATATTTGACAGATGGATTAGTAAACTAATTAATATAGGTATTCATCACTTTAAATCCTGTTGTTATGCTTTATAGCAAAAATAAGTTGTGAAATTGCAAAATAAAGTTAATCATAAAAATTGTTTAAAGTTTTATTGAAATGGGAAAGTTATTTAAACTTATGTACCTACTTTCAACTATAAACAAAATAGAGTGCATGAACAAACTATCGATTGCAATCTTTGTTAAGCTTCTTAAGAAAAAGATTTTTGAAAATTTTTAATAGGTCCAATGCATAACCAAATAAATCAAAGATCAATAATTTGTCTTAAATAATTTAAACCAACACGAACAAAATTATAAAAAAAAACGTTTCACGATATCTAAGTGGTAAATTGATTGAAATTAATCAGAGCTGAGCGCCAGTGGTTATTTTTTTTTTGATATGGCGCCTGCTGTTGAAAATAAATTCCCAAACAATGAAGGCTCGTTGTCCATTGGTTGTTTTAAATATGATAAATTGTCAAACAATAAATGTTTTTTAATTGAATTGATAGTTTCAATGAACTTGAATTTTATTGAAGTAAATTTCATTTTGAAAATCAACTACATAAAGTTTTTTTTATAGAGTTCAGTTAAAACTTTGGGATTTATGCACCTTCTCATTGTGGAAGCTTGGAGTTCCGACAGCGCAGAAAGAGACTTGCATAAACTTTGTTTAAAATCTGAAATAAAATTTAAAGAAAAGTTACTCTATAAAATGAAAAAAAAATCCATTTTATATTATAAAATGGCGCCCAACAAAGTTTGAAGTTTTGATAAGATTAATTCGCTAAAGGATAACTGTGATTTCTTGAACTTGGAATTAATTATGAGATGGACAACATGAATTCAACAAGTTTTTGAAATTAGAAGCATTTTTAGCATTAAATTCCTCAATACAATGCTTAAGAAAAAGTTTTTAGAAATGTGTGTAATAAAAAACAATTTTTCAGTTCAATTAAAGAGAGTAGTTTAATACTTTTATGAGATATTTAAATATTTAATTTTAAATGGAATCGAAAAAAGTTTTTAAATGGCGCCCAATTTGTGTTGCTTCATCTTTCATTTCTCGTTCGTATAAGTTGCTGTCATTTACAAAGTTATGCTACAGATAATACATTTCATCATCATTCTGAAACCACTACAAAAGTTGCGAAAACCCGCCACAGTAATAATATACAGTGGTATACCTATGCCCTTTCAACACTAACAAAAAATGTCTGTCAAAATAACAATATAAAATTCTTTCGGAAGCTTTAGGAACGTGAGTTGTATACTATGTTTTTTGTTTTAATTTGAATTGGCTATTAAAACCAGTTCATGGACAGACACAAAGCCAATTTGGCGTTAAAATTGTTATTTCACCGCAACGTAGCGGTGGTATTTCCTTGGGCTTAAACAACTGTGCACTAATGAACGTACATATAAAATAACAAAACAATACGTGACCAAAAATTTTTCTCCAAATGATCACATCATTCAACTGCCAACACTTGAAATTTTTCTTGCTGATGCAATATCTCTCTTTGATTAAGTCAATAAATATCCAAAAACTACCTTTAGCCTTTTTATCCAAAACTAAAATCGATTTTCTTAAAAGATCTGCACCCAAAATTAGTTCAAACCCAAATCAAATAAATGCGCAATTTTCTTCGGCTGTAGGAATGCACTCCAAAATGCATTCCGTACTATCTATGTATAATACTAACACTTGTGAATGTATTAACTTACAGCACAGCAATAACGCTCAGTCGCCACATTGGCTGCAGGCAGCAGAAATGCAGCACCATCATGTCTAACCAAACTCTGACAGTCATGTCGGCCATTTTCAAGCTGATCACCTTGTGCAGTGTGCACCACACACTGCTCAACTACGTTCTATGGCTGCTCGGCCAAAGACTCGAAAAAAAGATGAAAAATGGAAAACCCTGGGCTGAAAAAAAAATTCCAATAAATTGCCAACTGCAATTGTGTCTGCATTTGCAATGCTGCTAAGGTGCGCGCGCCAATCAATCTGATGTAGCACCTCAAATTCAACATCCCGCTGCTGCCGCTGCCGCACCGCCCGGCTATGCAGTGAACGAAACGTCACGTTTCAACTGATCCTACACCTTCTGTTATAGGGGAATGGGTGCGGGGTCTACATTGTCATACAATGCTACATCGGGCCGGGCCTCCTCGCTTTGGTTTCTGTATGAGCTACTATCCCATAGTAACGCTGCCAGGCCAGCCACACCAGACTCTCTGTCGTCGTCGTTATCGTGTTTGTTGGTGTTGCTTTAGCTGGTTGTGGCTCTGCTTCAGCAGGCTTGCTTGCTTGTGCTGCCGCTGCTGTTGCCATAGTCTATGTATAAATCGTCGCAATTAAGACTTTCATGTTGCGATCGTAAATTACATTTTAAACGACATAGAAAAAATACGAGCCACGTATCTCTAAATTTAGCATTTAAGACATTGCGTTACGACGACACATTTTGTATTGAGTTTATATCTTTTAGCCTTCTATTTGAATTCTTTTTTATTTTAGATAGACTACTGTATAAATCTGCGCTGCTTAACGCTTTGATTTCGCTTGAAATTCGTTTAGCGTTTAGCAAAAAAAAAAACAGCTTTAGGCTGACAACACATCGCTGTGGAATGATCGATTCAACTGTGATCTGAATGCCTAAGCAACAAGCCCATATTGTTAAAGATATAGTGTGATGTAGTGTGCAGTCAATATATAAATATACAAATACAAACAAACACAAAATACACCAGAGAGAATTCCATACGTCAAAGTAGGCTGGAAATAATGACTTGGCAAGACGATTGGAATTTTTCTTCCATTAAAATGGCTTTTCAAGTAACCGTGTCGCGCGCCCTGTCACAATAATAAAAACCATAAACATCAATGATTTAAGCATTTCGTCATACAAAATGCAAGAATCCAACAAGTGGAGCCATTATTATTATGTTTTGTCGTCACTTTAGTACGTAGGTACTGCGTATATCCTTGAATTAATGCAAATAAGCTCATGGTTGTCTTTCTGATGTCAATCTTTTTCTTTGATCCGCCTATTAAATATCATCAAGTTTACCTATGTATGTATCTATAAAAGGCTGTTAAGTAGATAGTTTTGTAGATTTAGTATCATTGGCAGAGCTATTAGTTTTCGTTTGACATTCCAATTGAATTCACACAATACCTTCAATGACACCCTTTAACTGCAACACTGATGGAAATTAGATATGTCTGTTGGGATAAAAATAAATAAAAGTGTCACCGTTAGGTCTGACTTTTTATCATGTTTCTTTGTTTTAATACTACTTCGTACTTTGCCAAACTCAAATAACAGTTTTTATAACGAGCTTAAAGTAATCCACCTTGTCTTCATGCCTTAGAACGAATAAAGGGTGATTTTAAAACATTTATTAGAATAAGCTTTATGCATATATTACACAGTAAACAACTCCAGTCGTATTTATTTCCCCTGACCACTCTTGGACAGTTGCCAAGCTAGTCATTGTCCAAATAGTTTAGCCATTTCCGTATTTATGAACGTATTCCAATGATTATCTAAATATGACCTCATTTATTCAGAGACATACCTGTATTCATTCATTCTGAATTTAATTAACGAAATTGGGTGAACTTTTGGGTACGTTCCATAAATCTTTGCCCAAGTTCTGTAAATCAAGAACTATAATGCTCGGAGAGGCACAAGAGGCCAGAAGAAAACAAATCAATACACGGAAAGCATATGACGCGGCTACAATTGCGGAGTGGAACATTTCTTCAAGTTTCGTTTAACTCACTTAAGTAAAACTGACATTTGGTGATATAGGAATGTCAAAAAGAGGCAGACTATAATTTCAGTATGGGTGTGTTCCAGTTTAGACGATACGGAAAGCTACTTTTTGTTGGTTTTTGACATCAGCTTCAGTGCCCTTCATTAAAATCATTTTGCAATTCAAACACAGCATAAACAAACTGACCCTAAGTTAGTAAACCAATAAAAGAATATCAAACAAAACTTCCTTCGCATACCTACACAAAATGCAATTTCAACGTCACAAAATATTTCTATGTTTCATAAAATAGTTATCCCTCAGTTTTGTCTATATATTTTTTAGAATTTTCCATAAGAAGGAAATTTCAAAACTACCTATGCCACACTGCTTACCAATGAAACCCTAACTGCTGATCAAATTTCACAATATTACCTTGGTTAAAATATCACAAATCTTTGGTCGTATTTAGATATTGCAAATTGCGAATATCTTTCCAAGCCAGACAAATTTCAAAACAGACATAAGATTGACAGGGCCAAAGTAGAAGCCAGACAAAACCGCATAAATGTAAACAAAACAAGTTACGCTACTATGAAATTGAAGCACTATGCTTAGCTGCTTAGCTGACCATGATACCTTGACATCTATTCTCGACTAACTCTGCGGGATGCTATTGAAGCTATCACTTTGGATTAGATAAATAAAATAAGAAAACACATACAATCATGTGTAACGCAACGATACTCTAACTACTAGATCAAATAAGAAACGGAAAAGTCTTGAATTGAGACAATATAAAAAAGCATGATAGTCATTGCACTATCCAAAAGCTGTATACATGAGTGTGACATCTTCAATTAACTGACTCAGCAGTTGGCATCACTTTTTATAAAGACTCTCTCCTCTCTGTGTGTGTAGTTAAATTCAGTTTTATAACACCAGCATGCTGCTCAATGACGTTTCACCATCATTCCATCTCGTTATGAAATATTATTTTGTCTTTGATCGTTTTTATTTTCTTTTATTTTTTGTCACATACTGATTGCATAATTTTAGCAGTCCATTTAAAGTTACCGCCAAAGTGAGAGCGAAAAACGCCATTACGGATTTCCGAAACTGCACGTCATCCAGTTATTGACTTGACAGACAGGCTGCGCTCTCCACAAAACCCATGCAATAATCCACCAGAGATGTGCTGGAGGTGGGAGGGGATAAACTGCAAAACCACCAAACTGACCAATTTATATGCGGTCATTAATTTTACGTTGGTATAATTGAAAATGATATTGCTGTCGTTAAAATTAATGGAAAATTAACCATAAAACAGCCATCATAATATCCACAGAATGCATATGCATATTTTTTCGGAGAAACATGGAGAGGGCGGTGAGTAATTTAATTACACTCAACAAGAAGAAGATCGCGCAAAAGAATCACTGGTTGACTTTTATGAGCGTTTATGAATGAAAAATATGAGAATATGTTTTTTGAAGATGTTCAGGGAGATGGGAAAGAGCTCTTGTGCGAGGATTTTTGGAATGATCTCAACAATGGATATTCGGCGAAGCAACATAAATTATGTGTCATTTGAGTATGCAAAAATATTTTTTTTTTCCTTTTCAGGGAAAAAAATGTTACTTTGACGGCCGGCATGGCTGTGCCGCGGTGACTTGGAGAGTTGTTTTAGTTTTACCGATCAATGAGGGTCAAATTCATAAACTTCAAGATTTATGTATTCACTTTTATAATAATTGAGTTTTGGTTTTCGATGACAAGTGGCCAATTGCAAGTCATTATGTCAATGATTTGCTGTCAGTTGATAAAAAAAGAATACAAATTAAAATATGAAATGAACGCGTAATGGAGGCCCGGCAGGAAACAGGCTCCTTTTCTGGTTTTTAGTTTCTTTTCTCTTTCTGCTTCCTCTTTATGGTCACAATCACAAATTTAAAAGTAAAAGAGGAACTCAGAAATAATCATGATGACTCATAGTGTTTCTTCCGAGTTGTTGAAATTCAATCTCACGTCATCGATGACCGCAAGGCAGACGCACCTAACTGAATTCTTCCAAAATTACTGACTTTTTAGTATATAATATAGCTGACTCATTTAGTTTGTTTCTGTTTAATTGATAAATGGTTGATTTTGAATTATCAGCTAAATTAATATCGGAATACAATTTTTCGCACGTTATTTACAACTACAGGCTCTAGAAATTTTAGCAAAAAGATGGTCTGTGAGAATGAGGCCAGTTCCTTTTAAAACGCTTGTTTTGACGTTAGAAACCATCCCTGATCATATAGCTTCGCAAAACAGACGAACTGAAGATAAAAACTAATTGGGTTTTCCATTGGTAAATTCACATTTCAATCTAAAAATTGATTTTTTCGTTGCCAATGGAATGCGATTGCAAATTGATTTTTTTTTTGCCAATGTATTTGTGTAATTTTATGTGTATGTCATTATTCCTAAGAATTTGCATCCCTTGGTCAACTTTTCGTAGAGTAATATTTAGCTTCATAAATTTACCAACTCATTTAAAAGAGCGTCCTTTTTCTATTAAAATTTATTTTCTTAATGTTGTGAGCACAATTTTCAACAACCGAAATAAAATGAATAAATCAAAAAATTTTGCAAACTGACAGCTCAAAATTGTTTCGGTATAAGAACAGGGAGGGGTAAATCTGCCGAAAAATTTAGATCTGCAAAATTAATTTTAAATCAAAAAATAAATCGCCCAATGAAATGCAAAAATTGATTTGGATCTGTCAAAACCTGATTTTGACAGATCCAAATCACAAATTAATTTATATTTATTTATTTTACCAATGGAAATCTATCGTTCTTTGAAGTTTCATCAAAATAACTTCAGTAGTTGAGGCTAAAAGTAGACAAACACACTAATACACGATACCACAGTTATATCAACAATTTGGAAGAATTGCTGCTGTATGCTATGATTGCAGCGATCAATTCATTCAAAAATTAATAAATACAGGTACATATGTCACTGAATAAATGAGGTCACATTTAGGCAATTGTTTGAATACGTTTATAAATACCAAGTTGCCTAAACTATTAAGGCATTGAATAGCTGGACAGCTGCTCAAGCGTGTTCTAAGAAAATCTTATAAATACTACTGTACATATTTTAGCAACCTATGTATGTGAAACAGATAAAATTGCAATTGCGGTTGGCAAGGACAAGCAACGTAAAGTTGCTCCGTTGAATTGCAAGCAAATAAGTTCCGTGAGCAGCTCGGAGAAACTTAGAGTTTCCAGCAACTTATTCACCTGGTGAGTGATCTCCCATATAGTCCGAGGTACTTGAATCGGGGAAACTTAAAGTTGCCTAATTGGTGGCAGGCCAATAATCCGAAAATGGAGAAAATATGCGTGAAATTTTTACTAAGTTTCCCAAACTTGTTTTTTTCTCTTATAGTTTCTGACAGAAAATTGTAAGAATTTCAAAAAATTTTACGTAATTAAATACACTTAGTTTATTTCGATATTTAACATAACTTCAAACATGATAAGAATAACAGTATATTTGAATATTTAAGCTAGACGTTCTCAAAACTCTGATGCAATTGAATAGTTTAACAGTCGAAACCAAAAAAGTAAAGACTGGCTCCAGATTGACAAACAAAACGTGTAGCATAATATATTCAACTCTTTTATTTTTTTTTAATATACACTAATAATTTTATAAAAAAAAAATAAAGAGTGTCCCAAAACTCATTTGTAATAGATACAAATATAGACACTAAGTTCTAGTTGCCTTTATGTCTGCAGTTTAAGTTCATTTAAATTTTTCATCGTCAATATATAAACCTTGAAACAGAAATGTTGAAAACCACTATCGAGACATCGACTATTGAACTTAATCATTAGATTTTTTTTACAATATAGTTGTGTGTTTTAATAGAACACATTCTACCTAACAGACATAAAGACACGATGTCAGACGTTTTGAGGAAATTCTTTAACACAACAGGTGTTGTAGATTCAATTTTTATAAATAAACTTGGTAGGTAAGTAAGTATTAAATCTATTGAAAGAGAGAAAAAATAAAATCAATTGATTTAATTGCGAACTTGTGGTCAATCATAAGTTATATTTATCGAGCATGATCATTCGTATGGGTATCTATATCTATGCTAGGTATATAGAATATAGATTTTATTTGCTTTATAGATACTTTCATGTCACAATAAAGTAGGTTATAGGTAGTTTGTTGTAAACCACTTATTTATTCAAACGCAGGTACTTACATCTGTATAGTTACTTTGTGAATGTTACAAAAAAAAATCACCTTAAGCATAATATAAGTAGTAGGTAGTAGTTAATATCAAGGCAAAACAAATTTACCATCTTGCTAAACCCTAATTAAACTTCTTGGAAATCTGATGCAATAAACAATGAAAATCACAAAATAAAGTTGTCTCCTAAAAATTTGCCAAATAAGTGAACAAGTTTTAAAATGTGGTTTGGTTTTCAGATAGGTATATACCTACATTATGAAGTCTTGAGTAACTTATTTCGTCACTATAGCGTCATACCTAAATACTCTTGCTTATAGGTTATAATAAAGGTAAGTAGTTGGGGATTTTATAAGTAAAGTTACCTATGCTAACTGCCTTAATCTCTCAAATTTTTGTATGCAAATTGTGACAGAATTATATCGTTTATTCTGTCAATAATGTTGCGCCAGTAAGTTTAATTTCCAACCATAGCTATAACTGGCGCCCAACTGGAGGTTCAACCAGAGTTAAAGTTGGCTAATATCTCATAACTATAACTGTCAATCTTACCAAAGAAGATGGATTTAAGTTCCTTTCACTCTGAAAAGAAAGTTAATTCTGTAAAAGGTTCAAATGGCAAGTATTCCCAGGTCGAAACACATGGAAAATGTATTTGTATACCAACCTATTTTTGTTTACAAAAGAAAAAAAATAAATACAACTCAAAAGACATTGTCTGCTACTTAACTTTGCCATAATTCACTCAAATTGAATTTACAATTGGTTTGCTATTATAATTGCGTTCAAGAATTTTCGCACACAGAGACAAACTTTAAGTAAATTTAAATATAAGAAAACTTCGCAGTTCGCACTTATTTTGCTTAACGCAACAAAAATGCATTGCATCTTTCAATGAGTTAAATAAACGTAAGTTTCACACTCGTTCGTTGGTTTGCAGGTAGGTAGATGGATGGTGTAATACATTATCTTATTTTTTGTTTGCTTCTAAAAATAAATTAAATCATTCGGTAAGAAGATCGACGAGTAAATTATATTGTGTTTGGCTTGTTCCGTTCGAGTAGATATCAAAGTAAACACTTTTTTAAAAAATCAACACTTCCCCAGAACAGAACCTCTACTCTGCCAGAAGCCAAAGGCAGACGTCTACATTTTTATTTTCTTATTCTTGTTCTTGTTCTTTGAATTTTAATTTTATTTTTTCAAGTTCATTAACAAGACCATGCTAAGAAGCATAAAGTATTCGATATTTTTTTTTCCTCTTTTCAAGACGTAGGTAGAGGTACGGCTGGCGTATACTGTGCCGCCGTATAACGTACACCACTTGAGTTAAGTGTCGAGTGAGTACCGACTACCGAACCGAGTGAGAAGAAGTGCAATAATAATAATTAGCAATTGGCTACTACCTACACACACTTTTAAGAATGAGTTTTCGTACACACATTATTTTGTATACACATGAACATAGAACTTCTTGTGACTTTGTGGTATTCATCATTGCATGACTTATTTTATTTCGGTCTAAGAACGCTTCAACAGGTGTATATCGTTTGTCTTCTTTTAGAGTGCACACACCACATAATTTCAAACGAAAGAAAGCAAATGCGAATTCGCTTAAAACCAAACACTACATTACCGACACAAAATCTTCGAAACATAAATAATTTCTTAGAAATTACTGACTTTGATGATGGTTTTTCAAATTGGAATTTCAAGTTACTCACGAACAATAAGTCTGAAGGAATCCAATGAATTTTCCTAAATTTCAACATTTTTTTAACTGAGTATTGAATTAAGTTGTAAAAATACGCGATCACTGACCGCACTGTACTGTGAATGAGTTACACTTTCAATGTTGATGTCATTTTAATTAGAACCTTGTTATTTGAGTTGTGAGCCAACAATAACGGTGAATTGATTTATGACAGACAGTAAATATGATATGGACATTATCATTTAATATTTAGTACATACCTATATGGAAGCCTTTCAAGTGGATGCTATTTCTATAAGTCAAATAATTAGAAGGGGTAGGTATGTAGGTACATTATGTTAATGATTTATGAGTTATGATATTTTTAATATCTAATAATAATTTTATAATAAAGTCCAACCTAACGCATTTACCCCCATATAAATAAACGGCGGATAACAGTGAGCTAGCATTTATACGAGATGGTCAAGTGAGGCAGAAGTTTTTATTTTTTTTAACTCCTGCCTCATCGGGCCATCTCTTTTTAATTTTTTTTTTAAAGGAATAAAAGTGAGATAAGAAACAGAGACGTCAAATGAGTCGCCTCACGTAGAGCTAACCTGAACACCGCCAATAATGTATTTGGAAAATGTGTTTATTTTGACAATTGAAAAGAGCATATTAAAACATAATAACCCTGTTCCTTTACTTTTAATTTCTCTGATTTCCTATCCATTGTTACCGGTGAATGAAAGCAAAACGAAATATATGCTGTCAACAAGAAAGGACACCCTACAGCGACGTCACGGACAGAACGTCACTATAAACAGCTATAATTTTGAGGTGGTCAGAGACTTTATCTATCTAGAATCCGCTATTGGCGAATGGAGTCACGGCACCTAGCAGTCACGGCGTGAACCCTATGTGGGGGATACATTTTTTTTCATTTTGACATTCAATGTATTTCCCATAAGAGAAAACCAAAAAAAGGTCTGAAGAACATTGCTTTTGCTAATTAATTTTCTATGAACACGTATTTATTTTATAGTTGCAATAGAAAAAGAATTTATGTGAGTTAGTTAATCAAGAAGAATATGTACATATCAAAACTTATGTGTAACTTCCTATATTTTGCAGATGAAAAATGTAAACAAACCTGTATTGCTGTTGTTGCTTTCCAAAATGGATTCATGTCGTAAGCAAAATTGGTGTCATGTGCGTAGTCAGGGAAGGGGTTTGATAGACAAGAGTCAATTATGAAGATTTTTATATTATATATTTTACTACTATTTTCTAATAAGTAAAAGCTTACGTCATCGAAACTTTGCAGTAATGTTTTTATGAAGATGTAGGTATAAAGTATTTATATCTATTTACATATGTATTGGGTTTGTGTATTTGTATTCTTGAGAAAAAAAGGAGTACAAATATTTGTATACTATTTGTGACTATCAATAAAATATAATTTGTGTTTAGAAACTAGCGAAGCTCATGGGGTCAATAACACCCTTAATTAAATAAATAAAATTTTGCGTTTAATTTTTTACAATTCTTATTTTCAAAATATGTACCCTCCAAAAATATGAGGAAATAATAACACTTCAATCGTGCCTGCGTCTTTTGTTAATGCCGCATTTATACGATTGGAGAACTGGCAATATAATGACCAAAACAATAACAGAAGAATGGACAAATTCATTATTTTTGCCATTATACTGGCAGCTTTTCACCAGTCGTGTAAATTCGGTATAAGGAAGAAGCATTTAAAATATTTACATTTACTTCCAAACAAAAAAATTCTGTACGTAGGTAAAAATACTTGAAAAAGTTTTTTTTTTGTAATTAAATTGGTAAATATATATGCAAGAAATTTTCATTCCGAACAAAAATGTTGAAATGTATTTGAAAATCTTCATTTTCAATACAAACATTATTAAAGAAAACAAAACTAAAACTTGGCTACGTTCCTGTGTTGCTTTTTTCTCAAACGAGTGTTGGTGTTGTTGTTTCTCGTTGTAGAGGTAGTTTGTTTACATTTTTCATCTTAAATTTAAAGCATTTGAGGCGTCGGTTTTGATTTATTTTTTGCTAGATTTGTAAACTTACATATTTTGTTATTCTTTTGCAATCATAAAAGTTGTATCCGTTCATATAAAAGTTATTAGAAAAAGTAACATGAATATGACTCTCTTTTGCTTTTCTCTTATGGGAAATACATTGAACGTCAAATTGGGAAAAATTTTATCCCCCAGATAGGGTTCATGTGCTGAAATGCAGGTGGTGTGGAAAGCAACTTACCAGGTGTCAATAAACTCAGCGAACGATACCACTGCTGAGATCAAACGAAGAATTACTCTTGCCAATCGCTGTTTCTTTGGGCTAAGAAAGCAATTGACAAAGCAAAGCCCTTTTTTGAGCAACTAAACTGTCCTTGTATAAGACGCTTATCATCCCGGTCATGATTTATGGTGCAGAGGCATGGACACTGTTGACGGTGGATGAGAACGCGTATGGCTGTTTTGAGAGGAAAATTCTCCGGGTGATTTTTGGTCCCATCTGCATAGATGAATGGAGAAGAATATAAAACAACGAACTGTCTGGGCTGTACAGCGAAATCGACCTAGCCACAAAAGTGAAAACGACTGAGATGGCTGTGTCACGTAGAGCGAATGGACACAAATACTCCGGCCCGAAAAGTCTTTGAAACCAACCCCGTGGGACAGCGCAGTAGAGGTGGACAGCATAAAAGGTGGCGCACGCAAGTGGAAGATGACCCCAACCAACTTAACGTGCGAAACTAGAGACAGCTTGCTAGAAACTGAGCCGGCTGGAAGAAGCTTGTTGCTTGAGGCCCTGGTCCACCCCAGACTGTAACGCCACCTTAAGAAAGTAAGTAATGTCAGAGTTCATACAAAAAAGTTAATTGACTGAAGTTTGGATTAAAAATCACAGTAATTAAAAGTAATACTACGTTTTCACCGAACACTAAAACGAGATTTAATAAGATCTACCTCAAATCTTCTTTAAATCTCCAAAATTTACCATACGAATTGCTTTCGTTAATCTACAAGAATAAAAATTAAGCTTGTTAATTCTCCTTAGAACGAAAAGTTGAACAAATCAAACTTACCTATTCTTATATGGCGCTGAAGGATTCATTCGTGGCAGTATTCAGTTCTCCATTGTTTGACACAAATAAACATTCTTTCTCACTCCCACTTCATAAGAAAAAAAGAAAGCCCTTTTGCTTTTGAAGTGTGCTGTCAGAGTTAATCTTTTTTTAAATCTTTTCATCCGGTGGAAATCCCACATAAATCTTTTTCCTTAAATCCCAGATTATCTTTTGGTGAAAACGTAGGATAAGGGACAGGGCTAGTATTAGTAATAAAAAGTCAGACAGAAATGACGACTAAGGTCTGTTTGTTATCGTGAAATTTCTTGCAAATTTCACAAATTCTCACAAATTCCTGTTTGCTAAAGCCTAGTACGCAGATCGAGCTAAAATTTCGCTCTCAAATTTCTCTCCAAACAGCAACTAAAATCCTAGCTAAATTGTGACACAAGATTTTTGTGGAGAATACATTACAGAAAAAAGCTGTTCTCTGAAAAGAAATTTTATTCAACAATTTCAAAGAATTTCCTTTCAATATTTTAAGTTAAAATAATCAAATAAAATAGATTTTTCCTTTTGGCATTGCTAAATCGTTTGTCCTTGAATATTTCTCGGTCTCAATTTTCATTTTTGCAATGCAAAGCTCACATAATCTCACAAATAAATGAACCTGCCACAATTTAGCTCGAGAATTAATGTGCCGAATAATTATTTCATGCGCTAAATTTTGACAGATGAGTGCGTTCAGTAAGAAACGAATATTTGATTTTTTAGCTGGAGCTGCGTAACTCTCGGCTAAAATGTTTGGCTAAATTTTAGCTTGGCTAAATTTTGGAGAGAATTTTGTATGGGAGCGAAATTTTAGCTCGATCTGCGTACGAGGCTAAAGCTAGAACTATAATGCTCGGAGGGGCACTTAAGTGGTCGGAAGTAAATAAGCGAATACACGGAAAGCATGTGACGCAACTATAATTGCGGAGTGGAGCGTTTCGTCAAGTTTCGTTCAACTTTGGTTACGGAAGTGAGGTGCGCTCCCGAGCGCACCTCACTTAAGTAAAACTGACATTTGGTGAAATAGGAATGCCAAAAAGAGAAAGATGATAAATACATTATGGGTGTGTTCCCCTTTTTTCGGTACGGAAAGCAACTTTTCGTTGGTTTTTGACATTAGCTTCAGTGCCCTTCCGACTATTATAGTTCTACCTTAACTCAAAAAATTTGCATCGAGAGACCGCAATGCAAGAGCAAATAATTTCCCCTCCGCTGGAAAACTTGTGAATTTCTGCTACACAAATTTCACGAAGTGTTACAATAACTACTGTCAAAAATCGTATGGCCTTTTCGATTGGGGACAGAATGGCAGTTCTTGTTCTGGAAAGAAGAGAAAATTGTTCTGGATTTGTTTTCAGAATCGAAATGAGAAGCGTTCACACGTATCGAATCGGTGTTCCAGATTGCCAATCGAAAAGGCCAGTAATGGTCAGTTTCTGTCACAGCGTTGCCACTAATTGGAAAATTTTCCGAAGTAGGGTTTCAAAAAAAAGAAGCAGAATATTCAGTTTTCTTACAGAAGATCTGCATATTCCAATTTTTACTTTTATTTTCAAAATAGATGAACAAAAGAAATTAAGAAAAGCATAATATACATATGTAATTAATTATGCTGTCACGATTGTTATCATAGCAAGCCAAGAGATTTGGGCACTCAATTTTGATGAACTTTTCCGAAAAATAAAATTGAATAAGACTCAATTTAAAAACAGTAGGTTTGTTTGGTGAAAAAAAAGTGTATTAGATCCATTGAAATCATGGCAAAGTGGCAACGCGCTTTATGCATATAAATGTCATTTCTAAATAAAAGTGGTGCAGTTCATGGTTCAATGCGTTTGTTAACTTTTTTAAAATTCCTCATCTCTGATAGAATTTTCCCCTTTAAATTTCCAAATTTGACAGGTTATACACATTTTTTTTTGGAAAAAGATACCAAACATATCTCTTATGTCATTTTCCGTTGAATGTTTGAAGTATTCCTTTTGTGTTCATTTTAGCTCTTAGATACTACTCTTACTAGTCTTTTATCTGCTTCTTTTTCTGTTGCCAATTTCAAGAAGGATGTATTGTATCTTGTGTGTAAACAATATTTTCATAATAAAATGTGAATTTAAAAAGAGTGGAATAATCTAAAAATCCAATAGAAAACGACATTAGTAAAATTAAATTTCTAGAAGTCAAGTAAGATCCAAAGGGCCGAAATGAATAGGGCAACAATTTGGTGCGAAATTATTTTCCCCAAGACAATATTTTATCTGTGGAAATGCCCCTCATTTCCTCCAAGAGATAAGAAAAAATAACATAGAAGCCTTAAGTTGCATCTTTGATTAAAAGAAGGTAAATAGTAAGAAAATCAGAAAGTCGAAACAGATTTCGACGATGTTTTTTTTAAACAATAAAAGTCTAATTTAATGGATTAATTTATCCATGTTTAGACTTCGGGAACTAAGACTTCAATTTTTTTAAATCAGAAAAACACTTTTACGAGTTTGCCCTCATTTCTCCTATGTTTGACTTGAGACGCTTTATTACTTGAATAAAGTTAAGTTCAAATCTTCAAGGTTAATATCTTAAAAAAAAAAAAATTAACAAGCTGAATTTAAATCTAAAAATTATTGGGGGTTTTTATAAATGCTAAATGAGGTGTAACAAAAAACGCAATTCGGGTTTATCCATGAATCTTTGTTACTTTTTTTTTTGTGCATTTTGATCTTTTGCGTAGAAAAACCACACCTATATAACGCCGTGAACCGCGAACTATAAAGCTTCAAATTTATCGACCGTTGAGAAATTGAGAGAACAGGAATAATTTATATGACAGTAGGTTTCTATGGAAAGTTGTTTTATCAAATTTATAAATTGAAAATCTAGATCTAGACTAAATGTATACCTAAAATTCAACTTACTTAACTTATACCCCTCAGATACATGAACAGCTCAGCCGATATCTCTATCGAATATGAAGGAGAAGCTTATACGCGGAATTTACAAAATCGAGCAAAAGTATTGTCATAATGCGAATATGTCGTGATTTTGCAAATGTTAAAAGTCATTGTGCCTTCAAGTTGTAATGACAGAATACATAAACTGTATCGGAAGATCCCACAAGAAAAGTCTGACAAGTTTAAATCCTTTCGATCTTGGTAGCCAATTCACGTCACCTCCACGGGAGGACGCCTTTAACTCAAATCTTTCAAGCAGACTGCTTTTTGTGGCATCAGCTGTGTGACACGTAGTGTGGTCCTTTTGGAACCATATATCATTGACATCCATATTATTATTTTCAATTTTTTTCAAACTCAGAAGATATACCTACAAATGTATGGTATGTAGGTCTCCGTTAACTGAATTGACTTCCTCGGGTTCTTTTGCACGCTCTCATAAGCAGCAGTGATATTTTCGGCAGATCCTAAATTTTCTTGACGTATGGGTGTTGTTCATTGAAATGGTTGACTTGAATGTGCCCACCAAACGTGAAATAGTCGACTGGGAAAGGCAATCATGTAATCCCTTAAGTGGATAATAATGTTTTAACATTTGCCCATGGTATGCCATGTGAAACTTGCCATTGTAATTTTTCATTAGTAATTGAATAGGAGGCTGTTTCAAAGATATAATTTGCGCGAAAAATTAATTTTTGTAGAATGAACTGCAAAAATTTTCTGCCCGAAAAATTAATACAAATTTGTCTGCATTATCATATCATCATAAAGAAACATATTTAAAAATATTATCTGTGATGCAGCTGTGCAGTGCAAAAATCGAATTGACGATAAAATATTGAAAACCCATAAACGTCAAATGCGTCCGCAAGTAAATTGACTGAAATTGATCAAACACTCATGTTGTTCCTGCAGGAAGATAGCATATTTGACGATTGCAATATCTGTATCGAAAAATGGCGATCATTTGACAATCAAATTGATCTTTTCGAAAATGGCCACTAACAATATATTTGACAGATTCCACAAAAAAAAACATGGCCGCCACGTCTTCACTTTATGCTTAGCTCAGTTAGTATCGATCGAAAATTAGAGAGAATATTCAACAATGAAGCGGTTGAAACACTTAAAAACTCATGGAATCTATGCATATCCAAAGCCTGGAAAATCTTCGGTTCTTCTTCGGGGGATAATAAAACAGAGATAGACTCTCTTTACTTTGTCATCACTACCTACTTAATCAGCTATAAATGTAATGACTCCAGACCTCAACTAAAATTTGTGTGCTGTTGTATACACTAGCAATCTCTTATCGCTTTTTTTTGTCAAATTTGCAAAAAGTTATTCGGTAGTAGAAGCGAAGGCTGCGATGACGATAGACATTTACATAGGTTTTTCTGGCTCCCGGAAAAGGAAATTTTCGTGGAAGAAATTTACCCAGAAATTGTTTTGGAAACTGAACCGCAGAGTTGGAAACTACCCAAAGTTGCTTTGGGAAAAATGCAAGAACATAAGCCGGGAAAGAAATTTCCATTTAAAAGTGACGGTTAGTTCACAGTGATGAAGTTCGCAACCAGAGGTGAGTAGAATTAGAGTAACCAAATGTAAAAGCGAAAAATAAAACAGTTCGAAATGAATTTTACATCATGGTTTTCAGTTTGCAACATACAACCAGATCCTAGGAACAAGTTGAAGAGATCCGAAAAATGACAATGCCATTGTAATAAATCTGAATTTTTTGCACATAACGGAAATGGAATTTTCACATTTTTTGAGAAAACTGTCTTATTTTTATAATATTCCCTAAGTATCTTGTTAATGGCACAAGAACACTCGTGGCAACAGCCAAAAAACTCTGTCCGACCATTGCTATCGTGTAGAGGACAGTCTAGCTTTCATTTGATACCCCATTAATATAAGTGGCTTATATTATAGGTACATTTAGCGGAAAATGCAACCTGAAAAATGCATTTTCTAACCATTCCAACCAGATAAAGCTTGTCCGACCAGCAGTTTTGTAAATGTTTGGACTAAAGCTTTCGGTTGGCATTCAATTTTTGCGTGGCCGCGATGAGATAGGTAATCTTATGCTACATTTCCACCTAACGCTAATCTGAGATTTAATAAGATTTACCTCAAATCTTCTTTAAATCTTGAAGATTTACCATACAAATATATTTCGTTAATCTTGGAGATTAGAAATTAATCTTATTAAATCTTCCTAGGACAAATAGTTTTACAAATCAAACTAACCTATTTTAACATGGTGCTGAACGATTCATTCGAGACTCGATTCAGTTCTTCA
The DNA here is from genome assembly GCA_963921185.1 of Dasysyrphus tricinctus. Classification (NCBI taxonomy): domain Eukaryota; kingdom Metazoa; phylum Arthropoda; class Insecta; order Diptera; family Syrphidae; genus Dasysyrphus; species Dasysyrphus tricinctus. The sequence goes on along the minus strand of OY992531.1, from coordinate 41,953,014 downwards.
TTGTTTGACACGAATAAGACATTCTGCCTCATTCGCACTTCATAAGAAAAATTGAAGCCCCATTTGCATTTTTGAAAGTGTTGTCAGATTTAATCTTTTTTAAATCTTTTTGTGCGGTGGAAACACCAAAAAGATTTATTTAATCTAAACTGAGATAAACCTTAGGTTGTTAGTTTTACGTTAAATTTTATTTTTGAGGTTAATATTTATAAATTTTGTTTTAGCAAAACAGTTTAATAAAAAAAGATCTACAGGTTAATTATTTTTATAAAATTATATGAATTTGTATTTAATTTTACTTACATTTGGAGCAAATATCGTGTGTATATTTAAGTAGTTATCCAAAGAATTAAATTGTATTTATCAAAACTGAAAATACTTGTTGTTTTATTATAGACTGCGGTTTTTTGTTTTTGATTTATTTATTAAAGCTGATTAAAGCTTTTGATTTTTTAATATTGATGAATATGATGTAAAATTAAGTACAGAAGCACAGTCGTTGTTTAAGTATATGGTAGTTAAATTCTCATTCAGTTTTCTTTGTAATTGTTTTTTTTTTCACCTTTCTTTAAAGTAATCACTTTTTTATATCAGTTTTAATATTCGAATCACATTCACATGTGGGTTTTTTTTATTAATATTATTTTATTATATACATTTTGTATGGATAATTATTTAAGTTGATATACTAAAAGTCAAAACTAAAAATAGAAAATTATATTAATTTATTAACAAATCATCGTTTCACTTTTAAAATAGTTTTTTTTTTCGTCTAAAAAAAAAAACTACTTAAAATGTGAATATCGTCGCTATGCAAGATTGTCATCGCGTCAATTGGCGTCACTAAGACGGAAATGTCGGAAGTAGTTCGTTGTTAATCAAATAAAAAAATTTAAAAAAATGTTCATATATGTAAGTATTTCCTGATAAGTTTTTTTTTTTAACTTTATGCCAGTGTTTGAAGTTTATATATTTATTTTTATCTTATCGAGATATTTGCATTCAAGCTCTGCCGCATTATAGTGAACAATTTATTTTATTAAATATGTAGGTACATGTGGTGCAGATTCGATAGGAAGCATAAGATTAAGCAGGAAGGTAGGTAGGTATACCGTAAATTATTTTTATTTCAATGGGAATACATCAGAATTAGGAAAAAAATCGTATAAGATATCGTTAAGATAACAAGTTACAAAAACATATGTACGTACCTACTCAACACACTCATTTATGAGAATAAAAAAAACCAAGCATACTTAGTTGCGTATATGCAAGCATGTCTCCAATCAAAATTTATTGCAAACGGAAGTTATCACATTAAGAAAATAAAAAAAGACTCAAAAGCGGCAGAGCCAGCCAGAAAAAAAATTGTAAAGTTTCGACGAACCGGGGTAGACAAAATGCAAAAGTAGGCAGTAGTTACATTTCTGTTTGCAATTTAAAATCCGCGTGTACTATAAATTATTATTTTTTTTTCCAAAACTATACACTGTTATTCCAATAGATACACTTTTAGATACAAAGTTTATACACTATATGATCGTGATAGCTGTAGATAGTACAACAATGATCGTTGATGCGACCATCAGCCACCGCCAACATCATCTATACAGCAGCAGCACCACCATACCACCTCCACCAACACCGGCACCTATATTCACACAGTAGATTTATTGCTGCAATTTGTGTGATTATTGCTGCTGCAGCAAGTGTTTAAGATACACGTCCTAGTAAAATTTGTCGGATTAGTGGTCACACACTTTACAGTTACCGCCGCCGCTTCTAAAGAGCCGACAAAAACACTCAGTCACAATCGAATTAACTCAAATAAAATTACATTTTGTTTATTTAATTTAATTAAGTCTGCACACTGGCCGGTCATGAAAGTGGAGGACAACCAGACGGTCAAACGATGGAAACAAAAGAACTTCACTTGCAATACTTGTTGGTCACACAAAAGAACACCTTTATAGTATTAGAACAAAAACCACTCAAGTTGAGTGCGGTATAATCTATTTCATGGGTCTTTTCTAAGGATACACAGTCTAATTTTTCGGGCACAACAGGTAGACATCAAGAAGTGCCCCAGACAGATTAGGATTATTTTCCAACACCAAATTAAAATTGTTCTTAATTAAATTTGAGACCAGAAAAAAGTATCTTTTTTAAATCTGATTTGACCTTTTTTTTGGTCTCGTTGTTGCAAAAACTCATTGAAAACAAAAACCGCGCGCTTTTCATTCAGGAAAAAAAAAGTGCCGCGCGATACAAATTGATAATACTAGAAAATAATTTATTACAAACAAAGTGCACACACACCCTTGGCGAAGTAAATCGAAATCCAATTAATAAAGTAGGTATAGTAGCTATCTTAAACCAAATTCACACTTCTTCGAAACTCAGATATATTTGTTTCTTTTATTTCTTTTTTGTTGCTGAGAGAATAAAGAGAGATGCTTACTTGTTGCTTCTTATTTAAGGACTAAACAGAAAATTACTGAAACGAATGTATTTGAAGAGTACATCCCCACTCTATAAAGCAATAAAATGAATGAAAAGAAAAATAAAAAAAAAACCGAATTATACGAACCGAACGGAACGAACAAACGACAGCGGGTGAAGTGATTTTTTTATGAAATTCTACTCAAAGCACTGAGATGTTGGTGGCGTGGCGGGACATATACCAGCAACATCACATTACTTTACTTGGAAAACCAGCAACATTTTTAGTTTTTTTTTTTTCTATTTATTGTAGGTGATATCTTGAAGCAATAATTCATCATTCTAATAACGAATGAAGAAATCGACAACATTCTTCATTGTGTTTTAGTGGTTTTACAAACAGTATAGGTGAGAAATTTGGGAAACAAAACTCTTTGGTCCAATATTATGGCTTAATAATAGTTTATTCTGCAATCAATCTAAAGTACTTCATCATCTTTGCACTTTTCAATTACCTACATCGCATTCGTAACATGTTGCCAATTTGAAATTGAGTGAAAATGATCAATTTTGAGTGGAATTTTCATTAAAATATAAAATGATGGTAATGTAGTTCGAAATGATCATTATTTTTTCTCTTGTCTTTGTTATTTTGATCATGTTGCTTTCTACTCTTAAAATTAAGGGAACATTCTCGGAAAAAGAGTGATGCACCAGCATTTATTTAATGGTAGGTATGTTTCACTCAAGTCTGAACACTCACTTTACAGGTAGGTATATGTACTTGAAAGAATCGAACAAGTGAATGGATTTGAATGGCAATGACGATAAAAAAATGTGGATTTGGGATTTTTCTTTTGTTTACTATAATCATGTTCTTAATTAGTAGTTCTTGTTTTATGGGTTGCCAAATGTTACAAAAAATACTCATGTTTTACTTTGTATTGGATTAGTTTATAATTTTCAAAAATTTGATGGTAGAAAAGTCTCACTTGCTTAGTCCGGTCAGGAAACCGAATCACGTATGCTGTTTTTTTTTTTGATTGAAATTCAGTGCTTTCATACTAAGGATGAAATTTATCTTGGGAGTCATTTTTGTAATCCTGTCAAAAAAAAATGGCGCCCAATCTCTATTCCTGTGAGGAAACAGAATTACCCGCGTTTTTGCTTACCTTATTTTTATATTTGAAATTTATTTTTGACAATAAGGATGAGATTTATTTCAGGAGCCATTTTGATAATCCTGATGCTTGGACGCCATTTTCAAAAATGGCGCCCAACCTGGGTTAGTTGGTAAATAATAAAAAATCGTAAATTACTTGGAAAGTTTGCATGCTTAAAATTGACGGACCATGGGGTAAGATATCAATATTGCCACTTTTAGGGAACATATCTTTTTTATGCCAAAGGGTGGCACATCCACTTTTTTGATAAGTTTTAGTACATATTTTGAACATGAAAAAAGTTGCAGAAACGTTTACAGATGCCAAACACGTCTTGGAAAATAACAGTTGATGCCTTAGAAATGGGTGTTGAGAATATCAATGTTGCCACTTTTCGGGAACATACTTTTTTTATGTCAAACGGTGGGACCTCCACTGTTTTAGTAATTTTTAATTTAAATTCAAATAAAAAAATTATTTTCCTGAAATGAATTTGGCATCTGGTGGCGTTTTTGTAACTTTTTTCGTGTTCAAAATATTTAAAATTATCGAAGAAGTAAGTGGAAGTCCCACCCTTTGACATAAAAGGAAGTATTTTCCTGAAAAAAAAAAATAACCAATGTCGTGTCTACTCAACACCTATGTTTTAAGACATCAACCGTTATTTTACCATCCCGCGTTTGACATCTGGAGGCGTTTATGCAACTTTTTTTCGTGTTCAAAATATTAAAAATTGTAAAAGTATGTTTATTGAAAGTGGCAATACTGAAATTTTCACCGGAGGCGCGTCTACTCAACACCTTCTTTCTAAGACATCAAGCGTTTCTTCAAACCATGGATGTTTTCTAAATAATTTACGAGTTTTTTTATTTTACCATTTGGTCCAGATTGGTCGCCATTTTTGAAAATGGCGTCCAAGCGACAGGATTACAACAATGACTCGAAGGCTAGATTTCATTCTTAGCACGTCACAAAAAGCGCAGGGATTTTGATTTCCTGACTGACTACAGATTGGGCTCCATTTTTTCAAAAAAAGTGATCGATGATTTTCTTCAAATATGGAATATTTATAAATACTAGTCTCATCCCCACCCCGTGTCGAAATTCGACACCCATCAAAAAATGAAAGCTAGCTATAAAATATTTGAAAATTGAAGCAAAAAACAATTTTTTTATTTTTTGTATTTAATTTTTTGAGTGTGCACAGTGAGTGGCAGTATAAAATGGTACTTAGCTAAAATGGACCCGCAGTTTTTAATTTTGTGATTCGCACACTCCCCGCGCTTATAGCCTTCCAACCACATAAGATTCATCCAAATCGGTCCAATACTTTTTGAGAAAATGGTACCACAAAATTTATTTAAGCCTATTTATATATAGATGTTCTTTTAAAGATCATGTTTTAAGTTTAAAAAAATCGGTCATCTCATTTACGCTCTATCCCAATGTAAAGTGGACGTAAAGTAAAGACGCAAATTTATAATTTTATGAAGTTATCATGTTTCATATGTTTATCAAAGAAAAACAACATAATTTAATACTACATTTCCACCAAACACTCAACTGATATTTAATAAGCTTTTACTCAAATCTTCTTCAAATCTCTACGATTTACCATACAAATCTATTTCGTAAATCTAGAATATCAGAAATTAATCTTATAAAATCTTCCTAGGACAAATAGTTTTAGTGTTTAATTCTTTTGCAATAAAAGCATTTAAAATGTTTAGTAATTTTGCCTTGTTGTTGACAAAAAATATAATAAAAATAAGAACACCTCTTATTTTTACATCAACCATCTAGTCAAATATAAAAATCTAATCAGGGCCTTTCTGTCTCAAGTATTACATTGCTAAATTTAACCTAATGATTTTTTTTTGATTTAAAGTCTTCATTTGATGCAAAGCAATAAGTGTCACTTTCACGTTGTTGATTCAGGAATTCAGCATATACTTACATACATATGTACATCTATATAAATATAGGTACATAGGTACTACATGAACATAGTAACAAAAATGAGGAAGAAAATTTGACACAGTGGATTTCCGAATTTTCCTATTTATGTTTCTTAGAAAGTATTTCATATTGAGGTTAGGGAAAAATATATGAAGGGTTATCATGCAACAGCGAAAATTCATAATATGACGAAGGGTATTCATGCAACACCGGAAAGTAGTCGTAAACGTATTATAGTTGTAAACTGCGTTAATCTGTAAAATTTTCCATACAAATTATGAGAGTATTACGAAGTTTTAAACTTTACTATGTTTACAACGATTTTACGCCGTTGTATGAATACCCTCATTATATATATTTTTGGAAAGCATTAACATTTTTTTTTCCTGCTTCTCAGACACGAAAGTGGTTATAAGATTCAAAATAAAGACGAAGCGTTGATAAAAATTAAAATTAATTGAACTTGTTTTTATTTTGCACTCATTTCAATAAGTTCTGTACTTTAACAATTACCTTTTTTGAGCAATGTTGACATTTTGATTCCAGAAGTTTAGTATGAGAACTATAAAACACGAGTATATTTTGCAATTGTGCTTAGAATCATGCCCAACAAAAAATTTCAACTCCATTCAATTGACATGGAGCACTTAGTAAGATTTTTTTCATGACAACGGTTTTTTTTTCCAAATTTCACTTCAATGCTCCTTAAATGTATTTCTTAGGACCTGTTGTACAAACGTGGTGCAAATTTTGATCCGTGGTTTAAATATTTTTACTGGTTGATTTTGGCGAAAGTCAGTGAGTTAAAATTTGCTGAACCACGAGTTAAATATTTGTACAACTGGCGCTTAGCCGTCAAAATAATAGCAGTGTTCACAAGGTTATGGTAAAAACATATTGTTTTTTGATCTTATGATTGTTTTAAGCATATTTATTTCAAGTTCTATTATCAGACTTTGAGGCTCCATAGTATTCGTAGTAAACACTGCAATCCGGAGAATCATTGGTCAACATTTTTCTGACGACGAAACTTATACGGAAATTTAAAAACACACAGTCTCGACTCAACTTTTTTATAAAAAATACATTGCTGAAAAAAGTCAGTTTACCAAGGCAAAAATACGTAAAACATGGTAGTGATCTAGTATAATGGTTTGGGTTGCTTTTCATACCATGGTGTAGGAGCCGTATACCGAATAAATAGTGCGATGGATCTGTATGTTTACATTGAAATTCTTTAGGACACCATGCTGCCTTAGTCAGAGGAGGAAATGACAGCCAGGTGGGTCTTTTAACAAAGCAATGACCCGAAGAACACCAGCAACAATGCTAAGGAGTGGTTTCGGGTTAGTAATATTTCAGTAAAGGATTGGCCTCCCCAATCAACTGGCCTCAACCCAGAAAAAGTGGTTGCAGCTTCCAACCCCACTAATAATAAACAGCTTTCGGTCACAGTGGATACGGCATGGAAAGTTATCATATTGGGGAGATTTTATGATTTTTTTTTAGGATTATAATGGATAAATTTATCCATTATAATTTGAACTCGTACATTAGTTCCATCAATAAATATTTAACAAAATATTTACGAATTTATAATTTTTTTTAGGACTTCAAAATCGCAAAAACCGTAACTGCTTGACTCACTGACAGATCATCAAAATTATGGAGCACTTCCCGACATCGTAGAAACTTGAAATTTCGCACAATAGTAGACCTTGGGGTGCAACGGCAGCAGCAGGTAGCGTCTGTAACCCATATTGGGCGGCTACAAAAGGCGTCTGTTTTCCCATAGTGGGCGGCCTCAAGCAGTTATGTGTTTGACCATACAAAAGGCGGGTGTGCCTGTCAAATCTGAGCTTATGTATGTTATTAATCATATCTCGGAAAACACCATGGTGGAAGGATATATGCAAATACATGAACTATGACAACAAATGGAAATGAGTCCCCAAGAGGTAATCTTTTTATGGAAAATCCTTCTGCAGCTTCGGTTGCAGTAAACCGCACATCGGATTTGGGGGTGCGGCATCTTTCATGTACGAGCGTCAATCAAGACGCCATAATAATAAATGAATCGTTGACAAATAGAAGAAATCTTTCAAGAAGCGCAAATGTTACTTTTGGCTACCGAATACGTACGAAAATCGGAGCATGGAACGTTCGATCCTTCTAGAGCGATGGTAGATACGAGCAGGTTGAGCGTGAAATGCTTCGCCTAAAGATCAGTATCCTGGGCATAAGCGAAACTAAGTGGAGAGGAAGAGCTGAATACAGATCAGACACTGGACAGACGAGAATGCTGTATTCCGGGGAAGATGAAAGAGAGGGTGGCCAAAGACTGCATGGTGTCGGAATTATGTTGAACGAAGAAGCGAGGCGAAGTTTGATCTCCTGGGCGCCCATTTCTGCGAGATTAATGACAGCAAGGTTTCGTTCAAAAATCCGTAACGTCACAATAATTCAGTGCTACGCCCCCACTAATGAAGCGACAGAGGAAGACAAAACCGCGTTCTACACTCATCTTAACTCGGCTTACAGTAGTGTTCCGAGAGCCGACATCATAGTCGTTATGGGAGATCTTAATGCCCAAGTTGGATCAGACAATTACGGACTGGAACGCGTGATGGGAAGAAATGGCTTGGGGTTACGGAATGAAAATGGTGTCTTGCCTGTCGATTTTTGTAACGCGAATCGTCTTGTGATAGGTGGGACTGTATTTAAGCATAAGACGTGCAACAAAATTACCTGGGTGCATCCAGATGATCAAACCGAAAACCAAATTGATCATATCACGATTCAGCAGCGATGGAGGAAGTTTATTTGTGATGTCCGGAGTATAAGAAATGCCGATGTGGGAAGCGACCACCAATTGGTTGTGATGAGTCTCAAACTACGAACCGCTGCCGTACAAAAACCAGCGCAGGATGCAGCAAGGAGCTCAAAATTCATTACTAATGCTTTAAATGACCCCAACATATGTCGAAACTATGTCACCACCCTTAACGACAGAGCCTCGTCATTAAACGGAATCGAGCATTCAACAATTGATAAGATGTGGGGTGAAATTAAAAGTGTTTTTATGGAGGCTGGATCCGAAACTGTACCCAAGCGAACGAGACGTAGAGACTCTTGGATATCCCAAGACACCTGGGATAAGATCGAACTTCGCAAATCGTTGAAAATCCAAATAAATGCCGAAGCTGATATTCAACGAAAGGCTGACTTGCGAAGAGAGTACCGCATTGCACATATGATGGTCTATCGTTGTGTGAGACGTGACAAGAGGGTGAGGTTAGATGGGCTCGCAGATAATGCGGAAATCGCTGCCAGAAGAGGAGATATCCGGGAATTGTACCAAATAGCCAAAGATGTGATCGGGAAAAAAAGCAACACCAATCATCCTGTAATTGATGTGGATGGCACACTTTTGGTATCAATTGAGGATCAGCTTCGTAGATGGAAGGACCATTTTTGTGCCCTGCTAAATGAGGATTCAGTTGAGCAGAGTGCTGAAGTGCCCCAACTAAACGAGATGCGCAGGTCCTATAGGGGTATTGACATCGAACCCCCGTCAGAATCGGAAACCCTTACATCAATAAATCTCCTCAAAAACGATAAGGCAGTTGGACTGGACGGAATACCAGCTGAGTTCCTGAAAGCCGATCCCGTAACAGCGGCTAGTATTTTACATCCGTTGATACAAAGCATTTGGGAAAACGAATGCTATCCCAGGGATTGGAAGGATGGTGTGATTGTTAAGTTGCCAAAGAAAGGTGACTTAAAGAATTGCAACAATTGGCGTGGTATCACCGTTTTGTCTGTTTTCCCAAAACTAATGGCAACCATCATTCTCGAGCGAATAAAGGATTGAATCGAGTCTACACTCAAGAGGCATCAAGCTGGCTTCCGCAGTGGTCGATCGTGTGTCGACCATATCAACACCCTGCGTATCGTCCTCGAGCAGTCGATGGAATTTCAATCACCGCTTTACCTCATGTTCGTGGATTTTGAGAAGGCCTTTGATCGAGTTAACCGAGAATGTATATGGAGATCGTTGCTTGGTAGATGAATTCCACCAAAAATTGTTGCCATTATTAAATAGTCCTACAACAACGCAAGGTGTTTTGTTTTGCACAATGGGCAGCTATCCGACTCATTCGTAGTGCAACAGGGTGTGAGACAAGGGGATGTTTTATCGCCAATTCTCTTCCTGCTGGCGATGGACGACGTATTGACGGCCAGTGCTGGTACAGCTGAGCGACAGGGCATTCAGTGGAGACCGTTCGAAAGGCTCAGTCATTTAGACTATGCCGATGACATATGTCTACTGGCAAATAACATCAGTGGGCTGAACGGGATGTGCCAAACGCTGCAAGTGAAGGGAGAGTCGAGTGGTCTTAGAATAAACAGCAAAAAGACAAAAATAATGCTCACAGGCCGCTCCACACAGCAGCGTATTATTCTACAGGAGACGCCAGTTGAAGTAGTGGAACAGTTCAACTACCTTGGCAGTATTGTTTCTGCAAACGGTGGTACGGATCTGGACGTTAAAAGTAAAATGAATAAAGCTCGTGCTGCCTTCGGTACCCTGTCCCCAATTTGGAAATCCAGTCAAATCTCCTTACACACTAAGTTGAGATTCTTCGAATCCAATGTCAAATCCGTGCTGTTATATGCTTGTGAAACCTGGAAAGTCACGTCTACTATTTCGAAGAAAATGCAGGCTTTTGTGAATCGCTGTCTTCGCCACATCCTAAAGATTCGCTGGCCACAAATAATATCAAATGAGGAATTGTGGCGCAGGACAAGTCAAGAGCGGCTGGACGTCGACATAAGAAAGCGTAAATGGCGTTGGATTGGTCACACACTGAGGAAACCAAACGATGAAATTGCAAAGCAGTCCTTTGAATGGAATCCTCAGGGTGCACGGCGGGTTGGAAGACCAAGAACAACATGGAAATCAACTGTCTTAGCGGAAGCAGAATCCCAGAGAAAGACGTGGCCACAGCTAAAGTACTTTGCAGCAGACCGTGAAGGATGGAGACATTTTGTTGACGCCCTATGCCCCAGCCGGGGTTACAGGACACGATGATGATGATGATGGTATTGAAAAGTGTCCAGTGATACCATTTTCTCAGAAACGCAAGGGCAAATTTAGTAGCATATTCGGTTTTAAGCATGCTTTAGCGCCCAAATCAACATATTCACTAACAAAAAATAAATTTAGCAAATTTAGGATAATTTTCGGTTTTAAGCACGCTTTAGCCCCAAGTCAAAATTATTTACTAACAAAAAATAATGAAGGTACTAATTGTTCCTTATTAAATGGTATTTTCACTAGCCCAATGTGATATAGTTTGTGAAGTGGAAAAAGTAAAACATAAGCTTTAGATGATTTGAGCATAAATATTTAAGTTTTGTTTCAGCAAACGGTTCTAAGTCCATTTTGCTCAAATATGATAAAGGAAGCCATATTTAATCAAAAAATAAAATCTAAATACTGTTTAGACTCCTTTAGCCCTTTTCCAAATAATTTTCTGGTAAAAAGACCCTCACAATTGAAATATAATAATAAAATACAATAGAAGGACGAATTCATTCCCACCACAAATCGAAAATTACAATGAGAAAAGTCTTGATATTAATACAAAGGAGTAAATATTTAAATAATCTTGTTTTTTTTTCACTTTAACGAAACATTTGAATCAATATTTAAAAAGAACCCTTTTTGGAAATTCTTGATATACGTACATACATTCATTTTTGAATACATATATATCTTTATCTTAAAAATATAAAACATATGACATAACCAATAACATATAACCCAATTCATTGTTTCTATAATAATAATAACAAAGGAATACAAAATTATGTGCGTGTTTATTATTCCCTAAACATAATTCAAAGTTTCTTTTTTGTTTTTCAATTTTATTCCAGTTAACCGAAGATTGATTTTTTCTAATGTATTTTTCCATCCTTTCAAGTAGTTCATCTGAGTCTTGGGTTTTTTTTTAACCTCGTAATACAATTCTACGTAACACTAACCGACCCAAAGTTTAGGCATTGTTGTGTTTTCATCAATTTCAATCGCAACCTTTTTCGTTAAATGTCAGCACAATCTTAAAAATACAAAATGTTTATATAATTTCCACGTCAATACAGATATGAGAATTATTTAAACCCCCCACTCAGACTTCTATCCTATATTCCATAGAAATACCAATTCCCTGTTTTGGCATTCATCTGATCAGACAAGTGAAACTGATTCACCCAAAAGGAATTGGAGGTAGGCAGAGTCGTAATAATATACAAGTACTATAGTAGTTTGCAGTTATAATTATAATTTTCCACTTTTATTATTACGTACGACTGTACACAATCTGATTGATGTAATTATCTGTTGAGTGATGGTAAAGACCTTGGTACGGGAAGAGGCGTATCGTCAACTGCAATTTTGCAACAGAAAAAACAACCGCTGTATTGTTTGTATTGTAGTAACAAATTTTCCACTTTAAGAAAATTCCATCGAATAAGAACGACCCATTGGCACGATACTCAGAGTACTTTTTTTGTATTATTATTTTTCCCACTTCACCACCCCTTAGAAGACAGAGAATCGGGTTTAAATTGAATAATAGTAATGAAATGACATTTTGTAATGCAATCATTATAACAGTCAGGTTAAATTGTTTTAATATTCGCTGTGTTACAGTCTTACCATACCACATCGTCTCTTAATTTGTCTGTTTGCCAGCTTGGACTGGATTCGCTTTTCATTTATGCCATAAATGGACGGAAAATTACGTAGCAGCTGTCAACGAGTTGTTTTCTATATTCATTTAACAGAAAAAAAAAATATTGTCTAACCGAGAGTTTTCTTTGCGTAACTACTGTCGATGAAATATGTGCATTTGTCAATAAGAAAATATTATTAACTTTTTAAATCGCTAAACTTTTACGATATAATTATACGAGATTAATATTTATCGATATTGGTATGCTCTTTTGATTAGATTTTTTATATCATTGATCTTAAATGGAATGTACCTTACTTAATTTGTGAATTTAGATTACTGCATTTACTTTGATAATTTGAAGGGCAATAAATATTTACTAAAATATAGACTTTCGAAATAAATTCAAGGAATTTTATTTATGATGGAAAACAATTATGAAGTTTGATAAAATTAATTGAATGCATAGAAATTTAGAAGAAGTAGTAGAATAAGAATTATTGCTGATGAGTGGTATTTATTGCATTTATAAGCCAAAACAAAGTCTTATCAATAATATTTATATGTGACGGAATTTTTTGGAATGTTTTTTGAATTAACTTTACCTTTTTACATTTAGTTAGTAATCTTTTGCTTTCCAAAATAGTTATAAAAGTTAGTAAGATGTGTACAACTTTACCCACTCTTGGTCACGATCCATGAAAGGTTGCTAACTGAGGTATGGGGCATCCACATTTTGGTACAGTTTATAAAGAGTTCGTAGTTGTACTCTTACCAAATAACTGCGTCGAAGATTATTTTTTTCAAAAGAGTCCAGTATCAGTTCCTTTTCTGCTTCTCGTCAAAAACTTGATAAGAATGGGACGAAAAGAATTTTGTAGTCTAACGTGTGAGTCATTTGTTCCTAGACTCATTTATCCTTTGTGACTTCACTATGGTGTCATTTGTGGAGTAATGTCTGCTTTAAGGTAGAAAAAACTTAACTTATTTGATGCCACAAAACTTAGATAGTGTTGTTTGTTTGTTTGTTGATAGCATACATATTCAAGAGCAACAAACTTCACCTATTCTTTAATCACCGTGCAGGACTCTATTACGGCAAGTAGAGAGTGGTTGACCTCAGTCTACCTATTCTATAAATCATCGATTTTGGATTAATTTTATTTCAAAAAGCCGGCGGTAGCGTGTCAATAAGTGGACAGATGCCATTAAACTGAAGCCACCTTCACAATTGAAAACCCCCCAAGAAAGGGCTGTGGGAAAAACCTAGTAGGTTTGGCCCAAATCTCTAAAACGAGCTATTATCCAAGGTTCAAGGTTTTTGTCAGTGAAATTTACAATTTTTGATATATGTAACTTCCTTTACTATTCTTGAAAATTTTTATCATAATTTAGGGTTACGTAGCTTTGATTTCATCAAGCTAAGAAAATCAAAAACCCTAAAAAATGGATGTGAAAAAAAAAATTTGCAAAGCTAAATTGAAAAAAAAAAAACGTTGGGGCAAATTCATAGATGTTGGTCAAGTTGTTTGGTATAATTTGGAAACTAGGCTGAATTTGATCAATACTTTTGATTTAATAACGAAAACCAATCAACAAAAAGAATCTAAGATTTCAGATTTCCAGTTTTTTTTATGAAATTGGGGGCTATCGTGAGTAAAATTTCCCACGTAATTTCTCCCATCTTCTAAAATTGGAAATGCCAACAATTTCCCACTGTTCCTGGCATGTTCAAATTTGGTCTATCAAAGTGGTAGTCCAATGGCCATGGAATATTCATTTTCTATGAAAATAAATTTCGAGAGAAACTGCGACCACAATTCACGTTCCCAGTTATTGTCGGTCCATTGTTTTGCATAACATTCCAAGACAGCAATGTTTTTTTTGCATGAAATTGTAAACCAATCGTGCAAACAATTAATTTTGCATTTCACCCCAATAATTTTTGACATCCGAGAATATTTGCATAGGTTTTTCTTTGCGCACGGGAACTGTAAACTAGGCTTTAATCGGAGTCTAAAATTGCTTATAGTATCAAGTAGCTGTTAAATTTCTCTTACAAAGTCAGGCAAATTATGTATTATTTATGAGTTTATGCTTTTTCCCTGCTAACAATTAAAGCTGAGTGTTGCTGTTTTGGTTACGTTCAAATAACTGAGAGAAAAAATATTGATAAGCTAAAATGTCCACATCGACTTTTTGTATGGTAAAAAATACAGACGAGTCGATAAAAGTCGATATTTTTCTCGATTTTTTTCTGGGGTTTCGACTTTTTATCAAGTCGAGATATTTAAATGTCGACATTTTAATTGGTCGGTAAAAATAAAGTCGGTAATTTAAATTGTATAAAACGATAAAAGTCGACATTTTTTATCGGTCATTCGTAAGTAACCCCCATTTTTGGCACTACATGACAAATTTCGCATTTATGAAAATATTTTAACTAAAGATTTTGTTACAAAAAGGTAAAACGATTATAGAAAATACTTTAAAAGAAGGTGAGCCCGACAATTTTGTCTATCCATCTGTCTTTTTAATACATTCAGACAGTGTCGGTTAGATACCTTTGGTTTTTCGACTTTTTTGTTAGTTAATTTTCGTTAACTTTACTTGCTTAAAGATTTTTATAAAATTTTTCAAACCATCCATTTTAATCAGAAATTTTAATTTTGAACAAAAAGTTTCAAGTGTTAGATATAGATTGTCAAATTCGACTAAGTTTCCGAGTTACACTAAAAATAAAAACATAAATTGGGTGGCGCAACAGTTCGTGGAGAACCAGGGCCTAGTGGCTTACAACTCACAACCATTTCTGTGTCAATGTTGTTGGAAGGAATGGAGGGGACCTGCAGTTTATTGCCGAGTCCGAACAGCTAGATGAGAAGCACTTATTCATGACATGTATACTCTTGGAGGATTTGTTAGTTCCTCGCAAAAGCAGTACCTGGGATAAAACATTTCTGTTTTTATGTGATAATCGAACCCATCCCTTTGGCATGACAGTCCAATGCACTAACCATTATGTCACGAGGTACTCTGAGTTATACTAAAACATATAAAAAAAAACCACTACTGTGACCAATCTTTTAGAAACGCAAGGGTGAATTTAGTAGCACTTTCGTTTTTAAGCATGCCATTGAACGTAACACAGGTTTACAAATATCGGTTAGCTTTTTGACACATGAAAGTAAGAGTCGTCCCAAGGGTAATTTTTTACGCTGAACTCAAATCCGTTATCCGTTTTTCGCTATCGGCTCTTGTTTTCGAGAGAGTACCGTTAGAAAGTGCAAACATTTTATATTAAATTAGTTATTAGTCCTCATCTGACTAAATATTATTTTAAAAGTTCTTTCTCTTTGACTTACGTCGTTTTTGAATGGAGCAAGTAAAATATGATCTAAAAAAAGTTTTTAGTGTAGATTTCAAATCTGAAATCCATTTTTTGCTATCTACTCAATTTTTGGAAATAAATAAAAATAAAAAGCAAAAGAGATATTTGGACGATTAAAGCTGAATTTTGAAGATTAAGATAAGTACTTTCAGAAATCTATTCAATTAAAACAAATGAAAATCATTTCGCATAGTTATATAACCCCAAAAATGGTGAAAAAAGGGTTTTTTGCACTTTCTAGCGGTAATATCTTGAAAACCAGAGCTGAAAGTGAAAAACGGATAACGGATTTGAGCTCAGCACGAAAAATTACCCTTAGACCAACTCTTACTTAGTCGTGTCGAAAACCTTGTAAACCTGTGTAATTATTCCTTTCTTTCCCTCATTTTCCAGTATACCTATTCAATAGCCTATTAAGGTTAACTGAAAACACAACCTGGAAGTGACACAAATTTTATTATATTTTTTTTTTCTTCAATAAAACAAATAAACATTTGATCTTTATAACGCCCTTTATTTGTTCCTTCCTTTGGTATCTAATTTATCAATCCATTTAGTTATGTATTTCTATATTATTTAATAAAAGAAAAACGTGATGAAATACTTTTTCTATGTACTAAAATAACCGCATCATCGGTCAGCTTAAATAAAGATTATATTTTTTCTATACTACAAGTTATTTATCAATTAAAAATAACTACTGTATAAGCGATGACGAAAACATTAACACAAAACGTCAACCATAAAAATTACTATAAATTATCAGAGCAAGACATATTTACATTTTTAATTCGAGTAATTACTACACAACTACTGACTAATCGCTTCTGGAACTTAAGAAAAAGTAAACAATTTAGTCAGGTTGATTGGAAAAAAGATACATATACATATGTACATATTATATATATAGACAAATTTAATTCTCGCTTGATTTTGTTTAGATGATCTTGCAAAATTTTCTAGCGTAGGTAGGAGTTTGTTGTTGTTTTTATCCTATCGATTTTCTATTTAATTTTATAGATTTTCATTCACAAACAGAAGTAGGGATAAGGTTATTAAGGCTTTATGGAATATTTTTGTAATTACTTCAGATGAATTCTCATCACCTACAGTAAATCATACGAAAAGAAAGAATACTTGCCCTCTATAGAGCGATTTAAAAGACATTTGTGATGGAAAAATCATTATACACAGTTATACTTAATACTTAATACTTAATACATCAATCAATTTACGAGAGCCATCTTAAGATTGATTACTGTCAAGATTCTGCCTAGATTATAGGATAAATTGCCAAACATTTTATATTTGGTTTGGTTACTAAGGATTAATACTTGAGAGTGTGATTAATTTTCAAACAAAAAATGTACATTTAAAGGAATAAATGAAATTTAAAACGCCACGAAGATTGAATTGAGTATTTTGATATATATAAAGTAATGAAATAAAATGAAACAATTGAATTTCTTCAGTAGAATAAATAAAATGCTTTAATTGACAGTATTGTTTCTGCCAATAGCGATACGGATCTGGACGTTAAAAGTAGAATTAATAAAGCTCGTGCTGCCATTGGTACTGTGTCCCCAATTTGGAAATCTAGTCAAATCTTCTTACGCACTTAGATGAGATTCTTCGAATCTTGGAAGACCAAGAACAGCATGGAAATCAACTGTCCAAATAGAAGCAGAATCCCAGAGAAAGACGAGGCCACAGTTAAAATAATTTGGTGCAGACTGTGAAGGATGGAAACGTTTTTCTGAGGCCCTATGGCCCAACGGGGTTACAAAACACGATGATGATGATGATGATGAATTGAAATTTTAATCAAAATATTGGAGCATCATGTTTGGCCAGTCAAAATGCATAATAAAAGTTAAGTAGTTTTTGTGAACCGTTGTCTACGCCATATTCTAAAAATTCGCTGGCCACAAATTATATCAAACGAGGAATTGTGGCGCAGGACAAGCCAGGAGCGGCTGGACGTTGACATAAGAAAGCGTAAATGGCAATGGATTGGTCACACACTGAGGAAACCAAACGATGAAATTGCAAAGCAGTCATTTGAATGGAATCCTCAGGGTGCACGGCGGGTTGGAAGACCAAGAACAACATGGAAATCAACAGTTCTAGCAGAAGCAGACTCCCAGAGAAAGACGTGGCCACAGTTAAAATATCTATCTGCAGACCGAGAAGGATGGAAACGATTTGTTGGCGCCCTATGCCCCAACCGGGGTTACAGGACTTGATGATGATGAGTTAGACTGTCATTTTTTTTTTTTTTTTTTTTTTTTTTTTTTACACTTCAGAATTCTGTGTTGTAATGAGCTTAACGCAAGCTGCATTCTACAATCAGAGGCTCATCATGAGTGCGTGTGTTAGTGGTTAGTAGATTAAGCAGAGCTAACACAAGCACATAAATAAATTAAAATATACAAAATTAAACAAATTACAAAATTAGACACATAATGTAAAACATATACATATGTAAATAAGTTAAGATATAATCAAGACATAGGAATTCACGAGAGTGGAACACTGGTTCGCAACAGTGTTTTTAACCCTACTTTACTTATGTTAAAAACAACTGAGGCAGCGTTCAAATTAAAAAGTTTGCACATACGATTAAGAGGTTCGTGAATACCATAATTGGTTCTATGAAAAGGAACGTGAAACAGTTCAAATCTTCGAAGGTGGTGGGATCCCCCACGGTAGTTTATACCTATACAGGCTAATAAGTCAGGAGCATCAATTTCGCCACTGATAAGTTGGTGAAAAAATATTAAATCATTATTAACACGCTTTTGACATAAAGTTTGAAGTTGCAGAAGCATGATTCTATGTTCATAAGGTGGCAGGTTATAATGATCAGCCCAAGGAAGACCTTTCAAGGCAAAACGAATGAAGTTATGTTGTATTGATTCAATACGGCTTTTATGAATTTCGTAAAAGGCAGTCCATACTTGGGAGGCGTACTCAAGATGGGGTCTTACATAGCAATTGTATAAAGAGAGAGTAACATACGGGTCTTTAAATTCCTTTGCCCAGCGTTTTATAAATCCAAGCATGGAACTCGCCTTATTTACAATATAATTAATATGTACTATGAAATCTAGATCAGAACTAAAGTGAACACCCAGGTCTTTGAAACTAAGAACACGACAGAGTGTGTGCTGTGAAATGGAATAGTCAAAAGCACTCACTACTCTTTTTTTTGAGAAAGTTATAGTTTGACATTTTACTGGGTTAAGAGAAAGACCGTTTCTCCCACACCAAACGCTAAAATTGTTAATATCAGCCTGCAGGAGAATATGGTCATGATTTGATTGTATTGTTTTAAAAATTTTCATATCGTCAGCATATATAAGAATATTACTACATCGGATACATGAAGTAACATCATTTATAGCGAGAATGAACAAAAACGGTCCCAGATGGCTTCCCTGAGGTACACCCGAGTGAGCACTAAATGGGTTTGAAAGACAATTTCTGAATTTTACCTGGTAAGATCTTTTTTCAAGGTATGACTTAATCCATGATATAACAAAAGTTGGAAAACCAAAGGCTTTAAGTTTGAATACAATAATTTCATGACTAAGTTGATCGAATGCTTTTGAAAAGTCAGTGTATATGCAATCAACTTCATTCCCGTTTTCTAATGCATTAGAACATTTATGCAGAAAGGTAAGGAGATTTGTTACCGTTGATTTTCTTCTCACAAATCCATGCTGTTGATCACATATAATACTCTTAGTATGAAATGCTAGGCTCTCACATACAACTTGTTAAAAAGCTTTGGAATACAAGAGAGCTTTGCTATGGGCCTATAGTTCATTATATCAGTTTTGTCACCCTTTTTAAAGATTGGTGTAAGAAACGATTTCTTCCATAAATTGGGAAATACTCCTGTCCTCAAAGAAAACTCGAACAACAATTGAAGGGGTTGAACTAGTATAAATTTACACTTTTTCAATAGTTGAAGATCTAGGTTTGATTACCAGCCATTGCAACCGAAAACCAGAAATGTTGCTACCGAGGTACTGCCTCCTGCGAGAAACTGACAAATCCTCCAAGAGTATTATGTACTTGTCATGAATAAGTGCTCAGCAAGAAATTGTAGATCCTCTCCATTCCTGCCAATAACACGCATACAGGAATGGTTAAGAGTGGTAAGTCACTAGGCCCTGGTTCTCCGCGAGCTGTTGCACCACCAAATTTGTATTTAATAAAAGCAAATTCATAATAAAAATGCTGTAAAGGAATATCTATTTAACTACTCAGTGAAGATATACTGATCTTTTCTTAATAAATTGAATCAGCTTTTTAAAAAAAAATTATTTAAACATTTGTCTGGATATATTTTGCTCAAAAAGGAATATTCGCTCAGTTTTCCAGTGATTTACCAAACTTATATTCATGCTAGCTTTTATTCTTATAATCAATTCAAAAAATAGTTTGAATTAAATATATACAAGAGGTAAGTTTATTCAACACATGTATATTTTAAATATTTAATTTATCTTAAACCGAACTATACGTTTCAAAAATTAATTTGGAGTAGAGAGACACTACTGTAGGTAATATGTTTTATATGATAATCTGATAAAGTCTGACCAATTTCGCTACGTTGTTCGTTTTAATTAGCGTAAATCTATAGATTCAAATTGAAAAAAAAACTCTTAAACAAAAAATATTACGTATACGACACAGTGACCTTTTTCTGAAATTATGACTTCAACTTATAGTACAGGTAAAATAGTGCGAAATGCCTTTTGAACAAAAAAAAAATAGTATCATCATAAAACTTGGTGAAAACATTTCATGTATTATGAGAAAAATCAAAAGAGTTTATAAAAATATTTCACATGGAAAGGGAGTTGTGGTGTATCAAACAGAAAAATTAACTTTGGTGGAACCTTAGCATATGACGCACGTTTTTAAGGTAGTTTTGAATGCTGAATCAAATGACACCATATGATACGACCTCCGTGAAAAAAATTATTGTAACTTTTAGGATGACTATATTTTCAGTATAAAAGTCAAATATTACCGAAAACCAGTTGAAAATAATGGTCTGTCGATGAAATTTGGCATCAAAATCAATAATAAGAAGAGTCTTTAAAAATGTCTATTGTTAAAGGGTGTTTTTTTTGGGAGTTGAGGTAGTGGTGGGATGATTACCATAAAACCTGTGACAAAAATGGTTACCCCCTGAGATTTTGTTAAAATGTGCTATGGACTAACAGAATGAAGAATCAAATAAGTCTATAGAAATATTTCGCTGGGAAGGGTGTTTTTTGAAGAAAGGGGGAAGTGTGTGGTTTTTTTTTCAAAGAATGTTAAAGGATGGTACCCTCAATAAACTTGGTGTGTTTCATTTACTCTACGAGAATAAAGAATCAAAGGAGTTTACAAAAATATCAAGGGAGAAAAGGTGTTTTTTAATTTTCAAAGGGTTTTCGGTGATAATTAACTTTTATACTAGGGGTATTCATGCAATTGCGTAAAACACTAGATAAGTTTACGATTTGGTTAATTTTATCTTTTGGTTAATGAACTGTCAAATTTTGTATGGGAAATGGTTTACACAATTTGGTTAATTTTATCCAAGGATTTAGCTGCGGAAAATTAACCAAATATTTGGTTAAACTTATCCAAACGTCATTGTGACTTTTAGAGATTGAATTAGGCGTGTTTGTGACTTTTAGAATTAGGCATGTTTAGAAACCAGAACTAGGTCATAATTCACTTTTTCTCTTTTTTTCGTTCCTACCTCAACAAATTTCAGTTTCACTTCCGTAAAGTGTACTCGGGGGTGCTCTATTCACTTCCGAAAGCAAAAGTTAACGAAAATGAAGAAAAGTACATTATGAGCGTGACATTTATGATTTTTTTGTATTGGCTGATTTTCATCCGACCACTGCCGTGAGCTTGCGACTAATATATTTCTACCTTACAACGTGACTATTGTCATGTATATTAAGGTAGAACTATAATAATTGTTGATAGTTTACTGAAGTGGTCGGTTGAAAATTAGCGAATACATGAAAACCATACTCATCTCACGGGAGTGAACTGACATTTGGTGAAGTTGGAACGAAAAAAAGAGAGGGATGATTCATTTTACTTAAGTGGAATATTCCTCACTTCTTCTTTTGACTGTTTGGAAAGAAACTTTTCGTGGGTTTTTAACCCATTGATTTCACAGGCAAAAGTTTCGTTGTCGTTCCGAATACTTCGAATTGGTTTGAGGAAGCCTTAATAGTTTTAGCTTTACATTTTGTTTTATCCTTCCGAGTTTCCGACTTCACGTTGGTTCGGGAGAGGTTCTCTATTTAAAAATTACTACGTTTACAAGTAGGATCGGGAGCTCCAGGTTTTTTGTCACTTGAGTTGAGTTGAAATGGTATTGAGATTCCAGTAGAATGAATGGCATTGATGTATTTATTCCAATGCAAAACAAATATAAGCCCTGTTTTTTTAGTGCATTTTTATCTTCGCTTGGAAAAGAGTAGCATGTTAAATACAACAACAATACGGAACTATACCAGTTTGTTATTGTAATTAACATGCTACTTTTTTCTAAGCGAAGATAAAAATGCACTAAAAAACAGGGCTATAATTGAATTAACAGGAGTACTTACTACGCGTATCTATTAAAACAAATATATATTTGTACACACACATGCAAATAAACAGACCATAATGCATTATTTGTAAAACCAACTCCTCGACCCAAGCCGAACGCGCCCAAATATTTGACGTTTAGCGAACAGCTGATTCAATTACACAGCATTTAACCAAATTAATAAAAAGGTCGTTCATGCAAACTTTTGCGTAAACTTATCATTTTACACATGAATACCCTTTACTGAAAATATAGTCATCGTTACGTAAAAATGACAACAACTTTTTTCACGGAGCTTGTATCGACTTGGTTTTGGTGTCATTTTATTCAGCATCAAAAACTACCATAAAAACTTGTGTCAAATGCTTAGGTTCCATCAAATTTAATTTTTCTATTTGATACACCACAATTTCCCCCCCTCCCTCCTTCATTGATACATATATCTTACAATATACGACTTAGAATCAAATTCATTATAGTGTTCATTCAAAACCTCTCACTTCAAAATAACTATAAAGTATTTTGACTGCCCAATGGTATCCGGAAATTGTGAAAATCATCTTTTTGACAAACCAACATAATTTATTTATTTTACAAATAGAAAATCTCATAATAAAACTTCTTAATAAAATGATTTCTTACAGCCCTATTATTGACACGATACAAAACTAGTTTTAACGTAAAACTAGTTCTATATAGTCTGGGAGCCCACCGTAAGATTAAATATCTTATCGCGGCCACGCAAAAATTGGATGCCAATCGATAGCTTTTGTCCAAACATTTGCAAAACTGCTGGTTGGACAAGCTTTATGTGGTCGCAATGGTTAGAAAATGCACTTTTCAGGTTGCATTTTCCGCTAAATGTACCTATAATATAAGCAACTTATATAAATGAGGTATCAACTGAAAGCTATGACTGTCTTCTACACAATAGCGATGGTCGGACAGAGTTTTTTGGCTGTTGCCACAAGTCCGATCACTTTTCTTAAATTAGAGATTTTGTGCATCCTTGGATGAAAATGATAAAGCTTATCCGACCAGCAGTTTTGTAAATGTTTGGACTTAAGCCATCGGTTGGCATCCAATTCTTGCGTGGCCGCGATGAGATATTTAATCTTACGGTGGGCTCCTAGACTATATAGAACTAGTTTTACGTTAAAACTAGTTTTGAATCGTGTCAATAATAGGGCTGTTAATGTTTTGTTTAAAATTTAAGTTAAATCATTTAATTTATTTTATTTAACAAAAGGAAATACATATTTGGATTTTTTATTAAAATAATATTTATAAGACTTTAGTCTAGAAAATCTATGGTGATTTTTAAAATTGTATTTTTAAAAATTATTTATAAGTGAGAGGTTTTCATCATTTTTCTTTTTGTACTTACTGGTTCTTGTATTGTAGATACGTAGAATATTACGTTGTGTTATTGTTCTTGTATTGTAAAAATATTTTGTATGTACATTAGGGTGTGTCATATATTTCAACTCTGGAATTTTCACGTTTATACCTTCCAAAAGTTGCATTAAATATTAAAATTAAATTCTTCATATGAAATTTTCATTTAATTGCTTTGGCTTTGGCTCGTTAAATGAGCTTGAAAAGAACAACAATAAACGTTTGTTTGCTATATTCGAGAAATTATAAATCAGAGAAAAGTGTTCTGTTCAAATTTTTAAAAGACTGACAAATTTCAACTTGGCATTTTGGCGTGAAAAGTCAAAAGATTTTGAGATTTCTAAATGGATTTTAAGTAAGGGGAAATAGTATTTAAAGATTCCGGAAGGAGTTTTTGAAAAAAAAAATTATTTCGTGATGTTGCATTCCCACAAATATGGCGAAAAAAGTTTTTTAATGCTTTTTCAGATATGGATATTTTGAAAAGGTTTCCTTACAAAAATTGTGAGTGTCATTTTTTTTTTTTGCAAATGACATAAAATTAGGCCATAAAATTTTTGTTTTGGTACCTTTGATAAGTCAAAATTGATTTAAAAAAAAAATAATTAATATTTGTCGCACTTAAAAATTGTATAAACATACAATTTTGAGTGATTTCGATTTTTTAATTCAAATTTGTTTTGCCTTAAATTTGTTTGTATTTAATTGTCTATACACTTTATTTAAAATTATTTAAATTAGTTAAATCGGCTCAGATTAACTCTAACCATAGCCGAAAAATAGACGGAAAAAGTACTGAAAACATAGTTTTCAAAAGTTAAGGTTTGTTGTTTAGCGAGCCAAAGAACCATTTAACTTCAAACTTTTTTCACATATTCTAGTTCCTACTATTCTAATGCAACTTTTGTCAGGTATGATATTTAAAATCTGGACTGTATTTTTCGCCATACCAAAGTGACACACCATAATTTACATTATGTTTGTTTTTCAATGGAAAGACATTAATTCTTTTATCAATAGAATCAAAACAGTATCCTACTCCTTTTTGTTGCTAAAGGTCCTTTATTTGGTACAGTCTGAATATTTAGAAAAGGTATTTATAAGTAAAAATCATTATTCCAGAAAATTGATCACTGTGTCGTATACGTAGTATTTTTCGTTTGATTTTTTTTAAATTTGAATCTGATGATTTAAGCTTAGTAAAACTAACAAAATAGCAAAGTTGGATAGATTTAATATGTCTATTATATAAAAATATATTACCTACAGTAGTGTCTCTCTACTACAAACCAGTTTTTGAAATGGATAATTCAGTTTGCGAATAATTCAAAGAAAAAATTTATTATTTAATTCTTTTTATGTTAAACTTATTTATTTATTTAAAACATTATCTTTAGCGGTATCAGTCTTCCGCTTCCACTTCATATTTTTGAAGCCAAATATCTTCATTATTTCTTTAACGAGGGTTTTATTGTTTTTCCTGGAAGGTGCTTTTTAAATGTATATATCGTCGGCTTAGAGTGAAAAGCAGCTAACTCTACTTTTATCATTATAAACCATTTCAAAAATTGATAAAACATACAAAAATTTATCAAAAAATATTCAAATTCACTGAATTTAGCAATAATGACTGTTGAAAAATACTTAATGTAGTTTTGATTTTATTCAAATAATGCGAACACTGTTTTTAATATTTTTTTGTAAAAAATGCAAAATAGGAGTTAGCTGAATTAACCTTGCCATACACTGCTACATTTTTTGCTCAAGAGTTTTAAGTCCATCCAGCTGTGAACTTCTTCAAAATTTCAATCGGCCTTCGCTATTACCAGTTGGTTCGCTGATATTTTAAAAATTGATAGCAGTTGCCCTATGAATATTCTTTGATAAAAATAATAGCTTTGTTTCCGAGATTTGTGGGCAAAAATTGTCAGTCTGGCATATTTTGATAAATTTGTTGATGGTATGTAACTGACATCTGACCTACGTTAAACTGTCGTTTGAAAGACCAAAGAATTTCTGCCCAAAGAAATTCATATCAAGAAAGGTATAAATATTTTACTCTCTGGTGAGAACTCTATTCTGCCCAAAATATTACAATTTTTGAAGTGTGCAACAGGGATTGGGCAAAAATTGGGGAACTAAAAAACAAATCTGTTTTGGTCAGTTTTTGAACAAAGCTAATGCTAGCCAACAAAAATTACAGTACGAACACATACACTCAAAACAATAATCTTTATTATTTTAAGATTTTTTCGATATTAAAAACAGTGAACTTTGACAAAAAAGGCAAAATTAGCAACGAAAGGTAGAAAAAGGCAAAATAAAATACATATTTTTGGAACCAGGACGATATGAAACGTGTTTGTATAAAGTCGATACGTTGATAAGATTACGCACAAAAAAGAGGCAAAGTTAGCAAATCCTATCCGTGGCTGATAACTTTTTTTTACACTTTTCCCATTGTAACCAAAGTGTCATGAAGTTATTCCTCTATTCGGCTATCTTAGTAATTTTGGGTGAGCCAATGAATTTATGATTTTGAGAAAGCGTAAATAAAATATCAAAAAATGATTAATAATGCAGCATCGAAACATTAATCTTATAACATCCGTCAAACGTGTGATGGAACTATTATATTACCTCTGCCACCGTCTCCATTTGTTCCAACTGTATTTATCAGACATAAGTTTCAATGCCAAAAAATCACTTTTTACACGCCCATTAATAAATGAAATGTGTAGCAAATCATGACTACACTGCATCCATACGCAACCATATACTTCGTTTATGAGTAGACACTTTTCAATTTCAATTTTAATACATAGTTTCCTCCTGCACTCATACGAACTATGTAATGGTAATTCTACAAAAAAATGACAGTTTCATTACTGTTGTAGATATTTTGACAATCATACAATAGCGTATGTGGACACAGGAAGGCCTTGTAACAAATTCATATCATAATCTCCAATCAACTAGAGCATAGTATAGTGTTCCCACTTTTGTGAAATGTCAATAAACTTAAATTGGGCCAACCTTAAATTTTCTCATAATGCAATTGAAATATTTTATATACAAACAGGTCGGGAATGTTTGCCCCCAAAATTTACAGAAGAAAAAAAGTTGATAGTAATTGAATAAATTTGATCACAATTTTCCTTTAATTTTTCTAAAGGACAAAATCCAATGACTGAAAACTAAAAATAAAATTTGTGGAGACAAAAAAAAAAAATTGAAATAAAATAAACTTACCTTAAGCACTTTTTGATTTTTGCCTTTGCCAATTAATGGTAATTTTATTTGGGTGGGGTTGCCAGAGGTTACCCAAAAAAATGTGAGACTTAAATGAATTAATTTCACCGAAAAATTAAATAAAACAAAAAAATATCTATGTGAATGTGTAATGGACATTTTCTGCAGCTGCTATGATGGAAAAATGATTCAAATTTAAATACAAATTCTCTCTGCACGATTTAATTTTCTCCATTTTGTATGAATTTTTGTTAGATCTTTATTTACTCGATGATCTGGATACATAGATAGGTTTTTGTTGTTGTTGTTGTTTGTTCGTGTTTTGTTTCTACTAACTTACACTGCACTGTGCACTATTTAACTCTCAACTGAAATTGCCAAAGGGCCGGCCGAACCGATGGAAATTTAACTCACTTAAACGAACTTTGTCGCACTGGAGGAATTCGCATTACTCATATGTATATTCGAAAAGTAAATTAATAGATAAAACTGGGGGAGTGCAATATTTGAGTTAACACGCATATTTCAACCGTTAATTGGATGACACAGCCATCCGCAAGATTAAGGCTCGACTGCAATAGCTTGCACTTGCAGAGATATACAAAGTGAGCGAAAAACTGAGCGAAAATTAATTTGTTTTGAGTGTAACTCTTTTTTTTACTTTAAGCAATACAACTCGAATATCTATGTCAATTTCGATGAAAAGCGTCACGGCGTAACTTATGTGTAATTCTATAGATGAGGAAGCAGACGACTTGGTTCGGTACTAGCCAGAGATGGAACGGAACAATCCAGTCACACGATAATTTTGACCCAAACAAATAAAATAAGAAGAATGAAGAAGAAGACAAAAAAAACACACCAAGAAATAAAAATGCGTATAAATCACTGATTTTCTCTTTCCGGCAGTTATATATACTTATTTATATATATGCTGCACATATAACTAAGTATCTCGAGAATAAAGTAGTAAATTATTCGTAGGATATAAAATTCGTGTTCGGCTTTGGGACGCGCAGTTGTCTTATCTAAGACAATATATACGGCCAACCGAAGAAAAAGAACTAAAGGCAGACAGAAGCGCTCAAAACTGAAAGCCCACCAGAATGCATATAAGCAACAATAACAACAACAAAAACAACCAACGAATTGTGTTTTCGTGTTGTGGGGATGATGTAGTTGGAACATGGGGCTTCCATACCGGAGTCTGATTCACAAATTGAACATATCCCTCCATTGAATTTATTTAAATTGTGCGTAACAATATAGTTGGTTAGTTTTTAGTTTTACTTTGTTATATTTTAGTACAAACACCAAAATTGTATCAAAGTTTTCAAGGCTTTTAGTTTTTAGCATTTATCAGATGCCCAATAACGGAACAAACCACATTCTATCTCAAACTCTTTTTAAAGATTAAGGATAGACCTTTTTACAATATTGAAGAAGGCACACTGAAACTCATATCCTATTTTAAGTATGTTTTCAGTTCTTTTTTAAGTTTGTCGGTATTTTCAATTTTGCTTTAGTTTCTCAAAATAAGATTATGTTGTATGTAGACCGTGAAGGATGTGATCGGGGTTACAGGACTTGATGATGATCTTTTTCGCACGAAGAGAAAATGGAATAATCTGAATGTGTGATATGTGGCCCCCAAACATAGACAAGGACATAAAGATTTTAATTATAATAATCATTTTTTTAAATAAATGTAGGTCGCTGAGGAATTTTCATACGAAAAAAAACCAGAATCACTGACGTACAAAAAAAACATAATTTTATAAACTTATCTAGGATCATTTTAACTTTTTTTTAAGTAGATCAGTCCAGTTAAATTTTGAACCAGAAAAATTATTAGCAGCTTGAAATATGTTAAAAATGTTCAGTCCTTTATTATAGATATGCGTAAGCTTCCAAAAAATGCAGTTATTAAGTTACAGGAAGTCATAGTTGAGATTAATGTCTTTTTAGATTTTCTCAAAGAAAAGAAAAAAAAGCAAAGCAACGCAAACACGGCTTTGCTAGTATAATTTAAAAAAAAATCTTCTAAACGATATTTGATTACTTTATCAATCAAATAAATCATTGATATTGAATATTAATCATTCAATACTGTTTCTGCTTATTATAAATACATTGACTATATTCAATTTCAATTAAGTATTCACTATACCATTTCTTAGGTACTCAAGGTTAGATTGAATGGCTTTTTTTTTAAATTTTGTTGTATGATTCACAAGTCGACAGTTATGTATCAAAATAATTAATTTAAATTGCCAAACACCAGAAATCAGTAGGATTATATTGTTTTCATTAATCATTAATATACTTGATACACTGAATAAAATTTAAATATTGTTTTTATTCAAGCCAAGCCCGGTAAAAGGTAACCTATAAAATTGCATAATAAAAATAGACTTATAGACTATAACTCATGATTCCTTTAAAATGACAATCAGCCTTGATAAATCACCAGTTTTGTACCATCTACAAAATAACTTTTTCTTTCAGCCACCCTTCTTCCAAAATATCCCAATCCCTCCAAGTGTAACATGTTTTTGTTTCACAAATTAAAATGAGAACTTAACATACAAGCGTACTTTGTTTAATTTTGAACCAGACTAACTCCAAAGTAAGTTTTGCTACAATCACAAATAGGATTACCATAAGCTTGAGAGGAAATTGAGTGAAGACTTTTTTACTTCAAAATTAAAAAAAAAAGAACAATTCACTTGTGTCAATGAAAATTTGTCTAAGAGAATCTTACCAGGATTGGACGATAAAATGGAAACAATACAGAAATAGAAGTCAATTAATACGAAAGGCAAGGGGAGTTTTTTTCTCTAGAATCGTAAAAACGCTATTTTTTGTGATTTGAGTTTCTTGCCCAAGATTTGAAATGTACTTATATTGCCCTTATTTTGGAAGTTAAAGATACGGAGTTTAAAAAATCTTCTTTCTACCTTATCTCGATGAGCCAGCTTAAAAAAAATACTTTAAAATATTTTAAATAAATATCCTTATATACTTTTCATACACTCCCAATCATTTAAATATGTACACAATTTTCAGGACTAATTAACCGTTATAACTCCGAACTGATTGAACTGAAGGAATTTTTGTAAATAGAAATAAAAAGCATCCAAGTCAAGAGAGAATAAGAAACCACATAAATTTCATCCAAGCGTCTTGTATTGTATCCCGTTTTTTTGTTCATTTAATATGTGAACTACCCAACCGTTTGCTTTTAACTAGTTGAAGGTCAACTAAATAATTAACAGAATCATCACTTCGATCTATTTTTATCTGGAAATAACCAACAAAAATGTTATTAATAAGAAAGGATGCAGAATTACCTAGCTACCACCAAAGGTAATGGACTAGATATGCTTTAAGGATTGCATCTTATTCGTTGGCTGAAATGCCTAAAATAAGAAAACAAGCAAGTTTCAGTGCTAGAATGTACTTTATTCACTTCTGAATTGGATGTTTTCTCTAATGGCCTTTACAAAAATTCATTCAATCGCCCTCGAAAATATAGTACCTATTCAATTGAACCAGAGTGTACGTTCAGGTTCTAGATCGTTGCATAGACATAGGACTGTTCAATTTGATGAAAGCCTGATAATATTTATTTTTACATGAAAGCAATACAGAGATCAGTCAAAAAAACATTTGCAAAACAAAAAATAGTACGTATACGCCATAGCATCCCAAACAATTTTTGTATAAACAAATGCAAATGTACTTATTTTCTAATATTATTGTTTTATGAGTTTTAAAAGTAACTTAAAATGTTGTATACTCTATGCATTTATAAAAAAATATGATGATACATACATACATAATTATTATGTAATTAGTTTAGCCATACATGTGCTCAATAATATGACTATTAGATACTGTGCAAAAGACACGTGCCCAGATTTAAAACCTGTCAAATTGTACTGTTTTTGGCAGCATCAATGGTAAGCAAAGAAAGCCTCTGCCAGAATGAGGACGTTTTTTTTCAAAACAAATAGCATACTATTTTGTCACTTGCTTAAGACTATTGCAATAGAAAAAGGTTTCTATTAATGTTATTACTTTGAAGAACATAGATAATGCAATAACAACTAAAAGGTTCTTTTAATAAAGTCTGCAATTCATAGAAAGCCTACTATTACACGGACAATCAATGGGTGGTATGCACAAAACAGAAGTGAATTATTTTTAAGAACAAAGCTGACGCAATAACAACTAAGGATTCCTTTTCTTCTGCAATGCATAAAAAGCCTATAAAACCCGAACGCGAACAATGGGTGGTATGCATAAAACAGAAGTATTTGTTGATAGTAAAAGGTAAAAGTGAATACTAGAATGTAAGATTCATATTATTTCTTCTTTTGCGTATGCTTAAAATTAAGTTTATACTGGCTGAAAAATACTTTCAGTTAATACTAGATACATTCATCCAAGTAGAAAAATACGTACATTTATTGTTAATACTTATCTTGCACTATTCTTACTGGGTGATGTGAACGAAAACGTAATGAATGATTTTACTAGAAAATTTCTAATTCTGTATTTGCTTTTAATGAATTGCTTAAAAATGCAGTAAATGCTGAAATGTAAATATTTATTTAGGACCATAATATATGCTTTTTTTGGAAGACCTTATTAAGTAAATACTTAATTTCGTATGCATAAGAACTAGTAAGTCCTTTTTTCTAGGAATTACTTAATTTCTTAAAAGTTTCAAAATAGCAACTTGAACATTTCATAGTCCATAATTGGTTTGCTCTGTTTAGGCTTTTTCTATCTTGATTTGTTGAGCTTCTATTTGGAAGTTCACTTATATTTAGTCAAAAACAAACGAAAGTGAGCTTTCCGAATTGGCAAAATAAGGAAATACCCATAGTACACTTAAGCGAAAAGAACCTTCCAATATTTTTTTGTAATCTGGTTGTACCAAAAAATGCAAATTCAAAGTTAAAAGTTCAAGTGAGCTCAACTTTTAACTTTGAATTATATATTCGTCACTCCACTTAAACAGAAGAATTTCTTTTAAAATTTTCTTCATATTCAATTATCAAAAAATGCAAAGCCAAATTCTAAGTGCAAATTGATTTTTTTTTTTATTGTACAGATTTTTGAAAGTTCTAATCTTAACCTTCAAAATTGAGCTTTAATCTTCCCAATATCTCTTTTACTTTTTGAGATATCCTCAGTTGCATTTTTCAATATACTGTGATAAGCAAGGAGAGCGACTTCACCTAGATTTAGAAAGAATAGAAAAAAGTTACAAAGGTTTTTGGGATGATGGTATATTAAGTAACTATTGTTGGTCTCTTGTACGTGAAACGGACCAAAATTTATATAAACCGTGCATTACACATTGTTTTAATTTGTAAGAGTTATTTCAAATAAAAAAAAACTATGGTCAAAAATGGGTGATTTTTTAATTTATTTCCAAAAGTTGAGCTGATAGCAAAAAATGGATTTCAGATTTGAAATCTACACTAAAATCTACACTAAAAACATATTTTACTTGCTCCTGTCGAAAACGACGAAGCCAAAGAGAAAGCATTTTTGAAATTATATGTTGTCAGATGAGGACTAATAACTAATTTAATATCTCTCAAAAAGTAAAAGAGATATTGGAACGATTAAAGTTGAATTGGGAAGATTAAGATTAGTATTATCGGAAATATATGTACACCTTTGAGAAAAAGAAATCAATGCACATAGTTACATACATACCCCCAAAAATGGCGAAAAGGTGTTTTTTTCACTTTCTAACGGTAATATCTTGAAAACCAGAGCTGATAGCGAAAAACTGATAGCAGATTTGAGTTCAGCGTAAAAAATTACCCTTGGAACGACTCTTACTTTCACGTGTCGAAAAGTTAACCGATGTTTGTACGCCTGTGTTATTATTGACAATCTTGTCGAGTCAAGTTAAGAACGCCATCTGCAACTTGGATCAGTGTACAAAAAATCGCTTTCAAATCCCGGAATAAGCAGGAACTTTCACCGGAAAGTTATCTGCAACAAGTTTAATATTACAATATTAATTTCTAATCTTCAAGATTAAAAGATCACAACAAAAACATAAATGTTAAAAAAGGAGCCAAGTTCTTTTGTGTACTAGAAATCTGTGCTTAAAAAGTCAGCCAAAAAAAGTAATGAGATCTAAAATATATACCAAGTTTTAAGTTCATGAAGTTTGGTGGGTTCACTGGTCAAGTTTTCATATATTTTGAATTTGTGATTAAGTAAGTATTTAAGAGAAAACTTGCCAAGTAAATCCACCAAATTTTAATCAATAATCATTAATTACCAAATTTCTGTCATGATTTGGAATTGTTTCGATATTATTCTACTTAAGATATTTGATATTAAACTTCATGAACTTAAAACTTGGCATATATTTTAGATCTCATTACTTTTTTTGGCTGACTTTTTAAGCACAGATTTCTTGTACACAAAAGAACTTGGCTCCTTTTTTAACATTTATGTTTTTGTTGTGATTTCACTCCTTTTTGCAAAGATTTATTTTCCCAGGTGAAAGCCAAGCCCTACCGCTCTACAAAGTTTTATAATTCTACGACAACCGAAAGTGCTCCATACAAATAATAGCAATTCTGATAAAGTGGGTGGATGGCACACCCCCCCTCCCCCCCTGAATGGACAATTCCAAATTTTCGATTTTTTTCCTTTCTAAGTACTTCAAGTCCTACCGACCTACCAATTTTCATCGTTCTACAATAATCGGAAGTGCTCCATATAATTTATAAGAATTTTTAAGTATGTGGGTGGATGCTACGCCCCCTGAATGCAAAATTCCAATTTTTCAATTTTTTCTTTCTAAGTAGGTACTTTAAGCCCTACCGACCTACCAATTTTCATCGTTCTACAACAATCGGAAGTGATTCATATAGTTTATAAGAATTTTTAAGAATGTGGGTCGATGTCACGCCCCCTGAACTGAAACTTCCAATTTTTCGATTTTTTTCTTCTAAGAACTTCAAGGCATACCGACCTACCAATTTTCATCGTTCTACAACAATCGGAAGTGCTTCATATAATTTATAAGAATTTTTAAGAATGTGGGTGGTTGCCACGCCCCCTGAACTGAAACTTCCAATTTTTCGATTTTTTTTTCTTCTAAGTACTTCAAGGCCTACCGACCTACAAATTTTCATCGTTCTACAACAATCGAAAGTGCTCCATATAATTTATAAGAGTTTTTAAGAATGTGGGTGGATGCCACGCCCCCTGTATGGAAAATTCCAATTTTCAATTTTTTTTCTTTCTACGTACCTCAAACGCTACCAGCTTACCAATTTTCATTGTTCTACAACAATCGGAAGGGCTCCATATAATTTATAGAATATTTATGAAAGTGGGTGGATGCCACGCTCCCTGAATAGAAAATCGCAGATTTTCAATTTTTCCCTTTGTATGTACCACAAGGCCTACCCTTTCGAGAAATTTCAAGTTTCTACTATGTCGGGAAGTGCTCCATAATTTTGATGATCTGTCAGTGAGTCAGTGAATCAGTCAGTCAGTTACGGTTTTTGCGATTTTTGAAGTCCTATATCTTGGGAACTACTAATGCTAAAGAGTTGAAATTTGGTGAGCCACCTGTGTTTGATCAGTTCAGCAAATACTCCGAATTTGAAGTTTATGACTTTATTGGTACTGAAGTTAGAGGGGGGTTGAAAATCGCCTGAGTTTGTTCCTGTAAAAAGGGTGTAGTGCCACGAACTTGGCTGGGCACTACCGTGCCCTTTGATATGACTTATTAGCAAAATTCGAAGAACGATAAAATACTATTCGTTCGTAAAAAATTCAAAAGGGAATTTAATTTTTAATTCGATCGCGAATATTTTTGTTTTGGTTCCTTTAAACTAAAATCGATCGATTTAAGTCTATTAGAATCTGTTAAATGTGGTTCGTACCCGAATTTATCACTTGAGACCTATTTTAGGTCCATTCACAAACCGTTTAAATAAGAAAGAAAAATTTTTAATTTAACGAAAGGAGAAAGTTTCAAAAAGTCAAAGATACGCAAGATAAAGTATTGAAGGACAAAGTCTCATAAGTTTCGTGATGTGATAGCTGAGACAGAGTTATAATAAAAAAAAAAATATTTTCAAAACAGGATGTTTCGAAAATATGTCAACATTTTGCTACTTCGTTGTTCCTTGAGTGATTCCAAAGAAATTGACACAGGTGATGGTGATAATTTTGACATATTTTTGAAACACTCAATTTTGGAAATATTTTTTGTTTTAAATTCTGTGTCAGCCATCACGTGTGTCAATTTCATTAAAAAATTCTAGCCGAGTTTTATTTTTCCGATCAATTTCTCACAAACAAGAGTAACGGAAGTAAAAAGTGAATTTTTAAAGATCGAAAATTGAATCGTTCACGAACTATATTTTGTATGGTTCGTGATAAGATTGATAAAGAATGATAAAAATCCGTAGTTTAAGATTCGATAACGATATTTCACGAACCCTGCTTAAAATAATAATGTATAGTTTTCCGAAAGTATATCCTGCCATCACAAAGTACCTTTGGATTCCATATACAAAATTGTAGGGATTGTTTGATAGTATAGGCTACTAGGCCCTGGTTCTCACGAGCTGTAACGTGCGTGAGGCCCGCCACAGAATTTATTTATATTAATGTAGGGTAATGGAAGTAGAAGTGATAAATACGTTTGTTTCATAAGAAATCCTGAACCAGATTTATTTGCAAAATACGTAAGTATGACGTATTTTATATACTCATTTGTACTTCTTCTTTCTGGAAATTTTATAAAAACAAAACCGTTGGTATTAAGTTACTCAGACCACAAAACTACATGATATTCTTTTGCTTCCGAAGTCCGAACAGGCTTTTATTATGTTTATTTTCCATAACGGCTCATTTCTTCGTAATTTGATAAAACAAACACAATTAAGGATCCATTAAATACTATCACAATCCAGTTTAAAAAATCACTCATTATTACCTGGTGTATAAACATTATGGAAATTTTTTAAGTTTGCCAAAAAAACTTCCACAAATCTGAAGTAGGGCTTTCATTTTTAAATACTAATTCCTCGTCATTTTGACATTTGGGGTGGTTTACAAAGTTCAGTTAGTTAGCCGAGTCATGGATGTAGGTAATTAAAAAAAAAATAACCTGGTACAATTTTGATTGCTTCAGTTTTAATGAAGGTATGAATACTTGTGTATTCAGAACATATTGTTAAATCAGAGACATTGGTTACTGTGACACTGGAAATCCCCGTTGATTGAATGTCTTATGCAAGAGATAAATGGATTCAATGGAAACCAGCTGCTTTATAGCTATTCAAAAGATATTTTATTCATTGCTGTTGTGTTGGTGGACATGGAGATGCTTAAATCCGGGTTCTGTGTAGTTCCTTTGAAAGGTTGCTTGATTATTGCCAAAATATCTGTGATATTTATGAGAAAACTTTTTTAGGCAAAATTATCAAAGTGGCATCTTAAGTCTACAAAAATAACGGGAAATAGTTGCAATTAATTTTTGACTAACTTGTTTTAAATTGACCAATAACATCTAGAACATAATTTTTTAAGATTTTTTGACTTTAAAATGTTTGCTACAGTCTTAGTCATAAACATATAAAAATTCTATTTAATTTGTCCAAATAGATTTGTTTTTTAAAATTCCTTTAGGTCAAACTCTTTTGTGAAAAAATTATTTTGATGGTAGTTTTGCCATCCTCTACCTTTTGGGCCACACTTTAACAACACAGAGTACGGCTTAGAACCAGAAATGTTTAGAATTTCAAGCGAATCTGTTTTTGATAGGAATCGATTATTATTTTAAAGAAAACAAAACGATTTTAATGTGCTGAGAGGGGGTAGTTTTTGTTGTTTTGTGCTTAAAACGCAGAGAAAAAACTGAATCAAAAATCTAGGCTGTTGAAAATTACTCAAATAAATTATCAAAAGAAAACTGTGCCGAGAGCAAATAAAAATAAATTAAGTTGAGTTGCAGCTTAAACTATAAATCAAAAGGAATTCTCAAATAAGCATACGTGCTTATTTCGTTCACATAGATACTAAACAAAAAATAAACGTTTCTATTCGCACATGCATAGCTGGTTATCACGGCATATACTATGACAAAAAAAAAACCTTTACACTTAATCAGTTGCGCCATTGCTCCGCACTTTCATATACCAACTCGTATGATGATGATTCGTATAAAATAATTAACCAGCAGGTTTAAGGCTACGAACGGATTATTGCTTTTTCAAATCAAATTATGGTAACATTTTAATTTAGAAAAGTCATGTGAGAAAGTAACATAAGTACTCACATACAATTCAGCATATACATACATAGCAGTATATATATATGTACAAATAAGAGTACAAAATAAATTACAAAACAAAGCAAACCCAAACAGCAGTTCGCCTGTTACCGCTAAATTATAAAATTTTGTTTTATTCAAAACAAAATCACTCTTCATTTCACCTCGCCTGCTCTGGCACAATGGCAACGGTGAGCTTGTGACAGTGACAAACACAACAGAGTCCCAACCTACCAGCCGATGACATGTGACGAGACGTGTCTCAAATGTCAGTTATTTAATTCAACAGGTATTGGATTTCTTTTATCTATTTATAAACTTACACTGTGGTTACACTTGGTTGCAATGAACTCTGCTATTGATTTCCTGGTGTGTACTGGCTCGCCGCCGCCGACCGTGTATGAACTTTTCTGACTTAACCTCCCTACAAAACGAGAGTGTGTGTTTTTCATTAACCGAAACCGATACAATAGCCGACTTTTTCCTCATCCCGTTAGTCCAGCTGTCATACAAAAAGAACACAGAACAAAAAATACGAACAGTATGTATAAGAAGGACACGCTATTGATGAGTTGATGATGATTAAACTTAAAAGTGGCGCCCAATAGAAAATGTGAGTAACAGGAGTGCAAAGTTTATATTTTCAACTATAAAAAGTGTTGCTCATCGTCATCATAACGGTTATTTGTTTGACTATTACGGTGATCATCCGAATTCCACCGCAGTAATTCACACAAAAATTGAACACTCATCTTTCACTTAGATATGTTAATTTTTTAACCGATTCTCTTGTGCATATAATTCTGTTTGTAACTTAATTATTTATCTTAAGCTTTTATGCACAGATAAATTTGCGTAATGCCTTGGTCGTCGACTAAACTATGTATGTCCATGTGATTTTGGAAAATTTCCACTGGTGTCCCCGTTCAGGGAATAAGAAACAACAAACAAATGAAAAAAAAAATAAAAACAAGAAAAACGCAAAGGAAAACGAAGTCACACTCTATAATGTAAACAAAAGTGATATTATAAACATGTGATTGCACCTGCGAATGCATGCATATACGCATAAAATAACCCACATGGTGTCGCTGTGTCTCGAGATTTCAAGGTGCCAATTGCCGGTACACCGGTATCGTATCGGTATGTATGAATGCAGAGAATATTATGTTCATCATGTTACCGTAAAACAACAGATGGAAAGAAGTATTTATTGAAAATAAATTGTATGTTGTGTTTCTTTAAGACATAAACACAAGGTATACGAACATATTATGTAGGAACGATGAGTGGATATCGGATTAATTTATTTATTGGTAAAATGTTTTCAAGAACATGAATTGCTGCACGTGGAATTGAATTGTAAATTTCTTTCCATTATGAAAGTTAGGCTCCGAAGTTCTTTGAAAATTTTAATTGAAATCATACAAATGAATTCAATGAATCAATGAATTTGTATGGATGTGTGACTAAAGTGGGTTGTAAAAAAGGATAGTAGGAATTATACAACTTGGGCTGTTATGCCAAATTAAAAATATGTATATAACTAATAGTATATTTATATAGGATCTGTAGGTCAACAAAATGTAATCTTAACTTTGCTAAAACCAGATTATGCTTTTCCAAACCTGAATTCGAATCCAGTCTCTCCAAAACTTTTTGTGGCATACCTCCATCCGATACTACTTCATTAATCATTAAAAGCCAATACCTAATCCCAAAAAATAATAATACTTGAAGTGCATGAGTATTGGCGGGGTATTCAAAAATTAAGGTTTTTCGGGATTTGAGTTTTCAAAAAAAAAAGAAAGTTAGATGAAATTGAAAGAAATATTGTTCTGAAAATTTGGATTATGCATTATTATTTCAACTTGCAATGAGCTTTTGTATGAAAATTTTGATTAAAATTGAGTGAGTCGTTTACGATGAAGACGATTACCGTTAAAAGAAGTTTCTGGCCATTTTATAGGTTTTTACCAAAATGAGCATAATAAGAAATAGGCACAGAAAAATGTCTATCAAAATCATTTTAGCCACTTTTTAGATAAATAAGCGAATAAGCCTTTTCTAAACGGTGGGTGGTAGGGTAGGTGTCGTTGATTTTGGATCTAAAAAAAAACTTTAATTTCTCTTGTATAGGGAATCTCCTTTATAGAATTTTGAATGTACCGGAAAATGGGGGGAATAAAGGAATAATTACGTTTAAGCGAATATGTTAGTTCACCCTTGAGTTTCAGAGAGAAAGGTCGTACTGGCCACTTTTCAATGTGGTTGGTTCAGAATCCAAGCTATGTACCTACATGACAAATTTGATATTCCTTGCACTCAATACCAAAACTTATAAAATGTGTTTTTTTTTTAGACGTGTGGCTTTCAAAAAGGAATAAAACGCATATAATTTAATGTTATGGCCAAGAATTTAGCTTTATTATAAAGATAAGGGCTTGCCATTATGTTTTAAAAATGATTTCGGGCAAGTGGCCGCTGTGGCTGGCTCGAATAAATTCCAGCCGAGAGGCCGCCCAATTTTCGACCACGAATTTTCAACCACCAATTTTCGACGCGATGGCGGATGGACTCATTCGGGTCTTCTTCGATATTCTGCTCCAAAGCAGTAATAGCGTCTTCGGTGCACACTGTACGGTGTCACTGAGGATTCGCATTATCCATTAGAGTAAACGTGGTGCGAAACCGATCCATGGACCGAATATTGGACGCAGCGCGCGATGAGCGAACCGAACCATTATTTTGGTAATAAACTTGCAAGATTTGCAAACATTGTTCAGGAGTAATATTCTATAGTGATAGCTATTAAAATTAACAGAATACGATCTGTCAAGCAAATAAGATTTGAGCCAAGCAATGAATTTAACGCTAAAACCAAGCTTGCTCATTTTTTGTAGCAAAACTTGATGTGAAAGTCTATCAAATGCTTTGCTAAAATCGGTAAGAACACAATCCGTCTGTTTTTATTTTTAAATGAATCTATACAAGTACAAGACTCCGCTAGCTCTATAAGAAAAGTGCCAGTCGAACGGCCTTTTGAGAAACCATGCTGGTTGGGAACAATAAACGATTTTGTATAAAAACTTAAGGTTTTGCAAACTATTGCTTCAAAAAGTTTCGGAATAGCCGAAAGTTTAGCTATTGAACGATAGTTATCAATTTTATCTTTCCTTCCTTTTTTATGTAAAGGGATTATGAAAGATTGCTTCCCCACATGAGGAAACTTACACGAAGACAGTGAACAATTAAAAAGAACAGCAAGTGGAGTCAACAAATGACTAACACACTTTTTCAAAACAGATGCTGGTATCGCATCTGGACCAGATGTGTCGTTATCTTTTAAGTTAGATGTAAATTTCATAATATCGTCGGTACTTATATTGAAATTTATATCAGTCAAGTGAGAATATGATTTCAAATGACCAAATAATTGATCATTTTCGTCAAAATTATCACAGTTTGAAGTATACAGTTCGAAAATTTATCACAGTTGGAAAAGTTATCACAGTTGGAAGAATCACAGATATATGTACTTTGAAAAAAGTCTGAAAATAGTTGAGTTATAGTACGGGGATCATGGTATGAGATATTGTTATGATCAAAAGCGGACGGAGACGGATACGGACCAGATTTTCGTTTACTATTTATAAAACCCCAAAAGGACTTGGGACTCATTTTTAAATTACTTTGAATCTTTTGTATATAATTTAGATATTTAAGACTAGACTCTCAGTTGAACATATCTCTGGCTTCACAATAATTGTTAAAATCATTTCCTAAATCGGTTTGTTTATACTTTAACCACAGTTTGTTTCTATAATTTTTTAACCTCCGCACTTCACTATCATACCACGTCGGAGTGAGTGATTTCGATTTTAAAGATATTAATGGTATTTCAGTAGTATATAGAATTTGTATTATAAAACCTTCTTATATTAATGGTACAGACATTAAAAAACAATCAAATATTTTGTCATAAAATTTCAAAACCATAGAATCAATATCAATACAAGAACTTAGACATGACCAATCAATTAAAGATAACAAAAAACAAACTATTCAATTTGGCAAAATCAGTTTTTTTGAAGTTAAATTTAAAAACTTTTTCAAAATCTGCGTTATAAGTTAATTCACTATTTTGGATAAAGGATATCGTGAGTGCTGGATGGTGAGAGTCTTTGACAGCAATTATTATACCACCACCGACAGTTTTAATATTCGGATCGGAGTACCTATCACGTCTGAATACATTATACGAAGAATCAAAGATTTCCGAGTCATTTATCCCGCCAAACAGCCATGTTTCCGTCATAGATATGACATCGTAAGAACAATTAGATTAAAGTAGACCTTATTAGTCTTTGTCCGTAAGCCTCTTACATTTTAATAGAGTATATCTATTGGTTGCGACGACGGTTTGTTTGTTTTGTCAAATTCTTTCGAAAAGGAGTATTATTAGCATTTCGTTTAACAAACTCGTGGACAATTATGTTTTCCGGCCAGAAACTCTTATCCAATAGTCGAGTAAATATTTCTTGCGGAACAAATAATTTAAAGGATGAGTAATCTATTCCTTTCGTTGGTAACTGCTCAATTTTCAACTTGATGTTAGTAAAACATGATTCAATATATGAGGATATGTCATTGCAGGTAGTGTTAGCGTCAAAGTTTGACAGAAATATACACTTGAATATCTCAGCAACCCTTAGTTGAACCGCAGGTAAGATGTCACCATTAATTGCAGTAGCAGACTGCAGTGTTACAAACATTGAAGACTGTGGCAGTAAAGATGAGGCCAATATAAGGATTGGCAAGGCAGATGAAACATATGGAGTTGATGAAGTTTTAATTGTTAAAGTAGTCAGTGGATATGTTGAAATAGATGATATGGCTAATGGTATAGATGAAGAGGTATGAGATGAAAAGGTATGAGATGAAACTATTGGGATTGCTGATGAGGACGAAGAATTAGGTACAATTTCAGTTAAAGGTAATGACAATGAGTTTGAAGCTGGAGTAGAAGTTGGTAGGCATATCGAAGAAGATATTGAAATGTTGTTTGAAGGTGACATAGAAAGTGTTAAGTTCGATGACCAACTCCAAAAAAAATAAGTGCCAGATTGAAAACCAGACGATTAAGAAAAAACACCCTCTATAAATCAGACCAGCCGTTCATTCTGTAGGTCAGAAAGCATTTTAAAAGAGCCGAAAACAAAATTGCGAACTTACATACTTTTTAAATATTCTGTATAGTCGTAATGTCATATTTGATCAAAATCTTGATTTCAAATACTTTTACGAAATATGCCATATTGTACCAAAAAAGGGCTTTCGGGCCAAAACTGCGAAAAATTATAAGAAATGGTAAAGTTTGAATGGGCATACATATCTCTATCAATTTTGAACAAAATTTACTCTTTGAATATGTCATATCAAAGCCTTTAGTGTCTTCTTTATTTTGTGCTAGGACGTCTTGACCCTTTATTTAGATACTTCAAAAAAAGTTATGCTTAACGTTTTAAATAATTTTGAAATCTTTGATTTTTTTGTTGTTGTTTTTTTTTTAACTTTTCATGCTTAAATTTTTTTATAGAATTTTTTAAACTGTCCATTTCAATAGAAAATTTAATTTTGAAAAAAAAGTTTGAAGAGAAAAATTGTAGAATTCCGCTTAGTTTCCGAGTTATACCAAAAATATTGAGAATTGGCCAGTGTGACCATTCTATGAGAAATGCATAGGTGAATTTAGTAGCATTTTCGGTTTTAAAAAACACATAATTTTTCCTTTGTACCCCTCATTTTCCAGTCTATTCAGCCTAATATGAAAAACATTTTTTAAAGCTTATTGAGAATACAAAATATACTTTTTTTAAGAGCAAGTGTAAAAATGGGTGTTATCAAATGACCAAAGCTTTCCTTTGACTCTATTTTAATGCTACTTGTTTAAACTAATCTTCAGTCGAAAAAATGTGTTTCATTGAGTTTTCTTAAAAATTGAAAGAAAAACCTGAAAAGCAAAGAACTATTATTATTATTATTTTATATTCCCCCCAGATCTGATCTGGATGGGATTTGCATACGAAAATATATGCATTATAAAAACACCACAAAATCCAACTTTGATTTTAGATTTTGATTTACAAATCCATTCAGACCACACACCCTTAGCATTTTCTTACAAAAATAGTTTAAAGCAAAAGGATAAATAGAGATACATACATACATAGGTATATAACACTCTCTCGTCGCACTGGGATCTTGTTGGTTTTGTTATGATAACCTAGTCCGGATCAGATTTGGGGGATAATAAAATGCAGCTAATGTCTAATATAAGATTTTATTCGGTTTTGAAGAAGTAGGTACCTATAAACCTAAAGCAATATTTCTTGAAAACTCTTATGTTTACAGATAAAAATTTATGAAAAAGTGGATTGTTTTCAAATATTATCTAAAATAAAAATTATGTTAATTTCTCAACAAAAAACAGCCCTTGACCAGAAATGTGTACTGATTTTTCCACTGTTTTGCGATGGCGTTGGTGTGCATACAAGTAAATTTCTTTTTTAAAATGGTTATTCTCGACTTTCTTGACTAAATACTTAAATTAATTTAAAGCTTGATTTATGTTTGGGACTTATTTAAAAAAAAACATGGTTTTGTCATTTCCTGTAGTGAGACGGCTGTTTGAAAGACTATTCGCTGTTTACTAAGCTAAATTTTTATTACAAATTATTCTTAAAAATGAAACGAAATTCTTGGCAAAAAATCAACACATATTCTCATATGCAAAATTTTATTCCCTTTCTGCGAAAAGATTTGCACTTTTTCAATTTTCTCTATGTTTTGTTCAAAAAAATGAAAAATCTCAAGATGAAAGATGCGATCTTTCTAGTTTGGGAGATTTGATTCTGCATTCCATACCCCCATACATGCATTATTTTTATAATTTGCGTGTGTATCAATGTGCGCTGAGTAAATGTAAATTGCCTTTTCAGTGATACTACTAAAAACATATGCCTTGATGGTCATTCAAACACGGTGTTCAGATGATCTTCACGTGAGGCGACTCATTTTGACGTCTCTGTTTTTATCTCACTTTTATTTCAGGAATTTTCAAATAAATTAAAAATGTCTGCCTCACTTGGCCATTTCTTACATACCAAGTGATGGGAGTGAGAAAAAAAACGAAGAAGTCAAAATGAGTCACATCACGTGAAGCTCATCTGAACACTGACAAAAGAACAATTCGTGATTTTGAGATCAAATCTTTCCAATTTTAATGAAAAATTATGTAAGTTGAATTAGAACTGATAAAATTTACGATTTAGACATGGCGTATGTATAATCTTCAACTGTCA
Organism: Dasysyrphus tricinctus; assembly: GCA_963921185.1. Lineage (NCBI taxonomy): Eukaryota > Metazoa > Arthropoda > Insecta > Diptera > Syrphidae > Dasysyrphus > Dasysyrphus tricinctus. The sequence goes on along the minus strand of OY992531.1, from coordinate 41,908,338 downwards.
CACTATATAATTAAAATGTGTTTTTTACTATTCACTCTTTTACTGTCTTTTTTTTCAAAATACTACTTTTGACAATTAAATAAGCCATCTACCTGTGAGACTTAAAACTAGTTTTTGGATTATTGAATAAAATTTAGAAAAAAAAGTTGAATTACTATTTTTGTATTATCCTTACGTGTTTAATTGATCTGGATCACCAGATCACGTTGATACTAATAAACAAACTTTTAAAAACTAGGGACCTGCTGTTAAAAATAATGCTGAGTGCAGATCTTGCTGAATGTATCAGCCAGCTCAAATGAACTATGTATTACGTTCTATTAAAACTAATTCCATTTACATAATTGATTTAAATATAAATTATATATATTTTTCACCTACATACCTTATTCAAATTAAATTTCACAAACAGTGCAACCGTAATATTTGCCAAGATATGACAAAATATATTTGATATATCCTTTTCGATTCGTCTTACGCACTGAACTGAAACTTAAAACTGGACTAAAATGCGAATCCTTCTTTACTTGTTGACAAGCTCAAAGGGAATAACTAGGTTTCCTATTCGGTTCTGACTTTTATATGTACCCACAAAAAAAAACCGACATGGAGGTGCTCGTCTTTGTAACCCTTTACTCCTTCCAAACAAATATACAAATAACTATACGGCGAATTATTGTCTTTCAATCAAACAAAATCGACTTGAGACGAGCTATTATAGAAACATCCTACCAACTTTGTTTTCAGATGAAAGTGACAATTCAAGGGGCTGAATGAATATTTTGCTCAAAGCCGTCACCCAACCCATCCAACTAGACACCGATTGTCCTCTCCAATTGTTGAATCTTTCAAAGTTACAAGTTTGGGTGCTTGTTTTCATCCTTACGTCTATATTAGATGCATGGACAGGAGTTTTCAACCCGGTTAAATGGATGCATGTCACATTGCACGGTTGGTGGTAAATTACAGACCTACTTTGATAACAGTGGCGGATAATAATTTTCTCTATCAAATAAATGGGAAATGATGAAAATAAAAAACTTAACATCACACATCCTTTTCATTTGGAATTATGGTGTTGGGTATCTTTATCTACTATAAAAGTGTCTATGGGTGTTGCTTAGCATTATCTCTCCTGAATGTGATGAATCCAATAAAATATCTTTGCAGAATTAGTTCAAATTCGTATTCGTAGAAAATTATGACGTAGGTTCTGTAATTAATATAGTTATGTGGATTACTTTTATAGTCACACAGTTCCTTTAATATGAAACATGCTTGTCGATGGTTTTACTGGCGGTATTATTTCAATTACTATCTTTGTTCGGCAGAGCTAGTGAGGTCAGGGTTTGTGTCTTTTTTTTTATTTTTAGTCATATAACATTTGTATGAAACTTATCTGTATTCAAACGATGTACTCTACAGAAAAAGGTTACTTTGAAGGATTCAACAATTGGAGAGGACAATCTGTGTATAGTTGGATGGAATGGGTGATGGCTTTGAGTAAAATTTCCCAGACACGGGTACTCTTAATCTGCTTTTTGGTTTAACTATATCTAAGCCGTAGGTCGAAATCAAACTCGGGTTCCTTAAGTCCCAAAAAGTGATTGGATTCATAACGTTAAAGGTAGGTAGGTAAATGAAATGTAGGATCGAGGTATTGAGAACATTAGAAATGATTTAAGTTTAAAGAAAACTTCACAGTTTTGTTTTTTAGTTCTTTGCTGAGCCCAAAAAATTGTTCACTGTTACCTATGATTTATCTAACCTAGAAAATGGAGTCAGCATACTGTCTAAATCTTGACTAAAACTAAATTTTACTTAATTTAATAAAACATATTTTTACTCTACCTACATATTTAGAACTATTAAGATTCTGGACCGCGTATTATGAATTGCTCCTATGAAGCAACGCACACTTTGCGCTGTCGTCGAGGAGGGTTTTAGTAGTGCTTTTACGATTTTTCAACCGTAAACCCTCTAATAAACGGTTTTTTTTTAGACGTGTGGTTTTCAAGAAGAAATAAAATGCATATAATTTAATGTTATAGCCAAGAACTTAGCTTTATTATAAAGATAAGAGTTTGCCATTATGTTTTAAAAATGATTTCGTGACTGACTCGAATAAATTCCAGCCGAGAGGCCCAATTTTCGATCACTTTTTGTAGTAATTGGGGCCGTATGTCAGCAATAATGCGATTGTTTCGTTGGCTGTATGGCATGAAGGACCGTCTTGTTGGAACCAAAGGTCGTCAACATCAACATCCTCCAATTCAGGCACAAAAAAGTCATTAATCATGGCTCTATAGCGTTCCCCATTGACTGTAACATAATGGCCGGCTTCATTTTTCATTCGCAGCGCGCAAACCGAACCATTATTTGGGTAGTAAATTTGCACGATTTGCAAACGTTGTGCAGGAGTAAGTCTATTCATTATGAAATGGCAAACCAAATAAAAATAATAATATAAATAAAAAAAAAAAAAAAAATAAAAAAAATAAATAATTGGGGCCGTATGTCAGCAATAATGCGATTGTTTCGTTGGCTGTATGGCATGAAGGACCGTCTTGTTGGAACCAAAGGTCGTCAACATCAACATCCTCCAATTCAGGCACAAAAAAGTCATTAATCATGGCTCTATAGCGTTCCCCATTGACTGTAACATAATGGCCGGCTTCATTTTTCATTCGCAGCGCGCAAACCGAACCATTATTTGGGTAGTAAATTTGCACGATTTGCAAACGTTGTGCAGGAGTAAGTCTATTCATTATGAAATGGCAAACCAAACTAAGCATAAATCAAGTGACAGCTGTCAAAAGGAGCACTTCCGAAAAATGTATTGCCAGATTAAAAATTACACGTCTAAGAAAAAACACCCTTTATGTGTAAATAAATCCATACTATCTTTTAGTATACCCAACTGCGTTGCAGCGGACTAGTGTTTCAGTAGTGTTTTTATGATTTCGAACTCAGAATCCCTTCTCGATGTCAGCGGAAATTGCAAAATATATCCATGCTTGTGCGTGGCTTTTTACATATTTTTGTGTATCCGTTGATGGTTGATTTAATTTAATCCCTGATGGTCGCTGCTACTGGTACAAACTAACCTTACGCATTTAATTTTAAAAGGGAGAAAGAAAATTTGGTATTATGAAGATGTTCAATCTTACATTTTGTTTTTGTTTTTTTGTGTGTTTAAGCCATACTTGCCTTAAAAAAGCATTTTGAAGTTTCGCTTTTTTATTTGGCATTTTATTGTTAAACTTTTTTACTTGCGATATAAATACATATAAGTAGGTACTAAAGGGCAAGTTTTGGATTCGTTCAAAAAAAAATTTGATATAACAATCAAACATAACATTACGATGATAGAGAACACGAAAAAAGTGGGTGGCACATTTCTGTCTGTTTATATCTGGATCTTCAGTCTAAGCCAATGATGCGATTTTCTTTAAATTTTGAACTTTAGATTTTTTTGAAACTCTCCAGAGGGGAAATATAATTTTTTGTATAGCTCTAAAAATAACGGTACTTGCCATACAACCGTTAATGAAAACGCTAGATTATCTCAAAAACGGCTCCAACGATTTTGACAAAAAAAAATCTGTGTGCATATTATTGTAGATATGGTGTACTTTTTGGTGAGATACAAAGTTACCCAAAAAATATTTATTAACGGTACCTGCCATATAACGGTTTTTTTATTTTCGGTTTTCTTATTAACCGCTCATCCGATTTCAATAAAAATTTTTGCACAATTTTTTTTTTGAAAATTCAATATCTAAAAAAAAAGTTGATGAATTTCTCTGAATCTCAGTTTTAAATGTATATTAATAAGTTATTTATCAGGCTGTTTATGCAATTAAAAGAACGATTTAAATGTTTTCTTATAATTTTTCTATAATTACTTGAATATTTCTTAAAGTTCTTAAATTCCACACAACTTGAACATAAGAGCGACTCCCACTGACTACTGCGCCCCTTCACGGAGCCTCAGTAGAGATTTTAAAGTTATTACCCCATCTAGAAAAGACTGGGATGATGACATCGTGACGAGAGATTTCAACACAACTATTTATACTGATGGCTCAAAGATGGAGTGCGGTGTTGGTTCAGGAATCTTCTCTGAAACTCTAAACATCACTAGGTCCTTTCGGTTACCCAATTTTTCAAGTGTATTCCAAGCGGAATTACTTGCAATTATAGGGAGACATGCAAGATACTTAAACTAGACCCAAACCAAAATCGTAATGCAGCTATCCTGACAGACAGCCAGGCAGCTATTAAAGACATTGTTTCGAGTACATCATCCTCTAAATTGGACCAACAATGCCGTGATGAGCTCGCAAGCATAAATATTGACCTCAAGGTCACTTTGATCTGGATTCCTGGTCACATTGGCATTTAGGGAAATGAACGGGCAGATGAGCTTGCCAGGCAAGGATCAGCCCTTCATAGCTCACTTGCGGAAAGAGTCATTATTCCCCTTGGAGTTGTGAAGGGCAATATATTCTCAATTTTCCTAAGTGAATCCAATCGTAGGTGGAACAGTTTAACCAACTGCAAAATATCCAGGAAAATTTGGCCCGCCTATAATAAATCCCGAACAACCGATCTGATTTGTAGACCTAGGCAAGACATAGCCCAGGGTCGTTGCAACTTGTACTGGGCACTGGCCAGTAGGAGAACATGTAGCGAGACTGGGTATTCCACACAATACTCACTGTCGTAGCTGTGGGGACCATCAAGAAAAGGAAACAGTCCTTAATTTCCTTCTTTGTAAATGTCCTGCTCTGGCCAGAATGAGAGCACAATCGTTTGGTTTGGATTTTCTTGACAACCTAAACGAACTTTCCGAAGTAAAGATCAGGGATTTGATCTATTTCCTCAACGCGACTAAATGGATCTAAGACGAAATTGGTTGCTTCTGCATCATGCTCCCGTGCGGACTCCCAAGACCGTGCGCCATCGGAATTCGGGTGTCTGCTGGGTTACGTTACGTGGTGCTCAATGACCTTAGGATCACACAGTTGGTCCGTCTGCGCTTCGGTGCCATTCTGCTACCTGCCTAGCTTGGCATAATGTGGTTGGCCTCGGGGCGGGATGTGACCCAATTGCATGAGTGTCTTTTGACCTACCTCCTGTCTTTTGACCCACCTCCATATTCACACATCCGTTATAATTCAAACCAGGGAGTACATCTGGTTTCGTGAGTGGTTGGTGACATTCGCTGGAAACCTCACGTAATGCGGAGTGAGCAGACGGAGGCCCAAGGTGATGTTGCACCCAATCATGCAACATGATGATCCCCTCGGGGACCGTTATTCGAGCTTTGAATAAAGCAACAAGCTATACCTAGCCTATTTCTTTTTGTTGTAAGGCCCACAAACCCTTACTCTAATCCACTTTAATCCACAGGTCAAACGAGTTATGGTATCAAAACGGCGCACTCCAGCGCTAATTGGGTCACCGAGCGAGAGTAATGCTCGTGGCCGCCATTCCTACCTACCTACCTTGAACATAAGAGCAAGTACGTGTGACCCAGTCGTGCATTTGATTTATTTGGCATTCAATTGTTTAGCAAGTTTTTGACTTCCATTAAATAACATGCCTTAAAATGTTTTGCGCTGTGTGGAGCAATTCATAATACGCGGGTATGAAGGCTTAGGTACATGATTCTTTTATTTCATAGATCTTGAAATAAATTGAACTGTGAGAATGCAAAAACAGTGAACTTTTCTTAAGTTGTGGCCAATTTTTATGCTCATGCCTTAATATAAATGGAGAATTAAAGCTCAAGACTTAATTAATAATTCCAGCCAAAAACAAAATTTTGAATGAGCACAACTTTCCTTATAAAAAGACTGAATATTTCAATGATCAATGGTGAGGTAGTTCAATCCTTGAAATAATAAAACTCAATTTCTGTGAAAGGCTGGGCCAAACTGAAATTTGTTTTTGACTAGAAATAATAACACAAGTTTACAAGGTTTTCGACACGACTAAGTAAGATCTAAGGGTAATTTTTCGTGCTGAACTCAAATCCGTTATCCGTTTTTCGCTATCAGCTCTGGTTTTCGAGATATTACCGTTAGAAAGTACTAACAAACCCTTTTTTCACCATTTTTGGGGTTATGTTACTATGCGAATTGATTTTTATTTTTTTTTTTAATTGTACAGATTTCTGAAATTACTACTCTTCATCTTCAAAATTCAGCTTTAATCGTCCCAATATCATTTTTACTTTTTGAGAAATCCTCAGTTGCATTTTTCAATTAAGTGTGATGAGCAAGGAGAGCGACTTCACCAAGATTTAGAAAGAATAGAAAACAGTTAAAAAGGTTTTTGGAATGATGGTACGTTAAGTGACTATTGTTGGTCTCTTGCACGTGAAACGGACCAAAATTTATATCAATCGTGCAGTTCCATTACACTTTTTTTTTTTAATTTTTAAGTTATTTCAAATTAAAAAAAAAAGAAACTATGGTCAAAAACGGGTGATTTCTCAATTTATTTCCATATGTTGAGCTGATAGCAAAAAATGGATTTCAGATTTGGAATCTATACTAAAAAATCTTTTTATAACACATTTTACCTGCTCCTGTCGAAAATGACGTAAGCCAAAGAGAAAGCATTTTTAAAATTATATGTAGTCAGATGAGGACTAATAACTCATTTAATATCTCTCAAAAAGTAAAAGAGATATTGGAACGATTAAGATTAGTACTTTAGAAATCTGTATAATTAGAAAAAATAAAAATCAATTCGCATAGTTACATAACCCTAAAAATTTTGATAGAGGCTTTTTGGCACTTTCTAACGGTAATATCTGGAAAGCCAGAGCTGATAGCGAAAAATGGATAACGGATTTGAGTCCAGCGTAAGAAATTACCCCTAGAACGACTCTTACTTTCACGTGTCGAAAAGTTAACCGATATTTGTAAACCTGTGTAATTATCAAGTTTGTTTGTTAATGTGAAATTTCTTGCAAATTTTCATAATTTGCTGTCAGAAACCATAGGAGAAAATACTTAAGTTTGGGAATAAAATCAATATTCAGTCTTATTGTGAGTTTCACGTGAACAGCATACCACGGGGAAATTGACATTTCACTTTTCGCCTATTGTGAGTTTCACGAAAATGAAAATTTCCCTTTTTGTGAGTACACATTTCAGGCGAAATGCATCACAAGTAAGGACTTAAGATTTCACTTATTTTTTGAAGGTGGACGAAAGAAAAACTGGGACACTTTGCGTAAGTTTTTTGTTTATTTCATATCAAGAGAAGTTCCGGCGAAACTCATAATAACTTTTAAAATTTGGGGGAACGAACATTTTTCGCGAGAAATATTTTCCTCACAGTAAGGCTGAATATGTACGTTAAGTTGCTTAGGTACAATTTTTTGCATATCCATATACTCATGGGATTTCACCCATTTTTAAGTTTTCTCGTACATGTGGTTTGCATAAGAGATGAGATGCCAAATAAGGGTAGACTTGTTTGAAACAAGAACAAAATGTTTACGGTTTTTAGATATTGACTAAAAATTATTGATAAGTGCGTTGAATATTCAAACCTGAAAATAGCACTAACCTACATACTCTAGGCTTTGGCGAATCTTATGCAAAACACACTTTAGTTGGAGTTATAAAGTACTTGAGTACATTTTTGTAACCCGTAACGTTTTATTTTCTCGAGGTGAAAAAAGGTTTTTTTTAATGGTCTGGCAGGACGAACTATGTACTCAAATGATTCCGTGATATGAGATCCGAGGAGCTTATCTAGGGAGGTGTGAATACCAATTTCGGCTTAAACGATTACCTTCGAAGTTGCATTAATATTTTGTTTCGATGCACTGTTTAATCAGTAAGGCCCCGGATGTGGACTGCAAGACTTTGATTTTTGAATAGCCTTAAATGAAGCTTTCAACGCCTGTACTTCTTTTCAAGATCCGAATCTCAAAATCTGCTGTGCGCTCTTAGTCTAATACGGTTTATGAGCGATAATAAAAAGCGGCTATTGTCTCCGGGTCTGGGCCGAGGATCGAGGTTATCTTTTAACACGAATTACAAATCAACATGGGATCTAGGTTTCTCTCGGGGTTTATTTCAACAAACCGGTACCCAGATATAAAGGTTCACTCAGACGCATCATGACGGGTAGATGGCTGATTACAATAATCGTGAATATGGTGTCAGCCATTTGTCAGCAGTGTTAGCAAAAGAAAAAACGCGGCTAGTTCAATTGAACTAGGGCGTCAACTTAAGTGTCAACATCACAGATTTTGGGGTACACGAGTCGACCAGTATGGAAATAAAACAAACCTCATGCTTTCGTACAGTTAACAGTAACTGAAATTCGAAAAAAATCAATATCCGGTTCGGTAAAATTGTATCACAACAAAAACATAAATGTTAAAAAAGGAGCCAAGTTCTTATCTGTACAAGAAACCTGTGCGTAAAAAGTCAGCCAAAAAAAGTAATGAGATCTAAAATATATACCAAGTTTTAAGTTCATGAAGTTTAATATCAGATATCTTAAGTAGAGTAATATCGAAACAATTCCAAATCATGACAGAAATTTGGTAATTAATGATTACTGATTAAAATTTGGTGGGTAAAGAGGTTGAAAATCGCCGTTTGTTCCTGTAAAAGGTGTGGGCACAAAAAACGCAATCACCGCTTACCCTAGTTGCTTTTGTAAGACTTACATAAGTGGTAAGTAAAACTTACATGTTTAATCTTGGTAATAGTAGTTAAAGTTGTAGGTATAATAGTCTTTACCTAAACTTTCGACGCGTATACTTCTTTTTTTTGCTATCATTCACACCCAAAATCTGTTGTGGGCTCTCGGCCTTTATAATTGTTTCACTAAAAAAAGAAAATTATAGTAAATACCTAGATGAGCAAAACTTGTTTCTGTTTATCGTTATCCATAATAGGAACATTGATTTGTTGTATCCGTCTTACTAAATAAAAATGAAATCTAAACTAGAAATATTTAATTTCATACTTTGCTCAATATTTTTATTTTAAGATATTTACTAACCGTTATTTTGTATGCATAAGATAACAGTGTGTTAATATTGATATAATAATAATTATTAATTAAATTATGTTCAGAGAATGAACGAATACAATTTTGACATTGTTTTAAGTCGTATTTTGGTTTTCTTGAATCGGTACAGATAAAGATTTGTAACTAACATTGTGATTTCTTTTTTAACTCACAAAATTATTCATTCATTTGACAGTCGTATATGTATTTTGTTTTATAATTTGTCGAATATTAAATATTTATAAAAAAAAAGAATAAAATTTACTTTTGAAAACAAAAATAACTTAAACTAGAAATAAATCATACGTGTCAAGATTATAGTACCCGTTTATCCATTCAGGTAGACTGGTAGGGTATGTTGGTATAATATCGATATCTTAAAATCTAATAATAAAATTGAAAAGAACAACAAGTGATTTGTTTTTTGTTGATTGTTAAAACTAATTCCCATCCAAGCATTGATTTACATGAGTTTGTAAGATACACAGAGTCTTGAAGATCTTACCACACAATGGACAATTAAAGTTATTTTCAGGCGAATAAATCTAAGTAATGGAAAAAAATTATATATTATTGGAGTATAATTTTAATTTAGACTTAATTTAAAATGTAATTAAAAAATATACTCACACTCGTTCCTGAAGACGATGTAGATGTCACAGATGGGTTTCTGGTCTTAGGAAAAGCTCCTGTTGCGGCCTTAATTTGTTTAGTTTGTTCTTCATAGCTAAATTCGATTATTTGGTACAAATTATGAGTTAACAATGAAAATATGAAATAACTTACTTCCTCTGAGCTTCTTCAATGAGTCCTTGATTTTTCCTCTGCAACTCTCGCAAATCTGCTAGAAGTTGATCCTTTTCGTTCGCTAGATTCTCTCTTGATTCTTGTTCGATTTTAAAGTCACGGCAGTAGATTTCCAGTTGCTGTTTCAAGACATCAATATCAACTCTTAGACTCTTGCGTTCAGCTTCGAATTTATCAAACATTTCGCTCTTTTCCTCGTCACTAGCTTTGAGGAATTTTATATCTGCTTCAGATTGTTTTTGTAATTCCTCAGCAGCAACAAGACTTACTTTGAGGCAGTTGATTTCGTCAATATAAAGATTTTGCTGCAGAGAAAGAGAATCATAAGATTCCTGTGTCATAGACTAAATCTTTAAAACAAAAAACCTTACCATGTCTTTAAGTTCCAAATTCTCAGCCACGATGGCAGACATTTGCCTCTGAAAATCTTTTACAATACGTTCATGTTCCATTATTGTCACATATTCGGCGCCACCTGCTGCTTCTGTCGCTTCTTTGGACTGATTAGTGGATGATGCCTGTTCGATTGCATTTTTGGGAATAAATTCAAAAGAAGCCTTTTTTAAATTAAAAAATAAAATTTAAAAATATCTTAAGAAAAGATATTGAAGATTTGTCGAGATTTATTTACCAATTGTTGTTGTTCCAATTTTTGAATCTGTGTACTCATATTTTCAATTTGAGATGTTTTCTCAGAGAGACTTTGAATAAATTCTTCGTGTTCTTTGCGTCTGGCTTCTTCGTTAATATTGATTTGTTCGACTTTCATATCAAGATCTGCAAAGAATGTTAATTTAATAAAAGAAAGTTCAAAGCTATGCCAGTTGCAAGAACGTGGTTCAAGAATTTGATCTGCGGATCAAGATTTTAACTCGCCGATTTCGGTGAATTAAGTGAGGATTAAGTAGGGTTTAGGCTTCGAGTGTATGATAGTACCAATTACATACTCGAACCGCGGTTAATTCCCTGTTATCGGCAAGTTAAAATACTGATCCGCAAATCAAATCTTTAATCCACGACTGTACAACTTGCTCTTGACACAATAGTTAGCCGACTTACCTCGACGAAGTTCCAGATTTTCGTTGCGAAGCTGAAATATAATGAATAAAAAGAATACCAATTACTTTGGTTATCTTACATGTTTAAACTTTAAATGCAGGTACATGAGTAACTTTCAAAGATTCCATCTCTTACGAAAAATGTCTCAAACTAAATTTTGAACTGAGTGACGGAAAATTGTTTAAATGCGTTTATTAAAACAATTTTCTTTTCTAACTCAGAGCAGGAGGTTTCGCTACAGTCCAGGTTGGCCTCAACTCTTCATTAGCCAACTGGTTCATTAGCTATCTACCTACCGTGCAGATACAAGAGCAAAAATCCACTGGCCGGATAGTATCTTTACCATAGTTTTGAAGCATAGTTTTGAAGCTTCTGCAAAGCTGAAAAAATGGCCGCGTAAGCACGTTGACTCGAGCCACTGACTACCTAGTTGTAGACAAGAAAATGCTGCTGATATCCCCACAAAAGACAAAACTAATACTGAGAAGATTCAACGGTCGAGACCTACGGTGGCAAGAGATCGCCAGGTCCTTTTCGATCGAGTCTCTAATATCTTCTCATGCCACCACCACCAAACATTGGGAACTAGTGGAAAAGTGGCCAAGAAGCAATCAGAAATGTCGCCTCTGACGTGTTGGGTCTTACACGAACCCCTGGTTTGAGGAAAAATACCGGCAAGTAGTTGTAGGTAAACAAGTTCATGGCTTTGCCCAGAAAACATTATCGATGGAACCTCAGCATTATTTGCCCGATACCCAAGAAAGGCGACTATCTGGACTGCATTAACTACAAAGGCATCACTCTCCGTTACATCGCCTACAAGATTTTCTCTGTATTATTATGTGAAACCCTGAAGCCATTCTTCTACAACCTAATAGGTCCATATAAGTGTGGCATTAGGCCAGGAAAGTCCATCATCGAGCAAATATATATACCACATTTCGGAAAATCTTGGAAACAACACAGAAATGTCATCTATAGGGTAAAGTCTAGTTTTGGCTTCCCTGCCCAACTCTTTCATTTGTTCAGGATGGCGATGGAGAACCACGCTGCTCTTGGTTGGCAAAGACTCCATAGATACCTTAGATGTCAAAAAATGTGCTGTCATGTGCCTTTTTGAAAGGAACGTATCCATGCAACTCTCAAGCAGCTCTCGAGAGTAAAACCGCAAGTGGTCACAGTCAAGAAATCAGCTCAAAGAAGGATAGAAAGTTATCCGAGAAGCACTATAGACACTAATAAAAGTACTCTCAAATGGAAGTGCCCCATAACACAGTTCTTGAAAGAATAGTAAAAACTCTGACTCCAACTCTATAGGTACAATCTTTCAAAAAGAAGAACAAAGCGTAATGTCAGTGGCACTTTCGTGAGTATTGAGAAGAAAGCCAAGATAAATTTAACGGTAAATGAAATCAAGACCAAATCCACTGACATCTTGAACAGAACGTCCCCATAGCTTAAGTTTCGGGACTTTATCTACTTAGGTTTAGCTTTCAGCTCAGTCTACGATACCACCGCCGAGATCAGACGAAGAATTATTTCTCTTGAAAAATCGCTGCATCTTCGGGCTAAGAATGCAGTTGAGTAGTAAAGCTCTCACTTTCATTCCGATGCTGATGTATGGTACATCGAGATGCAAAAAAACAATAGTAAAGGTGGATAAGAACACTTTAAGCTGGTTTGAGAGAAAAATGTTCGGATATTTTTTGTCCCGTCTGCATAGAGGGGGAAATTGAGACCGAGAAGAAGTTTTTTCACGATTTTTTGGCCCCCAATGAGTCGGGGTCCATGTAAGACGACAGTGTGAGTTCCATCAACGGACTCAGTAAGAAGACAAGCTGCTCTTGCATAAGCAAATGTAAAAATACTGCATTTGTATCACTGCTAAATAAGATTGTTAAAAAATTGTAATACATATGGCAAAAATTTAATTTTATTGTTAAGAGCAAAATAAAATACATTTTTTTTTATATAATTTGCGCGCACTAAAGAGATTTTGACTACCCTTAATATGATGAGACACAGTGCGAGCGATCAGGAAAATAGGGAAGGAATCAAGAGGAGATACCGATGCACATTGGTTTTGAAGCTCTGAATATCAAAATGGAAGGGAAAAACAGAGCCTGGTAAAGCATTCCACATTCGTGTTGTACGGCTAAAGAAAGAATCTCTGTACTTGACAGTACGTCCGAAGTTGGGCTCAAGGGTAAACTGATGGGCATTCCTAAAAGCGCGAGTATTACGGTTGAATTGTTTAAGGGGAGGAATGCAACTGGCTATTTCACTAGAACATTGCTTGTAAAAATAGCGATAAAATAATGAGAGACATGAAACATGGCGGCGATGTTTCAGAGTTGTGATTGTTTGGGTAATAGATCTATCACCTATCATTTTTAAGGCTCTATTTTGTATTATATCTAAGAGATTCAAGTGAGTTATAGGAGCACCTGCCCAAATGTGGGAGTTATACTCAAGCTTGGGTCAGATGAAGGCCTTGTAGATTATAGCCAGATCTGGGGAAAGGAATTTCTTACATCTTCGGAGAAAACCTAAACACTTTGCAGCATTTTTGGCGACGTTGAATATGTGATCGTTCCACAAAAGGTGATCTGTGATACACATACCCAGGACTGAAAGGTGTTCAGTTTCCTCGATGCAAATACCGCTCATGGATAGCGGCATTTGGGGTGGGTTTTGCTTCAGCGACAGCAGACAGCATTGGGTTTTTGAAGCATTAAATTCAACACGGTTTTTAATTCCCCACTGGACAATGCTGTCAAGATCAGAATTTAATGAGCTTATCATACGGTAAATAAAACTTTGCTTTAATTGGCCCATTACGTACATATATATGGTTAGAAAATTATTAGAAATTAAGATTAAAATTGGCCGTTAATTTTGTATTAATTAACAAATTAAAAATTTAATTTGGTAATCGTCGCTCTCTCATGAGATATTTTTGTTCGCAAAACTCAATAATTTGGGAAATGTGTGGAACAAAGTCTCGAACTATTTTGCTGTCGCCACCACCAATGAATAACCCAAACGCTCAAGTGCGTTATTTTTGTATTATTTTGTGAATCAAATTCCAGATTAATTGTCCCGAGTTAACGAGAAGAAAATGAAAAATGGGCAACTGGGGGTACGTACAGATTAGAGCTGCAAAGCTGAAAAAACGTTAACTAGCCAGCTCCAAACATTAAATTGTGTGTAATATGAATTGAAAACATTGAAGCGATACAAAATACTACTACAAATATTTTAGCGCCACCGCTACAGCTCCATTTTCTGAAAAAAAAAAGAATTATCTCAAGGACGACTCGCTTCGTTCCTCCAAATATCCACGATTCAGAATATGCCCGACGTTTGTATGGTCTGTCTAGCACTTTGCTCTGAGCTAAGGGGCTTTTTATTAATTTGACGTCATTTCTTATCAGTTTAACCAGAAATATAAATGAATTCGGAGTAATAGTCTTCAAATTATTTAGAAAGTTCAAAGAGATATGGAATGATGACTCATCTATCATGAATGAAAAAACTTACCTTGGCAATTTCAACTCTACGATCATCTTCCATAGCCTTGACATCAGCCTTCCACTTTTGTGTTTGGTCGTACAATTGTTTCATGGTTATATTTGTATTGAGCAGAGTTTCTAGAAAAGATACATCATATTAACTCAGTTTTTTAATGGAATTCCAAAAAAAAAATTCTTACTCTTCAATTCCATATACTCTGACATCATGTTCTGTAGCTTCATCACATCTTCTGGGCAGGCACCCATGGAACAGATACTTGGAAATTGTGAGTAAACACTTGACTTCAGAATATCAGAATCAACTTCTCCAAGAATGAAACTAGCCGCTAGAGAAGACTCTGGATTTTGTGGCTTGACAGAATTCGACATTATAGATGCATCCATTCCATTTGATGGCGCAGCAATGCTTTCCCCCTTACTTGAAATGCTATTCTCAGATATAGCGGAAGCAACAGACGTGAGTATTCTCGGTGGAGTTGATGACATACAGTCAGCTATGAGTGCACCATCCACATCACTGGTTCCATTCATCAGCTTTGGTGCAGCATTCCCATTGTGGACAATACTGAATTGGCTTTCCTCTGAAGACGTGGATGTCAGCAGCTGACTTTGGGTAATTCCACTGCCATTGAGTTTTACTATGCCGTTTAGTGGAGCAACCTCAGCGTTGATAATTTCCTTCAGTGCTGGAGAATTCAATGCCATTGGCAGAGAATTGAGTGTGTCCATCGATGGTGTCGGTGACGTGCCCAAAATAACAAAGGATTCTTCGTCAGACATTATTTTAGCCTTCTTAAAACAATTCCTGTGGTTTTTTCAATGAAAATCGGACAATTTAGATAAACAACGCAGTTTCGATTATCCGCTGTCTGAATGAAGAAAAAAAAAACGAAAAGGTTTGTTAAATAATTTACCCAAGTGATTCACTATTTATACATAGATAAGATTCTAATCAATATTATTGTTTAGCTACCTTTATTTTTCACTTTTTATATTTGGTAAACAATTTATTTTGAAGAAAACTGTAGCAGCAGAGTAAACTTTGTACACAGAATTAATTAAACAAAAATGAAAGATAATTCATCAACGGTGGTGTACTGATGTAGTAGTTGTGGAATTTTGTATGGCAAATGGTTGAAGCTTGATGTTGAAGTGCATTCGGGGAAAATGGGAAACACACACAAATGCAAACACATACAAGAAAACAAAATGACAGCAAACATCTGGTTTGGAGTAATTTCAAGAACAGACGGAAAAGAAGACAAAAAAAATGGATAATTAATACTAAAGGCGGAAGCACAATGTTTAATAGGTTAAGGGCCTGTTTACATCACACTGCTTGTGGAAAACGTTCCCACAAAGCAAACTATCCGCCTGGTTCCCAATTTAATTTTGGGTAAAGTGCCTTTCATATGAGCTGCGAATAGCGAACTGCAAATTGCGAATGGTCGTGAATTTTGACATTTCTTTCACATGAGTCGCCTGACGCGAATAGACATATAAAATAAACCAGTAAAATGGGTGCTAAGAAAATTTGAGGTTAAATTCGAAAGAATTTTTCATTAGCAGATTTGTGGAATGCGTCCTGATGTTGTGGACTGCGAATAAGTGTTTGGCAGTTCACAGAAAATATCTCGGTGGTCGAGTAGAATATACAAAAGTGCTAAATTCAACAATTTAAACTAATTTTTGTTCGTCTTTTCTTTTTTAACTGTCGTTTATTCACTTTTTTGAAAAGTTAAAACACTAATTTTTTGATATTTGCGCTTGGAATTGCCTAAATAAATTTATTCGTATTCGCAGTTCGCAGCTCATGTGAAAGGTACTTAAGTATCTTGTGATTGAGATGTTCACACGCACAGTACACATATTAAAGGTAATATCATTAGAGTTTTGATTTTTGTTTCTTCTGCGCATATATCAAAATTTGTGTCAAATGTCAGTATTTGTTGTTGTTTTTACGAGTATTTAAGTCATCACCCTTCCAGCCATTTTTATTTCTGACAATTTCAATTTTAGTTTGTTGTTGTTTTTACGTGTGTTTTCTTCCTTACACTCACAGCCATTTTTTATTTTCGACTGACAACCTGCGCAGTATAATACCTTAGATTTGTGTACTGTGGTTCACACGTAAGTAATGCGTAGTAATTTATTTCGTTTCTCTAAAAATAAGAGAGGATATAACGTATACATTTCAAATTATAGTCGTATAGATAGAAATGACAAAAATATATAAAGCGCGAAACAGATTGAACCAGTACCAGCACTAGCAACAACGGCAGTCATTGTTTCAAAACCAACGTATTTCAATCGTTCAGCTCAGATTACACCAATAACAGCAACGTCTACGGCGTCGTTAGACCAAAGTCCTAAATTTACTGTGGCTATTACATTGCTGGCAACTTTTCGGCAACAATATTCAGGGGCACCACACTGCAATAAATAAAATACTTTGGACATAGAAGTTGTTATTGTTTAAACTTTCGTTTCTTTGTGAAATGTCAAACAGTTGAAATGACGGTGCTGGTGGCAATGTGTTTGAGAAATATTTGCCCGCCAGCGCAATGTTTTCTGTTGACGACACTGGGGCAGGTGCTGGTTTAATCTGTTTTGCGCATAATATTCTGATAACTACAAGTTATAGGAACTACCACTATAAAAACATATTCATCTTAATGATGACACAAATATATTTTACATATAGTTTTTATAATTCAGTTTATGTTTTTAAATTTTGAGATACAGAAGATGAAAGGACATAAATCCAACATATAAAAATGGATTGGTTAATATTTCGGTTTGCAATATAAATTTCATACAGGTTTAATATAGTGAAAAGATTAAAATGTAGGGGAACCTCTGGCCAAAAATAGCACACCTGAGTTGATAAAAGAACACTTGGTTCTACTAAAAATTAATTTAAAACTAATTTACACAGTCTAAGGGCGGTATTCATACACAAATTCTTTGTGACTACAGGGATTTTATATTGTAATATTTTCTCAGGTTCGTTAATAAAACTTATTTACTTTATTCAAAACGTCCATTTATTTATTTCGCAAAATAAAACACTTCACTTTTCTTACTACAAACAAAACGATTTATTATTCACCACTGAATTAATTCACAAACTTTACTTTTCACTTTTATTACAACCAACTTTATTCATTCACGATTAAAAACAAACTGTGTCGCTGCCGTTCAAACATGTTCCTTTTATACTTGTTTTCCAAACTCTGGAAAGTGGTGGAAGGTTCTCGTCTCTGCTTCCAGAGCTTTCCGTAGGGGAAATTTCCCAATAATTTCCCTTCCAAAAGCTTTTATTTGACAGCTGGTAAATCTGCTATAATCCGGCAGATGGCGCTTCTTTCGTTTGAGAGTTGCTATAATTATAGCTAATAAGGGTATGTTTGCACTGCAACCGTAAGCTTTATTGTGTCCGTTTGTTTGCATTTCGGAGTCGTTATAGTTCAAATATGGAAAGTTATTACACTGCCCCCCTCTTAGGATTGATCGTCCCGAGCAAATCCATCACTTCCATCACCATTATAATGATGTAAACGGTCACTGTGAACTACTTTTAGTTTGCCTCTTAATCCTCTCTGAATGCGGTAGACGACATCGTTTATTCGTGTTACAACAGTATAAGGGCCTTCCCAATTTTGTTAAAGCTTCGGTGAAAGTCCCTTCCGACGGTGGGGATTATAAAACCACACAAGGTCTCCCACTTGGAATCCTGTCGTTGTGGCTTTTGCGTCGTATCTTGTTTTCATCCGATCACTCGATAGCTTTATATTTGCCCTCGCTCTTTCGTGAATGTCAAGTAGCTTTTCTTTGAGGTTGTCCACGTAGTCGTCTATTCCTTGTGGCTCACTTGTATAACATCCAAATTTGATTTCGCTTGGTAGTCGTATTGTACTCCCGAGCAGGATTTCTGATGGTGTATGTCCTGTTGAACTATGTACCGCATTTCGATAGGCCATCAAGAATAGTGGAATATGCCGATCCCAGTCTATCGTTGGTTGTCGCTTACAACTTTGGAAAGGTGTTCTTTAAGGGTCCGGTTGAATCGTTCAACCATCCCATCAGATTGTGGGTGAAGCGGTGTTGTCCTCGTCTTTTTAATGCCAAGGAGTGTACAAACTTCCTGAAAAATTTTGGACTCGAAGTTCCTCCCTTGATCTGAATGGAGTTCCATAGGTACACCAAACCTGCTTACCCAGTTGAAAACAATCTGATCCGCGACTGTTTTGGTTTCCTGGTTTGGGATGGCAAATGCCTCAGGCCACTTGCTGAAGTAGTCCATTACTACCAGAATGTATCGGTTTCCGTTTTCGGTTTCTGGAAAAGGGCCTGCAACGTCTATTGCAATCCTCTCAAAAGGCGTGCCCACATTATACTGCTGCATTCTACTCTGGACTTTTCTGCCTGGTCCCTTGCTTGCAGCACAAGTATCACATTTTCGGCACCATTTTTCGACGTCATCTCTTGCATGTAGCCAGTAGAATCGCTGCCTTACCTTTTCCAGTGTCTTATTGACACCCAAATGTCCTCCGGAAGCTTTATCATGCATCTCCTGAAGAATGTCATTAACCTTGGAACGAGGTACGACTAGCTGCATCACATAAGATTTGCCGTCTGTGGATTCCCACTTTCGTCTTAGTACTCCTTCTTGTACATGAAGTGAGTCCCATTGTGCCCAATACGCTTTAAGAGTTGGACTTCTATCGGAGATGTCACCCCATTCTGGTTTCTCTTGGTGTTCCTTCCACGCAAGAATGGGTTCAATATCCGAGTCTTCTTGTTGGGCAGTCCTCAGTTTTTCGTTACTCCAACCGTAAATGGGATCAGCTCTTAATCGCTGGATAGCAGCAACTTCCTTCTCTTCCTGACGTGTGCAGTGCTTGCAGTCCGGTTTGCATGGTCTCCGAGATAAGGCATCTGCATTTGAGTGCAACCTTCCTCTTCGATGTTGGATCTGGTAGTCGTATGTCTGCAATCTCTCGATCCACCTCGCCACTTGACCTTCTGGATTTTTGAAGTTCAAAAGCCAATTAAGTGCGCCATGGTGTGTTTGAAGAAGGAACTTCTGTCCATAGATGTACTTATGGAAGTGTTTTGTAGCCGATATTAGAGCTAGAAGCTCTCTTCTGGTCACACAGTAGTTTCTTTCTGGCTTTGGGAGTACCTTGCTGTAGTAGGCGACAACCTTCTCTTCTCCTTCGTGAACTTGTGAGAGTACGGCTCCAATTCCCACGTTACTAGCGTCAGCGTCAATGATGAAAGGTTTCCCTGGTGTCGGATAGGCCAAAACTGGTGTATTGCATAGGCGCTGCTTAAGTTCCTGGAAGCTTTTTTCGCACTCGCTTGACCATTTGAACGGTTTGCCTTTCTCTGTTAGCTGGTGCAAACTTTTCGCGATTCCAGCAAAATCCTTCACAAATCGTCGATAGTATGTGGCTAGACCTAGAAAGCTTCGGAATTGATGTTTATCCTGTGGTGTTGGCCAATTCTTTACAGTGTCAACTTTTTCAGGATCAGTCTTCACTCCTTGGGAAGAGATAATATGTCCCAAGTATTTAACTTCAGACTTAAAAAATGCACACTTGTCTGGATTTAATTTTAAATTTGCTTCTCGAAGTCTCTGAAACACGGCCTTAAGATTTCCACAGTGCTCATCAAATGTTTTACCATAAACGATGACATCGTCCAAATAGACCAGGCAAGATTTCCAAGTAAGTCCTTGTAATACGCACTCCATCAAACGCTCAAATGTTGCCGGAGCGTTGCATAGTCCGAAAGGCATCACGTTAAATTGCCACAGACCATTTCCTGTGGAGAAAGCCGTCTTTTCTCGATCTTCTGGATGGATTTCTACCTGCCAGTAGCCACTCTTCAAGTCCAATGTTGAGAACCATTCAGATCCTTCCATCGCATCCAGAGTATCGCTGATTCTTGGCAGAGGGTAGCTGTCTTTCTTTGTCACATCGTTCAGCCTCCGATAGTCCACACAAAAGCGAGTACTTCCGTCCTTCTTTTTGACAAGAACAACTGGGGATGCCCAAGGACTTTTAGAGTTTTCGATTAGCCCATCTCTCTTCATTGTCGATATCATCTCTGCAACTTCGGTTTGTTTGGCTAATGGGAGACGTCTTGCTGGTTGTCGAATAGGTCTCGCGTCTCCTGTGTCGATTCGATGCTGCACCAGTTGTGTTCCACCATACTGCCCACTGGGTGACGATAGTATATCAGCGTACTCGTGAAGGAGGCTTCCAGCAACACTAAGCTGACGTTCAGTTAATTTGGATGACTTCAGAATTTTTGCCTTCATAGAGTTCACTTTCCCAGGGTCCACAGATTTGTGTGTGTCAGCTTCTATGATTTTAGTTATTGCGGATACGGAGTCACACCTTCCAACAACTTCTCCTTTTCTAAGCTTGACTTCGTACGGTTTGATGTTGAGTATCCGTACAGGCACCATGTTGTTCTTTGGTTCCACTCAATGGCCTGAACGAGAGCACTGAAACTGCCATTTTTATCTGATGGTATGCTTTGTAACAGCTCAGCAGCAGTTCCTCTGAGGGCAAGCGTCAGAGCTATGCATTTGTCTTCTTCATCCCAGCCATTTGTGGCTGCGGCTGCCTCATACTGCTTCTTGTAGATTGACCAAGAAGTTTGCCCATCGAAGGTTGGTGGATGCATCTCCTTTTTCTTTGGACAGTCACCAGAACTTTCTCGAAACTTCATTTTCTTTACTTTATCTAACTCCTTTGTAATGGATTCGATTTTATCTTCGAACTTTGCTTCTATTGTCGATAATTGTTTGTCGACAGTCGACAATTGTTTATCGATAGTCGAAAATTGATTATCGACACGCTCATCAAGGGCAATAATTCTGTTGTCAAAGGCCTCTAACTTACCTTCGAGAAGATTTCGAAGATTTTTTTGTTCTATAGACTTTGTTGTTCTAGAAGATTCTTTTGTTCTTGGCTTTGTTGTTCTAGAAGATTCTTTTGCTCTTGGCTTTGTTGCTCGAATCGTTCGAGAAGATTCTTTTGTTCACTACGTTGTTCTTGGCTTTGCTGTTCTAGAAGATTCCTTTGTTCTTGGTTTTGTTGTTCGAAACGTTCGAGAAGATTCTTTTGTTCATGTCGTTGTTCTTGGCCTTGTTGTTCAAATCGTTCAAGAAGGTTCTTTTGGCTCGCGAGCAGCTGAGACATAAGATTTGTCATATCCAACGTACTTACTTGTTCTTGCTCTTCCTCCATTTGAATGTCAAATACCAACGTGTCTGGGTTTTCTCCGCGTTTTCGTAAACCTTCTTGCAGACGAATTATAAGATCATTCTTTGTTCCAGCAGTAGGAAGACCTCGCTTGTTCAGTTCTGCCTTAAGTTCAACTAAATTTAAATCGTTCAGAGTTTTACCCATTGTCTTTTTTTTTTTTTTTTCATTTTCACTTTTCACAGTCAACGTTTCCTTTTCGTAATTAACACACAATAAATTAACTGAGTGCACAGATAAAATAAGTTTTATCCCACTTCTGACACCAATGTAATATTTTCTCAGGTTCGTTAATAAAACTTATTTACTTTATTCAAAACGTCCATTTATTTATTTCGCAAAATAAAACACTTCACTTTTCTTACTACAAACAAAACGATTTATTATTCACCACTGAATTAATTCACAAACTTTACTTTTCACTTTTATTACAACCAACTTTATTCATTCACGATTAAAAACAAACTGTGTCGCTGCCAAGATTTACAAGATTTACAAGATTTTTTATTGAACGATAAATATTTACAATTTGCTTAGGTAATGTTAGTTATCTTAAAGTATACATTGATTATTACATAAAATATGTTGGCACAATAGGGGGCCTAACTGTTTACATTGAGATTTTTTTTTTCAAAATTTATATTTAATTGTCATTTATGTTTATTTATGTTCTTAATCTATTGGCTGCTTTATATCTCGGATTGTTCAGGTCCGGTTGTCATTGTTGTGATTGGTTGAGGGGGGGGGGGGGGGGGGTGAGGCTTTCAGCCACGGTAGTGAGCTGACCTTGGGTCAGCGTAGAAGGGAATGTTCTCTTCGTCGGTGGTTGAGATAATATCCTCATCTAGCAGCTCCATCGCTTCGAGGTACCGCTGGTTGGGATGTCTTGGCTGGTTTACAATTCCCACTATTAGAGGGTTCGGGTGGTTCATAATATTTTGTAGACATCTTCTGCCGGATTGGATTAGGTATCTGTCTAGTTGTACAATGTTGGCCTCTTCATAGAGTCTCTTGTTGCTGACGTGTTTTCTTCGTATCCTGTCGAAGTGTAGTCCTGTGCAGATCCGCAGAATCTTCCGCTCGAATATTGCCAGCTTCTTCATGTGTGATTTTGACTGTGTCGCTGCCGTTCAAACATGTTCCTTTTATACTTGTTTTCCAAACTCTGGAAAGTGGTGGAAGGTTCTCGTCTCTGCTTCCAGAGCTTTCCGTAGGGGAAATTTCCCAATAATTTCGCTTCCAAAAGCTTTTATTTGACAGCTGGTAAATCTGCTATAATCCGGCAGATGGCGCTTCTTTCGTTTGAGAGTTGCTATAATTATAGCTAATAAGGGTATGTTTGCACTGCGACCGTAAGCTTTATTGTGTCCGTTTGTTTGCATTTCGGAGTCGTTATAGTTCAAATATGGAAAGTTATTACAATATTATATTATTATTATATTAAGGGTATTCATGAAACAGCGTAAAGTCGTCGTAAACGTGGTAAAGTTTTAAACTTCGTAAATCTGTCAAATTTTCCATACAAATTGTGACAGAATTACTAAGTTTTAATCTTTACAACGTTTACGATGAGTTTACGCTGTTGTATGAATACCCATATTATTATATTATAAGTCCCGGGTTTAAGATTATTGCGTGTTTTAGTTAATTTTATTGTGAAAACTTAAACTAATACTACGTTTTCACCAAAAGATAATCTGGGATTTAAGGAAAAAGATTTATGTGGTGTTTTCACCGGCTGAAAAGATTAAAAAGAAGATTAACTCAGACAGGGGGTTTCAGTTTTTCTTATGAAGCGGAAGTGAGACAGAATGTTTTTCTTTTGTGTCAAACATTAGATAACTGAATCCAGCCACTGATGAATCCTTCAACGCCATATAAGAATAGGTTAGTCCCCTTTCACACGAAGAAACAAGTTACTGGAGATTCTTCTCACCATAGAACTAAAAGTTGCTGGCAACTCAGTTTTCTCGTGTGAAAGGGCACTTAGTTTGATTTGTTCAACTATTTGTTCAACTATTTGTTCGAGGGAGATTTAACAAGATTAATTTTTAATCTTGTAGATTAACGAAAACAATTTGTATGGTAAATCTTGGAGATTTAAGGAAGATTTGAGGTAAATCTTATTAAATCTCGGTTTAGTGTTCGGTGAAAACGTAGTATAAACTTATTTCAACCGAGGGATATCAGTTTCATTCTTACTTTAAACCGCATACAAAGAAAAAAACAAAAGACAAGTAGAGTTGTTTTTTCTTTCAAAGCACATTTATTTCGAATGCATGCAAATATTTACAAACCACTATTTAGCACAAGGAAATTTAAATAAACTACAATTGCATTTGGTTTGTATTATTAACCCTTTTTTTAAGTTTTCACAACAAAATTAACTGAAATAAGCAATTGACCTTCACCGTGCGACTTACAAAAATGAACTTAAAAATCTTCGAATAAGTTTTTGGAGAGAGATCGCTCATATATTTTATGAGTTGTACGACTACTCATAACGATTATAAGCGCTCATGAATAATCACTATTATGCTTGGTGAAAATGTTTATGAGGTTCTAAAATTATGAGTCTGAGGTGAATACCGCCTTTATACTGTGGCATTTTTCCAATTGTAACTATTTTATTAAACCTCCCATATTGGATCAAATAAAATAAATTTTGGGCAAACTTTCACACTAAACTTCAAGTAAATACTTCTTACTTTAGGGTCCAGTCGTACAAATGTTTTATCCGTGGTTCAGCAATTTTAACTCACCGACTTCGGCGAACGAACTGGGGTTAAACGAGGGTTCAGGTATTAAACTGGCTACTATAACATACTTGAACCTTGATCCTCAGTTATTCCATCGAAATCAGCCAGTAAAAATTACGATTACAAACTTTCACCTGGTTTTCATATTCTTTTCATGAAAATTTATTTTAAGGCCTAGTACGCTGCTGGTGCGAAACGAAAAATCCCTTAAAAAAATTACACAGCGAAATCATAAAAGGAAGATTTGGTATAGTTCCACTTTTTGTTCTGCAGTAAGCTATGTAAGAAGCAAAATTGATTGTTGTAGCAGATTATTTGGAGAATCTAAGAGAGAGTTTGCAAATGGCGGTGAGTGGGCAGTTATTACGAGAGAGAGCAAAAAAAAAAAAGAATTTTGGAATATCAACATTTTATTTGGTTGCGAGTTTTCCAAAAATTATAAAAAAAAACGAAATTCTGTCTTGTTCTCCAATTTTTCACTAAGGGTGCAAGTATTATAATTTTTGTTCGATTATGTAAATATTTTTTGCTTAAAGTAAAAGAGTCGGCAGCAAATTTTGGGAGTGGATGTTCATTATGTACAACCAAAATTAGACATTGAAATCCCGGGATCATTTTTTGATCCCAAAAATCCCTGGATTATACTACTCCAATCTCAGGATTTTCGGGATCGGAGGCTTGAATACTAGCATATCGCATACAATGTTTGTTCTTCCTTGCATTTAGAATATCGTACAGTAACAACTTACAAAAATCTGGCATGTAGTTCAAAACCGTTGTTCCCCCTTTGTTCAACATTTTGTTGTGTACCTAACCATGGACCATTCAATCCATTGAAAAACTTTTCACGCTTTCACACTGATTCCGATTCCCGTTCTGTGAAAATGTGAAACCAAACATCAAAAACTTTCATATGAATAATTTGCTTTCACACCGTCATTTGGAAGTGAATATCCAAAATGAAAGCGTGAATACGAACAAACAATGACAAATTCAACCATATCTCTTTCCCTGTCAAATCCATAAAGCAAAAAGTGTTCCCGTCTCGTGAATTTCTCTGTTCTCTTAAAAAACCCAAGAAAATTTAGAGAATCATGCTATTTTCAAGAGAAATGGTAAGGTGGTTCGAGCATCGATAATAAAGTTTTCATTCACAGAATCGCATATTTGTGGCAAATGAATCGAATAAGTGAAAGCAATGCTTGGCAGCGAATGTGAAAACGATTTATTAGACTCACTTTTTCACAGAACCAGAATTGGCCCCCAGATCTAATATTTTCGTTATATTTTGAAGGAGAATGATATTTTAATAATATCTATCAGCCCTATCAATAAAAACTGCTCAGATATCTTCTAATTCACAAATTAACTAAAACGTCAATCAGAAGATAGTTCACGAATTAAAATTTTATATCAATAAAAATATAAACTGCTAATCCACGTTAAGTTCAAAAACTTAACGAAAATCTACTACAATCAACAAGAACTCTGCTCTTTCCAAATACTATTTATGGAACTGCACATACACTTTCTCATTAAATGTGAACTTTCGCACATACACTCTCTCATTTGAGGCTGTAGATAGCATGTGTGTCACAAGCGTCTATTTCCTTTTATCTCTAGTTTTTGGCAACAATGACAGAAGTATTTTTAACTTAATTACTCATTTAATGTACCTACTTTCGTGAGTTAGTTTAATGCCATGAATTTTGATTTATTGATATGATTTGCCACTTAGCTCACTGATCAAAGATAATTTGTGTTTGATTTGCGTTTATGAATACCGGTGTATAACTTTAACTTTAATAAATTTTCATTTTAAAATTTGACGAAGTAGGTAATACAGTGGTATCTCGTGGCATAATGGTAAGTGCGTAGGACTGTCATGCCGAAGGTGTGGGTTCGATTCCCAGTCGTGCCACCTAAAAACAGAAATGTTTTATCCGAGGTAGGTACTGCCTCTTGCGAGGAACTGACAAATTTTCCAAGAGTATACTTGTCATGAAAAAGTGCTTCTTATTTAGCCGTTCGGACTCGGCAAAAAACTATAGGTTCCCTCCATACCTGCCAACAACACGCACACAGGAATGGTTGAGAGTTGTAAGTAACTAGGCCCTGGTTCTCCACGAGCTGTTGCGCCACCCTTTTTTTTTTTTAAATACAAATTTAAAGGAGCTTCCTGCAACTAGCCATTAGAGAAGATAGGTATCTACCCATTTATGATATAACTATATACATTTTTATTCTTTATTTCTTTAATTCTTAAGAACTTTCATGTTTTGTAAGAACATATGGTATGGATAATATCGACTTTTTGTTCTAAATAAAAACATTTCAACATAGACTAAGAGCCCACAGCAGATTTTGGGTGTGATCGATAGCAAAAAAAGTATTATAGGCATCAAAAGCTTCATTAAAGGCTATTCAAAAAATCAAGGTCTTGCAGTCCACAACTGGGGCCTTTGAGAGAAACAGTGCATCGAAAAAAAAAATATGAATGCAACTTCGAGAATAATCGTGTTAGCCGAAATTGATTTTCCCCCTCTCCCTAGATAAGCTCCGCGGATCCCATATTACGGAATCAGAGTTCATTTGAGTGTTTAATTCGCCCTGCCAGACTGTTTAAAAAAACCGTTTTTCACTTAGAATTTTGAATTTTTTAAATGGTCCGGTAGAGCGAACTATACACTCAAAACCAGGGCTGTCGTTTCACTTTTTCAGAAAGCAGTACTTCGAGGAAAAAATAGCAGTACGCAGCAGTACGGCAGTCAAATATATATTTACAAACAAATAATTATATGCAATTTAATTTTGTTTAAATGCATATATTGTTCATTAAAAATTGTCACATTCGCGCCCGTTACCTATTTAACTCTAGCGCACTGCAATGGTGGTACTAAAAAGTTTTCATTACATAAAAAACTCTTTTATGTTTGTGCACGGTTTTCTCAAAATCTGTTGCTTCTAGGAAAAAAGTTAATATTTTTGGGTAGAATTTTATAAGCTACATACAATATTTATTGTAATTATTTTTTTTGTTTCTTTTCCCTTCCTTAATAGACCAAATTTGACCCGCTGTAACTTCATAAGTACATAGGTTAGGTACCAATAGGTTTAGATAATTTTATTGCCTAAAAGTTCATTTTTGTCATTTTGTTGTAAAATGAAATTCCATAAGGTTATTAAATAAATTGAAACCACTCCTTTTTCCAGATGGTGGCTTTACTTAGCCTAGACACCACAATAACTTGGTTTATAATGAGAAAACGTAGTCAAACGCATATAGTACAAAAAATATTGTTGATCGATTAGTGTTGTTTTAATAAATTTTTTGACTAAATTTGCTACTCCATAAAATTCCTGCATGATTTACTTTTAATCTATTGGTTGTATGAAGAAAAAGCATGGTAATTTTTTTTATAGAATTGTATAAGCTACAATTTTACTCTGATATTTCATTCCAAAAAGTTGATAGTTTTCGTGAAATTAGCAAAAAACTGAATTTTACGCCCTTTTACTTCTCCAAAACTTGTTTCTTCAGCCAAAATTTAGGGTGGTTTTGGTAATTGCTCAGGAAGTCAAAACAAAAATTCAGCTTTGTAGGAGTTTTGTGGAAGAACATAAAAGTCTAAATTTCCTGGGCTAGAGTTCCATTAATATAATTTAACATTGCTCGACAGATGGGTGAAAAACTACATTTTGACGTGTGTGGAATTTCGAATTTTTTACTTGCGATATACAGGCAATGCCTAAACGACAAACTATGCCATCGTAAAAAAATGTAACGCGAGATTTTGTTCAATAAATCTACGACTTTCTTAATTTTTTTATTTTAAACCTTTTCGGATAGGATTATGATTTGCAAATTAAATTTTCAAAAAAGCAGTACTTTGGTCGTATTAGCAGTACGGCAGTACGGAGTTTCAAAAAGCAGTACAAATACTTCAATTGCAGTACTTCGACAGCCCTGCTCAAAACGTCTCAGATTCCGTGATATGTGATCCGAGGAAGTTA
The DNA here is from genome assembly GCA_963921185.1 of Dasysyrphus tricinctus. Taxonomy (NCBI): domain Eukaryota; kingdom Metazoa; phylum Arthropoda; class Insecta; order Diptera; family Syrphidae; genus Dasysyrphus; species Dasysyrphus tricinctus. The sequence continues at coordinate 41,879,823 of OY992531.1, read as the reverse complement.
TCTAGGGAGGAGTAAAAACCAATTTCGGCTAAAACGATATCCTCGAAGTTGCATTAATATTTTTTTTTTCAATGCACTGTTTCTAGCAAAGGCTATCGATCACACCCAAACTCGCTGTGGGCTCTCGGTCTAACAATAAAGCTAATTTGTTTGCCAAGCTGAGCTCGGCCTAGAAGTATTAACTCTGCATTGCATACTCAGAAAAGCGTTTTTAATTTGGAAAACGAACAAATTAACCCTTAATACCTTTTTAATAAATATTTTTGAAATCCCGCGATCGAAATTTTTGAATCCCGGAATTGAAAAAACATCTGAGGATTGCAATCTCTTACTATATTAGGCGTGTTTTGTTGACCTTCTTAAAAAACATTAAGGCAAATTTTCAAATGCAAATTCCAACAACAAATTAACTTCACATTTGAAGTCCAGTAACACTATGGCTGAATGTGGAACGTATCTTAATTCTTAATGTTCAGGAAGTTAACAAAACACGCCTCTATTGTAAAATATTTACTTACATACCTGATAATGAATTTACCTCTGATTGCTCTAAATATAGATTTATTCTGCACATTAAATTTCAATTAGATAGTTCAGTAAAATTAATATAAAAATATCAAAAACACCAATCACCAATCAAAATTAAATGGAGTAGCCGCACTTCTTTATTTTTTTTTTTGTTTTGTCCGACGAGCAAGTTAAGCAAAACTTATTTAAAAAAATACAAAAAGATCAAAGGAAAGGAACTAAAAACTCATGTTTACGTTTTCTCAATACAACAACATCGACAAGGCACCACAACCACAAAATGGGGGTTTCCCTTATTGAAATGAATGATTAACATGTTTATGTTCACAGCTAGTTCTATCACCAAAAGCATCATACCTATTATAAGACCAACCATGAGTTTGTGACTGTGTACCAAGAAATAGACTCTCGTTTCGGTTTTTTCTTCTCAAACATATTGGTCTGTTATAATTAAATAAACGTATTAATAATATTGTAAACATTAGATACATAAGTATGTTATAATTATTTTACCTACATACATAGTTCTTTTTCAATAAACTTAAAGGTACATAATTATGAGAAATCGAATATGTATAATACTTTTGCCTATACCTGTGTTGAGAAATATTCAAAATAACCAAAAATTGTGGTTTGTGGAAATGAAATTTACTACGCCTAAAAGTATAGTTTTAATATTGATTTGAAAATATGGGGTGTTCATATTTTTGATGTCTTTACGAAGTCTCCGAGTTCCAAGATTCAATAATAAACAAACAAATTTCAGGTAGACAAATATGATGTTTTTTTTGTCACAAACCAACAAGGAGAACTAATAACAATTATTCTCAGAGGAGCACGTGTCGGTGGTCGCGAGAAAGCAATAAGCGAGTGCAAGGAAGTCCTTGTGTTCGGGTTATTATGTGCCAGTTATAGCTATCATTGAAACTCATCGTCATCATTGAAAACTTTAATAATTGATTTTGAGACGTTTAGGAGGAAAAATCATTAATTATTTTGATTGACAATCAAAGCCCAAGACTTAATTAATATTTCTAGTCAAAAAAAAAATTAAAACAGGCACAACTTTCCACAAAAATTGACTTTTAATTTTTCATTGATCATTGGTAAGGTAGTTCAATCATTGAAATAAGAAAAGTCTTTTTATGTGGAAAGTTGGGCCTATTTGAACAATTTTTTTTGGGTAGAAATATTAATTAAGTCTTTAGCTTTATTTTTCCATAAAAATAATAAATGAATTTACTTCCTAAACATCTCAAAAACAATCATTAAAATTTTCAATGATGAGTTTCAATGATAGCTATAACTGGCACCTTACATAGGAAGAAAAGAAACAGAGAGTTGTTTTGACTTCTATGTGAAGAATTCTGTTTATATTTTATTCTCCTGCTATGTCAAAAAACGGAGGAAAATTACTGAGCGTTCAAGGAATATAAACTGGCTAATTAGATGCCAACGGCTCTTACAGGATTACACCAACGAAAACCTATCCCTTCCCTATAGCTTTGGATAGGTAGCTCAATAAGATGACGCAGTTATAATTGCGGATAGTGACGTTTCGTCAAGTTTCGTTGACTTTTGTTTTCGGAATCGGAAGTGCAGTGCTTTTCAGACTATCTTTATATTTTTGTTGTTGCTGTTCCTAATTTATTTATTAAATGTTTTTGGTTATTGCACTTTTTTAAAGTTCTTTTAATTTGTATTCTATGATTGTCTTTTTATTTGTAAGTTTCGGTATTTTTTATTTTATCCACTCTTTTCTTTGAGCAGGTGCAGTTTTCAGTTAGACAATAATTGCAGTAATTGAATTGATGACAATCGTGGTTTGTTAACGATATATTAACGGATGATCAATATGATAATCGGAAACTGTCATACTGACAATGGCTGATTTGGTTGATAATTTTGATCATACATTTTTATAAATAAAATAATTGTTAATGTGATTACGGTTTTTTTTCTGTAGACTTAAGGAGCTATTTATAAGTACCGACACTATGTATCCAACTATTAAATTTTGTTCACATATCATTACCTAAAGGTAGAACTAGAAAAAGCAGAAGCTATCGGAAGCTTATGTCAAAACTGACTGAAAAGAAGCATTCCGAAACGTCAATTTCACAAGTTTGGTTTTGCATCCGTACACTTACGAAAGAGCGGTCGGTGAGCGCTCTCACGTCCAACGGTAAAAGTTAACGAAAACTAAACGAAAAGTACCACTTTGCAATTATGTGCGCGTCATACATAGAAGAAGAGGTAAAGGAAGTGGTGTATACACATATGCAGTGTACGTGAATGAGGCAGATAGTTGAATTCTCGAAATGTTAAATCGGTGACTGAAGCTTCCTTATATTTTGTATTCCAAGGCTTCATATGAATTTCTTGTTTTCACTGCCTGAACAGAATATAGTGATGCGACTGGAGCTACAGCTGGAATAGCTGTAAAAAAATATTGTACGTGATTTTTTTAATGCGCCCACAATGCAGCTGTACAGCTTTCTGACTTCTCAGTATCGAAAATAAACATAAAAACGAAATTAAAAATGATTAATGATGCAAATGGAGCTAAAATTACTCTACGGCCTTGTGAAAAGTTGAAAAGAGATTAAAACTCACTTCAACCCCCAAGTTCTTTTTTATGATTGGAATTAATTTCTTCCATACTTAAGGATGAAATTTACCTTGTGATTCATTCTTATAATCCTGTTGCTTGGAAGCCATTTTGAAAAATGGTGGCCAATCTGTAGTCTGGTCAGGAAACCGAAATCCCTGCACTGTTTGTAGGGCGAAGACCTTATCTTTATAATCTTTATATTTGTAATTTACTTTTGACATGTTAGAGATAAAATTTAGCTTTAGGAGTCATTGTCGTAATCCCGTCACTTGGGCGCCATTTCCAAATATGTGCAAAATGGTAAAATACAAAAAAATCGTAAATTACTTCGAAAAATTCCATGATAAAAACTAAAATAACGTTTCATGTCTTAAAAGATATTTGTTGAGTAGACGCAACTTCGGGAAAATTTTCAGTGTTGCCACTTTTCAGAAACATACTTTTACTTTATATCAAAGTGTGGGATCTCCAGTTGGGAAACACCTCCAGATGCCAAACGGGGTGTTGGGATATAACAATTGAGTTCTTAAAAATTAAGTGCTGATTAAACGCACCTGCCGTTAAAATTTCAATGTCTCTACTTTTTGGGAACATACTTTCCTTTTTGTATATCAAAGGATGGGACTTAATACTTTAAACATGAAAAAAGTTGCGGAAACGCCTCCAGAAGCCAAACCCGTGTTGGAAAAATAACGGTTGATGTCTTAAAATAAAGGTATTGAGTAGACGCACCTTCGGTTCTTGGGTCAAAAGATCAGTGTTGCCACTTTTGGAAACATATTTTTCTTTTATCTTAACATGCTGGTTCCATTAGATATGAGCCATGCTCGGACTATGAACATGTCCAGAAAAACACAAATTGAGGCAGAAAAATCCATGTCTTGTCGACGACACGAGTCGAAGAAAACAAACTTTTAAACAAGACATAACGCTGTTCAAAGCTTGGCCATGAGATTTGACGTTTCAGGTGCGTGTGATTTTTTTCGGGTTTTCGTTGTATGTTGTATCTCGAGGTATCTGGATATTAAAAAAGTCTCTTTACTGTTATCTTGATCTTTAAGGGCATGAATTATTGTAAAAGATAGAAGTAGTGGTGAGTGAGAAATGAAACGACATGACATAATTTGCCCAGGGAGACAAAAATCTGCTGATTGTTGATTGGATTGTGGTTGCGATGTTGGGCATGTGTATGCCTTCTGGAGTCGGGGTGTAAAGGATGAGACCTTCTTCTTTTGTAGTTGGACTTAAGTAGATTTTTAACTCAATATTTCGCCAGAGCGACTGAATTAATATTTTTGTTTGTTTATTGTTGTTACAAATTAAAATAAAATAAATAAAAATATCTAAATAGTGCACAGTTTTGTTGAAATAATTTCGTTTGGACATTCGTGTAAATCCATCATTCTATTCTATCTTATCCGGCAAAAAAGCATACGTCAGCGTCAAATATGCACCTTGTTCCTTAAGAAATAATATTTAATATGTACAAAAATATTGATTTAAAAAACATTTTATTAAACATTCTTTTTTCAGTTTATAACTTAAAATTAAAATAATGTAGAAAAAAGTATTCACTAATTATGTATAACAAATACACAAACAAATATCTTTGGCTTGTTTTTTTTTTTAACACTTGTATAATCTAAAAATCACTAAACTATAAGTGTGCCTCACTAAAATTGTGGTGGACCTTTGACTTTTTTCGACACAGATACGCGATATCGAAACACTGGTCTAAATACATTCACTTCAGCTAGTTCCAAATCATTGGGATTTTCATCATATCCGTTATCTGAAGATACTTTGTTTTCCAACAATGCACTCGTTAGCACTAAGTTTGAGTCTTCTTCAATTGCTCGTGTCAGCAGTTGAACACTGAGACTGTCTCCGCCATTTGCTGATTCGGTATCGAATTCACTGAGTGGATATGGGTATCCAGTAACTAGCATCACTCCACAAACTAACAAGATCAGCTTCTGCAAAAATTCAAATCAAAACCATTAAAAATTGTGTCCAAATGTATAGTTTGGTAAGCAATAATAACTTACAATAAAAACTTTTGACAGCATTTCGTTATGAATACGAGCACAAGTAAGTAAGAACCTCCAATGGCGACTTGGTTTAAGCTTTGTCTAATCATTTTTGTATTGTATTTGGCTTTTATAGGCCAAAAGTCATTCGTGATAAAATGTAATTAGCTTTCGAGAATCGCTCTTCTGCTTATTAGCACCTGAATGTGAATTGGAAGTATTGAGTCTAAATCTATTGCAATTAACAAAATATTTACACGACGGAAGTGTGACTTAACTAATTGGTGGAAATGCAAAATAGGATTTGCTATGTGTATGCATTTTCGGAACATACCTTTAGATGTTTTTATTCTATTTGTTGTGTTCCACTTTAATTGGAAGTGCAAATTTTTAAAAGATCAGGAGCAAAACAGAATAGAAAATATTGAATTAGATGATTCATAAATTGAAAGTATAATGTACCAGTGAAGTTATTATTGAAGGAACTTGTGAACTTGTGATAGTGAGTCAGGTCAGGTGTCTTTAGGAAGGCAACGTCGCAGAAACGTTGTCATCAGTATTTTAGAAAATAATTAATTTGATAATACGTAAACGTTGAGAATATGAATTTCGTATTATATTGTTTGTTGATTTAATGAATTGTTCTGAAATGATATTGTAAAGCTAATTGATTTTATAAGCACGTAATTTGCACATGATATTTAAACTTTAAAAAGTTATCCATGTATGTCCGTTTTAATGTTTCCGGGTTGTTCCGGGTTAATAACCCAATGAACTTTTGAATAAATTTGACGTTCAATACACTTAGCCTTGGATAAATTAATTTTTTGGAGACAAAATTTTATTTTAGCAAAATTCATATTTTATAAGATAATTTTTTTAAACCAATTACTGAAATTAACTAACCTTTTGTGACCAAATACTGAACTTTCAGGTGCCGTAATATTAGTATTTTTGACGGCATTTGAATTTGAATTAATATTAATTTAACTGGGCTTTGTTTTATTTTTATTTTTGAGGAATTTATGGATATTCTAGTTTGAATTTTCAAGTTGGCAAAAGGGTTGATTAAATTAAATTAATTTCAGTTTCTTTTTTTTGCAACGACTTTTGGCTTTTTAAACGAAAGTTTGGTGTTTCGAAAGCCTGAACTTAAGCTTTTCTTATAGCCCTACTTCAGATATGAAAACAATTCATATAGAATATAATATTTCCTTCCACAATATATTATTTGTTAACTTACTTTCCTGTAAAATTTATTTATTTGTTTATTTTTGAATGTGACTGGTTTTTTGGAATGTTGTTAATTATGAAATACCTAATATTCGTATTTGCTAATGAAGTTTTTTTTTTTCATTAGTGCTAAATAAAAACGAAAAGTGTTTGTTTATTTATTTTAACACCGAGTGGTTATACCTATTCAGTTTAATTTAATTATATCCTCCTGAATGGTGCAAGTGGCCCTAAAATAATATGTCCTTAACAGGTTGAGCATAGAAGTGGGAGAGACTTTTAGAAAATAAAGTTTTTGTGTGTAAAATATTATATTAAATGTGTTTTGGAAAAAATTTAGGTGCAGCTATTTTAAGTTTTATTACTGTGCAAATACAAATTCTAGGAAGTTTACGAAGAAACAAAAATTGAAAATCTTTTTAAAATTACTTTTAATTGATTGACAAAATTAAGAACTAATCTAACCCTATAAAACATGTCACCAAGCATACAGCTCATTTTTATATGCGCCGTTCATTGCAAAAGTAAAAAAAATCCATTTTAGCTTGAAATGTGTTTTTCGAGCATAAATAACTCAATACCTTATTTAAAAAAAAAAGAAAAATAAGATTCCAGGACAGTTTATTTTTTCATTTATAAAATATTTTTTATAACTATAATTAACCTTGAGTTAACTCAGGAACAGTTTTTCAGTTGAGGATGTGCAACACTATGGGCACCACCCTTCTACGCCTTTCACGCATAAAATAGAGTTGGACCACAGCAAAATTTCACTGACAATAACTTTCACTATCGAAATCGGGATGGCACCACAGCGGGAAAGGCCTTCACTTTAGTGCTTGAGTTAACTCACCAAATTAGATGAGTTAGCTCTGAGTTATCTTAGGATTACAATTGGCAGACAAAAATGTTTCTGGAGTTAACTCAGGTTTAACTCCGAGACTAGGATGATCCCGCACTGAAAAACTGGCCTTAAGGTGCTTGAATATGAGAGCTGCAAATAGTGAACGCTAAATGGTCCCGAATTTTGACATTTATTTGACATGATAAAAGAATAAACCAGTGCAATGGGTGCTAACAAAAATTTGAGGTTATATTCGAGCGAATTTTTCATTCGAAGATTTGTGGAATAAGTATTCGACGGTTGGCAGACAAATTATTGTTGGTCACGTAGAAAATATAAAAATGTTTAATTTACAATTTGAACTAATTTTATGTCTCGTTTTCTTTTTAAAACTGTAAATAGGATCGTTTGTTAATTTTGTCGAAAAATTAAAACCAGAATTTCTTGATATTAGCACTTGGAAGTTCCTAAACAAATTTATTCGCATTCGTAGGTCGCAGGTCATGTGAAAGGCACTTTAGTCTATTAAGTGCCTTTCATATGAGCTGCGAATACGAATAAATTGGTTTAGGCAATTCCAAGTGCAAATATCAACAAATTCGTGTTTTAACTTTTCGACAAAGTGAATAAACGATTCTTTCCAAAATTTTACAAAGAAAATACGAACAAAAATTAGTTTAAATTATTAAATTAAGCATTTTTATATTTTCTACGTGACCAAAGAGATATTTTCTGCGAACTGTCAAACACTTATTCGCAGTCCATAACATCAGGACGCATTCCACAAATCTACTAATGAAAAATCCGCTCAAATTTTTCTTAGCATCCATTTTACTGGTTTATATTTTTGACAATTCGCGTCTGTCGGCGACCATTCATGTGGAAGAAATGTCAAAAGTCGCGAATATTCGCAATTCGCAGTTCG